>CM053755.1:34292555-34324943 GCA_028658305.1 Pachyuromys duprasi | reverse complement strand
TCTCTCTCTCTCTCTCTCTCTCTCTCTCTCTCTCTCTCTCTCTCTCTCTCTCTCTCTCTCTCTCTCTCTCTCTCTCTCTCTCTCTCTCTCTCTCTCTCTCTCTCTCTCTCTCTCATTCCCTGGGAGTCTGCTGGGCCTTGGCATTGAGATCCTCATGGTACATCCCAATACACACCTGTGACAGTGTGAGCCTTTGAACCTTTCCACACCCTTAATATTATCCTTTCCTTAGTTAACCTTAGTTATCCTTTCCTTAGTATTTCCTTAGTTATCCCATAAAAGAGCCCAGGTCCCACCCAGATTTACTCCCCTGACTCCCTTTCCCAAGTAAAACATGCTGGGGTCTCTAGACACCTGTTTAAGTCTGAAAGTCACAAAAATTACAGAAACATTGTTGGAAATCAAGTATCGGCAGTACTGACTCCCACCTCTAACACCCACTGTCCTAGATACAGTTCTGCTCAGTCAACCACATCCAGGTAGGGCAATCTCTTCCTGGTGGTGAGCTGCGTGGGTAGCACTAACAGACAGCTGCAACTATCAGGAAAACCTTCTCCATCCCATCCAGCACAGGTGCTGGGAACTGGGAACAGGGGCCACTCCCACATTGGCCCCTGCTACATAAGCACCAGCAATGAACACACAAGACAGAGGCTCTGGATTCCTCATGGGAAAGTGAGTGATGTGTGAGGCTCTGGATCCTAGGACCTCCACTAGCTCTGGAGCTCAGTGGTCTGCTCTCCTGGCCTAGAGAGAAAGAGCTTGGAGTAGGGTGTACTCCTGGGGTATCCTGGTGCTCAAGAGAAGAAGGAAGTCCTGGAAGGTCCTCGAGAAACAGGATAACAGCCCTTAAAAGGAGCCAGATATCCTGGGCTCAAACCCTAGTCTGGGACTTCCTTACTCCTTAGCCATGTGCCACAGCAAACCATTAGCTTCAAGTCGGCCCCCTTGCCTGTATGATAGAGATGATTATAATCATATATATGGTTTATACAGAGATATAGTATATTAACACATTCAGAGATTCCAGAATAAGATCTTACCAGGGGATGCCTATAAAAGTCTTTTGTTGGTTGTTAGAGTCCAGGGTCATGCAGGAAGGCCAAGGTCTAAATACAGAATCAAAGAGTGGGGTTGCCAGTCCAGTTGTGGAAGTGATGGGGCAACAGAATAGTTCCAGGGTGATTGGGGCTCTTACCCAAAAGGCAGTGGGGCTCTTGTTCATCAGGCTGGAGACCACCCGTCCATATTAGCTCTGTTGTGTTGGAGGAACCTATAGGCTGATCTCTTCATAAAGAGGGCCTCCATGTTCTAAAAACAAATTCCAAAGCTGTTTCCTTCTGTTGCTGGCTTTCTAGCATTTTCAGCTCGACTCACCATGGTGAAGAGACTCTGAATTAATAACCCAGTGGTGTGTAGCAACGGAGATGACCCTGGGGTGACCAGATCATGAACCTACACCTGGAACGTTTTCATGAGCACATGCTTGTGCCTCTGTGTCCTGACCTGTACCAAACAGGCCCAGTTGTGGTCACTTTACTCAGTGATTATCAGCCCATTCCATGATGTAGAAACAGCCTGGACCCAAGTCCAGGCTCTGCAGTCAGGGTGGGGACAACAAGCAGGTCTCCCTTCCTGTTCCTTCCAATCTGCTCAGATACATTATATCCCAGGTGCTCACGAAGCATGACCTTTGTCTTTGCAGCTGAAGACTGCAAGCAGCTCATCAAACTGCCCAAGGTGAAGTGCTTGCGCAACAGTGAGAGGCAAGGTAGGCTGTGTCTGGGGTAGAGTTGGCATATCACTGGAATGTGGACTATGCTGGCTGTGTGTGTGTGGGCATTCAAGAAAAGACTGAATGACTCCTATGTGGTCTTGAGGGTCGCTGGAACAACAGCGGCACCCACCTAGCCATTTGTCCCTGATACAGGTTTGGTCCGGTCCCGGATGCGGGGAGCTGACATTGCCCAAGGTACCACTCTGACATTCCTGGACAGCCACTGTGAGGTGAACAGGGATTGGCTGCAGCCCCTCTTACATAGGGTCAAAGAGGTGAGTCAGGCTGAGGAACAGAGCTGGGGTTCCTACCTCCCACTTTGTCTTGGGCCTCCACACTCGTGACTTCACTAAGGGCCCTGGATGGGACAGGATTGTTGTCCCTTCTGTATAGATGAAGGACTAAAGTAGAGTGGCCTGAATAAGATCTCACTGCATTAGGGCAGTGGAGAAGCCTGACATTGAGGCTGTCTTCAGGTAGCTTGTAGCATTCGGTGTCCAGAACAAGAGAAAACTGCCTAGAACTATATCTGTCAAAGGTCTGGAGAGGGCCTCCTCAGGAGTGCCTACTGCGGGGAGGAGGCAGCAGAAATAACTAGTTCCTGAGGTCTCTCTCTTCCTTCCAAGCCTGTGTCACCCTTACCTGAAGGCCCTGGACCAAGACAGAGGCTGGATGCTGAGATTGGAAACCCCTCCCTGTTCACCCTTGAATTACTCTGAGATTCTGTGTGCTGCTTTTTTCTGTGTCCCAGCCACCCACTCTAGAGCACAAAACTCAATTTTATTCTTCTCCTTGTTACTCTGTACTCTTGGGGAAAGCTTACCCATTCCTCTCACATACTACAGAGCACACAGGACACTGGAGACCCAAGTACTAATGAAACACACCTGTGCTGCCTGACACTCATCCTAAATTATTGACCTGTACATCTAGTGGGGGAAGTAGGAGTCAGGCATTTGTTCATACTCGTTTCACAGATGAGAAAATAGTGTCCAGACTATGACGTGGTGTGGCTTGTTATTCTTTAGGAACAGTATCTCTAGCATCAGCCAAGCATTGAGTGGCCTGGGCTGGGATGACTTCCTCCTGCTCTACCTAGAAGCCACTCAACTCCTGCCTTCATAACAACAGTGTTGAAAGGAGAGAAGAGACCAGTGGGCAAACTGCTCAAAAGAGAACTAAGAAGGCCTTGCCACGTGACCTTTGGAGGGAGACCCCTCAGCTGGTTGACTGAGATCTCTGACATGGTTCCTATATGCTGCACTGGTTTGGAAAGAACTTACACATACTAGGTGACCATGAGCAGAAGTGCTATGACAGAAGTTCTCAACCTGTGGGTGGAGACCCTTTGCAGGAGTCAGATGACCCTCTCACACGGATCACCCAAGACCATCCAAAAACACAGATCTTTATAGTTCATAACAGTAGCAAAATTACAGTTATGAAGTAGCAATGAAATTAATTTTATGGTTGGGGGTCACCACAACATGCAGAACTGTATTAAAGAGTCACGGTATTAGGAAGGTTGAGAACCACTGTGCTGTGAAAACTGATGATAAGGCACACACTTGTAATCCCAGTACTTGGGGAGGCTGAGGCAGGTAGATCGGTAGATCTCTGTGAGTTCGAGGCCAGACTGGTGGTCTACAAAGTGAGTCCAGGGCAGCCAAAAAGGCTACATAGTGAAACCCTGTCTCAAAAAACAAAAAACAAACAAAAAAGTTCTTTGTGTGAAAGAAACATAGGAAGCTTTGTGTACTCTCAGATGCTGAGCAACCCCTTCCAGCGGGAACCTTTACATTCCCAGAAAGGTCTTTCTGCCTGAGCATGCACAGGAGCCAAGGGCTAGTGGAAACATCCTCTTGCTAGTCTGTGTCTGGAGCCAAGAAGAAACTATAGTGTGCAAACAGGGCTTGAAGGCAAAGGCTGCAGAACCACAAGGAAGGTAAAGAGTATAGGACATAGACCCTGGCTGGGGAGAGAAGTTGAGCTTGGAGGCAATGTAACCTACTTCAGCCAAGGTCATACCAAGAAGTAAACTTAAAGCCAGGAGTGTGATTTTATGGAAACCCCGTGACCCAGGAACCTAAGATGGGAAAGAAGAGGCCTGGACCCCTTGTTTTCCATCAAGAAAGTATCCCACAGTCACTGCAGACATTTTGAAAAATATGGAACATTAGAATGAAAACTAATCAACCAAAATTCTATCGTTCGAAGACATCCGAAGCCTCATTTCTTCCCATTTAGAATCATTTTCTCTTCAGAGAAGCATCTTTTAGTGTAGTTGTAATCATCCTGTATTTACCTAACGTTGTATTCTGTATGCTGTTTTTTTCTCTTACCCATAAGCACTTCCATGTGGTCTCTAAGGTAATTTAACCTTACCAGAATAGCAGATGCATTGTGTGTGTGCAAGCACATACATGGGGAAGACATGTAATAAAAGTGACCATTTGAACCATTCCACACTGCAGTTTGCAGATTGCACAGTTCTCACTACAGTCTAGTTATAAAACATTCTCAAGCCGGGTATGGTGGTCCACGCCGCCTTTCATCCCAGCAATAGCAAGGCAGAAGCAGGTGGAGCTCTGTGAGCTCAAGGCCAGCCTGGTCTACAAAGCTAATCTAGGACAGTCAATGCTACACAGAGAAACCCTGTCTGGAAAAACCAAAACCAACCAACCAAACAACAAAAAACATTCTCACCACCTCAGAGGAAAACTTCACACCCATTAGCCACACTCCTTCCTTTCCCCTTCTTTCCTCTGCAGCCACTGATGTGCTTTGTCTCTGGGGACTTACCAGTTTTATAAAATCATGTTATATGAGATGGCCTTTTGAGCCTGACTTATCATACCCAACATAGATTTGAGCTCCATACACCCTGTAGTATGTCAATCTTCTTTTTATGGCAAATAATTATCCTATGGTATGTCTTCATCCACGTATATGTACCAATAATAGTGCTGCTATAACTAACTACTCATGTATAGCTTTTTATTTATGTGTCTGTTTTCACTTCTTATGAGAGGTATACTAAGGACTGAGATTGCTGGAATTAGATGTTTCTTGTATAGGGATCTCCAAGATAATTATACTCAAAGAACTTTTTTTCCTTTTTTAGTTTAGTTTTTGTTCTTTGACAGTTTAACACATTTATATACTGCATTTGGAGCATCTCCCATTACCCTCATTTATCCCTCACTCCCCCTTCCCTCCCTCCCTTTAACCTCTTTCCCACCCTCCCTTCTTCTCCTGGCCCCCCCTCCCCCCCCCATCCCCAGGATCTCATTATGTAGCCCTGGCTACTCTGGATCTCCCTATGTAGATCAGGCTAGCCTTGAAATCTGCCTCCTGAGTGCCAGAATTAAAGACTTTCACCATGCCCAGCATTTCTTTGTCCTTCTGTCTCACTGTGTTTAGTTAAGGTTGCTTGTATGAGCATGAATGAGGCATTCCTTACTGGCATACAGGCAGCTTGTCAGTGCCTACACTACTGGAGAAAATGAATTTCAGCTGCTCCCCTAGTACTCATTAGCTGCCTACAGTGAGAGGTGAAACCTCATGAGCCTCTCCTCCATGCTTGATGAAAAATAGTGATGAGCAGGTCATTAGTCCTGCAGGTCATTAGTCCAATCTTGTGCAGGTCATTAGTAGAGTGTGAGGCTACTTGCTTACATTTCCCTATGTTTCATTCTCACAAAAAAACAAACAAAATAAACAAACAAACAAAACCATGTTTCTTATTATCAGTTCTTATTATAGAACTTAGATGGAGGCTCAGTGAAAGGGAGAGTCTTGATACAATACCAGAGTCAACAGAGGCTCCTGTTGTGTGCACTCAGAGGCTGTATCCTGAGTTCAGCTTTAATGAGTCTGAATCCCTTTTTATCCCAATGGCTCTGAGTCAGTCCTGAAAAGCTCCCTGATAGATGGTCTTATTTTTCCATCTGCAGCCAGCCTTACCTATAGGCTGGCAGAGTCTCCCTTGCTTTCTCAAATGGGAGTTTGACTTCCTGCAGCCAAACACTCCTTTGGGAGTCATTTAGTCCCATGATAGATCTTGGTCCCCATCACCTTCTGAGCTCAGCCTCTTACAGTGTAGAGATTAGTGAGAGAGGCCCCAGGATCAGTCTAGAGAGTTCTCTGTGGCCTACTAAGCTTACCCTGAAAGCTCTTGAGACCATGGGGCGAAGCCCTGGGCCAGCCCCACAGGGATGGGGAATGCGTAAGCTTTCCAGCCCTGTTTCTGGGTTTCGTGTCTCCACACTGAAAGTGATTTGATCTTGTGAGTGAAAATGGAAAGTTTTAAGTTGTAATTGGAGAACGGGATTTTCAAAAATAGAGCAAAACAAGAAAGGAGCTGAGCCTAGGCTGTCCTGGGCCATCCTCAGCTTGTTTTCCCTGTTACACCTCCCTAATTTCCTTTCTTTTCTCTCTAATTACTTGATACTGGAAACATTCACCAAATTGGTTTCTGGTGTGTGTGTGTGTGTGTGTGTGATAACATAACTTTCTTCTGCATCACTCCCTACATATTTCGTTGATGGGAAAGAGATTTCAAGAAATCTCAATCCTTTCAAGATCCAGCAAATTTATATAAATAGTATTTTATCCTTCAATACCTTCACATGTGCTTTCCTCTCTTGCTTCCTTACATGGGCTTTTTTTTTTTAAAGGCAGGGTCGTTTTACAAATAAGAGCAACTTGCCTTCATGTCACAGATTTACAAACAGAATCCCATAGAATATGCTAATCTACTAAGGTCATACATATTTCTATATGACAGAACCTGAATGGACATCCTGATATCCTATCTATAAATGTACCCCTAGCCCACAGTAGCACTTACATAAGGACCCTTCTCCAGATTCTCACATATTAAGGATTTGGATGGAAAGTGACCTCCCTCCCTCCCCTGTCAGCTTATGTATTTGGTCTCTAGCTGGTAGTGCTGTTTTGGAAGCTTATGGAGCTAATAAGAGTAGGAGTCTAGCAGGAGGAAGTAGGTTCCTGAGGGTGAGTCCCTTTAAAAAAAAAAAAAATATATATATATATATATAATCACTTTACAGTCTGACTGCAGCCCCACCCCCTCTCCTCCCAATTCTACCCTCATGCCCACTTCCCCAATTCCCCTTCCCTTTCTCCTCATAGAAGGGGAACCCCTACCCCATGGCTACTAACCCATCCTGATGCATCAGCAGAACCAAGCACATCCTCTCCCACTGAGGCTAGAAAAGGCAGCCCAGCTAGGGGAAAGGGATCCAGAAGCAGGCACAGAGTTAAAAGCAGCCACTACTCTCATTGTTAGGGGACCAACATGATGACCAAACTGCACATCTGCTATGTATGTGTAGGGCATCTAGGTCCAGCCCCCGCATACTCTTTGGTTGGTGGTTCAGTCTCTGTGACACTCCCATGGGCCCAGGTTAGGATAGGCTTGTAGGTCTTCTTGTGGTATCCTTGTTTCCTCTGGCTCCTTCAATCCCTACCCCCACCCTGCCCTTGCCCACTCTTCCACAAGTCTCCCTGAGCTCCACCTATTGTTTGGCGGTGGGTCTCTGCATCTGTTTCTGTCAGCTGCTGGACAGAGTCTCTCAAGAGATGTTTATGCAAGGCTCCTGTCTGCAAGCATAGCAGAGTATCATTAACAGTATCAGGGGTTGGCTCTCTCCAGTCATCGGTTGGCCATTCCCTGAGGGTGAGTCTTAAGGTCTGTAGCCTAACCTATTGCCATTAATCTAGAGAGATGTAAGCATCTTCACACACTCCGGCTTCTATAGTAGCTCCTGGTGCCACGGCATGCCTTCTCTGCAACATAGAGCCCAAATAGAGCATTCTTTCCCTTCAGTTGCTTCTTGTCAAGTATTTGGTCATAGGAAGGAAAATATGACTAATATATCACACCTCCCTCTAGGCCAGCTGAGAGACCCCCTATACTGTTTCTAGATCCTGAGTCAAGTCCATCTACTACCCATTCATCTTCCCTAGACTGTGGAGCCCCCTTACTCAGCTTACAATTCCTATACCACAGGAAGACTCAAGGACACGGGTGACCTGCCAACCGAGTCCTTCTAGAAGTTTTTGATTGCCCATTCACAAAATGCTTTGTGTGACTCAGTGAGGAAACAAGAGGTATGAGCGTAACAGTGGTTGATGACTACTGCCCACTGCTTTCAGCCTTTTTTCTCCTGGTAAGAGAGGGTGGGGAGTAGGCATAAAAAGTGGGGTAGGAGAAAAAGAGGCTTGGATTTTCATGGTAGGGGGAGGAAATGGGGAATAGGACATAGTCCAGCATCAGCCCAGGATTTCACCAGCTGCTTGCCTATGCTCAAGCTAGGCCTAACTTTCAGGAGATATCCTTTGCTGAGCCTGGGTGCTGTATGGAGACTCTTCCCATCACTGAGCCTCCAGCTTGAGAAGCCATCGCCCATACAATGTCCTTTGAGGGAGTGAAAGCCTGCCTCTTTTAGCCAATGCCATGGAACACCTGATACCCACCAGGCTCTAGGCTAGGCCTGAAGGGCACACCAGAGAGCAGACATCAATCCTCTCATGTTTTGGATTAGTATGTAAGTAGCGGGCTTGCGGTCTGGTTTTGGTGACTTGTTTACAAAGGCTCCCGTAACCCCTTTCAAGGTAAAAAGTCAACATAGGACTTGCCCACTCCTCCAACAGCCCTCACTGCATGTCTGTTCTCCACAGTGCAGATACCACAGTTGAGGTGAGACAGAAAACCCAAGACACAAGCCCTCAGGGGTTAGGATTATGCCTGGGGAGCCTGTCACAGCTGTGGGGTGGTGCCCATGGAGAGGCTGAGGCTGGGGGATATGCTCCATATGTGGTTTTTCATTTTGATTTTTAAGTGGGAAAGGGAGCTTCATGTCTACTAAAACAAAAGAGGATTATAGTCTAAGAGTCCTCAAGACCATTCTTGTGGCTCAATTCGAGGATCCATAAGTCAGCAAAGCTAACCTGCTTGTGGCTGTCATTGATTATAGGAAAAGGAAGCAGGTCAACAGCAGCAGCAGTTCCATCATGGACAATTAGCTGTCCTCTCCCAGATGGGTTCTGGAGACAGTGTTTACTTCTCCTGAAAGAAATGTATAGCAGCCCAGAGTGGGGGAGGGGAGGAGGAGAGTGTTGCCAACTGGAGGCGATCAACTGGTATCTAGGGCTTTTTAACTGGGGACCTCAATCACATACATGAGCCTGACCTTCATCATCACCATGTGGCTGCAGAGGTCAAGTTGGTCCTTCATGGGACTAACCACCACATTCTGTTAGCAGACTATCTAGTATGGCCCAAGATTCCCCAAGATTCCTGTCTTCTAAGCAGGATGTTCCAAGGGCGTAGAGGTTATCCGTAGCAGCTGGGCACAGACTAGACATGCCTTCGAGCATGTTTAAATCATTTACTGTACAAGGGTCACCGAAGGAATCGGTGCAGCTGCTGAGGTCCCTGAGCACAGCACAAGAAGACAGAATGGAGACTTTGTCAGACTTACAGAATACGTCTCTAAACTTTTAATTTTATTTTAAAACCAAAGTGATAGGAGAATCTTCAGGGGTATGCACGGTGCTCAGACATATCTACGGTGCTGGAAGGTAGCCCGAAGGAGACCCTGGCACTCAGGCAGGTGCAGTGGGTACAGCCGAAGCAACTCCCGCTGCCCTTGCAACAGAAGTGATGCCTTGGCAATGGGCAGTCCTTCCCACCTGGGTAGATTAGTTTTCAGAGGCACCTTGTTACTCTCAGATTGGGTTGGATGTAGGAGGCTCGGGGCCAAATTAAGTCTATGAGCTTAGAATCAAGTGCTCAGTGATTCTGAAGCTTAAAATAAGAAGACAGCCTCATTTGGGGGAGAATATTGAACCTAGAAATTAAATAGCTTCAAGGAGTTCCTCCCTGAGCCCTAGGTTGGTGGGTGTAGAGGACAGCTTCCTCTAGAGAGGCCGGCCTCTCTAGGCCACTTGACTCTTGACCCTCATTGTGAGATCCAACAGTCTTTGTGTTCCCTGTTTGCTTATACTATTGTTGGGGCTGATATGCCTGTTGTATACTCACCTACAAGGGTCAAACTTGATAGGTTTGGTAGCCCCTAGGAACTGAGGTCTTGAGTTTGGTTATTTTGAAAATATCCCTTAGGCGATTTTTTTAAATGTTGTTCTATCTTTAATTATCTGTACATGTGCATCTATATGTGGGCATGTGAACATGCACATGTGTGCAGGTGCCCATGGAAGCTAGAGGTAGCAGATCCTCTGGAGCTGGAGTTGTAGGTGCTTCTGGGCCTCTTATGTGGGTGCTGGGAACTAAACCCAAGTCCTCTTAGAAGAACAGGAAGCACTGAGGCATCTCTCTGGCCCTCTCACCAGATACTTTGATAGCTACAAACAGGGAATCCTGAGGAAGCAGGAAGTGATGAAATTGGAAAGCAAGATGCATGACTATTTTTTAACTGACACAATTAAATACTTCTACGTATTCATAGGGTTCTACGGTTTGGGGCATTGGGCAACATTTCCATATATATAATGAGTAATGGTCAAGTCAGACTAATTAGCATTTCTGTTGCCTTAAACATTGATCATTTCTTTGTTTTGGAAACATTCAAAGTCTTCTCTTCTAACTTTTTGAAATATGTAATAAATTAGCAAAAGCTGTATCCCCTAACTGTGTTGGAAAACTGTAGGACCTAACCCTCCTTTCACTGAATGTTGGTGCTTCTCTGTGTCCTCCCTCCCGACTTCCCTTCCTAGCCTCTGGTGATGTATGTTCTGCCCAAATCAACACCTCATGTTCCCACTCATATGCGGCACAGGTTTGGATGGCGTTAGACTATGTGTTAAGAAATTATGCCTTAGGTCGGAGGTGATTAAAGTATTGAGTGATTGAGTAGCATGGCCAGATTTTCACAAAGAGCATAGACAGCCAACTATAGAAGGAAAGGAAACAGAGGAACTTAGAGGTGCCTTGCAGTTCTCTATGCAAGAGTCTATGGGTTCCGTAGAGTACTTTTGGAACAGTGGTTCTCAGCCCATGGGTTGAGACCTCTTTGGGTGTTGCATATCAGATATTAGTATTACAGTTTATAACAGTAGCAAAATTATAGTATGAAGTAGCAATGAAAGTAATCTTATGGTTAGGGGTCACCACAACATGAACTGTATTAAAGGGTTGCAGCATTAGGAAGGTCGAAAACTACTGTTTTAGAGTCAGAACGAGAACCTGGTCTGGTTAATGAACAGGGTAAATCTTATTTCAATGCCAGGGGGAGAGGATACGGGATGGTCTGTTAATAGAAATCAGAACTTGAAGGAGTGTGTGTCGGTAGAATATGATGAAACCATGGTTAAGCTGAATGAATATGTGTATGGAAGTAGCCAGTGGCGTATTGGGCTGATAGGTAGGTGGGAATTAGGAACTGGAAATATAGAAATGCATTTGCCTGCAAGGAACTGATGTTTATTAACTTGTCTAAGAACCACAGGCCTCAGGTGAAAGAATTTGGGAACCCAAGTTCTCTTTGGGGATGTTGGCTTTGCTTTTTATGACTACAGACCAGAGTAAGAAGTTGATTACACCCCCAGCCTCCCGAGCTCCCTGCCTCCCAGTCAGCAGGTCCTCACTGCAAGCTGAACGTAGGTTTTTGTTTTATAGGACTACACAAGGGTAGTATGCCCTGTGATTGACATCATTAACTTGGACACCTTCAACTACATTGAATCTGCCTCAGAGCTCAGAGGGGGTGAGCGTGCTAATACTTCTTCCTTCTTCCTCCTGTCTCTTTACTTTTACTCCTCTTTTACTTTCTCAGTGTTTCGCCTCCTGTTCTTCCTTTGCCTTCTTCTTTGCCTCCCCTTATCTCAAAGTGGGCAAAATAAAGGAAGGCCTCCTGGTGAGCTGTCTGACGTGTGTGGGTCATTATATTGTAATAAAATTCAGCTCAGCTTGAACCTTTCTCTTGGGACAGTGACATGCTGGGGACATAAGTCAGAAATACCCAGAGCTCTAGCTTTAATCTGGGGCTTTCTCTGGACATGAGGAAGCAGGAGAAGCAAGGAGTCCTGGGCTATGTTGGCCTGCCATCTTGGTATTAGCGTCACCCTCTTCCAGAGACCTTCCCTCCCCTGCTCTCTGCCTAGAGCCTAGTTCACTTCTACCCAATACTGACCTGTAGGTAATTCAGATGGTTAGCACCAAAATTCGTTTACTAAGACTTATTCCTTCCTAAGACTCAGACCTATGATTTTTGTCCCATAACCGCCCATTCCATCATCTTAATGCCACATGCCTTGGCTTTTACCCTTAGCTGTTTATTTCTTAACTCTACCTAGCAGGGAACTTCAGAGAGACGCCATAGGCTAGAGTAGGACGAAGGGATTCAGAAAAAAACTTTGGCAGCCCTGCTGTTGGTCATGTAAGGGGAGACTTGACTTCCCAGGGACTCATTTCTCCAGGAACTGGAAAAGGAGCGGGATAGGAAAGCTCTGAGTGTTCTTTGAGAAACCGAACAAACTGGGTCGATGCTGTGTTTCAGGGTTTGACTGGAGCCTCCACTTCCAGTGGGAGCAGCTGTCCCCAGAGCAGAAGGCTTTGCGCTTAGACCCTACAGAGCCCATCCGGTGAGTGAAAAAGGGCTGCTGCCGTAGAGGGTGGGCAGGTTCAGCAGTTGACCCTGCTGCCCCGTGGTTCAGAAAGGTCTGTACTGTGTGTTTCAAAGAGTGGAAAAAGCAAGAACAAAACTCCTTTGCCCTTATTCCCAAAGGTTTCTATCTTTCTAGAGATTTCTGGGTAAAGAAACGGGACCTTTAGGGACCTGTGCTGAGGAATGGTAACCAACACTCTCAACCTTCACACGGGCCATGATGGCTTTTATGCCTCCTGACAGCTAATGTGTAAGACTCCATGATCATCACATTTGGGCCTCTGATGAGGGAAGAGCTGCTTCCTAGGACCCAAGGGCCCAAGGTCTTGGTTGTCAGGATTCAGCTCTGAGAGGGTGGGTATGTGGAGGCTATAAGGTCTGTAACTGTAAACTAGAATGAGAACATGGACACTGCTGTGTGTTAACACATCCTCACTTGTTCTATGTGAACATGGTGGCTTGAGCTGAGCTCAAGATGGCTCTGCCACTCACTCCAGTTTTTGGTTCCATTGTCACCTGGGCTAGCAAGCTGTCCTCCTGGAGTTTACAGCCACTGGAGGCAGGAAAATCAGGCATAGAATGGAGCATAGTTGTTATGCTACAGATGAGCCTGTGGTGTCAGCATTGAGATATGGCGTTATACTTGATGTTATACTTGAGACTGGTTAGCAGGCTCATCCAAAACCTCTTAGGAACCTCCAGACTCAAACAGTTTTGCCTCAGAAAACATCAGAGGAATATGGAGTGCTTGAATAACTACAGACAAGGCCAGCAGATTGGAATTTCTCCATCTAGTCACTTACGAATACCCAATATTATTCGAGAATGCCTGTTTCTCTGGCATTGTAGCTGTTTGATCATTTCACTGAATTGACTTATGTTGAACTGAAAACCACAGAGCTACCAAAGAGCTCAATGATGATGGACTAGACAGGTGGGGGTAGAGACTCAGAGCTCAACTCGGAAGCAAGAAGTGAGACTTGTGTCTCATATACCCACTAGCTCCTCTTCCTTTCTCCAACCTTCAGATTCTGGAGTGAATCCAAGAGGGACAGTAGAAGCAGATGACACTCAGCATAGTGTCCTTTATCTTTGAAGGGGAAGGACCTGCCTCCTGCCTGGCCTAAGCACTGTGCTTTTCTATGTCAGCACTTGGGACAGGTTTTTGGTGTGAAGAGAGTGTGGCCTGTGCAGGTACTTCAGAGGAGTGGACCAAGGCAAAACCAATGATGGCACTGCAGCTACTTGGGTTCTCCCAAATGTCCCAACACAAAGTCTTGGGACATATCTCAGCATTGAAATATGATATTATGCTTAATATTATACTTGAGACTGCTTAGTGGGCTCATCAAGAACCTCTTGGGAACCTCCAGACTCAAACAGTTTTGCCTCAGAGGACAGGTTGTTGTTGGGTTTTTCATTGTTGTTTTGTTTTTAAATGTATGTTATCAGGGAGAGTGCGTTTCCAGAATTAGTCCAGCATCACAAAGGCAGCAAGTTGTCATAGCAAAGGCAAACTTGGCCTTCTGACTTGCTCTCTAGGTTTGCTATGGAGAAAAACTCCCTTTGCTCTCTGAGAGCCAAGACCCTGCGTATTCATAACCCTAGCCACTAATTTTATTGACACCATGTCCTAATCCTTATAGAATTACCTGTTCAGCTCCTGCTGCTCTTGTCTATGTGCCTCTTAAACACTTTTTTTTCTTTCTGAGCACCTTCTCTGGTGTCTCTCTCCTCGCTTCTCTCTTCCAAGTTGAGCTCTGAGTATCTACCTACCTGTCTAGTCCATCATCAGTGAGCTCTTTGGTACCCCTCTGGTCTTCAGTTCAATATAAATCCACTCAATGAAATGATCAAACATCTACAAGAGCTACAATAGGTTAAAGGAGGAACCCCCATCTCTACACATACACACAGGAAGAAAGAAAGAAAGAAAGAAAGAATGAATGAATGAATGAAAGACAGTAAAGACTTAAATCAAGGCAGAAAGCCCAGGCCAGGATACAGCCATACTGTTCGAAGCTGTTCCCTGCCTGGCCAGTGGCCTGCCAGCTCTGCTCCAGGTGCCTTACCATGCAGAACCAGAGGAGGAGGGGCCAGTGGAAGCTCCTTGGAGGCAGGTTGATAAGTAGAGTTTCCTGTCTTCCAGGGCAGAGAATTTATAAGCAGAAGGCAAAACTCTGTAGCAGATCCGTGTTTTAGATAGCCTACAAAATATGTTGGCTCTTCTGAAGAGGGGCAGATACTGCGAGAAAATTGCCTTGAGTTCTGGACTCCCAGAACCAAAGCGTTTGAGGCTACTTCCTCATATAAATGATCGCCCACCCTATCTTCCTTCCAAACACACAGGACTCCGATCATAGCTGGAGGGCTCTTCGTGATTGACAAAGCCTGGTTCGATTACTTGGGTAAATATGACATCGACATGGACATCTGGGGTGGGGAGAACTTTGGTAAGTCTCTGTTTCATAGGTCATGACCTATGTATTGTTCAGCCCATCCTGATAACTCTGTGTTCTTAGCTACCCCATCAACTGATAAGTTACCAGGGTCTGGCAAGGGAGTCTGGGTAATCTAAGCCACTCCTTTTGGGAAAAGACTGATCAGGGTCCCAGAACAATGATTGTAGGAAGGTGGTCATAGAAAGAGAATTTCTCCATGGGAAGTGTGAATAGCAAAGATCAGAGGAGCATGCCCAAGCAGGTTCTTGAGAGAGAAAGTAAAATGTGAAATCCGATAGAACAAAGACGGATGCCAAGTTCCTGGGACCAGATACAGGCTTAAACTAGAAGCCCTGGACTTGTAAATCTGGAGTGAGAGAGCAATCCCTTCCCATCATTGTGCTGTGTACTGCCTAACCCATAGCATCTGTTCTCTCAATCTGGGCAATATAGGGGAGAAATCTATCAGGAAATTGGTTTCTTGCCAAGTGGGGGTCTGGAAACACAGTAAACAAAACTAGAACCTCCAGTCCCCAGCACATAAACCAGCAGTGACTCTCCTGCTTGGGGAGTTGGTCCACAGTGGTCCTGTGGAACATAACCAAAATTGTGGATGTGCTGTGTACACCACAAAAACTATGAGGTGATTTGCCCTTATGTTTCAGTGGGACAAGAAGCAAGGAGGGAGACTGGCTGGCTACTGCATGCAGGTGGCCTGCCCTGGCCATAGGAGTGGCTGATATTTGCAGCTACAGGGAAAACATCTCAGACAGGATATCCATTTTATCCATGTAGTAACACTAAGTTATCCTCTTTCCCTCGATGGGAAAGGGTAGCTTTGATGTAACGACCTTCCTTCCTGGGGGTGCTATGAATAGCTTGAGCTAAGTGAGGATGGTGATATCTCCAGGACATGTCAGCTTGTACCCAGGAACTGAGACCTGAGAGGAGCTAAAAAGCAAGCTGTACCAGGGCTTGGATGTGGTCTGCTTTCTCCCTGACTATCTCCATCCCTCAGTATGCCTAGGGTCTACTGTGCAAGAGGCCCACAATGACTGCTGGTTAAGCACACCAGTCAGAGAAGTGTAAGGGAGGGAGTCTTTATGTGTGGGGTGCTTCTCCTCCGGGGCACTGGCAGGTAGGGGGAGGGGTGCTGGCATGGGCTTAAGGAGCAGTACACAGGCCAGAAAAGTGATCCATGAGTTCCTCCTGGCATTGAGCTGCCTGGCATTATCCACTGCCATTGGGTCTCCTGTCCCTGCCCTCGGGATGTTTTATGGCTTTCTTCCTCAGTCACTAACAATTATTTCCCAGAAATTTATGGCTTTGGCCTAACCCATAGCATCTGTTCTCTCAGCCTGGGCAGTATAGGGGAGAAATCTATCAGGAAATTAGTTTCTTGCCACGTGGGGATCAGACTGGAATCTCTAGTCCCCAGCACATAAGCCAACAGCGACCCCCCTTCTTGGAGAGTTGGTCCGCAGTGGTCCTGTAGAACATAACCAAAATTGTGGATGTGCTGGCATGGGGTTCAAGGCTAAATCAGCCTAGGTGAAGCTGGGTATCACAGAACTCCTTACTTAGTGAGAAGCCCCAGCCCTCCTCCCCAGCAGCAAATAAGTGCTCCCTTCAATCCTTCTGATACCAGTGGTCCAGCCTATGCCCCAAAGCTGCTCATAAAGATTCAGATGAGATTGCGCATCTTCAGAGTGGAATGGCCATAGACCTCATAAAGATTCAGAAACTGTTTCACTGTCAAGCACATTCTGGGTTGAGAATTTTTGTGCAATTGTTAGAAAATCCTTCTAAGTTTCAGCTCAGCCCCATTTAGTTTGTCTGCTGGGGTTTCTTCCTGTCCTCTTGAACTACACAAGGTGAGGATGGTCCCTCTTGGATGCTGCAGTCACATTTGGATGCAGGCAGCATTGTCACTTGCAAGGATGACGCGTTCTGGTTCAACTTACCAGCACCCTTTCTGTTAGAGTGATGTTAACACACAGCTGCTCAAATCAAGATGCAATCTCACTGAGCTGGCTTCGAAGTCATTTGGCATTACCAAGGGCTGATTTGAATAGAGAAGTTGAGACAGTCCCTGGGAGGTATGGGAGAGGTATTTTATAAGCCATCACAAACATTTTTGAGACCACAGAGAAGCATTGTAGACAGTCACCGCAGCAAACACTTTGTTTCCCTGGCACCCCAACATCCTATTATGCTGTAGCCAGCTAATAGCACTTTGAAAGACCTTTCTGGATTATTTTTCTTTTTGTCCTTTAAAAAAAAAACAGTATTTTTGTATACCAGAAAATAAAGTACTTTTCCAAGAGTGGATACATTAGATGATTATGTGCACGGGGTAACCAGGGCACAAAGTATGAGAAGGTGGGAATTCTAAAGTGGGTCCATGTGATGGATGGTGAAGTGCTTGGCGGGAAAGTGTGAGCAAAGCTTTGGTTACGAAATAGAGTGAAAGAAGGTGCCTGTCAGAGTAAAGGAATCCTGTCTGTAGCACATATCCCACCACACACACACACATACACACACACACACACACACACTTAAGATCTGCTTCTGTCTCCCTCATACCTACCTACCTTTTCCTCTCTATCCTGGCCACACTTTGCTAAGTGCTTCTCCAACTCTTAGCTGATAGGCAAGCCTCCCAGGTCTGCATCTAAAGTGGCTCTCTCCTGCCCCCTGTCCCACAGCTTTGTCTATCTTTTCAGGCTAACCAGGGTGCTTCCCCCATTTCCAACCTTGGCCGACCCTCCTGAACTCTGAGATGCTCAGGCCTTCTACCAGGACAGAGCCTCCTTATTCATCCACTGTGAGCTCCTGCAGATGGCAGCTCTGAGTGACCTCTTCTACAGCAAGGACACTTTCTCTGCCTTCTTTTTTACTACCATCCTTCCCCCATCCACCTACTCCACCATCCCATTTTCTTAGCATGAAGCTCTTTTTATCACCCTTGCACTGACCATCTAAGTATGCAGCTGTCTGGTTATCTGTGTGTGCCTGCCTCCCTGCTGGCTTCCTTAAGGAAAGAGCAGAAAGTTCATCTCACTTCTAAATCTCCAGGCCCAGAATAGCTGAAACTGCTCACAAAAGACATGTGTGAAAAGCGAGAGACTGAACGGGAAAGGATTTCTGGGTGAGAAGACAATCTAGACACAGATGCCTCTTTGAATTTCAAGCCCGCCCCACGCCCAAGCCCACGATGCTCAAGTCCCTTATATAAAATGATGTAAAACTTGCACAGAACATATGTGCAAGTACTTATATTCCTTAAATCACGTCTCCATTACTTATAATACTCAATAGAATGTAAATACAATGTAAACAGTTGTTAAACTACATGGTTTAGGGGAAGATAGTAAGGAAAATGGCTGTACATGGATGCTCAAGAGAAACCCAATTGCTTTCTGTTTTCAATGAAAGAGTATTCCATTGCTGGTTGAACCCTGGATAAGGAGGAAGGGTAGACAATAAAATCCATTTTGAGATAGTTTACACCGAATTCAGTGGAATTATGTTTGAGGGGTCTCATGTAAACAAGAGCAGCGGGTTGACATGTTTGTCCTTTCCTGAAAGTAGAATTTCTGTGTGCTCCAGATATGTTTGCCTATGTTATGTTGACTTTAGTACGTGACTCCGAAATTACATGTACTCTTTAGCAAGGGTGACTGTGACAGTCCTGCCTTCACCCAGCCCTGTCTCTGCTATAGAAGTCGCTGCAGATGGATTGGCTGCAGGGCCTTGTAAAAGCCATACTGTGCCTTGGTTAAATGCGCCCACCCCCACCTGCTGACCCCGGTATTTCATTCCCACCAAGTGTTTCTAAAAGGAGCTGAGCACTTTTGATAATTATACCCACAGTTTAGGACGCGAGCAGGCTTTAGGGAAATGTGGCTTTTAGATTTTTCTTTCAGAGGTCGATTTGCATTAAAATTGGATACTTAAACTCCAATTTACATAACACAGGATACATGTAATATATCTACTTACTCTGAGCCTGAACCACATCTCACTTTTAGCTTTTGGTCTCTAGAAGAAAAAGAAAAAAAAAAAGGATCTGTTGCCAGTAACAAGTGTATGTGTGGCAGGGTGGGAACGGGGGTGTGTACCTCCAAAAACAGGAGTCTTTGGCACACATATGGGATTCCTGAATTTAGAATGGGGGATTTCCAAGGCACAGCAGGCACAAAGGACGTGGCTGAAAAGAGAGATGGGGTGGAGCCCAAAAGAGACTTGCCACCACCCACCATCCTCAGAATGGAGTTTGGGATGCCAGGCTATTCCAGGCTCAGGGGACGTGTGTGGTACAGGAAGAACTCAGGCTGTGAGATCATAGGAGTAAGTTTGAAGCCTGTAGTTACCACTAAGTACCCCTTGGGAAAATTGCCTCACTTCACTCAGCCAGTTTCTAGGGCTTGAAGGTAGAAACAATGAACTCTTAATTAGGATTAGCAGCTCTTCTCCCCCCAAAAAGATAGCCCCAAATACCTGGAGCCTGTTAGGATGTGACCTTATGTGACGCAATGTTTTTTGACAATGTGATGAGGTCACTAATCAATGACCTGAAGAAGTTAGGGGACTTGGCAAATGGGTCCAAAGTAATATCACAGGATGTCTAAAATCAGAGGGCTTTCTTAGGCGTGTGGCAGCAGAGAGGTGGCATAAGTCAGATGTCATGTTCCAAGCGGACTTTAGCAGGTGCTAGTTTGAAAATGGAAAAGACAACAAGTCAAAAGGAATTCTGGGCCATCAACCAGCAAGGAGAAGGGAACCTAAGTCCTGAAGCCTTAAATAATTTCTGAAAATAACTGAATGAGCTTCATAGCAAATGCTTCTGAGAGCCCCCATAAAGGGGTACGGTCCTGCTGCTACCTTGACTTCAGCTGTGTAAGACCCTGAGTGGAAGATGTTCCCAAGCCCTCTAAGTTTGGGGTGGATCGCTAAAGCAACACAAGAAACTCATCGCATCCACCTGCCATGGGGCTGCCTGAAGACACCGGAGTCTCTACTTCAGCAGTGTTGGCTGCCTTCCCTTCAAGGTGCACGTGAACAGTGTCTCAAAAAGGAGGATTGTCTGATCAGCTGAGCTATTTCAATGCTCATGCTTTTGCTTTTGGCCCAAGGTTAAGGAAATAGCCTCAATAAGGAAGAACACTCACATTCACGGAAACATCAGTGCGTAGTGATACGTGATGCCCTGTGGGGTGCTCTGCAAGAGCTCAGTGCCATGTTCCAGGTTCCTCTGTGATCCCACAGGCCACCCTCTGTCACTGCTGCTAAATATCCCACATGCTGTCAAATAGGGACACCAGTTCCTTATTTGCCATCGGAGTTTGGAAAGTTAAAGGTGTTCATAATTGAAGGGCCATGGGTGACCACTGTGGACATGTGGTTAATCCTTGTCCAGAAACAGGGACCTGGTACAGCCTCCATTGTCCCAGGCATGAGATGGGATGCATTTGGCTCATAGATCCAAAGCTATCCTTTGTAGGCCAATAAGATTATCTCTATTCATTATCAGGGAAATGCAAATAAAAACAACTCTGAGATTCCATCTTACACCTGTCAGAATGGTTAAGATAAAAAACTCAAGTGACAGCACATGCTGGTGAGGATGTGGAGAAAGGGGAACACTCCTCCATTGCTGGTGGGAGTGCAAACTTATACAACCACTTTGGAAATCAACCTGGCAATTCCTCAGGAAATTGGGAATAACACTACGTCAAGACCCAGTTGTAGCACTTCTAGACATAATACCCAGAAGATGTTCTACCATTCAACAAGGACATTTGATCAATTATGTTCATAGCAGCTTTATTCATAGTAACCAGAATCTGGAAACAACTTAGATGTCCCTTAACCAAAGAATGGATATGGAAATTGTGGTACATATACATAATGGAATACTACTCAGCAATTAAAAACAAGGAAATCATGAAATTTGCAGGCAAATGGATGAAACTAGAAAAGATCATCCTGAGTAAAGTAAGCAGGAATTAGAATGACATGCATGGTATATACTCACTTATAAGCAGATGTTAGTCCTATAATACAGGAAAACCATACTACAATCCACAGACATAAAGAAGCTAAACAACAAGGAGGACCCTAAGAAGGATGCTTAATTCTTGTTCAGAAGGGCAAATAGAATAGCTACTGGAAGCAGCTGAAGAAAGGGAGCGGGACAGGAGCCCACCATTGATGTCCTCTGAAAGACTCCACCCAACATGGGATCGGAGCAGATGCAGAGACTCACAGCAAAGCTTTAGGCAGAGTGCTGGGAGTCTTCTGGAAGAGTGGGGAGACGGAAAGACCCAAAGCAGACAGGAGCTCCACAAAGAGACCAACAGAGCCAACAAATCTGGGCCCAGGGGGCCCACAGAGACTGTTGAGCCAACCAAGGACCGTGCATGGAGAGGACCTAGACCCCCTGCTCAGATGTTGCCCATGGGCAGCTCAGTCTCCATGTGGGTTCCCTAGTAAGGGGAGCAGGTGCTGTCTCTGGCATAGACTCTGTTGCCTGCTCTTTGCTCACTTCCCCCTGGCAGAGTGTCCTAGCCAAGCCACAGAGAAAGAGGATGCAGGAAGTCCTAATGAGACTTGATAGGCTGGGCCAGATAGTAGGGGAGGGGGATTCCCTCTTTCTGAGGACTAGGGGAGAGGGATAGGGGCAAAGAGGGAGGGAGGGTGGGGTCAGGAGGAGATGAGGGAGCGGGTTACAATCGGGAAGTAAAGTGAATAACTTATAAACAATAAAAACATTTAAAAATGTTTACAAAGAAAAAAATGGTCTCTGGTCAAATCAGAGCACTCATTAAAGACCAATGGTGATGACTTAGTCGACTTTGTGCTGCTGTCACAGAATGCCATACCAGGTGGTTTATAAGGAACAGAGCTTTATTTCTTACTGTCTTAGAGAGTGGGAAGTCCAAGACTGAAGGGTGTGCACCTGGAGAAGGTTTTCCTGCTCCATCATTCTGCAGCAAAATGTCGAAGCAGGAGAGAGCACTATGGGCAGCAGGGGTATAGAGGGCAAATTCACCCTTTTATAGCAATAGGCTCCTGTGATAACAAACTCACTCCCTGGATTAGCCCATTCACCAGAGCCAATCCCTCATGACCTCTGGTAGGTCTCGTGTTTCCAGCAGTTTTGCATTGAAGATTAAGTCTACAACACATGAGCTCGGGGAGGAATACATATTGGCCTTAATACAGAGTTTGCTGCTTGGCCCAGTAAAAGCTGGGAGATTAAAAAATTTACTGAATTACCTGTCACATGAGTGAGGGGAAATTCATAAGTGACAATAGATGTCTCTTTCTGCCCATCACTGTCTTCTCTATTCCCTTTGTCCTCCGCAGGTTTAAGCTTGACCAGAGGTAGACTAGACAATGTGATCATATACGTCGCAATACACATATGTAAGCATTCTTATGATGCTCCACTTAGAAAAAGGGCCTTGGGGCCACCAAGATGACCAGCATGTAAAGCACTTGTCCCCAAAGCCTAGTGATCTGAGTTCAAGCCCCAGTTCAAGCTCCTTCCACCTGGTGGGAGGAGAGAACCAACCTCCACAAGTTGTCCTCTGATGGGCACAAACTATTCTCTGGTATATGTACATATGTGTAGACCCCTTTCACATGCATACCTCCACATTCCCCTCTACCCCCGACACACACTGAATCAATAAGTAGAACCCACTGCATACAGCTGTTCTTAGGTGAATTGGTGCTCTTTGCCTTCATTAGAATTCAGGCTATGAAATGAAGTCAGAACTTCAACCAGGGATGGTGTGATTCCTGGGGAAAGAGCTGCTCACTGGCCCCTAAATTCCTACCCACCACTTACAGGCTCATCAGATGGATGTTGATTCTGATGAAAGGTGAGGGTTCTAGTAGGTTGTAAAAATAGCCAATGGGCTGATGAGGAGTAGGAAGACAAGAAAAGGGAATGCGGGGCATTAGGGCATTATTTTTCTCAAATATTAACCTGAAGTTCAAAGAAAAAGATTCCATCACAGTGAGGGTGCCCCCAGGGGGGATGGAGTAATTACATGTCTCCTTGCCTGGGAGGCAGAGCAGATCTGGGTCTGTGTGACATTCATCACCAGGGAGATGATGCAGGTACTGACTAAGCGAGAACCTCTACAGACTCCCCATGCAAAGACTTTGGCTTCTTCTGGCATCACTGAAGACATGATAGCAGTAAACATGGAGAGCAAGGCTCTAATGACACATGGCTTCACACCTCAACCTCTGTGGTTCTCGTGGCACTTGTCCAAGCCCTCTACTGGAGGATCAGGATCAGCAGACTTTCCTGAAGGCTTTCACAAAACTGCCAGCCAAGCAGCCCCATTGTGCGAGGGTGAAGAATTGCTCATCCTCCTGAAGTCACAGATAAGGGCAGGCTGGTTGTACATCCTGGGTTTTAAGTGTTCCAGAGCAGTGCTTAGAAA
The DNA here is from genome assembly GCA_028658305.1 of Pachyuromys duprasi. Lineage (NCBI taxonomy): Eukaryota > Metazoa > Chordata > Mammalia > Rodentia > Muridae > Pachyuromys > Pachyuromys duprasi. The sequence goes on along the minus strand of CM053755.1, from coordinate 34,301,602 downwards.
TCATTACACTAACCTGAAAACTCACATCACTAAGAGAGCCTCTTGGCTCAAGTGATAACACAAGGACCCATAGCAGGGCCAAAACTTCAGTTACAACCTTTTGGACTTGAGATTTGAGAGACCTCCTTCATCCCAGGCCAAGGACTTTTCCGGCTTGAAGGAGAGCTAAGTTTGATAGGAGTGGATATGTGATTTGATGAGGCAGAAACTGGATGGTTGATTGTGTGGTTGCTACTTGTCCTATATTGCGGGTGCCTTGAAGATGCTATCTGTGTCTGCAGGTACACTGGCCAGTAGCAGGTTTTCAGATCTGGGGAAGTGAGCTGTCAGGACAACTACTCGGAGTTGGGAGTTGGGAGAAGTTTATCAGTTCCCAGCATCTTGCTGTCAGTTGCTCTAGCAGAGTTGCACTAGGAAACAAGAACATCAATAAGGGCTGAGCAGGGTTGTTAGGAAGATGGATAAGAAACTGCCTGGTTTAGAACTAGTATAGGAAGAGGCCATTATCTCCCACAGATAAGGTCTGAAGACTTGTGATAGTTTAAATTTTGGCTCTAATACAACGTACAAGAAACTGAAACGGTAGAGGTTGGTTTAAAGGAGGACAGAAGATGGGACTACGGGACGATGCTGAGAGATGTAGAAGAGGTAGCATGGTGGCCTGTGTGTCTATGAGGTGTTGGGTATTCGTGAAGTTGAGCACTGCATGTTGAAGTAGCAATGGGGCTGCTGGCACGGAGGTGAGTCCTCAGTGTCGTCGAGCGGACCCTGGAATCAGACAATGAAGCAGCCAGTGATGGAAGGAGATCCAATGGCAGTGTCAGGGTGGAAATGAGAATGGGGCAGAGGACCAGGTGTTGGCACTATTTAAGATGGGGGACTGAACCGGACTGGTGGAGGGCCAGGGTCAGTGGACTCAGAAACGAAAGGCTGGGCAGAGAGGGTCTACAGGAAGTAGCTTGTAGAGTGGGGAGAATGGGATTGAGGTTGCAAAAATCTGCTTTTCAAATGAGGGGGGACATATGTCTCATTTGAATACATGGAAAAGAAGATGAAGTTAGCTAAAGCACATGCATCTGCTCAGAGAAAAGCTGGCACAATGTGTGTAGCTTGTATCTGGTAAGCCAGGCCATCATATCATGTGCTGGGAGTTTATAGAGGTTTCCTTTTCAGAAAGTGAAGCAGACGCTTTTGGGGGTCCCTGGAGAAGAGTTGATGGGGATGGTTGATGGGGCACACGTGGAGCTGACATGGTTCCTCCTCTGACTTCTGGGATCACTCATTGTAGTGTCTGATCAAGATGTGGGTTACAGGCAGTTGGCTGAACCACACCTTGCTTAGTGGCTCCCAAACACCAAGCTCAGGCAGTGACCTAGCCAAATGCCAGTTCTTTATATGTGGGACCTTTGAGGAGACACAAAATCCTCAGGTATTTAGGTAATAAGCTGGTGTCTCCTACAGTGCTGGCAGAAGGAAGAAGCTAGAAGTGGCCTGTGAAGAAGAGCAACCAGGTGGGTGGTGTCATCGGGGTCTGAGTTCTCAAGAGATTGCCCTCACAAGGGTGTCTGGTAATCAATGCCCTTGAGTTTCTGACAGTACTGAATTCACAGCCATTCTCAGAATTCACATTCGTTCTCAGAAGTCTCTGTCATTTGATATTGGTACGTTTGACAGCGGCTCTGTGGAGCATTTTGATAGTCTTGGTTTAACTCACGAGGAGCTCAAGGTCAAACCTCAGCAAGCTATAACCTGCTTTCCCAAGGATGCATTTGATAGGTCACTACAGGCTTGGTAGACAAAGGCCAAATCCCTCCTAAGTCTGCCCTCCATTTTCCTAGGTGCAGCCTGGTCCAGAGAGGCAGGCTGGGCTGCAGGTACTGAGGTGGTAGAGTAGGCTTGACATAAAAGAAATCCTGCCTGTAACACAGGGGTGTTTGCCTTAGGAGGAAGCAGACACAGTCAGAAAAGGTTGCAGAGGACATGTGAGAGCAGGGAAGCAGGGGAATCCCAGCCTAGGTGTCTGCTCTGAGAGATGGTATGATAGAGATATAACAGGAGAGAAAAGGGAAGCAGAAGAGAGAGACCAAGGTAAGGAAATCTGGGGAGGTGGAAGGTGGGACCCAGGTTGCTGGTTGTATGCAGGCTTGTGATGGAAATGGTCAGGGGTACCTACATCCTCATCCTCTTGAGGGCTTGGACTAGGACTACATCACAGGGACAGCCACTCTTGGCTATGTTTTTTGTTTGTTTGTTTGTTTTTTCTCCCTTAGGGAACCTGTCCCCACACTTAAGACTCAGTGCAAAAGCATGAAGCAAACAGGAGGTCCCACAAATTAGAAATTGCCTTTTCTTCCCTTTCTACCACTGATATGCCCAGTAGGATTTGGGTGGGAAAGGAAGTTTGGCTAGACTCAGTAAGGGGGTACATTGTGATTAGAGAATTTTAAAACAGCCATACAACTGTCTCAGGGTGCTTTTCAGTATCACTACACATAGGCAGTTTCAAACAACGACAATGACAAAATACCTCCCCCCCCCCCTACAACCTCTACCATCTCCCTGATTCCTGGAGTCAAAGCTGTGGTCTAGTAAGGGGAACAGGGGCCGTCTCTGACAGGAACTCAGTGGCTGGCTCTTTGATAACCTCCCCCTGAGCTGGGAGCAGCCTTCCCAGGCCACAGAGGAAGACAATGCAGCCAGTCCTGATGAGACCTGATAGGCTAGGGTCAGATGGAAGGGGAGGAGGACCTCCCATATCAGTGGACTAGGGGAGGGGCATGGGAGGAGAAGAGGGAGGGAAGACAGGACTGGAGGGAATGAAGGAGGGGGCTACAGCTGGGATACAAAGTGAATAAATTGTAATAAATAAAGAAAAAAGGAAAAAAACTTGAAGCAATTAAAAAACAAAACAAACAAACAGAAAACCTGACCTGAGGCCTACTCTTAGTAGTTCCAACAGAGAAATTTACTAGCAACAGCCTTCTCTAACTCCATTCCACTCTAACTGCATCCCACCCACCAGCATTAAGGGGCAAAACAGGAAGAGATAGGTGTATGTGTAAACTCTACCTTGGGGAGCATCCTTAGTAGCTCTGATTACTGCTCAGGTCCTGTCTTCCTGTCCTAGGACTCAACTGGTTCATATTTACCGAGTGGGAGAATGGCAAGCTTGGTGTGGTCCAGGTGCCTTCTGCTGCTTCCTTGAGTCTACTCCGGACAGATGCCTGGTCCTTGTCTTAGAATATTGTTCTTTGTTCTCTCTCTCTCTCTCTCTCTCTCTCTCTCTCTCTCTCTCTCTCTCTCTCTCTCTCTCTCTCTCTCTCTCTGTGTGTGTGTGTGTGTATGGTATGTCTGTCTGTCTTTCTCTCTCTTTGTCTGTCTGTCATGATCTCTATTTCTCTTCATTTATTTGATTGGTGGGTGCATTATATGATTACATGTTTGTTACTGTGTTCCTGTGGAAGTCAGAGGGCAACTTGTAGGACTCCATTCTTTCTTTTTTTCTATCATGATGATTCTGTAGACTTAACTCAGGTCTTCAAGCCTGGTAGCAATGTCTTTGTTGGCTTGCCAGCCTTATGCTGCATTTTTGTCCTAACCATTTGTGGTTTTACAGGGTGACTATAACTAATTTTCTACACTGAAAGCTTTGTCATGTATCATGACCCAAAGCAAGCCTTCTGTGATCTCCCAAAATATCTCACTCCTGTCCCCCCCCCCCCATATCTCCATGCTGTCTATTGAGCTGCCTCAGATCATTCTTCATAGTGCTGGGATTCAGATTTAGATGTGCTCCCAAACAATGGAACAAACAGCCTAATTGTAGGATTTGTTCTCAGATACCCATCCAGCCCCAGCTCTCAGAGCCAGTATAGAAGGATTAGCAAGTAACAGGAGAAACGTGGATGTCTTGCAGAAATCTCCTTCCGCGTGTGGATGTGTGGAGGCAGCCTGGAGATCATCCCCTGCAGCCGAGTGGGGCACGTCTTCAGGAAAAAGCATCCCTATGTTTTTCCTGATGGAAACGCCAACACGTACATAAAGTAAGTGCATGTCTTGGCCCAGTGTGTATGGACAGCAGCAAGAAAATGGTGGTCAGGGGTTTGCAATAGACTGTGGTACTCTGCAAGGTGGTCTTAGTGCACTGGATGACACATGAGTTGCACATCTGCAACTTGGACTGTGCCTGGGCAATTGGCTTTAGTGCCAATTGGGGCCCTACCAAGCCCACCCACACCTACCTCATTCCCTAGAGCCTCAGTAATTAAAGTGTCTGGTCAGACCCATCCTGCAAGGCTTTGCCTCTAGGCATTTGCAAAAGGTTGGGGTGGGAGGAGGGGTTAGAAACAGCTGGATAATAGGGAATGATACCTGGGAAGAAGCAAGACATGGGGAGCTCTGGGGAGTATAGTCTTGTGCCTGCTCCAGAGCTTCCTGGTGGAGTAGAAGAATCCAGACGAGGTATTCTTGATAATCCATCTCCAGAGCCTTTCATCTCACTCTGTATAATACATACAGAAGAAACCCAAGGGTACCCCTTGCCTGTCTCTCCCTCTCCCTCTCCTTCATCTTTCCAACATTTCTCTTCTAAGTTTTTTTTTCATCAAAATATTCATGTATTATCTATTTTTCTTAATGTTAAAAAAAATCTTATGGGCTGGAGAGATGGCTCACAGGTTAAGAGCACTGGTTGTTTTCCAAAGGCCCTGAGTTCAAGTCCCAGCAACCACATGGTGGTTAATTACAATCTATAGTGATATCTAGTATCCTCTTCTGGTGTGAAGGCACACATGCAGGCAGAACACTGTATAAATAATAAATAAATAAATAAATAAATAAATAAATATTTTCAAAAAATCTTATATGTACATTGTAGGGGGTGGGGAAAGGTGCATTTGTGGATGCAGTTGCCCATCATAGCCAGAAGAGAGCATTGAACCTGGAACTGAAGTTATAGACAGTTGTAGGCCACTTAATGTGGGTGCTGAGAACCACTTAACCACTTAGGCGCAGCACCCACTTAACTACTGAGGAATTTTACTAGCCCCTGACTATCTTAAAAACATTTTTCTCTGAGTTTTTTCTTCCTTACCTTGATCCTTTCGGCATCCAGTTGCCTCACTCATCTCTCTCTCTTTCTCTCTCTCTCTCTCTCTCTCTCTCTCTCTCTCTTTCTCTCTCTCTCTCTCTCTCTCTCTCTCTCTTCTTTATGCTGTTTGGTCCATTTGTGTTGGGAATGGGGCTTCACATCCTTTACTTTGAGTTTATTTATTTAAGGTGTTCTTTCTTGATTTATCACACACATATTCTTGCTTGAGGGAAAATGGGTTTGAACAGTGGTCAAATTCTACATCTTGCAAAGCAGGATGCATAAGGAGAGGATCAGTATGGGGAAAAGCAAAAAACTAGGGTCATCAGGGTTTTTGTAAATATAAAGGTAAGGCAGGGACATCTGGCATAGCACAGTGGTGTGGTTCTGCAGGAGCCAGAGAAGGCTGGGTGGGAGCTGGCCTGGGAAGCAGGATCCTAGGACTTCAGATGTTTGTCCTATTTGAGATTGGGCTTTGTCCAGTGAGTATCCTTGTTGGCCAGTGGTGACCCATTCTGGTTAGAGAAATGAGGCGCACTGTTTGCAAAACAGCTTCTAGTTTGTAGATAATGAAGCCACTTGCAGGAACTAGCCAGGTGATCCTATTTCCAATGCTCCCAAAGCCCATTTGCCTGTGAATACCTGTCCTTTCAGAAGCTCAGAAGGGGTTGCCATGTTTCTAAAGTAGACTCAAGGACCTGGAGGAGCAAGCCGATTTTAATTAGATTCCACTTCACTTTCTCCCAGGTGCTCCAGCTGCCCAGATCACCAGTCCTTATTATTTTCCGATCTCAGTTCTTTTGACTCCAGAGATCTTCTTGGGACCCCTGACTGCTGAATGATCACAATCATTCCCTCTTCTTCTGTCCCTCCCTCTTCTACTGTTGCCTTTAGGGTCAAACTCGAGCAGATGACCAATGAGAAGCCTATCATTCTGGTGAAGTACTAAAAGATATGGCTTGATTGATAATTGGCTCCATGTAACCATTGCTTGGTCTGTGTGTGCACTGACCTCACCCTTGGGGAGCTGAGTCCTCAACATGTCCACTGTGGGAAAGTAGAGGAAGGTCCACTAACCAGGCAGGCCAGAGTTAGCTGGTCCTCACAAGTCCCACCTTTGGAGAGCGGCGAGCAGCAGATAGATACACCTGCTTCTCCTGGCCCCTTTCTGCTTCTTTGTGAGTTACCAAAGCTCAGATTCTGGTGTGTGTGGTTTTTTTTTTTCCTAGCTGTACCTTTGGAGGAAAGATTGTAGATATTACTGAACTCTGGCATCTTGGGGTGCCTTTGGAGATGGGGGACACTTGCGCCAGTTCCAGTGTCCTAGTAATAGTAATGGGAACATCTTTGTCCTGGCGGTGGCTGCCTGGATGCTGCTGCCAACTCTGCTCTCGTGTGCGGCTTTCAGCTAAGAATGCCCGCAGGTGATTCCCAGACAGGCAACCCTTTTGAGACTCCTTCTCTCCCTAGGAACACCAAGCGGACAGCTGAAGTGTGGATGGATGAATACAAACAGTACTACTACGCAGCCAGGCCTTTCGCCCTGGAGAGACCCTTTGGGAAGTAAGTGTGCACTGGGGAGGAGGGCAGAGAAGTGAGAGGGGCCTCAGTTCTAGGCCCACCACCTTAGCTGTCCCCCAAGCCTCCAAGCTCTTCCAGGCCTAGAGCTATGTCCGCTGTGGTTTCAAATCCCTTGATGCTCTATCTACCCTGTTCTGGGTGTGCAGGGCTTTCACCAACTCTCCTGTGACCCTGCCCTGCTCCTTGATGGCCACTTTGGTAGAGGGAGCTGAATATATTCTTGCATGGTGGGTGGGTATTACTAGCTCTTTGCAGAAAGTTAGCATGGAGGATTGCACCCTCCAGGTTGGAGTTCCCTCAAGCTGAAGCTCCACTCCGTCGTTGGAGGTGGGAGGTGCGTTCTCATCTGGAGGCGGGAGGTGCGTTCTCATCTGTCCTTTTCAGCAGTAGTCAAGCTTCCCAGCAGAGGACTGCAGGGGAAGAAGAAGAGAGGTTTATTAAATGCTAAGTATCGCTCCATGCAGTGGCTCTTTAATCTTCCCTAAGCTCTGAGAGATGCAATTACCTAGCTCTGTTTGACAGGTAAGGAGACTTGAGGCTTAGGCAGAGGAAAACATAGATCACACCTGTAAGGAAGATGAAGGTTCCCAACACACTGATTCCAAAAACCATATGACCTTGCGCTTCCCAAGCTGGCTGAAGTAAGGAAACATTGCAATTTCCCTTAGTTATTATTTGTGCTTTTTGGTGGTAGTGGTGCTGGTGGGTTCAACTCATTTCACCCACTCATCACATGAGCCTGTTGAGCAGATGGGCTTTTGAATCCTAAACCTCTCCCAGTTGAGTCCATCCTATACCACAGGATCAAATTACCAAATCAATTTGCACCTCTGATATTACAGTTCATGCCCACCCTCCAGTTTTCTCACTCTACCTCTTGTATCTTGTCCACCTCAGAACTTTGGACCCACTGACAATATCCATCAGCCTCATTCTTTACCCACTTCCCTGTCCATCTTTGACTCCTTCCGCTCTTCCTTAAAGTCAGAACTTGGAAAGTGTGATCCTCTGATCTTTGGCTCTATCATCCACCTAGTAACTCCTTCCCCTACACACACACACACACACACACACACACACACACGAGCATGTGTGTGAGTGCATACAAGTCTTTTGTAAAATCTCTTCCCCACCCCCACGCACAAACTACTGCACAGTCTCATGGAATTTCAGATTCTCCTACTGATGATACTTCATGGCCATGTTTCCAGTGAGGTTACAAGACACCTCCTAACCCTGCACTCTTTTCTAACCAACTCAAAAGTACTGTTTTCATTAAACCTTCTTCATTCTTTTCCCACCCTTGAGCCCTCCCCCACCTCTTTTCTCTTGTACAGATGACACTTATTTTTATGGATGAAATAGATAATATTGATTTCCCAAGACAAAGCAACCCAGTAGCCTGGGCACAACTCTACCATCCTTCTCAGTCTCTTTTCGTCCCCTGTGGACAGGTGTGCTTCCTGTATCAGTAAGGCAGGCCTCCTCTGGCTGCACCATTCATGCCTGCATTCATTCATAAATCAACATTTATCACATCCCCACAGTCTGCATTCATCTCCTGCCTGCCTGCTGGTGCAGGGCCTCTCAAACTTTAATGAGCACACGGATCTCCCAGGGAGCGTGTTAAAACATAGAATCTGATTCCTGAGGTCTGTTTCTAATAAGCTCCCACGTGTCGTGCTGCTGGCGGAGGATCCTAATCTGAGGAATGAGTTTCCGTGGAGTGGTTCCCAAACTAACCTGACAGTGGAATTACCCGTGGATCTCCAAAGCCCCTGACTGCCCAAACTCATCCTTCAGAGGACTGGGTTTTTTGACTTTCAAATTAGTGGTGTCCAGCATCGCAGATGAGGCTACATGCCCATGATCAGACACTCTGCTCTCCACGATCTCAGTTCACCTCTCCCAAATCATTCCTGTCCATGTTCACACCTACTCCTTGACTTAAAAGAGAGGACTGGAAGAAAACATTCTATAAAACCTTCCCTTAGGGTGACATGCCCACCACCTGTATGCCTGTCTCCTGCTTGCCCAGGACCCAGCATCATGAAGTAACGGTCTCCCCTTAATGCCCTACAGCTGTTCCCACTAGGCTTAGTCAGGACTCTATCACTCCTTACCCTCCTCCTATGCTGCCCTTCAGCATTATCTTATCCAACCCAGTCTTTTTTTTTTAATTTATTTATTTTTATCTCAATCACAGGTTAGGTACTTTGAATCCCAGGCGTAGCCCCCTCCCTCAGTCCCTCCTACCCTCCCACTCCCTCCCTCATCTCCCTCCTCCCCGCCCCCTCCAAGTCCACCAACAGGGGAGGACCTCCTTCCCTTCCATCCAAACCCAGCTTATCCTGACTCCTCAGGGCTGGCTGCAATG
>CM053755.1:34263140-34292055 GCA_028658305.1 Pachyuromys duprasi | reverse complement strand
AATTTATTTATTTTTATCTCAATCACAGGTTAGGTACTTTGAATCCCAGGCGTAGCCCCCTCCCTCAGTCCCTCCTACCCTCCCACTCCCTCCCTCATCTCCCTCCTCCCCGCCCCCTCCAAGTCCACCAACAGGGGAGGACCTCCTTCCCTTCCATCCAAACCCAGCTTATCCTGACTCCTCAGGGCTGGCTGCAATGTCCTCCCCTGGGATCTAGCCAGTCTGTCACTCCCCAGCTTGTACGGGGGAGGGTCAAAGAGTCAGCCATCAAGATCATGACTGAAACAGTCCCTGTTTCCCTGAATAGGGTCTTCAGTCCTACACCTAGCTATCATGGGCCCCATCTGTGCGGGGGTTCCAGGCCACATCCACACATCCAACCCAGTCTTTTCTGGTGTGCCTCTGGCCCCTAGGCTTCCCATCTTCTTTTCTGCTGCTCCTAGGTCCTATCTTTCCCAGCATGATACAGTTTCTTCTTCCCACTCATGGCCGGATGGCCTTTCTCTGAGGCTCTGTTGTAAGTCTTCTTTTTCTGAGACATTCTCCCCGGCGGTATTGCACATCTATTCACAACTGTTTCTAACTGGAACCCTTCCCCCAGGCTTCAGTTTCTTCTGCCCCATATCAGATGGCCACTTCTACCTGGATGTCTCTCAGACACCTCCAATGTAACAAGACCTAAGCTAAACTCATTCTGTTTGTTACTGAATCTGTCCCTCTTTCCATATCCCCGTTGAACCCCATAAACAGTCTTTCTTACACCGTACGAGCCAAGTCACAAGCCTGGGTACTACCCTAGTTCCCCTTCCTTGCTGCATTTGAGTGATCACTGTGTCCTACTGCTGCTGCCTTACTCAAACACTGAGAGCTCAGGCTCTTCCTGAACAGAGTATCAGACATGTCAAAAGCATGGCATCTTTGTCTCCATGGAGCTGGGAGGTCTGATGAGGAAGTGTGCTTGTGTCTATAAGAAGATATGAGGCAGAGGGTATAGCTCAGTAATAGAGCAGTTGGCTAATGTGCATGAGACCCTGGGTTTGAGTCCCAGCACAAGAAGGGAAATGGGGAGGGGGAGGAGGAGAAAAAGTAATTTGGGTGACGTCATGGAGAGAGAAAAGGGTGGGAGGAGGTGAGGCTAGACAGAAGGCAGGGCTACTTTTATTGGGCAAGGTTTGGCTAGTACTTAGGTAGAGGAAAATAAAAACAAGTAGAGGACTGACCACGCCCATCCCAACCCAGTTCACTAAAAGGAGAATGACGGCACCTGGGATTGTCCAGTTACCTCCTCCCTGCCCCCGTCCCAGCTTCACTCCAACTGGCCCATTCTGGAAGCAGCTGTAAGGGTTCCTCAAAGCATCTCCATGCTATACTCTACAGAGGCCCTACCAAGTCCACCCCAGTGCCCATGAGATAGAGTCAACAGTGCCCTGGTGTGGGTCTTTGTGGGCCCACTTCCCCCATTCACATGCACCTCTGTTTTAAGGCCCTTGCCAGCTGTTGTTCCTGTGGGAGGACTGACTTGTTCACAGCCCTGATCTCTGCTTTCCAATCTGCCCCAACCATAGCAGGGCGCCTGCCCCGTCCTTCCTTTTACCTACCAGCGTCAATAGTCACTTCCCTCTTGAGTGCCGTGGACTCATCAAGCAAGAGCGTACCTCCAAAGTGTCTCGATGCTCTGTCTTCAGGGACACATGGCTGTGGCACTTGAATCAGTATCTTGTGTTACTATTCAGAAGCTCTGGTGCCCCACACTGAATGCCATGCCTGTCAGATAGAGATGTTCAGTGAGTATCTGATGAACAAATGTGTGATGAGGCCCCAGCACCATCCTGAGGAGACGATGCTCTGAGGCTGGAGTGGTGTGGTACCCTAGCCCTAGAGGGACTGTGAGTGAGAGTAGGCCAGAGTCTTAGCAGTGAATGCTTACCACCACACTCAAGGTTCTTACAGTTTGACTATTAGCAAAAATGAAAAGCACCACCCCAAATTCCATCTAGAAATAAAAGCACAAGCCCTTGGTATCGGCACTGCACTACTGAGAGGCAAAGCAAGGTGTCTTCATAGGTCTGCCTGGAGCAAGAGTAAGCTCTGCCAGGTTCATTTGCTCAGAATCCCCTAGAAGATGTGTGGGTGCAGGGTGTGTCACTAGTTTGGGAGCCGCTGTTGTAGACCATTGCCTCTGACAGCTCTGTTCTGTCTCTGTGTCCCACCCTCCAACCTCACCACCCCAGCATTGAGAACAGGCTGAACCTGAGGAAGAATCTCCACTGCCAGACCTTCAAGTGGTACCTGGAGACTGTCTACCCAGAACTCAGGTACCCCTACCTGCTGGAACCAAAGATAGCCACGAGAAGAGCTTCTTGGCTGACCTGCTCAGGAAGAAGTGTGACCTATGGCCAACTGGAGGAGAACTTTTGAGTCTGTGAAAGACTGAGCAAACCAATTAGTCCTGCTTATCCCTAAAACCAGGAGGAGAATTACGGTGAACCTAGCAGCATGAAAGACTGGGGTTAGCTGTTGGCAGGATTTCTCAGTTGTTGGGAGTGGTACCGTGGGTTGTGCTGAGAGCATAGGATTGGTGACACAGACTCTGTCCTAGAGATCCATCTGTCAAGTGGCTACTGAGAGTCCCTTGCTGCATCGCACTAGCAGCGTCCTTCCATCCTCACCAGTGCCAACATACTCCTAACCTGCCCAGCATTCAGCAGCACTGATGTCAAAAGCAGTATGTTCTCATCTGTCCTCATGGCTTTCCCACAGGGTTCCCCTAGACTCCTCCATCCAGAAGGGCAATATCCGGCAGAGGCAGAAATGCCTTGAGTCTCAAAAGCAGAAAAACCAAGAGGCTCCACACCTCAGGCTAAGCCCCTGCAGCAAGGTCAAAGGAGATGGAGCAAAGTCTCAGGTAAAGTAACTTCCTGGAGTCATAACACTGCATGCCACAAAGAGCAGAGATATCCAGATTAGCCTTGGTCCCTGCTTCGGCATGAAACCAGGGGTCCAGAATGGAGCAGAAAGACCCATCTTACTTGACCACTGGCTTTTCTCTACTTAGTTACGAAATATGTGGAATTCCTCTGAGAGATGGCTTCCAAGTGGTACCTGCCAATAGCAAATGCTCCAGTAATTTCACAGGAGCTCAAAGAAACTGGCAGCTATCTCCTACAATAGACATAGGCTGGTTCAGGCAGAGGAGACCACACAAGCTAACTCTGCAAACGTGGCATGCAAAGGGGAAAAGAAGCCTCCTGCTAGATATTGAGACAAGAAGCCTGAATGGTGTCTCACAGCTGACTTCCAGGCAGTCATGTCAGATTCTGTGAAAACCACTGCCACCCACTTCTCTTTCCTTCCTGTTTCCCCTACATCTATGGATTGTTTGTGGTGCTCTCCAAGGAAGATTCCCTTGTGCCTTGCTTGGTTTGTCAACAGAGTATATCCTGTCTGAGCCCTGTGTTTTGCCAATATTCTCCCTTCTGAGGCTAGGCCTGCTGTTTTCAAGGTCACTGGCGAATTCATCACCTGTCTCAACCCCCATAGCACTTGGCCAAGCACAACCATCACGTGACCCCCCTCTCAGCCTTGTGATCCCACAGGATCTCTGCCCTCCTGTCCGAGTTCTTGCCTAGCGCCTCTTTCCACCTTTACGGTGTTTACTGTGGTCCTCAGTTCACTTTTCCTTTCTCTAGAAACTGATTTTGGAGATATTACTCATATTTCTAGCTTTGGCCATCTCCTGTTTATTGATATACAAATTCTGTGTCTTTTTGCATCATTGGTTCACTCAGCAGACTCTTGGTTAGCTGTGAAGAGGCACACGGGCAAGGCTAGGCTGCTGGAGTAGATGTGCAAGCAGCCACTGTGATCTGATCAGCCTCTGAGCAAGTCAACCCAGCTCTGTTGACTTTTGGAGCTGGATCAGTCTTTAAAAATGTCTCTGTTGATTGGAGACTGAAGTAGCCAATGGGCAGGTTTGTCTTCATGTGGGTACCCTAGTAAAGGGAGTGGAGGCTGTCTCTGACAAGGACTTTGTTACATGTGTTTAAATCACTTCCCCTAGGCAGGGCTGCCTTGCCTTGCCACAGTAGGAGAGGATCTGCTCAGTCCTGATTTGATTTGATGTGCTAGGAAGGAAGATCCCCTTTCAGGAGAAGAGGAGGGAATAGGGAATAAGGAGGGAGGATGGGATGGGCAGGAGAGGAGTAAGGGGCTATGATTGGGATGTAAAGTGAATACATTTTTTTAAAAAATGTTCCTTTCGAGAACCTTATGTCAGATTATGGCCACAGCCACTAGGTCCTCCCCCTGCCCTGTCCCCATCCAATGACCCTCATCCTTATTTTGTGTGTGGTCTCTAAACCATCATCCCAACTCTAGCACGGCCTTCGGTGGCTCTCCACGGCCTTCGGTGGCTCTCCATTGTTCACCACAAATGTCCAAACTTTCAGACCTGGCTCTGGCTTCAAATGACTTTGCCAGAAGCAGTCCCTGCTCCCAACAGGACAGGGGTGGTGGTGTAGGAGCTAGATGAGACTAGAAGGGAAAGGAAATGGAGGTGTCAGTTTTACTTTACTGGGTGTGGCTGCCAAGCTGCCAAGCTGATGGTGACACAGTTTGCTCAAGTGGCACTTTGTAAGGCATTGTAAGTAGGTGACACATCTCTCTGTGAGTCTGAGTGTGGGTGCTGCTCATGGGAATTCCATCAGTCACAATGTTGTCTGGCCCCTTTCCTAGGACAGAATTTGCTTGGTCTATTCCCGGCAGAGCAGAGCTTTTCTGGAACTTGCCAACTTTGGTTGCATAAGGGGATGCGGGGGGGGGGGGGGGAAGAAGGACACCAACGCTCTGGCCCTCAGAGAGGGTCCTTTAATACCTGGTTTTTGGAGAGGTAGCAGAGTTCTGTTTCCTGGAGGAGAAGGGCCCATTGTAGCTGCCCCTTCAGCTGACCTTCCCAGGGCCGGAAAAAATACAAACAATGGCAGGTACTTGAAGCAATAGAAGAAAGGCCTGGAGGTACATAGGGTTCTCTCCTTGAAGCAGTGGCAGGCTATGGCTCTGCTTTGCTTTGAGATAGTGGCTGGTTTGTGTGAGTCTCAGATGTTAGATCACCAGGAGACATAAAGAAGTTCAGTTAACCTCAGCAAACTGGGCTATAGCATCTTGGGTACCACATTATCTTCTGGGGAGACAAGGTGGGCTCATTCAGAATTAGACACAGCCCCAATATCCAAGGATACACAACCTAGCAGCAGAACCAGGCTTCATTTTCAGATACTCAGTAGGAAATCCACATAACCATTTCAGCCAACATAATCTCCATGAGACATGTATTATACATCTTCATTGGACTGACTTGTGACCCTTTTTCTTCTTATTGGGGTCCTAATCCTCATAAACTCAATTTTTGTCATCCTTCATCTCAACACTTTCTGCAAACATTAGGCATTAGTGGGGTCCTTTCCACTTAACATGGCTCTTCCCCTTCTTGCCTATATCTTTGCTAAGTGCCATGATTCTTTTTCCATCCTAAGGCTGTAAATCTGCCCTTGGCAGATCAGCCTCTCTCCCTGTACCCACCTCTTCAGCCACTGAGAGCCATAGCAAGGAAGTGGTACAAGAGCCAGATGAAGTAGGTATTGCTTTTAACCCTACCCATTTCACAGCTTGATGCCACCAAGGCTCCCAGAGATGAACGAGTGTCAGACACTTGTGGTGACCCACAGTTCTTTCTAGTACCTCTCCGGTGCTTGTTCCAGTCATGGTCCCTAAGCTTTATTAGATCTTTAGTCACGGGAGAAGACACCTGTCTGTGACACGCCTCTTTAAGGCTATAAATATTAAAACCATTAGCCAGCTCCATCTTGACAGGAGGAAGCTGGCAAGGGGGTCTTTGGTATAGCCAGTTTCCAGTGAAAATTCCAAAAACAAAATTCATGCCTCTGTAAGAGGGCCTGGAGTCAGTTGAGAATAGCGTCCTCCTTAACATTTATCGGGCGGGGGGGAGGGAGAGAGTGTGGGAAGCAGTAGTTAGGAGTGTAAATGGGAGTCTCTGCTCTACAAATATCATGCCAGACTCCAGGAACACATGCTATACTGGCTCCCCAATTTTGCTGGCTCCCATTTCTTCCCATTTCTGGCTCTGTCCTATATGGCAAACTCTCAGCTTTAGTGTTCAAGTAGAATCACTTCCTTCTGAAAGCGTGTGTAAGTATACCAGAGACACAGCCTACCCTCAGAGGAAAAACCCAGGCATCAAATCAACACAGGTCCTGAAATTGGGTTGGAGCCACGGGATGGGTGTTCTAGGAACCCGGATTATGGAGAGTGGCACACAAGGGTCCAAGGTCTGTCTCTAGCTGACATTTCACTCACCAGACAATGGGATGCCCTTCTGCCTGCATTAATGCTCCTTTTAGTTTGGTTTGATTTGGTTGGCAAAGCTAGAGATCAAACCCAGGAGCCTTATGAATGCTAAATAAGCACTCTCCAACATGCTACATGCTCAGCATGGAGGCTATTTTATCCTCTAGTTGTAATCATTGTTCCTCCTCCACACCCTGCCTCACCTTCCTTCTTGCTGCCTTGTCATCCTTTAGAGCAAAATGCTAAATTCAAGTGTTTCAAAGATGCTGGCAAACTGATGCCCTGGAGTAATACAAGACGCATACATCATGCATTCAAAAACCTTTGAAGCCCAAGAAGTCTGTAGGCTAATACGTTTCCTCTTAACTTCACTGAATTCCCTAGGAAAATATCCGTGAAAGGCAGAAAGCAGGCAGACACTCCACTCTATTCCAAACTAAAGGGAGGAAAACACAAGACATTTTGTGGTGCATTCTTCCCCTGCCCAGCCAGTGTTTAGGCTCCTGATCTCTGGAGCAGAAGGCAGCAGCTGGGAGGCCCAAGGGTGGATGTGATTGAAAGTGCTCCACAGATCAGCAGGCACACGGACACCTCCAGGGTAGAGATCTCAAGTCTGCGGTGGAACAAGCTGCCAGGCGATCGCCTCCTGCCCCCTCTTCCTCAGAGTTCCTCATCACAGCCTGGGAACAGCTCCTCCAAAGCATCCTGCCAGCCTGTCTCTGGGACAGTTTCCAAAGGAAAGTCCAAAGGGACATTTCTCTTTTATCCTCTAGCCTTGCTCTGTGTGTCACTGGGATCGCCGTCAGAGACGGAAACAAGCCTTTGTTAAATGTAAAGCAATACTCTGAATATGCAGGCATTAACCATGTATTCTACGCAGTGGCCTTCTCACCAGAGCAGCGGGTCTCAATCTGTGGGGCGCAACCCTTTGGAGTTGGAGTGGCCTAAGACTATCCTGCATATCAGATATGTATATGAAACTACGCAGCGAAACTACACGTCTGAAGTTGCAACAAAAATAATTTTATGGTTGGGGAGGAGGGTCACCACAGCATAAGGAACTGTTTGAAAAGGTCACAGCACTGGGACAGTTGAGAACCAGTGTCCTGGAGGGACTAGCAGTCTCTTCATATCACATCTGAGGTTACAGTAGTAATCCATCAGGAGTCCACAACTTTATTAAGCCAGGGAGCAGGGATCCCAGCCATAATAGTTATCTAAGAGCCCAACCTGTGACACAACACAACCAAGTGAATATGGGGCTTTAATTCTACATATAAGTTATTCTAAAAACTTAGGAGAAGGTAGGGAGGAAATAAAATGGAATGACCTTATGAGTCCAGTGAAGGTCCCAAAGAACATATAAATCTGGGACTATGGTTGCTACCCTGCTGCCTCTGGGCTGGGCACTATCACCAGGGTAGAGTCTGTGTCTGTGCAACCAAGGAAGAGAGATCACCCAGCATGGCCCATCAGCCATTTGTGCTTACGTAACACCCAGTGCTAAGCCCTAAGGCTGATCCCTTGGGGATCTTTGTACTGAATTAGAGGTTTTGTTGGACCCAGCTCATTTGTTTCAGGTGTTTGTCTGAAGGAACCCTTCAAGGGCATGTCTGTGGGCTAATGGGTTTTCCCATGTGGCCTACAAGGTTAGGAGACAGCTGCTCATACTAAAGTCCTCTGCTTGGGTCCCATCTCATTGGAGGAGAGCTCGTGTACAGAGCGAGCCTGGCACCCAACAATATTCAGAGTAACCATTGGCCTCTCTGATCCTCACTTCCAGGAAATCGTACCTAAGTAAACAGACCACGAAGCCGCTTGAGCCAGTCAGGCTCTTCTCCAATGGCTCCAACTTCAGTAAAACCCGCATTACCGGTAGCCTCGCTGTTTTCTCGGTCGTTTAATATTCCCTTCAAGGAGACATTCAGAAACAGGGAGCTCACCCTTATCAGTAAATGATACCAGCTCCTGCTTACTGACAAGGCAGTCACCTCACTTTCCTTCGAGGGTTTGTTTGACCCACCTCACCCCACACTCCACGTGAGGATACACCCACTCTTGGAGCACGTACGCTGAGCCAGGCTCTGGGCTAGCGCTCTGCAAGCGTGTTCTTGTCTACTCCTTATAACAGCCCCTCAAATGGCCCATGTCCTGTTATCACTCCCACTTGAAAGACTAGATGATACCTAAGAGTTTAGGTGCAGGCCTGCACATTATCTCATGAGAGCCTTGGCAAGACTGTCCTTAGGACTGGATCATTTGTTGTTGTGGAAATTGTCCTGTGCCTTGCAGGATGTCTAGCAGGTGCCCCCGCCCCCCTTACCACATGCCCATAGAACCTTATCTTAATAATCCAAAAATGTCTCCAGACAGTGCCAGCTATTTCTCCAGCGGGGTAGGAAGCAAAGTCTCCTTGCACTAGGCTAATGATTCCCTGTTTGTCAGAGGTTGGGACCCTGGGACATTCCACGATCAGCACCTCTGCCTAGCTTCACCCTCATCCCTGCCTCTCTTAGTTCTTATTGCATCAGAAGAAAATCTTACCAGCTCAAAACAGTAAGTCCCAAGCCAGACTAGGTATTCCTGTGACCCCTTTGCACCCCAGCTTTCCCAGGATGTTTGCCCGAGAGGAAGGCTACTCTTCCTGCTGCTTCTCACTCTGTTCTAGCTAGGTCAGGGGACATGTCCCCTGAGTACGGCAGCCTATTTCCCCATTCTAACAAGCTAGCAAAGGAGTCCAAGGACCGGGGGTGAACTTCTCTCCTCAGCCCATCACCACAGGGAAAAGCCACTCCCATCAGCCTCCAGATGGGTCTCTGGGTTAACTTCCCTGTGGGCAGAGAGGGACACCCGTAGTGAACAGCACTTTCAAGAGGCTCTAACTGGAGCGTCAATGGAGAGTCCTACAATCCTTAATGGAGGACAGATCTGGCTGAGTATCCCCCCACCCCACTGCGGCCACCTTTTCATTCATTTGGTTGTTTTCTGGAGCTGCGGACTAAACTCAGGGTCTTGCTTAACAGGCAAACACTGTCACTTAGCTGGACCTCCAACCCTTCCCTCAATGACTGCCTTCTTAGGGTTCATGTCTGACTCAGGATTCACTTACTAAACCTGTTCATCACCAGTTCCTCTGGGAAATTTGAGGGACAAGGTATGGGAAGTGCACACTTTGCTTTAGTTGTCCCCCACACCCACCTCCGCCTGACCCCTGCTTCCCAAATCTCTTCTTGTATATGTGTCCAGAGATCAGCACCTCTAGGAGATTAAATATCAGGAAAGCCCGAGAAAATGTATGTGTGTAAGGAGTGTGTGCGTGCATGCATGTGTATGTGCACATTCCTCTGTGTGTGTGTGTGTGTGTGTTTAAGAGCAGCAAGCACAGCGCCGTCTATCTAGACTTCTGTTATAAGGATTTTATGGTGGCTGCCTGTTCACATGTCCCTCTTGTGGACCCTCGGAGTGGCTTTCTCAGACTCTGGCCCGGATGTTCTGTGGTGTAGCTAGGTATACACTTCTCAAGGGGCATTTCTGAATGTAGAGCCTCGGATGTCAAAAGAACCTATTCCTACCACTTCTAGGTCACTAGAGTTTTAAAAAGAAAAGACTGACAAGACCTGTTTTTAGAAACTGTGGTGTGTTTTCAGTTACTGTGTTTAATCCCTTAATGCTTTTAACACAAACAATATAACCCTATGTATCCTGGCAATCATACAATAATGACAGGATTTATTTTTGAAATGTTAATGCGTGCCTCCCTGTGGGCTGCATAACAGTAACTCATTTTGCCCCCATCACTGACTTTAGCCTTATTTTCAAGGGAGTATAAAAATCTAATAGATATCAAGCCAGTGATCTATGGGCCCACAAATGTCTCCCTGCAGCTCTGCCCTTGGATCCAGACCTTGGGTCTTTCCCCTTCTTACAAGGAGAAATATTCTCAGCCCCAAATATAGGATACCCTTCAAGACCACACTCTCTAATGCCTAGGGCACTAGAGTCACCTGCCCAATGCCCAGGACCAGTCTCAAGACCCTTGTGGGCATCATGCCTGGTTTTGGTCTCTCAAGTGGATTGTGTCATCAATAAACACATCTAGAGCCAAAGGAGACCGATTAGGAAATGTCTGTGCTCAAATATACAGGTTAGAGGTGGGATGAGATGGCGCAGACAGCCTAGAAGCCAGCACTGTGTGTGTTCCAGGGCCTAGTGTGTCATTCATGAGGCCTTGTCCTGTGCTTATGCTCTTGTCTCATGAGGATGTCAGGGCCTGAAGAAGAAGACAAACCAGAAAGTATAGTGTCATCCCTAGTATGTTATGGGAGTTGAAGCAAGAGTATGAATACAGGTGAAAGACTTCAAGAGCACTTGGCCATATAGCTGGAAGTTCTGCTTTCCATCAGCACAGGCCAAGAAGGAGCTCCTGAGTGGCCTGATCCAAGGAGGGAAGGCTGCTTCGTGTACATAGGATGTAATGGAGAAAAGATACATCCCTTGGCAGAGTCCCTTCTGAAACCTCCCTTGGAAACTCTAATCATGAATCATCTTTGCTGCATGGTGAAGGAAAAGGGCAGTTAGTACCTCTTTCACAAACTCTTTGTCTTTATGGCAGCTGTTACACCAGCACTTGCCATTTCCCTCCCAACCTGAGAAGTAGAGACTGCTTCACCTTGTTAATCAGGCAATCCGGCACTCGCTGTCTTGTAATGACCTCACAAAATGCCCCTGTTTCCTTCCATCAGAACTCAGTATGCTGATCTAGTTTCTCTTCTCTTCCCCCTGCAGGAGTCAAGGGGCCGAATCTTCTGCTATACTGCATGTTAGACTGTGAACACTCTCTTAAGTAATGCTACCTTTCAAAACTTTCTTCTTTCCCTCCTAATTTATCTTCCATCTCCTCCTTTGAGTGCTCTCTTCCTCTTTACCCTCCTGTCTACCTCTTACCACAGCTTTCATGTTCTCAAGTCACTGACTTGGAATCCTTTCAAAGGAGGGGCATTCTAAAGACAGCTAGGGCAGAGGGTAGCCTGTCAGGCAGCTGTTGGGAGTATTAAATGTCAGGAGCAGACTCCTGTTGATATATTGTCTTCAAGCAGACACTGGGAGACCAAACAGGTCAGCTACAGTGTTGTTCAGGCTGCTGCTCAGACTCAGAATTATCCCGCAAACTCCAGCATCCACGTGCATGCCTATGGCCCAGGACTCAACATGGGTGTGGGGACAGAGAATTCATGACAGTGTGGGCATCCAGCCTTTGTCCTTTGAGTGAAATTCTACCAGGTGACTATGTAGATGATCATTACTTTCTGGGAACTTCTCATCCAGCTATGTGGGTCATCACATATAGGCACGGTGGTAGCCCACAGTGGTGGCTGTCCAGCTGAATGGGTCATCACACATAGACATGGTGGTACCCCACGGTGGTGGCTGTCCCACTCCTAAGCAAATCTTCCTGGTCTCCTCAGGTGTGGGCCTTCACATACACCCAGCAGATCATCCAGGAAGAGCTGTGCCTGTCTGTGGTCACCCTGTTCCCTGGCGCCCCGGTGGTTCTTGTTCTGTGCAAGAATGGGGATGAAAGGCAGGTGAGTGCTCGGGAGGCCCTGGAGTAGGGGTAGGATTGGGAGTGGTCAACCTCCCCAATGTGACTGGCTGGGTGTAAGGAGAAGAGAGGAGGAATTGAAAGACAAAGGCCTAATAAGCAAGAAACCCTTCTAGCCAGAACCATGGGCAGGACTCCCTGAATGATGTCAGTAGGAATGGCTATGTTGGTTCCATCAACCAGTGGATATCTAAAGCCTGCAGACTTTAGCTACTCTTACCAGGCTCACTCACCACGTACGTTCTGGTCACCTACCTGTAATCTCAGACAAGGCCTTTCTCAGTTGTCTCAGTGTGTCCTGGATACACACTGTTCCTCTAGCAGCATGTACTAGGAATGTGCAGTTTCCTGCCCAGATGTGAGAGACTGAGGTTCAAGTTACTCTTCATAAGAATGAGTGTGGCAAATGGTGGAGCAATGTCTCTGAATGGGATTTCCCCTAGCCTTTCTCCAAGGGAGGGCTGATATCACCAGAAGGCACTGTGTGGAACAAGCATTCCTGATGGTCTCTATGAAGTGTGGAGCTCAGTGTCTCCTCAGCATATTTACCCATCCCTCTATATGTATCACATGTGAGGGAGTCAGGGAACACTTCCTGAGACCCACCTCTCTGTGGGCTTTCTACAGGCAGACTCTGAAGACGTCTCCTGCTGTCATGGTCACTACCCATATCCTTTTTCTCTAATTTATTCCGAAAGGAAGACATGGAACATGGACATGGCTTTTTTGTTTGTTTGTTTGTTTGTTTGTTTGTTTGTCTGTTCCTATGTCTAACTCAGTAACTCAGTTCACATTTTCTGTCCTGTTGCTTGGAAAGTTATTGCCTCCTGATGAGTTTTCCTAACAAACATTGATTTAGCTTTTAACTTTTTTACTCATTGTTTTAAGACTAGGACTGGGGAGATGGCTCAGTGGGTAAAGGTACTTGCAACCAGGCTTGCCAACTTGAGTTTAACCTCTGGAGTTATATGTGGTAGAAAGAGAAAACCAACTCTGACAAGTTATGTTCTAGCCTACACACATGCACGCGCACACATACACACACACACACACACACACACACAAATACAAATAAGTAAATAAATACAAATTTAAAATGCAATAAAAATACAAAACCCTAATGCGTGTCAGTGCAATTAGTGGAGATTTTCTTCCTTCATGAGATCATGAAATCTCTGGCTGGCTGCATGTAGTGGCACCCCTTCCAGTGATGTCTGAGTGCTTTATATTATCCATAGAACCCATGCCTTTCCTAGCAAAATGAGCTCATTCTCTTTCCTCTCTATCTCCTCAGCAATGGACCAAGACTGGTGCCCGCATCGAGCACATAGCATCCCACCTCTGCCTGGACACAGACATGTTTGGTGACAGCACCGAGGATGGCAAGGAGGTGGTTGTCAACCCTTGTGAGTCATCACTCATGAGCCAGCACTGGGACATTGTGAGCTCATGAGACTCCTGAGCAGATCTAGCTATGGACCAAGGATGATGCTTCCCTGGACCAAACCAAACTAGAACCCAGGCTGTAAACAGCTCATGACTGCACCAGATGCTCACAACTGGAGGTAGAGCAAAGGCCCCCAGGACAGGAGCAACTGTCTCAGGGAAGATGGAGGAAAAGGTCACAAACCATTAGGGGCTCACCAACACCCACACATGTGCAATATTATGAAGGTCCAGTCCTGGCCAGGCTTTCTGACTGGGACCTGGAGATGGAGATCCGATGAGAAGTGTTTGTTGAACCCTTTCTTACAAAACAAGGCACCTTCTGGAGGCCAGAAAGGAAAGCTGTTCTTGTTACTATGCGAGGACTACTTGGAAAGATACAGAATGGAGATGCTTTTCAGAACAAATAAAGTTAACATTGGAACTTGTCCTTCGATAAGCTCATACTGCTTCTTCAGCTAGCTCAGCACCAAAACCTGAGCTACCCACTGAATGAGGGTGGGGCGCCTTGGGGTGGAATGGACGAAGAAGACAGGAAGATGGGAACCTTGTAACCTTAGGTTACCACCAACCAGATATGCAATCTTAAAAAGATGCTTCAGGGGGCTGGCAAGATGGCTCAGTGGACAAAGATGCTTGCCATTAGCCTGATGAGTTTGATCTCTCAGTCCCACATGGTGGAAGAAGAGAACCGACTCTCTGACCTACACACACACACACACACACAGAGAGAGAGAGAGAGAGAGCTATGTAGGGCCTCACTCATAATATTACACACAAAACAAGTAAATAAATGTTATAATTTTTAAGATACTTCAGAGCTGGGGAGACATGCACACTTGGCAAGGTGTCTGCCTATGAGATTGAGCCTCAAAACTTACGTAAAAACACACTCTTATAATCCCAGAACTAGAGAGGCAGAATTGGGTGAATAGCTGGGGCCTGTCAGCCAGCTAGCCAGCCTAGTCTACTTGGCAAGTTCAAGGCCAGTCAGAGACCCTGTCTCAAAACAAACAAACAAACAAACAACCCATGATGGACAGTGATTGAGGGAAAATACCCAAGATTGACTTTTAAGTTCCACTTACATACACATGTGATACCTGCACATAGAAGCACACACACACACACACACAATACACAAACATACACAACACAAAGCACTTTTTTAGCCTGCCACTTCCTATTACATTCCATGACGGGACCAGATAAGTGGTGGTGACTCTAGAAGGCTTCCTGTGGATATGCTGATTTGGCAGATCTCTTATAGAGTTCAATCTCTGTGGCTAATTCTGATGTCTCTGCTTGTTTAAAATATTGTCATAGTCTTGTTTATAAAGACACGTATAGCCTGTAGCCTTTAGCATAGGAATGTCATACTTTAATAAAACCATTTACTGGTGTCTTCTGGGATTGATTAGGGTAGCTATCCATTCTTAATAATTAGGTCTTTAGAGAAGAAACAAGCCATATTGTGTAAAGGTTTCAATGAGAGACACACCTATAAGCTATTAGTAACTGTCTGTTAGCTATTGCTGCATTATAAATGACCCCGAACACAACAAGCTTATGGCAACACATATTCACTGTCTCATAGTCTTTATGGGTCAGGAGCCAAGGCTCTTGTAGGCCTTCTGCTCCTGGAGTCTTGCTAGGCTGTGATGGAGGTTCTAGCCACCCCAGGGATTGCTGGATCCTAGCAGGTATCCATTTTCTTTCATCCTGGAAACCCTTCGGTGATGGGATGTTATCAAGCTTCATATGCAACCTGCTATGCAGACTGCCATAGCCTTGGAAACTTGAGAGTTGACATGTCCAGACCTGGTATCTCTCCTTCTGGATATATTTGTGCATGCAATCGTATCAGCGGTTGTAGAAATGGAACTGTTCATCAATAGAAGATGTACCAAAGGCTCCTTAAGCTATGTGTCCACCAAGCAACTTTGCAGAGAGGAAAGAGAGAAGGAATGGTTACCGGTAACCAGACCAGACCCCCAAGTAGGTGAAGCAGTTGCTGTACTAGGATAATCAGAGGAGCCTGGAGTTTTCTTTGCCTACTTGTCACCTATGTATTTGTGACTATCTTCGAGTTCTCTGGTGTCAGCAAAACTGTTTCTTGCTCTTCCTTAGCCACAGTACTGGGATAGATATACCAAATCCTCGGTAGACCTTTTTATAAGTAGGTAGTTGAACAACCATCCATTGTTCATGATAAAGTGAGTTTAAGTATATATGACTACTGCCATGCAGCTACAGAATGGGGCTTGCTTTTCTCTCATAGCCAGGGGAGAGGAACCCTAGTGGTGCTTGCTTACTTATGCCCCAGTGCTTCTTACTTTTCTTCTTTTCTCATGGCAGGAAAAACAACAACAACAACAAAACCTACTAGCACTTAGCTTCCTACTGACATTCCTCTTACCAGTGAAACAACCTGGAAATGACAATGAAAAGTCACGTTGAAGAGTGTGCAAAGTAACTGCTAATGGAATACAGGTGGCTCTGGTGTAAACTGCCTGCTGGGTAGGTTCCTTGAGGCCTCCTTAGTGAAAAAGGGAGTCTAACCATTGATGATGCAGATGGGAATCGCTCCAACTCTGTCGGGTAGCTAAAGTGCTCTCAGCTATTCTCAGGCTGATACAGACAAAAGGGGAATTGTGATTTAAAAGTAATCAGGGCAGCGATACATTCTAAACAAGGCTGAAATCTCAGAGGTGGCCATGGCCGGCACAGACACAGCAGAGTGGGTATGGCCAGACACGTAGATGTTACCACTAGGTTTGAATGCCAAATTGTAGTTGCCTCAAATAGCTCACTTAGTAAGAATTCTGGAGCTATGACTGAACGTTTGTCAAATGAAGTCATTTTATGAGAACAGGAATGTTCTCCTGGGGATCTTAAGGTCTCACAAGATTCAGACTCCAGGCAATGCTTGGAACCCTCCCACGCCAGCAATCTGACCAGCAGGAGCCCTATCCCTCATGGTCACTTCTGGCTAATGGGAGAATATGGGCTTCCTTCAGAGTTTATTAATGAGGTATGGATATTAAAGAGAAAATAAGTAGTGGTATGTTATACGTGACTCTGTATGTGTAATGATGGCCTTCCCTGGCTACAAACTCTGCATTTGTAGACCTACCACAGATGGGAAAACCACATAGGAAAATGTATCTGTTGTGAGCCTGTGTGGATTTCCTTCCTTTTTCATTATTTCCTGAACTATATAGTATAAAACTACTTTCATATGCCCTTTATAATATTCTAGATTTCTGAACCAACATAAAGCTGGTTTAGAGTATATAAGAAAATTGCATAAGTTAGATACAAATATGGAGCAGGAGAAATGACATGGCAGGTGGGTATGTTTGCTATGCAAGCATGAGGACCTGAGTTCAAATCCCCAGCACTGGGTGAAAAAAACATGTGCAACTGTAACCATAGCTCTGTGGGTCTTGGGTAGACAGGAGTCCTCCTAGAGCTTTTCTGGGTTCCATGTAAGGCCCTTTCTCAAGGGAATAAGGCAGAGTGATAGAGCAGGACACCAGTGCCCTTCTCTGGCCTCTGCACATGGATGTGTGCAAAAACCTTCATATACATATGCACATATATTACACATATGCATACACACCCCCACACACATGAAGTGTATGTAAGCATGGTACTAGTTTATATGAGTAACTTTAGCATCCACAGAACAGGCATCCAAGAGGAAGAGGAACACGCCTCCAATTGAGACACAATTGTCTGTTTCCATGAACTGAGCAAAGAGAGAAGCAGGGGCTTCAGACACGCTGGGTTTCATTTACAGTTGGGGGCAGAGTAGTGTTGAAGGAAGCGGAGAAATGGGAGGTTTTTGGTAAATCTGGGCCCTGCGTGGATGATGGAGCCTGGTGACAGACTGCAGCTGAAGCTTCCTTTCCTGGCAACTTGTTACCCTTTGTGCTTTATAATTTCGCCTGTGAGCTCATCTTCAGTGAGAGTTTTTCCTCTGGGCATCCTAGATACTCTGGTTGTCAAGGCCTGCCTCACGGGAGGGATAAGCTCGCCTCTACTAGAATCCCATTGGATTGCTTTGATTTCAAGCCAATTTATGAACTGATTTTTTTTTCTGTTAATGGTTTTCATACTGAGAGATGAGAATCTGGACCCCAGCTCTCTGCTTGGCACAATCTTCGATTTTGATCGTTTATAGATTGCCTTTTTTAGATACCCTGGCATTGCCATTCACCCAGCCATGAAAAGGACAGCCTTTTCTAGCCCTGCTGAGCATGAGGCTGTAGGTCTCCTATCTGTCTCTTTCTGTGCATAAATCCCAGCCTTAGTGACACAGGTCTGCTTTGATTCCCCTTTACACCTCAGTCACCATGCTCTCTCTGTCTGTCTCTGTCTCTCTCTCTGTCTCTATGTCTCAGTCTCTCTCTCTCTCTGAATTCCTATGCTTTTTTTTTTTGAATTTGGACTCCCTCCCTCCTTTCTTTCAAATGCAGCTGTGGTTTCAAATTGTCTTATCCAATATTTATGTGTACATGTGGCAGGGGACTTCCTGTGTTGGCTCAGACCAGAATTCCTTAGTGCCGTAATTAGCTGTCACCACTGTCTTCCCCACTGGCTGGGGGAACCTTATCTCATTGTAGACTCTCAATAAATTGCTATGAATGAGTGAGAGAATAAGCCTGTGATTCTTTAGCACCACTTCCTAATTACCTCCTGGCTAGTTATCAGACGTTTGAGTTTTTAAAAGACAGCCAAGGCAGGAACGGAAGACAGAGAAGACAAATTTATAACAATAAAATCTTGTTATAATACACATAGATTTGAGGATCATGCATATTTAACTTCATAATGACAGAGTTTAATACTGAGCATGCTAACTGGAAAGAACTATCAGTAATAGAAATCTTTAATACTGCAGTAGAGCCCAGCTAGAGAGAATTTGTTCTCAGAAACTCAGTGTGTGGCTGGCGAAGGTGGGGGTGTGGCAGGCAAGAGCCCTTGTATTTCATCTGCAAGCATTCCAGGCGTGTCTATTGGCATCTAACAAAGAGAGTCCTGGCCTATGGAGACCACCTGTATCGGTGGTCCTCTTAGAAATGCCCTGTTTTGCCTGTACCACCCACTGACCCATCCCACCCCAACTGCTCCATCCTTTCCGCACCTGGGACAGCATATGGCATGCAGGCTTGGGTGGGGGTGTGACTAACAGAGGTCTAGCAGCTGTGCAGATGTCCCACGTGGCAGGTGGAAGCCTGTTGGCCCTCGCCACGCAGAGCCACTCGTCCGAGCTCTCTCATGGGCTACAGTCTCTGGCAGCCCAACTCGGATTATCCAACTCTGAAGCTCTGAGCACTTTTCCATTTGCCATGGAGCTGACTAATTTAATGAAGCCGTCACAGTGCAAACCTCGGGGCTTATTGGAAAAGGACTCGAGCACGACATTATTTCACAGCAGTAGATTGCATCATTTTCATTTCACAGCTTTCCAATGGGAAATAATAAAACAAAATTACAAACATAATGAAGAAAGAGAAGGAAAGAGAAATCTGTGGGTGAGAGGGGGTGCCCTCTATTCTGTGACAGGGGCTGCTTCTCTCATTCACTTGAGCTAGTAAATATCACCTGGTTTCACTCGGTAGGGAAGAACATCCCAGGATGCCCGCACCTGCGGCTGGAGATAAGCCGAGGCAATAACTCACTGTCCAGGAACACCGAGGAGCCATGAGCACTAGCGTAGATAACCCTTCTGAGCTTCCAAGAGCAAAGCTTACCCCAAACTGGTCAGGAAGCTAGGGTAAAGTGCTCCCACTGGTGGGACAGGATGAACTGGTAGGGTGTAGGTATGCACTTCGCTTTCCTTCCCCCAGAAGACAAAGCAATTTAAGGGTGGCGCTCCACCTATTCTAGAAGGATGGCCCCTGCCTTCATCCATCCTGCAGGACGCTTTCATTGTGACTGTGGGTGATCTGACAGCCAGAGGCTAAATGGCAGTCAACAGAGGGACAAAGCCCTTTCTAAAAGCTGTTCTCATTAATTGCACTGAGGTGTGCAGATGCAGAGAGGCCACTGAGCTCTGCCAGGCCTTTTGTTCTCCTCTGTGGACCTGCCCTTCAGCCGAGGAGATGCTCCAGGACTGTCCCCCAGCAAGGGGACTAGACTGCATTGCAGCTGGGGCAGATCCCGCCCCTGCCTCCTACTGAAAATAAATTCCTACTCTTAGGAGTATAGTGGTGGTGTGGGGGGGGGGTGTAGGGGGACAGGACCTTCTGAAATTACTTTCTTCACCCAGAAGCCTTTTTTTTAAGGGATGCTGCTGGCTCCCTCCCTCATCTTGCGCTCTCTCTCTCTCTCTCTCTCTCTCTCTCTCTCTCTCTCTCTCTCTCTCTCTCTCTCTCTCTCTCTCTCTCTCGTTGCCAGCTCCTCCCATCCAAGTGGCATCCAAATGTCTCCCCCATCTTGAATCACACTGATATCTCTACTTTCATGCTGGAAAGGTGAATTTCTAAGGCGCAGAGGTCAAAGGTCAGCACCTCATAAGCCTCTCTGTGGACTAAGAAGACATGACTTTAGATTTCTCTGGTCTCAGCTGTCTCCTCTGCAAAGGAGTCAATGTCATATCTGCCTCATAATTTTGTTTTGAGATTAGATGCAGTGATTCATTTAAAGTTCTCAGCACTAAGCTAGGTACATAATATGTCCTCCTCTTCACCCTGTCATTGTTCACTAGAGCAGAAGGAAGGCTCTGTGAGTTTTGAGGGCATACCTCTTTAGTCTTCTTGGGTGCTATCTCAGAACTACCAGATGTGAATGGTTCCAACCATAAACATGTATTTCTCATGGTGCTGGAAGCTGGGAAGTCCAAGGTCAAGGTAGCAGCAAGCATGCTGTCAGATGAGGTACACACTCTGGTTCACAGACAACAGCCACCCGTGGTCTTTCTTGGTAAAAAGCTTTCTAACTTCCCTGTTATAAGGGTATTAACTCCACTTTTGAAGGCTCAGCATGCATCACCCTCTCACTGCCCCAGGGCCCCATCCTGGTACCCTCACACAGGAAGTTGCAGTTTCAACACCTGAGTTTGGAGCCTGCATAAGCATTCAAAACGTTCTACCCCTCAATCCGCAGAGGTATCCTAAGGGTTTCTTTAGTCATGGCTATGGCCAGAGAATCCCCTGTAGGATTGCCCAAGTCATGGGGTCAAGAAGAAGGCTTCATCCCGAGAGGACAGGAAACAGAAAGGAGTGATGGGGTACTGTGAAGAAAATGCCCTCTCGGTTTTTGTTGCACAAGAGTTTCAGCTGGTATTTCTCTACCTGGTATGTCTCCACCCATCTTGCTCCTTCCCTGCTGGCACACAGGAATCAGTGCTGAGCTCTCAGAGGGAGGTGGTACAGAGCATCAGTGGGTGTTATTGGAGAGGAGGCTTAAAATGGGTATAGCACTCAGGCCGTGAGTTCAAGGCCAGCCTGCACTGCAGAATGAAATCCTGTCTCATCGCCAGCCCTGAAGAAACTTCCGGTCCACCTTTTAATCTGACTCCCATGCCTTAATTCTGTCTCTCTTGGCTCCTCTTCAGCCTGATACCTTCACAATTGTCAGTTTGGAGTGGCCCCAACCTGTTTAAACCACAGGCCAAGGGCCAAGGGCTGCATATGGCCCAGAATTATGTTGAATGTAGTCCAAGATAAAAATGCAGATTTATTTAAAGTATTATAAGATTGGAGAGTGGTTAATAACCTGGTTACGTGGATCTCAAAATTGAGTGAACTTTGCAATGACATCTTATCACAGAATCAAAACTAGACACTCTGACAGAGGTTAAAAGTTGACGCAATAGAGTGTCCCGCTTAGGGGGCAGCTCCCAGTGTCCCAGGATTCCACTGGCTTCCAGAAAGGGTCACCTGCATGTGGGTGGGCCTTCTCAGACAGAGCACATGCCCTGAATCCACTGATGCTCTACAGAATGCTCAGTCCTGAGCCAGGGAAGGACCAGAGCCGCTCATGAAGAATGCTGGTCACAGAAGAGATCCAAAGAGCTCTCAGGCACCAAGCAAGAAAAGAACCAATGAGAGACCCTCAAAGCATAACTGAGATGTCAAGAAGATGGAGAGTGGGTCTCTATGCAAGTGGCAGGAACAGTTGAGTCCAGACTCAGGGGAAGTAGAGAGGTGAGACATGGGAAAGAATGGGCGCAAGGTAAAGCCAGACAGCTAGCTTGGAATACCAAATCTTAAGCTGGCGAGTATTGTGAGCTACTGACATTTTCTGAGCAAGGGGATATTGTTGACTAGAGCACAAGAAGATTGGCTTGGCAGAAGTAGCATGCTTCGAAGTGGGGTTGTGAGGCCAGGATCTGATCAAGGTTTCAGAAATTTCCTGAGGCCAGAACTGTCTCACTGTTAGAGTAGAAAAGAGACAATAGCTATGAGTGACTGGGTGGCAGTGTCAGCTGGAGAGGAGATGGAGGAAATAGAGCATGGTGGGACAGTGGCCTTCATGTCACAGAGCTCTGGCAGAGCCCAATGGGTACACACCTTCATGGTGTCACACTGATCTGTTCCAATGTAAAAAACCAGGCAGGATTTTTTTTTAATTATACAAATTAAGATGTGGAAAGTAGTGCATAGCAACCACAAACACAGTGCCTTTGTGCCCAGTGTTGTCCTAAGAGCACTGGAGAGTGGGTGGCCATGTGGCAACAGCTTCTCCTCTTAGCTCCATCCTGGAGAGAACCAGAGAGGCATGAAGGCTGGGCAAGTGCCCCCAAGTCTGAAAACCAGGAAGTAGAAGTGAGACCCAAACCCAAGAAGCCCTTCACACAGTTCCAGATTTACAGGCACGAGGCTCTGCTCGTGCAAGGATGACAATTATGAATACCTCTGTTCTCACCTGAAAGAAGACCCCACACATACAGTTGAGGTCCCTAGCGGGCTGACTTTAAAACGGAATTGTTCAACATCTTGGGCAACTAGTTGGTCACATTGACCCTCAGATGTATTCCCTTGTTGTCCATTTGTTAGGTAGGAGAGAATGTGACATTTAGAGAGCCATTGAGATAGGCCTAGAGGAGGCTTGTATGCTGCATACTCACCATTTCATTTCATGCAAACAGCATCCCTAGGGGATAAACATTAGCATCACAATTTTACAGACGAGGAACTTGAGTCTCAGAGAAGTTAAATAACTGATGGGGTTGCCCAAGTGATAAATAGCGCAGCAGGTACCTCGTCTCAGTGACCAGGCTGCCAGAGTGCATGGCAGTTTAGCAGCCCCCTCCCCCGTTCCCACAAATATATATGCAGATCAGTCAGCAATAAATATTTACTAGGTACCCGTTATCTGACAGCATTATGCCAGGGCTTGGCCACCAGTCCTTGGCTTCAAGGACAACAAGCACAGGAGAGAAAACAAGTTTCATTCCAAAGTCGGTGTGTGTGGGGGGGTGGGGGGTGGCGAGTACTTGGTAGTATCACAGCTACAACAAGCTTGCTTGGAAACAGGGAGAGGAGAGCTTGTCAGAGAATGGAGTGGCTATACCACAACACTGATAGGGAAAAAAGGGGGAGAGAGCACTACTCCATGTGGAGGGGCTCTGCATGTGCTTCTCCAGGCTATTCTGGACCTCTGCTTTAGTCCTGACTAAATCACTGAGGCACCCCTGTAGGAAATGTCGACTTCTGAGGTCATGGATGAACACAGGCGTCAAACAGATTGAGCTCTGCTCCAAGAACTACTGTGTGGCTTCCAGCAGGAAAGGTGCGGAAAGCTGGGGGTTTCTGCTGTGTCTTTATGGCAAGCCCTGTCCTGTAGCAACACTCATGTCTCCATAGCCTCTTGCATCCACAAAGCATCCTGCACATGGCCCGTCTTAACCCTTTATTAGCTACCGTGAGTCTGTCTCCCCCTGGAAGTTGGAACTCACACTGTACCTGGCAGAGAATGGCTCTCATAGAATGCTTCAGGGCTACTTGTGACACCCTAAGTGGATTGAGTCAGTTTGTCCAAATGTAAGCTGCTTTTAGGTCTGCTCCCACATCTAATCAGCCAGGTCAAGCTAACTTCTGTGTCTCTAACAGACCCCTGAACTTAGCACTAATAGCCCATGGCTATTCTGCTGGCTCAGAGGTGACCGAATAGCCTCAGCTTCTAGAAAGGGATACCCACCAGTCTATACACCTGCCCCCCAAAACTGGCAATATAAACTCAACAAGACGGGTGAGTCCTAGGAAGCTGCTTAGATGGAGCAGGATGAAAAGGTATCTCATGCTGTATGCAGCATCCTCACTGAGCAGAGCTGACCACATCCGAATGGTGGGCGGTAGCCCCACAGTCCGGAAGGATCATCACTGACCACCTTTCCCACAGCTGGTTGTAGGACATCCAGACCAACTCAGCTGAGAAAGGTGAACTCACAGGGAAAGACAGCTGTTCTAAAGACAGCCGCAGGAGCCCTTCAGATTCCAGGACAAGAAACTGCAATGCAGGGGGCAGGAGCTGAAGAAGCCCCTGAACCTGCTGGGGATTTCCAGCATGAAGTTAGCCATCCCTGTGAGAGCAGGTTTGACTATTTCTGCCTGCCCCTCTCAGGATTCCATCTATTTTCAACAGCCCAGCTTCTTGTATTGTCTTAAGTTTCTGTATCATTATCACTGACGAAAGAGAAGTCTAGATAGTGAATATGGCTAGGGTTCTTCAGAGTTCTATGAAGTCCATTGCAGCTTCGTAGAAGGCTTGTGCCCATATTATAGTAGCTATGTGATTCCATTTTAAAACATCTTGAGAAGTCACTCTTTGCCTGCTAAGATCAAATCGCTACCTAAGAGATGTCCACCCCACAAGCAAGAAGCCAGGCTACGGTGAGGTGGAATCCCCAGGCTTGGCCTGCTCCCATCCCATGAGGATAGTAGACTTGCTCTGACTTACAGGGTCAGAAAACAGTGCTCAGAAACTGTCCAGTAACTTGTCAGAATACACACAGTAAGGATGTGGAAGCCAGGGCTGGTGTCTACTTAGCTCTACACAACTTCTGCTCACTCTTTTTCTTCAACAAAGTTTTAGAAAATTAATCAAGGAAAACAGGAGGGAGTAGGCTCAGTGGTTAAGTGTTTGCCGTGCAAGCATATAAGCACCCAAGTTCAGATCCCCAGCACACACGCAAAATGCAAGTATAATGGCATACATCTGTTACCCCAGAGTTCTGATTGGTTGTGGGAGTGAAGGAATTGTTAGAGACAAACAGACCCTTGGAGCTCATTGCCCAACTAGTCTAGACAATATGTGAGCGCAAGGATCAATGAAAGAACCTATTTCAAAAACATATCCTCACTTAGATAGACAAATGGGATGGACATTGAATGTAGGAGAAAACAAGCAACAGGACAGGAGCCTACCACAGAGGGCCTCCGAAAGACTCTACCTAGCAGTGTATCAAAGCAGATATTAAGACTCATAACCAAACCTTCAGCAGAGTGCAGGGAATCATATGAAAGAAGGGGGAGTTAGTAAGACCTGGAGAGGACAGGAGCTCCAGAAGGACTAAATATTTCAGGGCACAGGGGTCTTTTATGAGACTGTTTCTCCAGCCAAGGACCATGTATGGATATAGCCTAGAACCCCTGCCCAGATATAGCCCATGTTAGCTCAGTATCCAACTGTGTACCCTCATAAGTGGAACAGGGACTATTTCTGACATGAACTCAATGGCTGGCTCTTCGACCTTCTCTTGCCCCCAAGGGAGGAGCAGCCTTGCTAGACCACAGAAGAGGACATTGCAGCCAGTCCTGAAGAGATCTGATAAGCTAGGGTCAGATGGAAGGGGAGAAAGTCCTCCCCTATCAGTGGACTTGGAAAGGGGAAGGGAGGAGATGAGGGAGGGATGGGGGGATTGGGAGGGAATAAGAGAGGGGGCTATGGCTCAGATACAAAGTACATAACCTGTGATTAATATAATACTAAAATAAAAAAACATACAATGAAGAGTGGTAGAGATATATACCTAATGTTTACCCCTGACCTCCACATGCACACATGTGTTCATTGCTCATGCATGTGTGTGCAGACATACACACAGAGGCATAGAACATACATGTAATAAATAATAAGTGATAAAACCACGAAAACAGTGTTACATACAGTATAACAAAGAAATGTAACACACTTTTTAAAATCTCTTCAGAAAAAGCTGAAGTTTTGAGATGATAATGCTTTAGCCAGTTTGATTGAAAAAAAAATGCGTACTTAGCCCACTAAAAAGCTGTGTCAGCTATTTATTCTTGTCTGTTTAGGAAGCTCAGACTTTTAATTTTACTTAGGCAATCATTGTTGAAGTAGTACTTACATATAGAAATCTTCTATTCCACCCACCTTCTCTTTCCCCAGAGACATCCATCTTTCAAACTTCTAGGTCTTTCTTCTGGCATTTGCATCTATAATTTTAAAATTATGCTGCTGTTTTTTAAAAATATCAGTTTTAGACATTTTCTATTGGCTTCATGCCATGGTAAACACAGATTTAGATTTTTTTTTACACCATGGCCCACATTTCTCTCCTTTTATTCCTGTGAATAATTTTTTAGCAAAATCAATAATTAGCTTTTGCATGCTAAGCTAAACAGCAAATTATGATCAGACCTTTTTTTTCTGTTCAATCTTTTGTTTTTCTGGAACTTAGGCATTGCTTCAGATTTTTTTTCTATTTTCCTGACATCTGAGACATTTTTCTCCAAATTTTCCACAATGTCATAATAATATTCTTTATAACCTGAACTTACCAACATTTCCATTCTTCCTTCCTATAAGAGTTCCTACTAAGGGGCTCTCTATTCAAATACTCCCATGGTATAACTTACATTCTCTTGTCTGGTCTCTAAATGTCAATTTAATGGCCTACATCTCTATTGATTTTTCTAAACTAGTCTGTTGATTATTCAATGATTTCTTTTTTCTTGTGCTGTTATGAAATTCTCTAGCTTTCTTTGGACATATTTGTTTGCTTTCTGTCTTTTGGGTTGGAAGGCATCCTCAAATTTCTAGTTGTCTCTAACTGTCTGTATGTAGTTCAGAATGAGACATAAAAATAACGGAAATTTGGTGTGATCGGGTGGGCATGCTGTCTGGTGAGCCAAACCTTTTCTTTGGGTTGATCCTTGTATGGGGAGGTATTTGCTCTTGGCCTCTTTAGTTTAGTGGTATCAACCTGTAGGTCATGACCCTTTGGGGGTCAAACAACCTTTTCATAGGGGTAGCGTATCAGATAGACTGCACATCAGATATTTACATTACAACTCAGAATAGCAGAGAAATTACAGTTATGAGGTAGCAATAAAAACAACTTTATGGTTGGGTACCAGCACCACATGAGGAACTGTATTAAAGGGTCACGGCATTAGGAAGACTGAGAACAACTGCTTTAGTT
This sequence comes from Pachyuromys duprasi, assembly GCA_028658305.1. Taxonomy (NCBI): domain Eukaryota; kingdom Metazoa; phylum Chordata; class Mammalia; order Rodentia; family Muridae; genus Pachyuromys; species Pachyuromys duprasi. Next base: position 34,265,239 of record CM053755.1, on the reverse strand, counting down.
TCACCATACAACAGCCAACCGTTCCATCCTGAAGATGTACTTACGCTGGAGCCATCTTTCTCAACGTAAGGCTGGATAAGACAGATGTGCTTCAGCAAGCACATCTTTTCTGAAAGAGACGGAACAAATACACGCAATCTCTTGACCCTGGTGCCCTCACGGTGATCCTCACTTGTTTACAGTCTCTCAGCTTAGCTCAGTGCTCCAGTGAAGTCACCAAGGCCTGCAATCCAGACCTCCTTGATTTGCTTAAGCATGGTCCTTCCCTCGTGGGTCTGTTTGAGGGCCTGAGGGACGCCTGGGATGAGAATTGGGACTCCATATGTCCATGGCACCTTTGTTCACAAAGTGCGTTTAAAATAACACATCTTGGTTCTTTGGGCCCTGATATGAGGTTATACCTGTCATTTTTAGAGTTTCCCGTTTCACAGAGTGTTTAGTATTTTTTCAGAGGTGCTCCTGTATAAAATGCCCTCACTGTGTGTCCATGTTTCATGACCACTGTAATTGTGATACCTTGTTCAGTCGGTGAGGTGCAGGAAAGTCAAGAATCTCCTCAATCTTACACTATCAGAAGCTCATGGCCAGATCATATTTTGAGAAAATTTTTGAAGTAATTCTATCAGGCCTCTCATGCCTAATGTCTGACCAGGAGGCTCTGATATACCAAGCTACATGTCTCTGATATCACTTGCCTGCCTGTTGGAATCTCTGTTGCCCATTTCCCAGCTTAGACAGAGCCCAAGCCCCAGACCTTAAAGCCTCCACCATCCCTAAACTATGGTATCTCACCCTAATTTCTGTCCTCACTCTGACTTGCTCAGTCTCCGGGGAGTTTTATGGACTTCTTCCTGCTCTTGCCGAGGTTCATGTCCGTATCCTTCATCTACTACCCAACCGAATTCTGATCTTTCGCTGCTCTATCTGGACCACCTTGATGCTGCCTGTGCCTCAGCAATTAATAGGAAGGATACTATTTCTCGTACAGGATTTGGCCTAATGGGAGATGCAGGTAATAAAACCCAAGGAAAAAAGTGTTGACTTCAGGTTGTTGTTTCAAGCAGTCTTCTGAGGTGGGATCTCAAAGAACCTTTTAGTAACAGAGTAATTTTGCATAGACATAGAGGAAGAACAATGCAACCCAGAATGTCACCTGCTATTGAGATCAAGATCTACTCTTCCTATTAATAGCCATGCCTCTTCATTAATCCCTACTATAGGATGAGCATTCTCATTTACATATCTCATGTGAGTCCATTGTAGAGATGCGGAGAATGGTATACAGAGAATTTATTCAGATCTCAAGATCTTCTGTCACTATGCTCTAGCAGCCACCCTGAAAAGAAAAAAAATAAAATGCAGCTCTCCCACCCTGAAAGGAGCAATGTCCTTGCAAAAAATGTATCTGCAAATGAAATTCAAATCAGATCACACTGTGTTTCCCACTTAGACATGGCGCTCAAAGACCTGCAGACAGTTCCCTCCCTGGTGATGGCTAGTCTGGCAGGTGAAGCAGGGCGAACCCTGACAGCCGAAGTGACTGGAAGGCACGATGGCCAAGGCAAGGCTGCAAGCTCATTTCTTCCTGTGACCCTCTTTGTCATTCCCCAAGGCTTTCTGATACATTCACTCAGAGACTAAAAGTACCCAGTGCTCCATGGAGCTCCCCATCCAAATTATTTTGTAAAACTTGTTAAGCGCTTTTAGAGTTAGGCAAGCAAGAAAATACTTGACTTTCATGCTAATGAAAACTATTTTTAACACTTAAAATATATAAAACAATCATCCTTTTACATCTGCAGCTCCGTGTCTGCCAACACTCTACAGCACATGGCTCCTTAAGTACACATTACAAGAAAATCTAGGTTTAGAGAAAAGTTAAGCTGCAGGAGATTACTTACTCGTTGATAAGGATGTCCTATATAGAAATTCATAGAATCTAGAAACCCAAATTTAGACCAAGCCCAGCCATGTGCTAACATAGCTTCTCTGCCTCTCTGTTCACCTCTGGGAAATGGGGTCAGATGTTTTATCTGCCCCCTATAGGCTGTCTTGAGACTCCAATGAGGGGCAGAGGGTTGGCTGTGCAGATCCATAGG
>CM053755.1:34242957-34263040 GCA_028658305.1 Pachyuromys duprasi | reverse complement strand
CTAATCATTAGTTACAAGATTTTCTTGTTAATTCTGATTCAGCAGATTTTGCTGAGACAGCTCTATTTTTTCCCCCTTTATTTTGGTCGCCCTGCACAGAGCCTATTCAGACAGACAATAAATCCAGGTGGCTAACCTCCCTCCTGGGAATGAATCATCTGCAACTCAGAAAAGACACAGCCACTGTAGCAGCGGGTGTGTTGGGGCAGGGGGTAGTGTCTTTCTCCTGAGTTTCTTTACAGGCGCCTCTGGACCCAGGAAACAACTCTTCAGGTAATTACATCAAGAGCTAATATGATTTCCCTAGAACTGCAATATCAGGTAAATTAGGTGTGTGGGTTATAGGGTGGGGCAAGCTGGAGAGTGAGGTTAGGACAAATCAGCAAAGCAGGGCTGCAGCTCCCAGACTCTTTCATTAGATCACAGACATTATGCCACCGAATTTGCTGGAGATTTATGTAATCTGGAAAGCACCAACAGATTTCTGCAGTCAGCCAGACTGGTTCAGGGCTGTGTACTTCCTGCCTGCCTGCCTTCCTCAAGTTACTTGCTTATGGCCGTTGGCAAGAACAAGTTTATTGCCCTCCTTGGTCAGGGAGGCAGCCTCCCTCCCAATCCTAGATGTAGGAGAATAGTGAGCTATGCTAAATTGTCTTCCTGGTTATAATCTCCTTTCCAGAGACTACCAGTATTCTTAGACACGGCTACTACATGGCTAGAATATTACCATATGCTAGTCACTCTTTTGTATATTAACTAGCTAGCCCTGTAAATATAAAAGCTAGCCATTTTTGTATAATAACTCACTTGATTGCCACAGCAACTTCACAAGGTGAACATAAATAATGACTTCCATTTTATACATAAGGAAACTGAGGTACACAAAGATAAAGACTCTTCTGTGGTTACCATGTAGTAAGTGGCAGAGCCAACACTCGGTTCCCAGTTTTAGAGTCCATGACCTTAGCAATTGCACAATGAAAACTTGGTTTTGTCACAAGGTACTACTAGAGTGGCTGCGAAGCTCAGTCTTGGGAGACAAAAGGTGTAGGAACAGATTGAGATGGTTGGCTTAAAAGTCATTCTGTCTGTCGGCTGAATTCCGTAATAGCAGAAGGAGCAGTCATTTAGACCAGCGACCTGGAGGGTAATACAGTACAGACTGAGGTCACAGACAAACAGGTAATGCAGGTCAAGAGACACTGGGCAGAGTAGGCAGCGGGGCAGCTGAGAGCAGGCAGTAAGTCCAGGGCTGAGGCAGGCCTTGCAGCAGAAGTCAAGTTCTCTATCTCACACCTTACAAGAAGAAGCTTGAAACAGTTCAGTAACGTAACTATAAAAGCCAAAAGCAACAACTCTTAGAAAGAAGCAGGAATAAACTTTCCTGTTCTCAGATTTTATTTAACACACACATACACACATAACACAAAGTAACACATGGGTAGCCAAAGAAAACTAGCTCAAAATCCACTGTGTACATAAAATGATATAAAGAAAAGAATTTAAATATAAAAGATGAAAAGTATTTGGTCTTTTAAATTTATTTTTTTACAATTTATTCATTGTATATCCCACTTGTAGCCCCCTCCCTCAACTCCTCCCAGTCCCGTCCTCCCTCCCTGTCCCCTTCCCCTAGTCCACTGCAAGGAGGAGTTCATCTCCCCTGCTATCTGCCCATAGCTTATCAAGTCTCATCAGTACCGCCTGGATCCTCTTCCTCTATGGCCGACAATTCTGTATTTGCAAATCGTATATCTGATGATGCTTTAGTATCCAGAATATATAATGAGCTTCTAAGACTTAACAACAAAAAGAACAAACACTCCAATTTAAAACTAAGTTAGAGGCTATAGGGACACCTTAGTGGTTTAGAGCACTGGCTGCTCTTCCACATGATACAGGCTGGGTTTCCAGCACCACAGTTTATACCTACCTATAAGTCCAATTCCAGGGGTTCTAATATCCTTTTCTGGCTTCCATAAGCACCAGATATACACATAATACACAGACACACATGCAGGCACACAAATATCCATACACATAAAAATAAGATAAACAAAATGAAAAGCAAATCAACATTTTGAGAGAACATTTACAAATGCACTCAAGGCCCCTCTTCAGAAGACTGCCAATGAAAAGGATCATGAGGGTTAGGGATTTGGCTCAGTTGGTAGAATGCTTACCTACATACACAAATCCAAAGGTTCAATCCCCAGAACTGTATAAACTAGGTATGGAAGTGAGCATCCATAATCCTACCACTTAAGAGGTAGAGTCAGGAAAATCAGAAGTTCAAGGTCATCCTTGGCTATTAAGCAAGTTAGAAGCTATCTTAAGCTACTTGAGCTGTTATTTCAAAAGCAAACGAAACCAAGACAACAAACAAACAAAATCCCCAAAGAAAACCAGGGGATACTACTGTCCAGGACTGTTATAATAAAAATGTTTAAAAGTAACAAACACCCCCCCAAACTCAAGAGGTAATGATAGTCAAGGTGTGGAGAAGCGCAAACCCTCATATGATGCTGGTAGGAGAAGAACATGGTTTAGCTTCTGTGGACAACAGCTCAGGGGGAGGTTCCTGAAAGTGAAACAGTTATCATTTGACCCACCAATTTCAACTTTTATGTATAAAGCCAAAAGAATTGATGAGAACTGCATATATAAACACACACACATACACACACTCACACACACATACACCATGATTCATAGTAGCCTTAAGTGGAAACACTCCAAACAGCTGTTAACAGATGAATGAATAAAAAATTGTGGTTTATAGACAGTGAAATATTAGCTAGATATAAAAAGGATTGAAGAGCCAATATAGACTATAATGGGGATTAACCTTGAAAATAAGCTAAGTGAAAGAGGCTGCTCCCATGAGTTGCCTTTTATGCAATTCTATTAATATGAAATGTTTAGAATTGGTAAATCTATCGAACTGGAAACAAGATTACTGTTTGTCGGGGCCTGGGAGAAGGAGAAACGAAAATAAACTGCTTAATAAATAGCTAAGAAATTATCTTTTTTGGGAAATGAAAATGTTATAAAACAAGGCTGCTTATTGTTGAATTGTAAGTATCCTTCAAAGACCCACATGTCAAAGGCTTTGTTGACAACGGGTGGTCCTACTAAAAGGCAGTAGAACCTTTAAAAGGTGGAGCTTAATGGGAGGAAGTTAGGTTATTGGTACTGTGCCCTGGATGGTGGTATTGGTGCCTATTACCTTTCTTCTTCCTTTGCTCGTTTTCACATCCAGGCCGTGCAGTGGGCAGGCTCCCTCTGCACCTACTCCCATCGTGATTCTCTGTACCCCCATTGGCCCAGAGCCACAAGGCCAGTTGTTCATGGACCAGAAGCATCCAAAACGATCAGCCAACATATACTTTTATTCTTTTTAAGTTTACCCTTCTCAAGTAATTGCTCTAGTAACAGCAAGATGACTAACAGAAGCACAGGGTTGGTAATTGTATAGCATGAGAGTATACTAAAGGGCACTGAACTGCTTGTTTTCAACGGTTAAGTGAAATGACATAGTATCAGTGAAATAACAAGTATCAGTGTGGAAGATGGATAGTGTCTGGTGTCTAGTTAGACAAACAGGAACCTGGGGTCTCTTTCTCAGGTGGGACATTACCAACAGCGAGGTGTTCCAAGGGGTCATCCAAGGCTGGCAAATGCAAGTGGCCAGGGGACATGGACTCAGATTTCCTGTGATTCTGGCATTTCTGGCCTCCTTCCCTCCCTTCCTCGACTTGTTGTATAAGCCTAGAGGCTTAGACCAATGCATTTGGCTGATAATGAATCTCAAACATAAAGGAGAAAAGAAATGGGGGGGGGGGGGAGAGGGAGAGGTGGAGGGAAGGAGAGAATGTTCTGTTGTTGTTTAGAAAATGAACAAAACAGCTGGAGGTAAAGCTTCTGTTACAGGCTGCCATCTCTGATTCATGTGTCTCTATAATCCTCACTGCAGCCTTAGCCAGCCAGGAAGAGCGATTATTACCTCTCATGCTGCACCCACCAGCATGGGGTTTATTGGAAGTCGACACCCATTTAGCACTGTCAGGAGCTGGCTTATCATCATGCAAAACAGTCCATTGCCCAGAGAGAGAGCCACCTCCTCTGCCTGGATACCAGAAGAGGTGTGTTCAGCCTCTTCCAGGCCTAACTGAAGATGTAAGAGGCTCTGCAGACCCCAGGTGACTAGCAGGAAGGCAGGCAGGCAGTCCACAGAGAAACATACATGGAGACCCCGGCCTGAGCCAAACTTTGAGAGTGATGAGGCAGGATCTTCCAACCTCCGTCTTCACCATCAGTTGGAAGAAGCAGAAAAGGAGAGGAATCTTATAAAACAAAACAAGGAGACTTTGATGAGCCTGCGTCTATCTCTGGTCTTCCTCTCCTTCCTCCCTAAGGCCACTGCTTCTTCCTGTTTCTCTTTCTTTTGCTTTTTGCTCACCCATTCCCCTGAGTAGAAGCCATCTACCACCTTGGTCATTTCAGCGTGGACAGGCCTCCTCTCCCTGTGACACCATCACCCCTCCCCCTTCACACATATACCTATTTATGTCTTACTCTGGCATGGTCAAGTTGGGTGGGCTTCTTGATGGCCTTCTTGATTATACATCCAGACAGACGACACTTGATCCCCTTTCCCTAGACAGTCTCAGCCCAATTGTGCTCCTCTTGAAGGATTTCCCTGTCCTGTTCTCTTTCTTTTGGATATTTCCTTCTAGTTGGTTTGTTTGTTTATTTGTTTATTCACTTTACTACTCTTACCTTCCCTTGCTTAGGCTCTGTGTCCACCTTTGTATCATCTCACATCGTACAGGGCCTGGCACGTTTGTGTGTGTGTGTGTGTGTGTGTGTGTGTGTGTGTGTAGATTCCTTTGCCACCCACTGTACCTCCTTCTGAAGAAACGGGGTGTAGAGTCTTGTCTAGAGAGTGTATGAGAAGGAAGAAAGGCAGAAGGTTAGCCAGGCCTTGCCCTCTCTATGAGTAGCCTAGCTCTCTGTGATGCCATCACAGAGGACAGGCCTGGGAAGTGAAACAGAGGTATTGGATGGACCTTTCTCTGGGATGCTACTGGGAAAAGAAAGAAGTCTGGGATCCAGAGGGGCAGGAGGCAGGCAGAAGACATGTTCAGAGCCTCAGCCACACAGTTCTTGACCCTCACCCCATTGGCAAGAAGACACTGAGCAAGATTTCAGGACCAAGAAGTCAGAGCAGGGGACACTGCAAAATGTTCAGGCCCTAGCCTTGTGAGCTGGGCCTTTTGTATCAGGGAGAGAAGCCCCATAGATGGGTCCCCAGCACAGGACTTACTCTATACCACGACAGACACCGTAAAGCCGGCTGCTGGCCCTGGGTCTAAGCTACAGGGTACAGTGTGTGCTCAGCTACTGTCAGGGGAGAATCCCCTCCAAAAGGGCCAAGTCTATGCTCAGAGACTGAACTACACCTCTGCAGAGCAGGGGGCAGGGGAGTGCCCTGGCCTCGACCTCAAAGACTCTTTCCTTGAACCCTGTCCCCTCAGCCATGTGCTCCAAGAAATAAGGCAAAGGAGAAAATGCAAACTGAAAAGAGGCAGGTGAGGGGGTAGGGAAAGGACTGAGAAGAGAGAAGCAGACTGAGGAAGGCTCTTAGCACTAAAAGCCCAGGCTCCACTTAAAAGAACAGAAGAAAAATCACATTTTGAGCATTAAAAAAGATGAGGAGCCCTAAACCTGGCTTTGTCATCTTCCAGGTAAGTTAGCTCCAGAGGGTGGGGTGGAGGGGGTACTGAAGGAATCAGATGATGACTAACACATCCCATAGATGTATGCAAGCTTCTCCTACTCTCCCTAGCCCTTACCCCACTCCTCTATAGAAAAACTAGGTTCATCTCCTCAAGCTTCTTCCCTCCTGCCCCACCCCCTCTTCTCCCAATTAAAACATCTCTTCAGTATTTCCTACAGCATCCTTAATATTAGGTCTGAAAACAATTTGCAATCAGTTGCACTAATTAATCTAATTGAATTTAATTTCCCTTTCTCAGTGTTAAGGGTGAATGAACTCCATATGCTGACTTATGTAAAGTAATATGCAAATTTGTATCTTGAGGCCAAAGCCCTGAAAATGGTTTTGATTACTATAAAGGCTATATTGAGACTTGACATAAGTGAACAATCCCCCAGTTTCTGGCCTGACGCTACTCTCTCCCAACAGTCCAGATACAATCATGTCCCCTTGCTATGCCAATTGTGGCTTGGTCACCCTTGTTTCTATATAAGACTGAACTACATAGTCTTGGATATCTGGATATCCAACAATTTTGATATATACGCATCTGGATAGTACTCTTTTTTCTTAAGGAGCTGGCTTTTACTCTGCCTCCTCAAGCCTTCTCATAGGCTCAAGGATGACCCTTAGGCATACAGAGAAGTTTTGTGGCGAGATTGCCCTTGGGGCCATGGTCCATGGTGTTTTGCCAACTGTCCTGTCTGCTTCCAGCAAAGGGCAGCTTTGCTTCAAGCTAGTATGGGGGGTGGGGATCCTACCTGGAAGTGAGAAAGAGGACAGAAAGAACAGGCTGGTATCACTAGTAATGAGATAGCAATGGAGAACAGGGCCACGAGCCTTGATCAGGTACAGGCTGAGTCCCAGGGTCTCTTATAGAGCCCTGCCTGTCTCTTATAGAGCATCCAACAGCCACCAAGTGGGAAGTGCTGAGAAGACACTCATGAGATCTAAAGCTGTGACACAAAACAGGCTATGGCTGTGGTGTTTCAGCTCACTTAAATCCCAATGCCTTCATTCTGGACTTGTTTCAAAATATCTCAGAGTAGAAAAGGCCAAGTACATGGGGTACTGAGAAAATAAAAGTGGCCATGGATTTTTTTGGGTCATGTATTTATTGTGGCTTAATATGCTTATTTTTTTTCATTTATGCTTGAAACTTTCCTTAAGTAAAAAAAAATTCTAATACTAAACCTGGATCTAAAAACTAGCTTTTTGATTCCAACTGAGTGGGACTTTACAAAGGAAATAAGAAGGCCCGGTCAAGGAGGTGCAGCCCGAGGTGAAGAGGGGTGAGGGTTGTGTTGTTATAGGCCATGTAGTAGTTCTGGAGCTCCCTGAATCAGCCCTCGTGGTGAGAGAAAGGACAGCAATGCTAGAAGCAGATTCTGGCTAGCAAATAGGCTTGGGAGTAAGGCATATTGGAGTTGAATGATGCTGTAAAGAAGAGGATTTTCAAATGGAGAGTTCAGTAATTTTTCCAAACGAAAAACAAGACATAAGGAGCGAGGCCCATGTCTGAAATGTTTCTAAGGACAGTCCAGACAGTTTCCTTTTTACTAGATGTGAGAGAGGGAGAGACAAGCAGCTCAAAGAGAGTGTGTGATTTCCAGGCTCGGCAGCAGATCTCAGAATTGAAAAGACATTGGCAGCAAAGAGGAAAAGTGAATGGTTCTGAGGCAAAAATAATTTCAAGAAAACAACACACATCCCACTGGGACTACTCAAGTGCACCAGAGAGAGAGGAGATCAAGAGAGAGAGAGGTAGAAGTCACAGGTGAAGACATAAAGAGAGTGAGGTTATCCTGGCAGATAGGAGTTAAGGAAGTGGGCAAGCAGGAAGACAGGAGGAGGAAATGGACTCAGCAAGCAGATGGAGTCAGAGAATCAAAGGAAAAATTCACATGGAAAAAGGAACTAGGAAAAGAAAAAAAAACATGGAAGCTGCAAATAACCCTAAGAAAAGCATTTACCAACAATGTAGCAAGAGTTTGAAGACCAGGTGAATGCATCTCCTTCCTGCCCCCTAATTATATAATACAGGAAGAATACATTTTTAAAAAAGAAAGACAATTTCCTAGCCTAGGTCTGTTTTACATGAACTCTATCTTCTTCTAGAAATATGACTTCCCAGCTCATGTGTTAAACATACTTGAAGCCTTTCTCAAGGGTATTCAAGAACAATGAGACACTTTGCAACTCAGACCGACTCAGATGGTAGAGGAGTTGGTTAGTAAGAATAAATACATACCACCTCTCAAATGTGCCTCAATTCTGTCTCTACCTTCCTTTCCTCTCTCAACCCCACCTTCCTTCCTTTTCCTGATCCTCCTAGTGCAGTGGAAACTTTCTAAAATATATAAAGGCAAAGCTAATGAAATTTCCAAATATAAGAGAGACAGAGCCTCAACTGGCCATCTCTCATCACCAAATGAAGTTTCCAGTACCAGGAAGGATTAGATTACATCTAATTGGCTTGTTGGCCAAAGAAGTCCCGTGGAGATCACCAAATAACTCAGGCTGTTGCCAAGACAATACATTGCTCGCCACAAAGTGACAGCAAGGCCCAATTGGAGAAGATAACACCCACACAAACTCATTGATCGTGGAGAGGCTGAGCTCGTGTCTACATATAACTTTCACCCCTTTGTTCATGTGCCTTTGGTCCAGGAAGGTACTCTGCAGGCTACCAAAAACAAACAAACAAACAAACAAACAAACAACAACAACAACAAAAACAGCCATAAACCCAAACCCTTTGATCTACAATGCTGTCCTGCCTGCAAATTATGCTAGGGCAATGGTGGCACAAAGCTTGTGGAGTGACCAACCAGTGTCTGATTTGACTTAAGGCCCATAGCACCAGATGGAATCCATACCCAACTCTGCTTGGGTGACCAAGAAGCAGAGATTAGCTAGCCCAGAGAGCTAGTGTAAAACCAAATGCTACTGCTCTAAGACAACAACAACAAAGTAGTAGTAAAATGGCTCTAGTGATATTTGCCTATACCCATAGATCGATGTCTCACTTAGCCATCATCAGAGAAACTTACTGTTCTTGCAGCAGATAGGAACTAATACAGAGATGACAGCCAGACCTTGTGCAGAGAGAAAAATCTCGAACACACAGCTCTAAATGGGATGTCTCCACCAAATCCCTCTCCTCAAAGCTCCGGTGTCTTTTGCTTTCCTACTTTCTAACTTTCCTATGAGAAACATTGTCATATTTTGAAGACAGGGCCGTAGTTTGTGTGCTGAATTATGTGCCAAGCATCATTACACATTGTAGGAATACAGAATTTAGTAAGACTGACACAATCCCCTGGTTTTATGGGCTTCGACATTCTTGTGAGGAGAGATAAGCAGCAAATACAATGAAGCAAGCCCAGCACCCTAAGTTGTGAACAGTGTGTAGCCAGCTTAAATGAAGGAGGCTACAGGGGAGAAAAAAAAAGGTACAGCGTAAACTAGAAGAGCAGAGACACTTAAGCCTGCAATTATGTGTGAGAGAAGTTATCGTAACTGTGTGTGTCTGTACATGTACACATGCATGTATGTGCTTGTTTATGTAGACGCCAAAAACCAACCTGAGCATCATTCTTTAGTTACCGTTCCACAATGCTTTGTTGTTGTTTTTGCTGCTTAGTTATTGATTTGTTTTGTTTTTTTGTTTGTTTGTTTGTTTGTTTGTTTGCTTGTTGAGGGTCTCACTAGGTAACTCTGGCTGACTTGGAACTCATTGCATAGAACAGGCTGGCTTCAAATACACAGAGGTATGTCTGCCTCTGCCTCCCAAGTGCTGGGATTAAAGGTGTATGCCACCAACCCCAGCTTGTTGCTTTAATCAGACTCTCTCCCTGGGACCTGAGGCTCACCTGCTAGGCTAGGGTAGCCTGCTGAGCCCTAGTGCTCGTGCTCCTTGCTTCACCTGTGCTGGTACTGGGAGTGCACAGCACTGCACCCAGCTTTTATAGATCCTAGAAATGGAACTCTGGTCCTCACACTTGCCTGGCAAGCGCTTTACAACCAAGCTATGTCCCGAGACCCAATCTTGCAATTTTTAATAGCATGGTGAAGGTTGGCTTTATAAAGACACAAACATTTGAATACACACTTTAAGGATATGAATAAGAGATCAGTTTTTAATATATTTTTTTATTTATTACAATTTATTCACTTTGTATCCCAGCTGTAGCCCCACCCCACCCCCTCCCAATCTTGCCCTCCCTCCCTGCCTCATCTCCTCCCATGCCCCTTCCCCAGTCCACTGATAGTGGAGGACCTCCTCCCCTTCCATCTGACCCTAGCCTATCAGGTCTCATCCAGACTGTCTTTCATAGTCTCCTCTGTGCCCTGGTAAGGCTGCTTCCCCATCAAGGATGAGTTTTCTGGGCGGTAGTCTCCAAAGCCCAACAACCCATTCTAGGGTACTGACCTCGGAGCAAAGCAGGGGGGCTGAGGGAGAGAGGAAAGTAGATGAGGATAAGTACGGGGAAGTAACAGAGCCATGGTCCTGTGGGCTGTCTACTTCATTATTGACTGTGGCTTCTACCTTCCTTGAAGAAACCCTTGGGAACAGCATGCAGGAGTGATACGGTTTGACCCATATCTTGAAAGCTGACTCTGAAGAAATATCGGAGAAGCAGGGACAAAGTTAGAAGGACATCACCATAGTTCAGGGACAGAGTTTTAGCCCCCTTTTAAATCAGTAAGTTGACCTTTAACAGGACTTGGTAGTCTTACCAGCACACAGCTAGCTCATCCATGGTTGAGCTGGGATCTGAACCAAGAGCCATCTGACTCCAGATGTAGCAGTACTTTGCCCACAAACAAAAACTGGGTTCAGAGTCACAGTGTGGGTTTCCTTCCTGCCAATACCCTCACACTGAGGAACTCTGCCCTACAGGTCCCATGCCATGCTTGACGCAGACAGTATATTCTCTCCTTCCACCTTTTCTACAACTGCTGCCAGCCTAAAGGAGAGAGGTGAGTACTACAGCAGTGTAGAAAGCACCATCTGAAACCGCAGTGTTGACCCTAGAGTATTCTCCAGACTTTTTAAGCACAGCCGGGATTGCAGCTAACAGCCATTATAGCACAGCGAGGGGAAACTGAGACCCTATCAAACCAGGAAGGCTCCAGCCATCCAAGTCACACAGCAAGTTGACGCAGAGCCTCCTGTTCCTATCACCTCTGCCTCACGCTGCCTCTAGCCTAGGCACTGGATATTAGAGTGAGCTGCTCTCAGGGGCCTGCGGCTCTGTTCTCCAAAGGGTTCTGGCCCCTTCATGGGGTGAACCATCAAGCCATCCAGCAAGACTGCGGTGAGTAATTGATATTTTTTTTGCACAGCATCTGTCAGGAGACAAGCTCTGGCATTTATCTTGCAGCAAGTGATTGTTATCTGGTAGCGATGTTCTTCCCACTGACAGTATCTTCTAAATAAGGGTCAGCCATCAGCACTCTGTCTGCTGCTGATTTCTTCCTGTGGCATGATAAACCACATTTAAGCTTGAGGTGGTGGTGGGAGGGGTGGCCAGGGTGGAGTTATTAGGGGAGCCATTGGTCCACAGTCAGAGACTGGCCTCAGCTCAGTTCCTGGCAAGTTTGTCGAGAAAATAATTTGGAGAAGACAGCATATCAGGGGAATCCTAAGTTTAACCCCTAACAGAGAGAAGGGGTGGGGAGCGGGAGTGGGGAAGGAGTGGGGGAGAGACAGAGACAGACAGAGACAGAGAGAAAGGGAAAGGGGGAGGAGAGAGGGAGAGAGAGGAAGAAGAACAGGAAGAGGAGGAGGGTGTAAGAAAGAAGTTGGTCAAGAAAATATAGGAATTTTTATCATTACAACCTCTGTAGTGCAGTTTTCAGATTCCTTAAGGGTTAAACATGGAGTTGCCACATGATCTGGAAATTCCACCTCTGGATATACAACCAAATAGTGAAAAGTAGATAATCGGCACAGATCAAAGCAACCATAGCCCAAAGGTAGAAGTAACCCAAATTATAATTAATGGATGAATACATAATGCAGTCGAATATTATTCAGCTTTGGAAATGGAAGGTAATTCTGACACACTTTGCATCGTGGGTAAATACTGGAGACATACTATATGAAATAAATACATAAATAAATAAATAAATAAATAAATAAATAAATAAATAAATAAATAAATAAATAAATGGATAGATAGATAAATAATCAGAGGGAAAGTGCTACAAAAGCCCAGTTTGGCAAAGTTGTGTGGACACCACTTTGCTGTCACACAAGGTAGAACGGAGTTAGAACACCCTGAGAGAAGGTGTGGTAACTATTACTTAATAGTCCAGATTGCTGTTCAAAATGAAGAAACGTTCTGGAAGTGGGTAGTGGTGTTGGTCGCACACATTGTGGCTGCACCTAACACCATGGAATTGTATAGTTAAGGTGGTAAATCTCCTATTTTGTTTCAACAAAGAATAATGGAGGAGGCAATTCTCCACTGGAGAAAAAAAAAAGGAAGGGTATGAAGACCCTGCTTCACCAGCAACTCCAGGAAGATTCCAATGCTTCTTTACAAGTCATTAAGAGCTCATCAAAGCAGTGGCAATTGGGACACTCAAAAGTCCTCACTTCAGAAACAGTATGTGGTGCTAAAGAAAGGCAATGAGAGATGGATTCCATTTCAGCTTCCAGTACTGGGGATTGAGCCTAGGTCTTCATACACACTAAGCAAGGCTCTACCACTGATCTATATATCCCTAACTCCCTTTTTACCTTTTCTTGGCAGACGGGGGCTTAACTGAGGCTCAGACTAGGCTTGAACTCACTTTTGTAGCTCAGACTGTTCTTGAATTTGTGATCTCCCTGATTCCAGCTCTCAAGATTCTCGTTGGGTCAAGTTTAGGATTTGATTACTAAAAACTAAGGTTGTATATGACTTTATCCAGAGCCTACAGAGCACCCAGGGCTCACAAGCCTGTGCCCAAATTCAGAGGAGCTGAGAGAAAACATGAAAGGGTCCTTTAAGTCATTCAGTGATGCAATTTGTGCCACATGTTTCTTGGGCTTTTAAAAGGCAATGTTCTGTGCTGATGGTCCCCTAGGCTGTATAGATAATTGTAAAACAAACTCCATATTCCACTGACACCCTTTCTAATTACATCTCACCTTCATTCAGCTATTAAAGTGATAGATGGTAGCAATTACATTGAACCCCACTGAAAACTCTGTATCTGTGACGCACAGTGACGAGAATATGAGTTATTTATCCAGAAGCTAAAAAGAAAGGCAGCTAGGCTGCTTCTGAGAGAAGAGACACACTATGTGCCCACCCTCAGTACCAGGGTCTCTGGGACAGGGGCAGGAGGCACGGAGCAGAGGACTCCAAGTGTTGACTTCCTACCTTTCAACTGGCCTCCCCAAATGCCCAGGTGTGGACATCAGAAGCTGTGATGATTTGTTGATACAAAATTACTTGAAACAAGTTTGAGCACACACAGAAGAGTCTTCAAATGTTCAAGGACTCCCACCATTTCATGTGGGGAAATAGTTGACAGTGGCTATCTCGAGATGAATTAGGCACCCTGCATCCACACTATCCAAGCAGCATGAGCCAATTAGTACAGACAACAGAAAACCTGTTCTTCTTGGTTTAAATATCGAGGGCATTTAGTGGTCAGTATGACTGGAGGTCTAGCGGTAGATGGGCAACCTTTGGGGACTCATTAGCAGAGTTCTTGCCTGCTAAAAATAGATGTCTCATGTCGCTGCTGTATTCTGTGACTCAGTTTCTTCCAATCTAGCCACACTGCAAGTGACAATGCTAGCTTAATCCTGAAGTGGTTTCTCTGGCATGATTATGATGCCCCTCAGGTGGCATGAAGAACAAGGAAAGGCTTCCTATACTCTTGTTAAGAGTGAGGAAAGATGTTAGCAACCTAGGAAGCATGGAAGCACCCTGGTGTTCTCCATGGTCCTGAAATCACAGATTCTCTACCTGGGCCCACAATCCAGACATCTGCTGTTCACCAGACTATTGTCAGAACCTTCACATTTGCTTTAATGTGTGCAAACACTCTTCTGTTAGTCTTTACTTAAAACAAACAACATCCAAGTAGAGATGTGCATGTGGCTAAGATGCTAGAGGGCCATGATGAAGGCAGGAGCTATCTTTCTCCACAACAGACACTCAAGGGTTTTTTTGTTTTTGTTTTTATTTTGTTTGTTTTGTTTTTGAGCCTGATGGGAAGCCCTAAGGATGCCACATTCCAGTTGTTTCTTGGAATGGGTGGTGAGGCAGGAGGTAACCTAGAATTAGGGCCACATCCACTGGTGTGCCTTCAGATCCCTGTCTAGACACGCAGCTAATTTGTCTTTATCCTGGCTGTTCTCTGAGTCATTTTTAGCTTGTGATGATATAGAAAGGACTAGCAAAATGAAAAAGAAAAAAAAAACTGGAAGCAGTTCTAAGGAAGGAGTCTCTTATCCCCACTGGCACTGACAACCAGTTAACATATGAAGCCTGTTCTGCATGCCAGGCCCAATGAAAGGCACTTGGTGCATGCTTCTTGCCGGAAGCACTGTGACATGCCAGAATGCTCCATCAGCATTGAGGGTGCTGCTACAAATTAGGCAAAGCCTGTCTGTTTACAATGTGTAGCTCAGCCTGAAGTTGGTGCCTATTAAACACAGCAGGCAGACTGTGTGACTAGTTCCACCCATTTTCATAGATGAGGTAATCAACAGTCAAGAAATAGAAAGATCGAAATGCATGTGGCTCAGCTGGGATTGGAATGTAGTTTGTGTTAGTCAGGTGTTTGCAGCTGTGACTGAAACACCTGAAGCACAGCTTACAGTAAGGAGTTTTACTTATTTTGGCTCATGGTTTCAGATGTTGACTCATACTTCTTGCCTCAGTTATTTCTAGATCTGGGATAAGCACAGAACAGCTCTCAGTGATAAGAAGCATCTGGAACAGAGCCATTCAATTCGTGGCAACCAGGAAGCAAAGCAAACCATAATAGAGAAATAGACAAGGTATATGCAAAGAAAGACCTTCAGGGACCTATTTCATCTGTCCACACCCCACTTTCTACTCTCTCACTATTTCCCAGTCGGCTACCCACATGGTGTAACTGTCTTGTTGCTGTGACAAATTACAGGGCAAACGGGACTTAAAGAAGGAAGGTTTTATCTTGGTTCACACTGTGAGGGTAGGCTGTAGAAACGTGAGGGAACTGTTTGCACTGTTTCCATTAGGGAGGGGTTCGTGGAGGGAGAGAGAGGAAGGGAAAGAAAAGGACAGAGAAAAGAGGCAGAGGGAGACACAGAGAGAGAGGGAGGAAGGGAGAGAGCAAAAACCAGAGAAACAGAGACAGAGGGACACACACACACAGAGATTTGGTACCAGCTGACAGCTTCCTCTTTTGTTTTCATTTAGTTTGAAACCCCAACCCATGGGATGATATTTTTCAGGGTGTTTCTTCTCACTTAAACCTCTCTGGAAACATCCTCATATCCAGCCACAGGTATATTACCTACGTGATTCCAAATCCAGTCGTGCTGACAGTGAAGATTAACCACAACCCTGTACAAATTTGAATCTATCAGATTAAATGATTGGTTTAGAGCGGAGCCTCGAGACCTAGCTGTTTATAGAGGTGTCCTCACAAACTCATGCAGACCTGTGCTTTGCTCACCTCTTAGCCATCTCTCAACCCGGTGAAGTCGACCATAAAGATGAACCACCACACAGATACTCAGCATCTCAGAAGGCAGAGGGGGCAATCTCTCCTACGTCTGTGCTCAGATTCTAATTGTAACTCAGCAAATGAGACTTTGTACTAAGCCAATTAGTGCAATTCTCTATGATAGTGGAACCGTCCAGTATGGTAGTGGAATGGGCAACTAGAATCTTGGTGTAGAGTTTTTTTTTTTTACCACATTACAGAGGACAAATCTGTGTCTCGGCACCACAACCTCCAGCCAGCAGCAATGTAGCGCCAGTTTGCAGTCAGTGATGAGACCCAGAGACACTTTCCTTTAGCCCTTGGCAAAACACACCAGATTCCCCCAAATGTGCCACTCACTCCTCAATACCTGCACTTTCTGGGGATGAAAGGAAAATTGAAAGAGTTGAAGCAGAAAGACTATTGATTTTTAATCCTTTTTTATCATCTAAGAAGTTCAAGGTATATTCCTCATGTCATTCCCTTCTTCCCTGGGGACTGAAAGAAACTGACCTGTAAGGCTCGGAGAGCACAGAGTAAAGGGAATTAAATGCACTTTAAAGAAAACCTTTCTAGACAACATCACCCCCCACCCTGTGAAATGTTTGGATCTTTAATAGCTATTATTTCTCTCTGAGCCCTTGCCAAGAGAAGATTTTTTTAAGTAGATTAAATCATTAATTCATTAAACAGTGATTTAATTTCTGAGGTTTCATTCTTCTGAACTTTCCTCATCGTATCAAGGCACATTGGGGCTGGAAGAAAGCTTAAACTATCTCTAAGCTAGATCTGTTGAAGACAGAATAGCTCCTGCTTATTTAGGCTGTGCACTTGTGTGTATTATTTAGGTCAGAAAGTATAGTCATCAATATAATCATACCAAGTAAGAAAATTTCTCCCCCATTTTACAGATGGCAATAGCACCTGTGAACTCCAGATAGGGTGCCAAAGACAATTCTTTATACAATTCAGAGTACAATTCTTTGGAAACCCCACTTAATGAGCCAATGAATATATTGGGCATGAGGGCGCATTTACAGAACCATGTTTGAAGGTTACTTACAGGAAGTGGATAACCCCCAAACAGCTGCATCACTACAATGTTCCACTCCATCATGGGGATAGTGACTTCACAGAGGGTGTCTCATGGATCTAGCTTTCATTCAACCCCCTGTATCTTTTATTATCTTCCCAAATCACTTGCAACTTGGTGGAGGGCAGGAAGGAGTAATAGCCATTCCTTTCCCTCCCACCTTTTCTAGGGACTATCGGGAGCTCTGTTACCGTTACTGTAAATTCAGCCACATCGACTCTGTCTTGCTGGTTAATAGCCATAGCCACAGCAATGGTGTAACCATACTGTACCCAGAGGATGAAACTACGCTACAACAGTTAGATAAGAGCTGAACTTAGAATTAGTACCCGTGTCTTTCTAGGTCTCCAGATAGGAGCAATAACTGGAGAGCCAGATCCTGACTTCAGTCTGCGCCTCATGTCTCTGCTCCTCTCAGTGCTGTTCTCTGACCCCGGATTTACAGCCCCACACCCAGATTTCAGTTATCACCTTCTTAACACTAATCCAGTTCCCAGGAAAAGAGAAACACCCATTTCTCAGGAAAAAAAAATCTTAGTTTATTATTTGACCTTTGCTCAGAATTTAGTCCTGAACTTTCCTGACCTTCCTAAATCTGTGCAAGTCCGGTGTTTATATTCTTTCTACATTTTCAGAACATAACATCCCCTCCCCTTGCCTCAATAAAAAAAATATATATATATAAGTAAATTATATTCATTTATACCAACAAAGATATCTTGGCATTAAACACAAAGACGTTTATTACAGCAATATACCTTATAGTGAATTGTGCAAACAACTTACATAACCACCCATAACAAAATGTTAAGAATGAAGCACGCTCATCCTACGGGTTAGCCTAAAATCAATAAAACAGAAGCAGGGGCTCTGTTGTGGGAACATTGGTGACCCACCATGGGAATAGATGAAGGGGTAAAAGAGTCTGTCTATTTAGAGCTCTTGGGCAAGAACAAGTTTTGAATTAACTTAGGAAATAAAATGTGTAGCATATGCCTGCTTCTCCTTTATTTCTGATAAATGATGGTAGAATAAATTCATAGTGAATTTGAGGTCAGAGGCCAGTTGATGAAAGTCTAGCTGTGTCCCTGGGATGTCAGTGTGCCTATCTGTGAAGTGGAAAAATTCTGTGTATCATAGGGTTCCATGTTAAGCTGATTCTGCCTCTCATGGGGTACTATATTAAGCTGATAGTTGGCTGCATTCCTTCCCTTTACCTCTCTAATACTCGATGGATATGGAAGCAACAAATATGAAGATCTTTTGCAAGCACCTCTTCCTGTGGTGTCCCAGAGAAGATGGAGTATTGCTCTGTTTAGATTTTCTGGCCTACCAGACCAGTCCTGAACTTGCATCAACTCAATTTGCAGCAATTCACCCACAGAGTAGAAGGGCATAGTTGAGAGGCAGGACCACTGTGGGCTTCCTCTGTAGCCCTCCTAAATGTGTTGAACCAGAAATACTAGACAATATCAATGTTACTATCCACCACAGAAGCCTGGTGTAAGGGGTGGGGACTCCCAACCATTACCAGCCATTCAGGGACCATTTCCATCTCTGACCAATAGACAATAAGTCATCACTATTTACAAAATAGAGTATCATCATCTGTGCTGTCGAAGACCACTGTGGAATGACTATATCGCTGCATGTGAAATTTGTCCTTCATGGTCCTATCGGTTGGGATCTAGTCTATATACCTAAGTTAAGCCCCCAACTCAGAATCATTTGGAATGGCTAAGAACAACCTTCCATAGGTTTTAAAGAACAGAACATGTTTTCTCCAATGAAATCTTACTTTCATATCAGTATGCATTCACGAGCTTGATGGTCTTTGCTTCTTGTGTATCTTTAAAAAATCAATTTTAATGAATAGAAGAGTTTTTTTTAATTCAATCAATGACAATCATAAAATTTTAATAAGTGAGATTAAGTTGGGAAAGGTGTGTGGGAGGAAACGGAGGAAGGCTGGATAATCGACACCAAATCCCAATTAGATAAAACAAACTCAAGTGTTCCTCAGGGCAATAGGGTGACTGCAGCTCACAGCAACTTATTCCATATTTGGTTACGAACAAGAGAAGAGCTCAAAGGCTCCAAAATAAAGAAATGCAAAGGAGATGGAAATACTAATTACATGATGTGATATCCGCTCTACACGTTTTGAAATATCACGATCACCTTATAAATGTACTCAACCCCGACATGTTAACTAATAAAATGGTATAGTCAGGAATCATGGGTGACAGTCATTTTCTTGTACTATTATCAGTATCTGATATGTTTACACTTTCTTTTGCCGCTCTGTATTAATATTGACAGTAATATTTCATCACTGATCTGAGTGCTCTCATGAAAATTCATCTAAGCCTCAGAACTCTGAGACACCCTATTCCCAGGTGACAAACTGGAAGCCCAGAGACTCAAATAAGTGGCTCAAAGTCACAGAACAAGCTATCAAGCAGCAGAAGCAGGCAGTACAACTCTTCAGTCTGTGACATGAGATGCCACATTCTTCTGATATTCCAATTAAAATCCATGTACATACGTATCTCTCTGTATGTATATATATATTATATATTGTATAGCCATAGATACATGCAAACATGCATATGTATATAGTTGCAAACAATAACTTTGTAATTGCTTGCCTGGCAAGCTAGGGCTGTTTAATTGGGCTAGGAAAGTAGAAAAATATATTCCAAGTTCTAAGTAAAAAAAAATGCATTAAAAAAATAACATGACTCTGGAAGATCCTGCTAGGATTCAGGCAGCAGTTTGAATATTCCTAAGCTAGAGTAGCAGGGAACGTCTTGACGAGTTAGTCAGGCTTTCAAAACCCACGTGTATACAACCCATAGGAGGGTAAGGGACAAAAGACATTGGCTGGCATTTTGCCAAATGGAAATCTCTAGTCTCTGGCACTACCAATATTCCCCATTACAAATCTTCCAGCTGGTAAACAGAATGATGCCACTGACATTTAATTGAAATGTCAGCACATTTAGAAAGAGCCCTGATGGAATTGCCAAGTGAAAGCTATTGCTGATGACTTAAACTAAATGGAAACAGAAAACCACCACAAACAGCTCCCCTCCACACACACACACACACACACACACACACACACACACACACACACACACATCCATGCATTCGAATCTCAGACGGAGATTGGGCAAACAGCTTCAGCTGCCCAAGAAAAAAATTTATGGATAGTTTTGAAATGGACTTTTATTTCTGCTGTGAATAACTATGGGGTGATTGGGAAAACACTTGTGAAAGTAATCAGGTCTGAGACAGGCCAATGCCCGTGTAAATCAATTCAACAAGTATGCATTGATTAAATTGCCTTTGGATAGTAATGTTACCTTACATTTATTTGCATAGCTTATAGCTTATAGAGGCTGTGGTGGGTTGCAAAAATGACCCGATTCTTTGTCACTTCCCATATCCCTGCTTTATGTCATTGTAACTTTGCCATGTCATTCCTCTCTGAC
>CM053755.1:33702273-34242457 GCA_028658305.1 Pachyuromys duprasi | reverse complement strand
CTACCCCAGCTCGCTTTCTGGATCCATTTGCTGGAAACACATTTTTCCAGCCCTTTACTCTGAGGTAGTGTTTATCTTTGTTGCATAGGTGTGTTTCTTGGATGCAGCAGAATGTTGGATCCTGTTTCTGTAGCCATTCTGTTAGTCTGTGTCTCTTTATTGGAGAGTTGAGACCATTGATGTTGATAGATAATAGTGACCAATGACTGTTACTTCCTTTTATTATGGAGTTGATGGTCTTACTATGATTCATTGCTTTTTTTTGATCTTTTTTGTTGGGAAGTTATCTGAATCCTATATTTTCTTTGGTGTAGTTGCTTTCATTGGATTGGAGTTTTCCTTCTAGAATCTTCTGTTGGGCTGGGTTGCTGTGTAGGTATTGCATGAATTTTGTTTTGTCATGGAAAATTTTGTTTTCTCCATCTATGATGATTGAAAGCTTCGCTGGGTATAGTAGTCTTGGTTGGCATCTGTGTTCCCTTAAGGACTGCATGACCTCTGCCCAGGCCCTTCTGTCTTTCATAGTTTCTGATGAGAAGTCTGGTGTGAGTCTGATCAGTCTACCTTCATATGTTACTTGACCCTTTTCCCCTGCTGCCTTTAATATTTTTTCTTTGTTTTGTAGGTTTAGTGTTTTGACTATGATGTGGCAAGAGGTATTTCTTTTCTGGTCTAGTCTATTTGGTGTTCTGTAGGCTTCTTGTATGTTTATGGACATTTCTTTAAGTTGGGAAAATTTTCTTCTAGGATTTTCTTAAAAATATTTTCTGGACTTTGGAGCCTGGAGTCTTCTTTTTTGTATATTCCTATTATTCTTAGGTTTCGTCTTTTCATGGCATCCTTGATTTCTTGGATATTTTGTGTTTGGGACTTTTCAGATTTTATTTTTTTCTTTGAGTGAAGAATCCATTTCAGCAAGTGTATCTTCAGCTCCTGAGATTCTCTCTTCCATCTCTTGTATTCTATTGGCAATGCTTACCTTTGTGGTTCCTGATCTTTTCTCTAAATTCTCCAATTCCAGGTTTTTCTCTGTTTGTAATTTCTTTATAGATTCTAATTCTGTTTTCATGCTTTATACCATTTCCATCATCTATTTTTTTGTTTGTTTCCTCTCTGTATGTCTTTAATTGTTCCTCTACGTGGGCAGTTAAATTCTTCTGTATTTCTTTGAGGGCGTTGTTCATTTCCTGCTTTTGTTCCTCTCGTAACTGCATAAGCATAGCTCTAATATTATTTTCCTGTGTGTCCGTTGAATTAAAATCTCCATTGCTTTTGGGTGTTTCTGGTGGTGCCATGGTGTCCTGATTTTTGTTGGGTGAGTTCTTACGTCAACTTCTGGGCATTTGTTTATATATACTCAAAGAGCTGTTTGTTCTTTGAAGCTGAACTTCAGACTGGAACTGTCAGTCTCTGATGTCTGGAGTATTCTTCAAGAAGATCAGGGAGTTCCAGTGGTTTGATAGTGTGTGTAGTTGCCTCAGTTGTCCCTGGGGGAGGAAACCATTGTTCAGGAGGGGGAGTAAGTGTGTGTGTGTGTGTGTGTGTGTATGTGTGCACATGCACACGAGTGCGCTGGGAAGGTGTTTTAAAGGGGAGTGCTAGCGGGTTATATAAGGTTGAGCTATGGAATTTGGGAGCAAGTTCAGGAGGGGATGAGGGCGCTAGCACGTTTAACAAGCGCAGACTGAGGGCAAGTGCCTGCGCAGGTTTCCGGGATTCCCAGTGTTCTTCACACTGTGGTGGGTTCTGCAGGCTGGACTCTGAGGTCAGTGGGTGGCGCTGAGATGCCTCCTTCTGAGCTAGGGGCTGAGCACCCCAGTCTGGGATGGTATCAGGGGACACCTTAGTGTGGACCAGTTACTATGTGCCCTTGTCTGGAGTGGCGGCTGGTTGCACCAGCACTGTGGGAGGCGCGTGTTCTGCTCACGGCTAGCAGATGTGCGCCCACCGTTTCTCCCAGGTCTGGCCTGGTATCTGAGGTGCCTCAGTCTGGACCGGAAACTATGTGTCCCAGTCAGATGTGGTGACTGGCGGGCCGAGAGAAGCTACACGTTCTGAACAGAGCTAGCGGATGTGTGCCCACCATTTCTCCCAGGTCTGGACTGGTATCAGTCTGGACCGAGAACTCTGAGTCCCTGTCAAAGATGGCGGCTGGCGGAGTGGCGGGAGGCTCCAGGGTAGCGGGCGGCTGGCGGGGTGGTAGGAAGCTGCAGGGTCAGGTCAGGGTTAGCGGATGTGCACAACTGATGCACCCGGACTGGAATGGTCTCTAGTGTGCCTCAGCCTGACGGGGAGACTGTGTGTGTCCCGGTCCCGGCAGCTGGTGGCACCGAGGGAATCTGCGCATTCAGATCAGGGCTGTGCGCAGCCGGTCGTCCAGAGTTTTTCCGGGGAATAACTGGGTGTCCCTAGGACTTTCCCACTTGATTTCCTCACTGTAGGAATTCCGCTCACCTGGACATCACAAACACTGATGTTTTAGGTCCCAGAATTCAGTCTCCTGGTCTGTGCGCCGACACTGCTGTCCCACCCCTCAGACACAATGTCCTCCCGGGGCCACCATCTTGGAGAGGTCTTCCCATTTACCTTCTTTTTTCTAATTTTTTTGTTTTATTTACATTTTGTTTCTTATTTCTCAGGGTAGAAGTTTAGGCTATTGTTTTACATCATCTTATGTACATTTTCTCTAAATATTATCTTTGCTATATTCTGTAAGTTTTAAATTTTTCCACTTTCCTTTTCCTTTTGTGATTTCTTCCTTAACCCAAATGGCTACTTGAGAGTATAAATAGTTTTTAAATTTCTACAATTTGGGAATTTTCCACATTTTTTTCTGATGAGTTTTAATTTTACTCCATTGTGGATAGAGAGCATAATTTGCATGGTTTCAACCTCTTAAGTGAAGGTTAATTGAGACTTATCTTATGGTCTTACCTGTTGTTGATCCTGAAGAATGTTTCATGCCTATTTGAGTCTGTGTGTGTGTGTGTGTGTGTGTGTGTGTGTTTGTGTGTGTTTATTTTTTGTGTATGCATTCTGGGTTTATTGGGCAGAATGTTCTGTGAGTGTTGGGTGTGTCTAGCTGGCTTTGTTTCCTTGTTTTGTTAGCCATAGTTGAAAGTAGGTCTTAAAAGACTCCAAGTTCTATTATCAGTGGTCAGTTTCCCCTTTAATTTATTATGTGTTTTGTTTCACGTACCTGAGGATACGGTTGTAAAGTACATGTGTATTTATCTTGATTTCCTTCTAAGTTCCCAGTGATGATTTTTGTCTTAAAAGTCTATTTTCTTATACTTGCAATCCACTCAAAATTCTGTTTGCATAACACAGCTTCTCTATACATGAGTTTTCAATCCACTTGTGTTCTGAACTTAAAATGTATTCCGTATAGGCAGCATATGAGAAGACTTATTTTAAAAATCCATTCTGTCAATGCCCTCCTTTTATTTAGAGTTTAATAATTTACTTTTAATGTTTAATGTGTTTGCATTTAATATGACTAACGAGCTGTGATGGATAGCCACCATAATGCTCACTTTTCTGTATATATCACATGTCTTTTCTGTAACTCTCCTCCTCTGTCACTGTCCTATTTTGTGCTAAATGGCTACTTTCTAGTATACTGTCTTAATTCCCCCGGTACTTCCTTATTTCTATTTTTAGTGATTTCAAAGCAGTTGTCCTGCTGGCTGCTAGACTGCTGGTTCTCAGTTTGAATGAGGAATGTTTATTTTTGTGTCTAAGGAAGAGTTTGGAGAGTAGAAGATAAAAATAAGGAGAGTAAAAATGCTATAGTGTTATTGTCCTTACGCAGCTATACCCACTCTGGGGGATGAATGCACCCTGGGTTCTTATAAAGATTTGATTACGTTCCAGAGTTCTACAAGAGTTTATTCTGGGGCTGGAGAGATGGCTCGGTGGTTAGGAGCACTGGCTGCTCTTCCAGGAGACTACGGTTCAATTTCCAGCACCCATACGGTGCTCACAATTCTCTGTAATTCCAGTTCCAGAGTGCCTGACACCATCCCACAGACATACATGCAGGCAAAACACCAATGCCCATAAATAAAAATAAATAAACCATTAAAAAACATTGTATTTATGTAGAAGAAACTTTTTAGAGATGTTAGCTGTGCAATTTTCTCTTACGCTTTTATTGTATCCTTTTCTTTAAGGGAAAACATTAGATTTGTAATTTCATATTAAAGTTTATTTTGGTTTATGTATAGTCAAATACACATGCATTTTGTTTTCATTCTAGATATTTTTTCCTTAGTAAATCTTTCCCAATCTTAGACCACAGTTCACTAGAATTATATACATATATTATTCACATTAATATCATGTTACAGAAATCATGTACCAATATAAAATCTGTAATTATATATGAAAGGTGTACATATACACATGCATATTCATGTTCTATTTATTGATCCAATTGGTGCATATTGATATGATGGCACCTATGGCATAGTGACTTATTAGATAGATTTTCTTGTATTGAACAGCACCTAGCAAAAAATCTGCTTAAGCAGGCTGGTAAGATTGCTCAGTGGGTAAAGCACTTGCTGAACAAGCCTGGAAACTTGAGTTTAAACTCTGGAACCCACATATAGGTAGAAGGAGGAAGCCAACTGCACTAAGTCATCCTCTGGCCTCCCTGTGCATACTGTGGCACTAGCTCATGTGTGGACACATATGCACGCACAATGCAATCATAAATAGAATTTAATTAAAACCTCATTATTTATGATAAACTATTCATTAGATCATTGCCATGTTTTATTTGCCGATGATGCATTTTGTACCTACCCTAGTTCCTTTCTCGTTGCTTTGGGAAAACACTGTAACAAGAGCAATGTAAGAGATCATTGGGTTTGTTTTGCCTCACAGTTCCAGAGGATACAATCCGTTGTGGTGGGCAGGACATACAGCAGGCAGGGAAGCATGGCGGCAGGACCAGGAGTCTGGCTGCACAGATTGCACGCACACTCGGAAAGTAGAGCGTGAACAGGAGGTGGGGCCTGACTTCAGAGCCTCAAAGCCCACCCCTACTGACCCACTTTCTCTAGTGGAGTGCCTAAAAGTTCTGCAAACTTCCCAAGCAGTGAGAGCAGCTGGGGACTCAGAGTTCAAACGCACGAATCTATGAGGGATATTTCCATTAAAACTACAGTAGCACCACATTCATAATTGATATTGGCACGTATAATTCTTCTTTGTAGTTCTTATCGGGCTATGTTATTAAGATTACACAGAAGGTTTCTATTTCTTTTATTGTCTGGGATGATGAGATGGAATTGGAATTGCTGCCGTTGGGTTACCTGAAACTCGGCTTGGAAGACTGGCAACTTTCCCAACAGTAGCCCACTAATGAGATTATCAACCTCACTATAAATTGATCAAGTTGGGGCATCCATTTCTTCATTTCTTCTTAAATAGATTTTAGTAGAATGCTTTCTTGAATAGAATTCATTTCCTCTCAGGTTTCCAATTCTGCTATTATCTAACTCAAGCATGTAAATACGGTATGAGCCCTCTCCCATTTTTAATCTTGTGTATTTTATGCTCGTTCTTTTATATTAATTGGGCTTACAAGGGGTGTATGTATTTTATTTTTCTTTCTCAAAGAATAAAGTATGGATTTGTTTATGCTTTCTGTTTTTTAAGTTTCCACGTCACTGATTTCAGAGGAAATGAAAAGGAGATAACTTAATTACCTAGATGCCAAAGAAAACAATGTAACAACTCATACAAATATAACAGCACTATAAAGACAATATTTAATTATTAAAAAACATAATAAAAATAAAACAACTTAATGTTCAACTTAAGCTAAAAAATAACAGGAGGGTAAAGCAGTTGGGTAAAGG
Source organism: Pachyuromys duprasi (assembly GCA_028658305.1). NCBI lineage: Eukaryota > Metazoa > Chordata > Mammalia > Rodentia > Muridae > Pachyuromys > Pachyuromys duprasi. The sequence goes on along the minus strand of CM053755.1, from coordinate 34,236,584 downwards.
GCTCATTAAATAGGATGGCTTAGATGAAAGCTGTTTCTTTTTAATTTATTTTATTTTATTTTTATTTTTAGTTACATTTTATTAACTCTGTATCCCAGGTGAATCCCGCTCCCTCATTCCCTCCCAATCCCACTCTCCCTCACTCATCTACTCCCTGCCCCTTTCCAAGTCCACTGATAGGGGAGGACCTCCTCCCCTTTCATCTGACCCTGGTTTATCAGGTATCTTCAGGACTGGCTGCAAAGTCCTTCTCTGTGGTCTAGGAGGGCTGTTCCTCCCTTGCAGGGTGGGGAGGTCAAAGAGCTGGCCATTGAATTCATGTCAGTGAAAGCTATTTCTAAAGCACCATGTCTTCTTAGCTGTCCCCTTCCTCGCTTCCATGAGATGAAGGCCACATTCTCAGCCTAAGCATGATATCTGAAGCCATTTATGTTCTCATCTCTGTCTTTTGCTCTACTAGTTGACACTCCCCACATACTTCATGACCAGCAAATGCCAATTTGCTCCTCATCCCCGAAACACATCCTTTTTGACACTTTCATTTTATTACATTCTGTTTATCTTGTGTGAAATGATTCCTATGCCCTTCCTCCCTGAAAGCATCTTCTAATCTTCCAAGTCCCAGATTAATGGTGTTTTGTAAGAAGTTCCTGCAACTTTGCTACCAGGTAGAACAAAATTTCCTTCCCAGATGCTACACTCAAACCATTATATGCTTTCCAATTGCCTACATCTCAGTGCTGACTACCTCATCTATATTACCGGTCCCTCTAGCTGAGTGCCTGGGATGTATAAGGAAGTAAAAAGGAACATTTAACTAAAAAATAATAGATGATTATAATAACCATATATTGAATGATTTCTAGCCTTTCTTGACTGGAATGCTTCTTCATGGCTTTACGTCTTCTTATTCTACCTTGGATTTGGAGTATTCATGAGCTTCTCTGTACTGTTATCTGCTACTAGCACATCAACAAAATTACTTAACCAACAGCATTCTCTTGGTGACTTAAATGGTTTTTTTCTCCCTGATTTTGAGTAGACTTTGGGCAGTATTTCCCCTTTGTCTTTTGAATTATTTTATTTCCCCCCTTCATTCGGGCCTAATTATCCCATTCTGTGAGATTTCATTGGGTGGCTTATTGGTCTTCCTTGCTATTTATTTATATATTTACTTATTTACTTACTTACTTACTTACTTACTTACTTACTTACTTACTTATTTACTTATTTAGAGTAGCTTCATGGATCCCAATGATTTCTAATGTAAACTTTTTGATGAAAGGAATCTTTAGTCACTAGCCCTGGCCCCTGTTTCCTATGTGAATTCTATGTTTGGAACTATCAGTCACACAGAGCTCAGGTTTATTTGCATGTTTTTTCTTTAAAGCTCATCTCTCCTTGCCACCATTTCCGTGGAGAGAGTCCTACAACTATTCTCATTACTTTTTCTAGATTACAGTAATAACATTCTAATTGCTTCTCAGCATCCAGTATCTTTCCATCTAATGTAGTCTTGAGATTTCATACGTAAGTAATACATTTATATAATTTCTACCTGCTTCCCCCTCCACCTCTTTCTGTTGCCTCCCTCTACTGCCTATTATATTCACAACCTCTTCCTCTTTAATTATCATTGTCTTATATAGATAGATAGAGCTAGAGAGACAGACAAAGAAAAATACAATGTGCTAAGTCCACTTAGTATTGCTGGCACGTGCACATGTATATAGGGCTGACAGCTTGAGGTTGGATAAACTATGGGGGTTGGGGGTTAGCCCTGGAGAAAATTGAATCCACATCGCTCAGCACTCATTAATTTGCTATAGCTCTTCATCTAGAGGAGGTCTTGGGAGATATTCCCCATCTGTGTGACAATAACTAGTGTAGTCACTGTGCTGCTCTTGGTTCAGTTACCCATACTGTTGAGATTTCCTGGGTGTAGCTTCCCTTTAAGGCCCAGCCCTGGCTTCCCCAACTTTGAGAGTGCTGTAAATATCCCCCAAGTCAATGGCTTTGAATCATCTGTACCTCTTGGTTGCTCAGTGCTCACATCACCAAGTCTTGCCTGTGTCCCTGAAATACCTTTCAAGTTTCTCTTCTTGCTCTCATTAAAAAGACATTGTTTCCTAGCAAACACCCTGGTCCTCTGGCTCGTAGAATCTTTCCACCTTTCTTTCATGATGTTCCATGATCCCTAAGGCAAAAAGACTGTATTATAGACATATCAGTGGGCTTGATCATCCCACAGTCAGTTGTTCTTAGTATTTTGACCAGTTATGGATTTGTATAATGATCTCCCAAAATAATATAGGTTGTTGCCTTTGCCTTTGATTGTCTTCCAAAACTTGAAGGGAAGACCCATCAATTGGTAAAGATCTCTCTCTCTCTCTCTCTCGCTCTCTCTCTCTCTCTCTCTCTCTCTCTCTGCAAACACAGAAGTTGGAGGTGGAACTGACCCAGAAGCCTCCTCCCTGAAAACTAGCTCTCATGGCATCAGAAGGAGTTATGCAAACCTCCAAGAGAGAAAAGCAATCAGTAGTCCTACCCAGCTGTAAAACCTGTGAACCACAATGATGACCAGCCCCAGCAAGGTTTCCCCAAGAGTGTAAGAGCAGAACTTAAATCTTGGGAACCATCTAACTAGACTTACACCCCACCCAATGAATGGGAATTTATGCCTAAATCTGATCACCTACTTATGGCAAGTAAGGTCATGGACCCTGGAGGAGCGCTTACTACTGTCACGTCCCTAAACCAGTGTAATTTTAAGGACATTCTGAATATGTGTTCTTATACTCACACTCAGCCTTTGTCAAGGAAGTTTCTTTTAGGGCTTGTATCTTTTCAAGTTCATTTCTGGTTTCTCCCCAGACTGTCCCTTGTGCTTCAGGCTGTCTCCATTTCCTAACCCCAGGTCTGTAGCATCAGAGGCTCTGCCTTAGTACCTCTAGCATAAGGTGAGATGGTGAGGGGATTCTTCACCCTCTTTGTCTAAGCTGGACACCTTCTCTGGGATGCCCGGTCACTAGTCCCTCAGGTGTGAATGTCAAATCACCATTCTTTAAAGTCAAATGCACATATGAGTTCCCCATGAACAATGATGTGAATATACTCTAACCAGTTCTAAAACCACGTGACTTTCCTTCTCTGTGTCCCTAAAGTGCTTTCTCCAAAATGTCAATTTAGCATATTACTTGCAGTTATCTGAATACGTACCTTTTTGATAGATTTGAACTCTTAAGGAGAGGACACTTGTCTTGTTTATGTAAAGTTTTGAACACTGAACTTCATAGACTATCAGACACTTCTTTTTTTTTAAATGTAATGTATTTATTTTTATAGCAATCACAGGTTAGGTACTTTGCATCCCAGGTGTAGCCGCCTCCCTCATTCCCTCCCACTCTCCCCATCCCTCCCTCATCTCCTCCCCGCCCCCTCCAAGTCCACCAACGGGGGAAGACCTCCTCCCCTTCCATCTGACCCCAGTTCATCTTGTCTCCTCAAGGCTGGCTTCAATGTCCTCCCCTGGAATCTAACTAGGCTGTTACTCCCTGGCGTATATGGGGGAGCGTCAAAAAGCCAGCCATCGAGTTCATGACAGAAACAGTCCCTGTTCCCCTTACTAGGGTCTTCAGTTGTACACTGAGCTACCATGGGCCACATCTGAGCGGGTGTTCTAGGCCATATCCATACATGGTCCTTGGTTGGAGAAACTGTCTCCTAAAAGACCCCTGTGCCCTGCTCAGTTTGGTCTTTGTGGAGCTCTTGTTCTCCCCAAGTCTTACTAACTTCCCCTATTTTTATTATTATAATGACTGTTTGAGTTGGAAAAAGGCAGAGATAACAGTCTACCTGTTGGTGATGTGGAAACGGTCCACCAATTCAGCCAGGGACCTTCCTCTGCAGATCTTCTTTACTTTCTGCCCTCCATTTACTTTCTGTTTCTCTTCATTGAGCTGTTATAGAATGGTGTAAGCTTAACATGCAAAGGGGAAGCTGAGTTACAACAGTAGAAGTGACTTCTCAGAGGCCACACTGTAAGGATACAGGCCAAGGCTGGGTCTAAAGCGGCTGACCTTTTTAACCCAGGGCCTTTCCACTATGTTCTTCCTTCTCGGGAGCTGATCACTCAATAGAAAAACAAAGTGTCAGGAGTGGAAGAAACCCAAGTTCTAAGAAGCAATGCCATTATGAGAGGGAGAATGGAGAGGGGAAGGTAAGGGAGGAGAGGAAGGGGTATATACATGATTTTTCTCCTTCTAGTTTTACAACGATCTGCAGTGGCATCCTGAAAGCAAGCAAGGGTATCTATGACTTTGAAAGAAGCTGTGAAAACTCCGCTGCTGCCTGCTTCTCCCCAACTCATTCAGGTTACCCTTTAAAGCATGCGTAGTGCCAATGCAAGCTAAGCTACAGCATCAGTCTCATAGAGTCCACAGTGAGTCTTGAAATACCACTGTCTTCAGAAACCTAGATCCCTAGACAGAATGGACAATAAACTTGTGTTCCCTTCACTTTCTGGACAGACAGCAACCTAAAGACAGCTTCTGGCCACTGTGGCCTAGAGAAGGAACAAAGAATAGCTCCAAGGGATGTCAAATTTCAGCCATTCTTTTATATTAGATTTTGAGGAGGGGCACTTTACCCTCACTAGACATGGTTTTATTGTAATTGCTTGAAATTTGAATAGCATGCCATAACCATCACCATAAATTGGACTTCCTTAGATTTATTAAGCTATTCATTGAATGGTGGGTAATAAACATGCAGGATTAACAGCTCCGCAACCGCTCTGCACCAGTTTCATAGAGAGTTGCTAAACTCCCATAAAATAATTATGAATCGGTTTACCATGCTGACAAACCATAATTGTCAAAAGTTCAATGCAGATCCAGGGCCTTGTTTAAACATTCATTCTTATCTACAGCTTTGACTCTCATCCTCCTGGCTGCTGGCTTTCCCTGGCTTCCGTTTCTCTCCATTTTCTCCCTAGTCCCTGAGCTGCTTTCTCCTGTATTGCCATCCTGTCTTCTGTCATTTATGATATATAAGGTTGGCATATTGTGAAAGAAGGGGCAGTGAGGTGGGAATCTAGATCATCCCTGGGACACTAGGTAAGTCACTTCTGTTAGTTATTATCTCCTTAGCCTTTGTCTTATTCTCTTTCCTGGTACTGTAAAGATATATTTACAAGAGCAAGTCAAGAAAGAAAGGGTTTATTTGGCTCACATGTCAAAGGTTCGAAGTCAACTAGACAAGAGCTTGAAGTTGCTGTCACATTACCTCTACAATCAGGAAGCAGAGAATGATGAGCGCATGCTATTTCTTGGCCTCCCTTGTCCACTCAGTGGAGGCAATTGTGCTGCCCACAGTGGGTGGACCACTCCCCCATCTCAAGGTTAAGGTTATCAGGATATTCCCCCTTGGGCACATGCAAAGATCCATTCTCCATGAGAGAGAGTCTGCCAAGCTGTTAACACTAACCATCAAAATGGAAGCCTAGGCTATGCACCCTGTATACTGCTGTCAGCCTTGACTTTCTTCGCGTCTATGGCTTCTTTGTCTCCAGCTTCATTGCTTCAAAGGCTCTGCAGCTCAGCTGTCCCAAGGTCTCCTCCTCAAGAACCCATCCACCTTTCAAGCCTCTCAGTGATTGGCATGCCACCTTGCAACTTTTTCACTAGCTGTATCAACATTTCTAGGCCCCTGATATTATCTGGACTTTAACTCAAATAAAGTTTGAGTTACATATATTGAGTTTTTATATATACATATATATATACATATATACATATATGTATATTAAGTGGTAAAATGGTTATAACCCTAAACTTGCTGCGTTAACGATGATTAGGTGCACGATGTAGTGGCATTTTGAGAACACTCACTGTGCAAACATCATCATCATTCTTCTTCAGAATTCATTTCATTTAGCAAAACTGTTCAGGAACTGTTAGCTCTTCATTCCTCTCTCCCTACTCTTGTCAACCTCCATTCCATTTTCTGCCTCTGATTTTGACTGCAGTAAATGGAATTATACAGGATTTTCCTTTGAGTGACTTGCTTAGTTGGGTTAATAGAATGTCTCCAGGGGTCCTCCAGGTGTCAGGTTTTTCTGCCTTCTTAAGGTTGAACAGGCTATACATATTTTGTTTGCCATTCACCCACAGGTAGACATTTATGTCACATGTTTCACTGGCTGTTGCGAATAATGCTACAACAAACATGTGGACAGACATTTGTTTGGATCACTGCTTCCAGCATTTCTGGGCCTATATTCAGACGTGGAATCACTACATTATATGCTAACTCAGTATTTAATTTTGTGGAATCATCTTTTTATTTTTCCCACAGTGAAAAATTTTAAACTTTCAATTAAGTTAGAATGTAAGGCTTAAATTAGTTTTTCATTTAAATATTTAGGAGTGCTTTTAAGTTACAATTTTATAAATAAAAATATAGAAAAATCTGTAGGATAAAAACATTTCTCATAATACCACCATTTAGAGCAGTTTTTACTTTCTGAAGGATTCCTATCTAATCTTTCTGTCTATTAAAAAATCATGGATTTCCCTGATTTTATTTTTCATCTTCTAAAAGAATTATTTAGCTTTTACTGTCTACACATTCTCATTTTTTCTTTTCTCTACATTATACTGTAAACATTTTTCATTGTTACCAACTGTGTATAAATATGTATGTGTGTGTATACGTATATGAATGGCCATAGAATGTTTCAGTATTCAAATATACACTTATGTATAGGGTACAGCTAAAGTAGATTGATAAAAATGTTCATTAAAACGCATTCCTGGGGCTGCAGAGCACTTGCTGCTCCTCCAGAAGATTCAGCTTTCACTCTCAGCACCCACTTCAGCTGCTTCTCACTCTGCCTCCTGAGACCCTCACCCCTTTTCCTGGCCTCCCTGGGTACAAACATGGAAATGAAATAATAAAAATAAATCTTTCAAAATAAACAAATCTTAATAAAAAAAAATAAAGCTTTCAAAACTTATTCTTATACAAAATTATCTTTCGTTTACAGAAAAGTTGAGCCACGGTGCCAAAACTGCGAAAGTAATCAGCTCTCTCTTTAAATGTTTTCAAGTGTTCTGAAGCTCAGACATCCATTTACTCAGTACCTGCATCTCAGGTCCCAGTGATTTGAAAACAAAATAGTGACTGTCATCTTGAAGAAATATATGATGAAAAGTTACAAACAAACAAAGAGGAAATAGCCAACCATCTGATGTCTAACAGAGGCCACAGGCTTTGTTTTTTGGGGCCCTGGGGGGAGGGGTGTTGTCTTTCTTTCTTTTTTTTTTTTTCTTTTCATGTGATTGTCATAAAGATCTGCATGCATAGCCTGATGGTGATGAAGCTTTATGTGCCCTTGCCATAATTTACTCTTACTAAAATTAAATATAATGTTTTTATACTATCTCCCTGAGGACACATATCATAATTTACCCACCTTCTAGCCCTGATTTGGGAGAACTAATTTCCTACCCATTATCCACGGGCTTTCACACTTTCTAAAAATCCTCCCCATTTCCTCCCTGGAGAATTACAGGCCTTTTTTTTCCCAGACATCATTGCTTCCCTCCTCCTGGAAGCTTACTCATTTGATGTGACTCATTTTAACACTTTTTAATCCTGTTAGCATGTAAATACATCTTCCAAAAGATAAAGGATGGCTAACAGACAGAAATGAAAATTTAGGATAAATCCCACAAATATACTGAGGCCTATTCCTGCAACACACCACTTTAAACCCATTCCCTCCAAAACCCAGTTCTCAGGGGTCATTCACTCCACTTAATGGTCTTTACTTATGGTTGCCCTACCCCTGAGCACTTAGCATCCTCACAAAAGAAGTCAGAAGACCATTTTGAAAGCATTTTCTCTGCATGCCAACCAAAGTTAGATCTTATTATCTGCATATTATTCTCCTTAGACCTCAACTAGATTTTTAAAAAAACACATTTTTAAAAGAAGTTTTAGAAATGGAACATTGTCCACTGGGAAATCAGAACATTATATCTCCATTGTCACATAATGGACCCGTTTGCAAACTGCAACCAAATTCAGCCTGCCAAAATCCTACTGAATCTTTGCAAATAAAATTAAGCTGTCTCCTGAAAATAGATTGTGGGTAATTTTGGGTCATCTACTTAGAGTAAGTCCTTCAAAATTTTTGCAATATGAAACTTCCTAGAATCCTCACTTTCTCATAAAATCTCTGTCCAGTGGTTCAGACCCAGTTCTATCTCAAGAATCAACAGGATAAAGCTTTTAAGCAGCGCTAGTCCCTCAGGAGAGAAGATCAACGTGTTTGTAGACCCTGTTGCAATCGATCTGGTGATCTAAGATGCGCACATTTACCTCAATGCTGAGACACTCAAGAAGATATTATCTCTACTAAACCCGCTGATGTTTCACAGTAGTATGATGCATTTGCGTTTGAGATTTGGGTTGTTTAAATCCTAAGGTGAGTCGTTTGATATACTTCAGAGTGGTCATTCTCAACCTGTAGGTTGAGACCCCTTTTGGAGTCAAGTGACCATTTCACAGGGTCACTTAAGACCACCAGAAAACACAGATATTTACATTATGATTCCTAACAGTAAAAAAAATTACAGTTATGAAGTAGCAATGAAGATAATTTTATGGTTGGGGGTCACCACAACACGAGGAGCTGAATTAAAGGGTTGCAGCATTAGGAAGGTTGGGAACTACTGCTCTAGAGTCACATTCAGTAATGAATTCTCTTTTTTTAATGATTATTTTTTAATTTTCTGTGTGCAAATGTTTTGTCACAGGCATGTCTGTGTAACACATGTGTGTAGTACCCACCCCAGATACCCTGGAACTAGAGTTATAAATGGTTGTTAGCTGCTATATGAGGGCTTTGACTCAAACTCACATCCTCTGAGAGAATAGCAAGTGTTCTTAATCTCTTTGAGCAATCTCTCTAGCCTGTAGATAGTGAAATTCTAAGAATGAGGTTTTGTTTCCGTATAATTGTTTATATTGTTTTATAGCTTGGAAAAAGAAAACAGCATTCTTTGTAACTGGCAAAGGAGAGAGGGCATGGTAGGGAACAGAAACTCCTGACCTGTTTTAATGACGCATCTCAGGCAGGCACTTGTCCCAGACAGGATAGCTCTGCTGGGGAGCTTGGCTATCCAAGCCAGTATGTGATCAACCCTGAGATCTTGAAGTCAGACATCTATGAGCCATAGTCCTGATTTCTTTCAGATTCCTCTGAGGTACTTGAAAGACTCTGTTTAAGAGAGGGGTATAGCAGGGGAAAAGTTTTCTGGATACCCTAATATAGAAAAACAGATATATTTAAAAATCCAAACAGTGGGTCCAGAGAAATGGTTCAGCGGACACTTCCTGAGTTGGTTCATCCTCAGGATCCAGAGCAGAAGAAGAGAGTAACTCCTGCAAGTTGTCCTCTGACCTCTACATACAACCAATGGAACACACACACTCCCCACATACACACACTCTACACACATATGCACAAAATATAAGTAAACATAAAAAATCCAGGGAAGCTCTTATTAAGTTATACGTGTATAACATAATACATGTTAATGTGTTCACACATATGCACAGATAGCGTGAGTCTGAACTTTGTAGAGTCCTACAGTGTTTGTCCTTTTGTGGCTGGTTTATCTGCTTAGCATAATGTCTCCAAGATTCATTCGTATGGTAACACAAATCCAAGTTTCCCACCTTTTAAATGTGAAAACAGTTCATGGCATATATAGACCACATTTTAACCATCAATTGTAGAGGAATTTTAATTCAGAACATGGCTGATTTAGCAAGTGATCACATCCAAAGACCTTCTAGGTCTGTGTGATCCAGCTGGAATACAGGCACACCTTTAATCCAGGAGACAGAAGCAAACAGATCCCCAAGTTCAAGGCCAGCATGTTATAAGGCAGTATCAATAAAAGAAAAGTTTAGGTGTGGTGGTACAAACCTTTAATCCCAAGAAATGAAGGTAAAGTTAGTTTGTAGAAGGAAGCACCCATGTTTTAAAGTGAGGTCTAATTGACAGGCAGAAATAGTGACAAATCAGAGAAAGATTTGACAGAATAGGATATGCCCAACTTTCATAAGAAGAGAGAGCAAAAGGAAGCTACTTAATGGGCAATGCAGATAGAAAGGAGGTAGTTTTTACCAGGACAGTAATAGAGAGATGGTTTGCAGAGAAAGAACTCAGATGAAGACCGAACGAGCCTGAGAATGAGAAGGAGCCAGAAGATTAGAGCATATTGTTGGAGTTAGTTTGAGGCCAAACAGAGCATTTCTGGGCTGAGAGAGAAGCCAGATTGCAGTCAGCTCAGAGAAGAGTTTGAGCTGAACCAACCAGCCCAGAGCTCAGTAAGAACAAGAAAGGGTGAGCTTATTCAGCAGTAAATCTCAGAGGATGGAAACATTCTAGGCCTAGGTTAGACTATATGGAGGCTAGAATCTTCCAGGACTAGGCCTAGGTTAGCAGACAGAGGCAGTAAGCCTCTGAGAAAACGGTTGAAGCAGGTGAATAAAAGTTGCATTTACAATCAATTCACACCAAGATTGTTTTTATATTTGAGTGTTGTAAACATTACTATTATCAGCAATGGCTGCCAAAATTTCTGCTTAGCTCTCACTTTTTTTTTTTTACCCACCCAGAAGTAGACTTCAGGTTGTATGGTGTTTCTCCCCACATTCTTCATGCCTTTCAGCACAGTGCAAGTTCTAATTTCTCCAAATCACTGACAACATTATTTTCTGTTTGGTATTGTTTGTGGGTACCAGCTATCACAAAGGTGACATTTCACTATAGTTTGGGGTTCCTATCTACCTGATGCCTTTTGATGATAATGATATCATCATGCATTGGCTGGTCACTTCTATACCCATTATGGGGGATGGGGGGCATGAGTCACTTGTCCATTTTTAAGCTGGAGCAACTCATTTTCTTTTAAAAAATATTTTTAATTTGGGCTTCCAATTAAGATTTGAAGAAAGAACTCCACTGATTTGAGAAAAGATGAAAAAACATTTTAAATGATTAATCTATGCCATCTGCCATTTTACATGCCAGAGCCCTCCATCTGGGCTTGGGAGGGGGCTACCTCTTCTACATGTGCCTTTCTGTAGGGATGAAGCTCTAAGTTCTACAATGCGTTTCAATCATCAAAGCCAATCCCCCCCCACACACACACACACACACATTCGTGATAAGACATTTTGCCAGCTAAATCACTATGCTTGGCAATGTATCAACAGATTCGAATTTCAGGATATCTTCCTGGAAAGAGCGATGTCTGGGGGAAAGGCAGTTTCTGTTCCAGTGCCCCCTCATTGCTTTGTGGGCTGCAGTTTGTACAGCTGTGACATGCACACGGAAGGAAAGACTGCACAACAAAGACCGAAGTCTCACGTAAGCCTTGGCCTGACTAGGAAGTAACTTTGACAGCAAGTGTCCCCAGCTTACATTCCCGGCTAATAAAAAGAACTTAGAGACTAAAAAGAAGAGATTTACGAGGGACTGTCAAAATGGGGACAGGAATTGTATTGCTTCCATTTGACTCTCTACTCTCCTTCCTAGCTCCTCTGCTCTTTCACATTCTGTGCCTGTCACTGAGTCCTGCACGCATGCTTTGATTCCTTGGCTAATGATATTTGTAGGTGTATTCTAGTCTCAGGATAACATCTATCTCTGGAATTCAAGAATCAATAGGAAAATAAAATATGTGCAGTCCTGTTTGGGGTCATGCCCGGGGCTGAGTCCTTCTCTGTGTCCAGAGGCAACATTCGGTCTTGTCCACAATAGCCTGCCTTTATCTTAATTGTACCAAGCTGCAATCTTGCCTTCTTGGTACTAGGTATAGTGGTTTATATTGTTTTGTGACTTAGGGAAATAAAACAATGCATTTAGTTGCTTTGAAGGAGAGAGAGGACAGAGTAGAGGGAAAAGGAGATCAGATTCAGACCTGTTTTAATGGCATGTTCCAGGCAGGCACTTGCCATGGGCAGAGCAAGCTCTACTATAGATCTTGACTAACCATGGCCAGTGTGTGATGAACCTGGAGATCTTGAAGTCAGATGTCTCAGCTTCTGAGTGACCTAGTTTGTCCTCTCTTTCCCAGCCCCAATTATTAATGACCGCAAGGCACAAGCTGCAACAGATTACTGGAATCCAGAGTTTTTTCTCCCCAGGAGGACCAATGGTAGAAATCTATCCTCTGAGAAAACCCGTGAGAATCCCCCAGATGCCTGTAACAAAGTTCCACACCGAGGAGCTTAAGCTTACTGCCCCAATCTTTTGGAAGCCGTAAGTCTGAGGCCAAGTTTTGACAGTCCCTGTTCCCTCAGCAGGCTCTAGAAAGGGTGTTCCAGACTCTGCTCCTGGCTTCTTATATAAATTTGCAATATCACTACCTCACCCTTTATAGAACCTTTTCTCGGGTGTATCAGCTTGTCCCTGTATCTACTATGATGGCTGTCTTCTGATATGCCAATCAGGTTGGACTGTCCCGGTGACCTCATTTTAACTTGGTCACCTCTGCAAAGACCCCTTCTTCAAGAGATGTCACCTGCTATGTCGCCGGAGTCAAGGCTGAGGTGAAGGGTTTTCATTGTTTTGGTGTAGGAAGAGGCAGGGCTGTTTAATTCAACCTGTAACATGTCTAAGAATCCTGCAACTTAGAATTTTAGTCTGGATTCTGACAGGCAGATCCAGGCCTTCCTCTAGTTTCTCTGGATTTTAAGTCTCTCATTTTAAGAGAAAGTGTAGGATGGGTGATGCTCTACCTCGAAAGTTTTTCAAGTTTACAATTGTCCTTTTTATTCACCAAAATGTCCCAGCTTCTTACTAATGGTTCCCCCAACAATGTATTAAACTCACAAAAGACACTTGAGAGCTGGGGTGACAGGGCAGCCAGGTAGCTGCTTGCCTTAAAGGAATAAAGACCAGAGTTCAATACCCAGAACTCACACAAGAAGCTGAGTGTAGTAGTGTGTGACTATAATTATAGGTGCTGGGGAGGCAGATTCTTAGGGCTCACTCATCAGCCAGCATAGCTGACTTAATGAGCCCCAAAGCCAACAAGAAACCCACTCACCTCCAAAAAGGTGAACAATTCTTAAAGAATGACAGCCAAGATTACCCTGACTTCTATGTACACACACACACACACACACACACACAAGTACACAAATGTGCAAAAGAAAGACACACGAAATCAGAAACACAGTATTTGTCCCTAAAGTCCCAAGAGAAGATCAAGAAATTTGAAGAGCAGATGGCTACCACACCGGTTATGTTGTGAAGACAAATAACACCCATTAAACCTCCTTCTGTGCCATCCCGCCTTTCAGCGCCTCCCTGAGCTAAATACAGCTTGCACATCCCCCCCCCCCCGTGAGATCTTATGTGAGACTGCTCAGCCTTTTCAGTCTCAGCCCTGTTCCCTGAGCAGTTGCCTCCTCTGTTTATCACACCAGGAGAGCCACTCATGCAGAACTGCAAATGTTGTCCTTGGTGATAAAATTATCCTGTGAGGGCTGGGAAAGCCACCCCACGCAGTGGGCAGCCCTCAACTGACAACGAGGCCCCCAGAAAATACCCAGCATTCCGGCTCAGAACGCTGATTAGCACAAGGTGTGTTTTGCCTCTAACTCTGCACACAGACACTTAACTCTGGTGAGCAGTAAGGATGCCCAGCTTTGCGTTCCTCATGCACTGTCATCTAGGGAGAAGCTTGTGGGAGGGATGGCATGAGGGTCCCCCTGCTGGGAACATATTTCCTGCTTTCTATTCCTTTTTCTGTGCCCAACTCCCTGCTCATTGTGGAGAAAACGTACAACTATAGACATGGGTAAAAGAGTCAGGGAGAATAAAATCAGTGACAGTCTCACTAGAAGGAGGCAATTATGGTGACATCTTGACACCTTTTGCTACTTGAATTTTTCTGAACTGTTATATAGCATCGCTGGAGTCACATTGAATGTGTTATTTTGAGTCCCACCTTTACTTTGCACTTGATATGCTCACAGAATTCCCCCATGGCGAGTTACTAATCAGCCTCCTAATAAATAACATTTGGGAGATTTATGACCTGTGAACACAGCACAGCCTTCTCGCACAGTCCTCTCATACACAGGAGGTGGTAGGTAGTTGGACGACTTGTGTGACATTATAATATTTTCCTCATTTTGCAAATCTCCCTGCTCTTTAAATGTGGAAATCTGAGCTTCCAGTCCAGGCCCAAATATGAACAGTGTTTCCAAGAGAGGTGTGACGAATGCTCTCAGATTCTCAGCTACTGGGACATTGTGAGAACCGAAGAGAAATGGCTCAGGGCTCTCCACAGGTCCTGCAGTCATATGGAAAGAGAGGCCAGGCCAGGAAAGCCCACTCAGGCTGGAGACCAAAAGAATAAACTCTCTGCCCCAGATATTGTCCATACTTGAAACCTTAGACCTCAGAGACTTTGCATTGAATTTACTTATGCCCCCATTTTAAAGATGAGTCAACTGGGACTGAGACCTCAAGTGACTAAAATCCTAGGTTTAGGGAGGGGCTACTCTAGCATTCCAAGCCAAGCCAAAGAGGTTTTACAACATACCCAGATTGCCTCTCAAGGACACCTGCTTCCTAAAATCCAAACCTGGAGGCATGGCCAGCGTCATGGGGTGGGTAACAGGTAAAGTGTGATTAACGATTGAGGTGCCTAATTCCCCTCCGTCTCATCATGTTTACCTGAGTTTCCAGTGAGGCTTTCTTTGGCCAATGCCTCCGCCCGTTTCGTTAACTGAAGAGAATGACCTCGTGAAAGGTCAAGGCCCCTCCCCGAGGCCAGCCAGCATTCAGTTACCAGTCCATGTAGGAGACTTGACAAACCTGCTTTTGGCAGGTTCCTAGGAGCTGCATGAACTGTCCATGCCAAAGGCTTTACTTCAAGAGCCTCCATGATGACTTCTACTCCCATCTATCTAACCCATCCAGTATTCCTGCCTTTATATCCCCATGGGCACTGATCCTGCCCAATAGTGCCTCCCCATAAACCTGTGCATGAACTCCCTCAGAGTTTGCCTCACGGGCCTTGACTAGGACCATTGGATCACTAGTCACTTATAAACTAAGGGAAGACCATAGGCATACACATCTTCCCTTGAGGACTCCTCCAACCAGCATCTTCCCTTAGGGTTCCCTTAGGGTTCAACCATTAGAGAGGAGAAGAGGAGGGCTTTGGGGTGCTGAGAAAGAGCAGGGTTCAATGGGATGATTAACATGATGCATCTGGGCAAGCAAACTGTGTGGTTCCGATGATGAAGTCCCAGAGGTGTCCCCACCCATCAGGGCCAGGAAGAAAGAACCCAGAAGGCAAAAAGGGAAGGATCCTGCGTTTCCCAACCCTCACGGCATATCCCTTGTTGACAAGAGTGCCCTCGTTCTACTGCTCCAGGGCACAGCTCAGGCATAAGCATCTTTCAAAATTCCCTTCGGGAACTAAGGGCCCACCAGGACTGAGAAATATTTGTCTCTGGAGACCAGCATGCAGTGAACACCAACACTCCACAGAAATCTACTCCACAAGTTTGCTTTGACACTTGAGCAATTCTGATTCTGACCTTACGTACCACCTAAGATCACTTTCTGGGCAGTGCTCATTGGGGAGCCCTGTCTCCTAGTGTGCTGAAAGCCAGATGACCCTCCAGCACAGCGGTTCCCAACCCACCTAATGCTGTGACCCTTTAATCCAATTCCTCACACTGTGGCAACCCCCAACCATAAAATTATTTTCTCTGCTACTTCATAACTATAATTTTGCTACTGTTATGAATCATAATGTTAATATCTGTGTTTTTCAGTGGTCTTAGGTGAGCCCTGTGAAAGGGTCATTTGACAACCCCCCCCAAGAGGGTTGTGACCCACAGTTTGAGATCTACTGCTCTGGCAATACCTGTGTCCCCAAAGGGCCCACATTCACATGTGGTCATCTTAGTAGCTAACTAGTCAGAGGCAGGGTGAGCACAGGGATTCTTAAAGCAGGTTTGGGATGCTCATTAGACCTGAGGTTCTCTGACTCCAAGCCAAAGATGACCAGAATCTCTGGGGGTAGGTCTGAGAATGCACATTGCTTATCAAACTCTCTAAGATTGAGATTGAATCTTTGTCACCAGGACTTTGAGTCCTGCTGCTCAGAGCTCACTGCCAGGTAGCTTTTCCTTTTACCAACATGAAAACATTTGCTTCCTGTACCTCAACAAACAAACAAACCTTCTGTTTTTGTGTTTCTTAGAGCATACTTCCTTTTCCAATGCACACTCAAGGACCAGGAGTTGCTTATTCCTACACCGATGTATCAATTTGTCCACAAACATCTAAGGTTGAGAATATTCTTCAGCAAATTCCTTTTAGTTCATTCTGTTCTGCTAGTTGGCATGGTAAACATATCTCTTGAATTGTTCCAAATATTTTTTGTCATTGTGCAATGGAATCAACAGTTTTGTATAATAAGAGGTTAACATGATGAGCTGCAAAAGAAATGAATAAAGCTTGATTGCTCTGTTTGGAGGCAGTGTTCACAACCGAGCACATGCACTTATCCTCATGCTTGGCCCATTGTCTAATGATTGTCTACTTGGGATGTCAGATGGCTCTCACAAGGACAAAAATAGATATTAATAGACTTGTATACACTTATCCAATAGTATTCCCTTATCAAGCCCATAAAAATATTCCTCTGACCACTGTGTAAGAACAGAAAGCGTACGTGACCATAGTTAAGGCACATCTGTGTCTTCTTCATACCCAGTTGCACATGCCACCTCGCACTCTTTAATTACTTGGTGATGACATGGGCATTCATATTTTGAAATGATTTTCGTTATCTTTCACAGTAAATGTCAGCAGGAAGCATCCCTAGAAAAAGCCTCCAAGTGGACCCCGCTCTGGCTCAAGATTCAGCATTCCTTCCAACCCTTCCTTCTTTAAAATCTGATTATCTCCTGGGAATTCAGTTACCTACCATATTGGTAGTCCTTTTGGCATCTCCAAACCAGGTGGAGATTGAGACAGCTCCATCCCAACAGCCCTTCCTTTTTGTGCCCCAAAATGAGCACAAGTATCCCTTTTGCTAGAGTTCCTGTTTAACACTTTAGGAACACAGAAAAGCCCAAGATTCAATGAGAAGTTACAGCAGCCCACTCTAGCTGCCCAGGATCATTGTGTTAAAGGATGCTGTGATGGTTGATGTTAAGTATCATTTTGCTACAACCTAGAATCACCTGGGAAGGGAGTTTCTATCAGGGACTGTCTAGAGTAGATTGGCTCCTGAGCTTGTCTGTGGAAGTTACCATGTTGTGTTAATACCTCCCACTATGGGCGGCACCATTACCTAGGCAGAGGATTCTGAACTATATACAGTAGAAAGCGTGAGTTCAGCACAGGTGCATTGATTGCTGCCTGTTCCTGATTATGGATATGATGTGACCAGCTCTCTCTCCGGCTACATTGACTTCTCTAGTATGATGGACTGAACAAACTCTGGAACTATGTACTGACTTAACTCCTTTCAGTTGCTCTTATCACAATGTTCTATCACAGCAACAGACAAGAAACTAACACAGGTACTGAAGGGACTTCCGAATATTGGGAAACAGAACCTCTTTTCCTGAGGACAAACTTAAAAATGCAGCTGTCGCATCACAGCCCAGCATGTCCCACACATTTTTAAATGGTAGAAACTGATTCTCAGTGTACAGGTCTAACAAGTGGGTTAGTGTCATTATCGCGGGAGCAAGATAGCTGTTGTAAGAGTAGGCTCATTGTAAGAGTGACTTTATCTCTCTCACGCTCTCACTATTGCAGGGCTTGCCCTTCTGCTTCCTACCATGGAATGGTACACTATGTGGGTCCAGGGTATTGTGTTGCCTTGATATTGCACTTTCGATGATAGTGCACCATGATCCAAATAAACTTCTACTGTTTGTAAATAACTCCCTCTATAAATATTCTGTTATACCAGGATAAAAACCCAGACCAAACATCTACCCAACTCTACCCTAGTCAGGACTTCTGATACCAGGACAAGCTACAGAGCTGGTCCCTATGTTCTCAGGCTTCAACAACAGTTACCTCTCTTAGACCATGGTATCATGTATCTGAGTGACAATTACAAGAACACAACCTGGTGGGTATTAAAACATGGCAAGCTCCCAGTCACCCCGCCCCAGGGTAGATACATTCCTATCCAGGTGTCAACCCCCTATTCCTTCAGCAAAGGCAGGAGTTATGTTCCTCTGTGGTCCCTGTGCCATAGCCACTATACCAACAGCCCTCAACCTACAGATCATAACCTCTTTGGGGGGTCATATGACCCTTTCACAGGGTTGTATATCAGATATTTATGATTCATAACAGTGGCAAAATTACAATTAGAAAGTAGCAACGAAAATAATTTTATGGTTGCGGGTCACCACAATACAAGGAACTGTATCAAAGGGTCACAGAATTAGGAAAGTTGAGAGCCACTGCACTATACAAAAAGGAGAGGAGTGGTTGGTTTCCTTTCAGTGAATGTGTCCCCACAGCATCTCTGTCAGCAACTGAGTTCATTTCTTTTTGGCTGGCTTCTTCTGTCTTTATCTGTATACCAGCACACGGTAACACCAGAGGCAAATATATTGCCCGTCTCCTAATTTCTCCAGAACATTCTGATTTACTTATTCTCAAAGCAGTTGAAAACAAAGTGCCCCTATTTCTACTCCCTATTTCTATGCTGGTCGTTGTCAGGGCCTACTTACTTGTCCTGGGTTAGGGCTTTCAACCTTTCCATGAATGATCTTAAGAGTTCCAGCTTCTGTACTGTTGGTTCTCCTAACTTCTACCCTCCTGATACTAAATCTTTTACTGAAGAGCAGCTATCAAAGTTAGGATAAGCTAGACCCTACTTTAAAACTCCCTGCATTACTCGCAGACTCTGCTCTGAGAATTACAACTTTCCCTTCATTTACCTAGCCAAAATAATTGTTAGAGCCCAAGATAAATGAATGGGCTACCTCGCCAACTCTCCCATAAGCCACTTGATTTAGGAACTGCACTTCATGCCGCACAGATTTATTGTGTACACACTGTAGGCCATGGATCTGCTAGGAGTTTGAGATATGGAAGACATATTATCCGTGCCCCGTAAGTGGCTCATAGACCACTTGGGAAATGATCAAGTGCCTAATAGCCTACATGGGAGAGCAAAAGATTGCATGGTACAGGAAGGAGAGAGGAGGCTGGAGGAAATTCCGTAGATGGTAGGATCCCCCAGTCCTTGACATAAGAGTGGACTGAGTTCAAATTATGACTATTTATAGCTGTGTGATCCTGAGTTTAATCTTTAAAATATACAAACACACACAAACACTGTGTGTGTGTGTGTAAAATTATGGCAATGGTACCTCTCATTTAGGGTTAAGAGGATTAAAGGGTATATGCTATAAGAAATATTTAAGCAAGACTCCTATATAGAATACCATGAAGAAGTAGTAACAGTAGGAGCAACTGCCAATATTTGCTGAATATCTGCCCCTGATAGGTAGTAAGAGATGTAATATTTGAGCAATGCATTGATTGAAAGGTGATTTGGGCTAGACTGGGCACGGCAATTGTGGTGACAAATTTTCTACAGAGGAACAATATAACAAAAGGCACTTGAACACGGAAATACAAGACTGTCCCAGGGACTGTCAAGGCCTCCTATGGTGAGGAACTAACCATGGAGCATGGAGCATGGTGGAGATGAGACTCAAGAAGTGGTACTGGCTGGATGAGCACTTGAAGCTTCCTTCAGATGTCACAGTTCACTTCTTCACCTTCTAGTATCTCCTCTTTTCTCCCCTGGGAAACCATCATAAGCACAATTTATGATGTCAAACACCCAAGGTGGGGCTGGAGAGATGGTTCAGTGGCTAAAGCAGATGCCATACGAGCATGAAGACAGGGGTTAAGACTCCCCAGTTGGGATTACCCACATAAATGGAAATACCAGATAATTATTTGGAGCAAGCTGGTGGGATAGAATAGCAATACTGGCACACTGGGTTCAATTTGGAGACCCTGCCTCAATGAATAAGGTGTTCTTGGTAAACAGCCCCAATATCAACTTCAGGATTCTGTGTACATGTATACGTTTGTGTTTATGTACCTCACACACAGAGAGAGAGAGAGAGAGACACGCACACACATACCCACACACATGCAACATGTATCCCACAAATACAGAGCTACATATAACAACAACAAAAAACTCAAAGGATTAAAAAATGGCCCTTGTACAGTGCTAGAAGGGTACCATCTTTTGAAAGAACATTTTAGCAATAGAAACCAAAATCTTGGGCTACTGAAATGGCTCAAGGGGTAAAAGAACTTGCTGTCTCAGATTGTCATGGTGGAAAGAAGAAACAAATACCTACAGGGTTTCTCTGACCTCCACACATGTAGTGTGCTCAGTGCACATGCATGCACGCATATGCACGTGTGACTACACACATACACGAATGTAATTTTAAAGAAAAATCAAAAACATTCATAATATGCATAACTCTAAACCCAGTGCTTTCGCTTTTAGGAGTTTAGCATAAGAAATCTATCAACACCATTTTGGAAGATTTATGCAAGCAGTTTTGTAGTAGAAAAAAAAATCAGAAATGATTTAAATGTTCAGAAATGCAAGATGAGTTAGTGTCACCAAACGTGAGTTGGGATGCTTGAAGCATAGCAAAACCAATACCCAAATTCGAGTGGGAGAGAGGAGGTAGGCCTTATGGAGGATGCAAGCAGGGATACAGATATATCTCGAGGGCCACCTTGCTCATTACTGGAGAAGCAGAGGCATTTGAATGAAGACCAGATAAGAGACACATGCAGAAATCAGCATTTCCCAGGAATAGAGTCAATGCTAACCAGAAATGAGGGCAGGACATTCACTTTTTCAATTAATGTTTTTCAGTTAAATATAATTAAAGTATAATGTAGAATATAATTATATAACTATAATATAATATGTCATTATAATAAATCAAAACATATCATTTTCTCCTTTCATTTTCTTCATTCTTATGTGACTCTCCCTTGTACTTTCTCAAGTTCATATCCTTTTTTCTTTCAGTTGTGTGTGTGTCTCTCTCTCTCTTGTGCTTTCTCAAATTAACATAATCTTTTCCGTCGTTATATGTGTATTTCTATGTATTTAAGTGTGTGTTTATAAGATGATGATACATCCCTTAGCTGTGGACCACCACAGTTCTTAACTTTTAAAACCACTGAAAGCAGGTAGCGCTTGGCTGTTTCTTTATATATCCCCTCTGTCAGGGACTGAAGTGCTACTTAGTCATGAGGAGTAGTGGTTCTGAAGATTACAGATGCAGAGAAGCATGTTTGTGGTAGAGTTTTAAGTGGGAAGGGCAGGATGTAAAACAATATAATCTGAAGTTTGTTTAAAGTATCAAGGAAAGGATGTAGGTTGAGAGACACAGAAAATGAGTAATAATACCGGAAGCAGGTTTCAGTTGGAAGCTTTAGAGTCTTACCACCCATCCCACTCCCCACCCCTCCTCACCAGGTGACAGAGGTGACTGACAGAGCATGGAGACCCAGAAGACACTCCAGGACTCACCAGAAACATGGAGGCACCAAGGCAGTGCCATATGAATCCTGAGTTGACCTGTTTCAGGTATAGCTGAAGCCTGGAATGTTGGGAGTTTCTGGATTCTCTATGGTTACACGTAGAAAGAGAGATGCAAAGGAAATAGGAGTTACCACATTCTTTTAAACCATCTCTGGATCCTTCCGTCCCCGAGGCGTCTGCCCCTCCACCCATTTGCGCACACTCTCATTTCTGCTCCATTGGATATGCAAATGGGAATCTCGGTTGTTGATGGGGTCCTGCCCTGCAAGGCATGGTAAGAAAGAGTGGAAAAGACGATATGGGCATGTCTTGGGTCTGGGAATGTTGTTCGCAGTAGTAAGTCAAGTGGGCTAAGCTCCATCTCTTCAAACTTCTTCGCACTAACAAAAAAAGTTTGCACTTATTTACTTTTGACTTTGCTGCTTCCACCCACATAGATGATCCTGTTAGCTATGCAGCAAGCGCTCTATAGACCTGTTTACCCTGCCAATTGGTGCCCTTTGTCATATTTTTACATGGGTATTTTTAATCCCCTAAATCAACATTGCTGTTCTGCTACAAAGGAAAACAGAGCAGGGCTTATCAGAACCAACCAGACTAAAGGCAGTTTACCGTAGGGTGTCCTGAAGGACCATTATGGGAAGTGTGTGCCCAGGGGACCTCTGGGTACCCATAGTGCTATATCTATTTTTTTTTCTTTAGGATGAGGGTTTCTCTATTATGTAGCCTTGGCTATCGTGGAACTAGCTATGGAGGCCAGGTCTCACACTTGCAGAGATCATCCACCTGCCTCTGCCCTTCTTAGCGCTGGGATTAAAGCCCTATCCCAGAGTATTGTTTCTAAAGCTGGGTGTTGATACCTTATGTTTCATATGGAGAAAAGTCACCAAATAGGATTTTTGCCTTCTTTCTTCCCTGCATTGTCTATACACACTATGCCCATCACTCTACAGCTCCTCTGTATTCTCCACTCAATAGGGAGGCCTCCCATGACTCCTCACTCAAGGAGCCTTGCCTGTTTGGGAGCCTCATTGAAGGTGCTAATATCTATTGAACACTCATACCAAGTCACGTGGCTGCGCCATGGCTATCAGTTATGTGTGACTCTCTCATTAAAATAGTTAATGTACTGTCCATAGGCCACGCTGCCACCAGGGACCACGGTGATGCCCAAGTCCTTGCTGCCACCGAGGGCCACATGTGGGTCTGAGGCCCTACAGCAGCAAAGGCCTTTGATGTCCATGGTCAGTGTTACCACTGAAGGCATGTGGAGGTCTTTGGTCTGTGCTGTCGCTGAAACCATGTTCATATGCCTTGCTGCTGCCAGGGGCCATACTGATGTGGGTGGTCTGAGATGCCACCTAAGGCCATGTGGATGTCCATGGTCTGGGCAGCCTCCTAGAGCTTTGACTAGGTCTAGGGTTCTACTGCAACAGGAGGCTGTGTCTGTGGTATGTACTGTCACCAGAAACCATATGGAGGCCCATGATCCATGCTCCCACTGACTATGAAGAGAAAGGAGCCAACTTTTGCTATGATGCCAATGACTGTGGATGTACAGTTAAGTGGGAGGGACATGTAAGGGTTCTGTGACAACCCCTATATCCATCCCACCTCACCCCCAAAAAGCAGCAGCCCAAACAAGAAGCCACTGAAGAGAACTTCCAAAAAGCATACTAGAGATGCGGGAGTGTAACTGTCTACAATTGATGGGCTTTGGGCAGGAGGGGAAAGGCTCTGTCCTATTTAAAGGGCAGGCCGCTGAGTGTTTGATCGTGCTCCAGTGAACATATAAATAACACAAAGTGGACTTGGTTTTTGTTGTTGTTGTTTACTACTTTTGGAGGTCACAGTGGGAATCGAACATGGAAGGTCTGGAAAGGGATTATGACGAGGTACATGATCATAAAACTCATTAAGAATCAATTAAAGTGTCATGTGGAAAAGTCAACGTAGCGGGGTCCACACCTATGTGTCCTGAGCCCAGGACGGAGGGTAGCAGAGGAACCAATGGTTTCTGAAGGGACAGTAAAGGGGACAGAGTGGGAAAATACAATATAGGGCTAGAGGAAGAAGATAAAGGGAAGCCAGGAAAGGGAGAGAGGAAAGCCTACTCCTCTCACCCTCAAGCTTAAGCTTCTTTTTTCTTTTCTTTTTTTTAGGTTTTTGACATTTTTTAATTTTTAATTTTTTATATTAATCACAGGTTATTTACTTTATATCCCAGCCATAGCCCCCTCCCTCATTCCTTCCCATTCCCACCCTCCCTCCCTCATCTCCTCCCTGCCCCTTTCCAAGTCCACTGATAGGGGAGGACCTCCTCCCCTTCCATCTGACCCTAGCTTATCAGGTCTCTTCAGGAATGGCTGCAATGTCCTCTTCTGTGGCCTAGCAAGGCTGCTCCTCCCTTAGTGGGGTGAAGAGCCAGCCATTGAGTTCATGTCAGAAATAGTCCCCATTCTCCTTACTAGGGTACCTACCACTTAGATACTGAGCTACCATGGGCTACATCCGAGCAGGGGTTCTAGGTCATATCCATACATGGTTGGAGAAACAGTCTCATAAAAGACCCCTGTACCCTGATATATTTTGGTTCTTGTGGAGCTCCTGTCCTCTCCGGCTCTTACTAACTCCCCCTTCTTTCATATGATTCCCTGTACTCTGCCAAAGGTTTGGTTATGAGTCTTAATATCTGCTTTAATACACTGCTAGGTAGAGTCTTTCAGAGGCCCTCTGTGGTAGGCTCCTGTCCTGTTGCTTGTTTTCTCCTACATCCAATGTCCATCCCATTTGTCCTTCTAAGTGAGGATTGATCATCTTACCCAGGGTCCTCTTTCTTGAGACCTAGCTGGCAGTTGGGTCATTTGCATGTGTAAGGAGCTTTCGGGTGGAGGGGAAAGTAGTCTCTCCTTGAGGAGGTAGGCTGACCCAAGGACTCTAGCCTGGGTTAAGAACAGGGCATATCTCCCAAGTCTAGTCTGTCTCTGATTTTATTCTGACTCCAAATACTAGGAAAGACTGCCCTCTGTTGCTTCTACATGTCATGGAGCAAGAGATATCACAAGCACAGGTGTGGGAGCAGCCATAGCAGGAAGAGCCAAGCCGCTGCAGGGCAAAGGTGGGTGTTGCCACAGGCTGTGGTAAACATAGCTTCTTCATCCAGGATCTGGGGAAATAGCCCAGAAGTCCAGGCTTGGGCCACCACAGGCTCTGTGTGGCTATTACATAGCAGTAGGGGGATACTTCCTGGGGCCTCCACGACACAGATGCCACCATACACAGGAAAGGGGTGGCTATTATGCCTCCCATTTGGGGACCAATGGGCTGCATTTCACAGCTGGTATGAAGTAAGGAGCCTGCCACATTCTTTCTGAGCAGGAAGTCCAGTTAATATTTTATGGTGGAGTGTCTTCTACTTTATAGTTTCAGGATAGACTTCACCAGAAGCACAGATCTCTGAGAGCCAGCTGCTAGCACACATGCAGGGAAAAGGAGGGAAAATAAAAAAAGCCAAGAAGCCAGATAAGCAAACAGCCCCTTTTAGCTCTGTGTTCTCTCTTCTTACAGCCCAACTCTCAGCAGAAAGGACATACCTTCTGGCATCAAACGCTCAACCGGGGGATATTCCCTTTTGAACTCAATCCTCCAGTGACTACTGGAGGGACAAGGACTCTTGCTTTTAGGAGTAAAAGTATTTCATAAGATGAGAGAAGACAAAGCCACCATCAGTAAGCCAGAAAAAAAAAGCCCAATTATTTTCCTAGAGGCACTGTCTTAATATAGGATCATGTGCGTGGGGCTTTCTAAAACATTTTCTCTCTACTTTTTTTTTTCTGGCATGACATCTTGCAAATGTTTTTGACTGCATGCTCAATCAGTAAAATTATTTGGGGCATGTGCCACAGACATGCCTATTTGTGCATAATTATTCATAGTTAATAGAAAGTATGCAGTTTGTTGTGTTTATAGTGAAAGTTCTAATAGAGTGTATCCCAATGAACATACAAGACTCATTTCACAGATCGGTAAACTAAGCCTTAAAGAAAGGAGCTTACCTAGATCTGATAGTCAGAACTTGTAGGGATGGTTTGAAGCCCCCTCTAAGTCAAGCCAGTGACCTCCCTTCCAGCTCACCCACACACTACTACCCTGTCTCCCATGGATGGCCTAAGCCACACCTCTCAAGCAATCCCATTCTTCCTTGCATGTTCCAACTCTCCCTTCTTCCCACCCCTCTCAGTTGGAGAACAGGTTGTTCATGTTCATTTCTGGTCATTTCCACATTTGTCCAGCTTTGCCCGTTTTTCCATTACCTCCTATAACCCAGGCTGAACTGAGGTATCCGGGTCCTGCAACCAGGAGGCATGGACTTCACAAGCCCATCCATTTTCCCACACTCCATTAAGCAGAGATGATGCAGAGTCCATTTGCAGCTCTCAACATGCCCAGGGGTTAATGTATTCTGAAATTTATTTGTAAGAAGAAAATGTGTTCTTCAGCGGAAGGAACATGAGATGTGACTTGCTCTAAGTGACCATCCTGGCAGGGAAGGCAAGGTACTCAGGCTTCCAGGATGAAGATGAGGCATGAAGAAGAGAGAGCTGCTTCCCTGGTTTTGTAAAATCATCAAGTCCCAGAAACAAAGTAAAGATGAAGTCATGGAGTTACCTGAAAACGATAAAAATCAAGTAAGGCAGATGAGAAATCAGTAGCCAGTTTGTCAGAAATGAGGTAGGGTGAGGCAGGAATGGGTTTAGGGTAGGTAGGAGGGGAATCTGGGAGATCTCACTGTTGAAAGCCAGTCGTGTGTGTGTGTGTGTGTGTCCAATGCCAAGGCTGGAATTACTGTTTAACTAAGGTGGGGCTGCAGTGCCCGCTGTACCCATATAAGGAAGCACCTAAAAGGAAAAAGCAAGCAAAAGCTGGCCCTGCCGGTTGCCTTGCATTTCCTGCAAAGCGACAGCACTCTCCTCACGGTCCCTTCTGCCACTCTCCAACACTCAAGACTGGTACTGCTCAGCCTGTGCCATCCCAGTACCTCAACCCAGTGGGCTTCCAGCAGGGACACTGTCCACAGTGCTGCTCTATCGGATGGACCTGCAGAGGACACAGGTGAGATGCAAGCAAAGACCTCTCAGGCTCTGAACCTAGATAATCCTCCTGCCATCAGTGAGCTTCCCAGGAACAACCGAGCTCATGAAGCTAGTTCTGGGTCTTGCCCCAGGGTTATGATGCAAGATGCAGGGGCTTTCCTAGGCTTCAGGCCCAAGGAGACAGATGCTTGGAAGAATCGGGGGAAGGAGAAATCATGGTCACAATATATTGCGTTAAAAATCTATTTTCAACTTTTAAAAAGTATCAGGGACAAACATAAGTTGAATTTTGTAGAGAATCCTATCACAATTTTCCCTCAGGTCATGAAGAGCAAGGGTCTCAGACACTTAGTTACCTCTGCTTTTTATTCATTCAGGGTCACAACCTTGAGATCAGTGTTGACCACTCAGATGACAGGAATAATGACTTTTTTTTAATCTTCCTTTCTTTTGTGTCTGTACAGGTATAAATGGATATATGTGCTTGATGTCATTTTTCAGACATTGTCTACTTTATTTATTATGTGTATGAATGTGTGTGTGCAAGTGTGTATGTGTGTGTGTATTTGCATATATACAGAAGCCAGGGACCAACCTTGGGTGCCATTTCAAGAGTCACCTACTTTGCTCTGTGAATCAGGGTCACTGGGACACCAAGCTCAATGCTTCTGTGAGACCAATATGCCAGGGAGCCCCAAGGACCTGCCTGTCTCTGCCTTCTTATAATCTCTGCTGACATAAATGTGTGCCACCATGCCCAACTTTCTATATCAGTGCCAAGAATCAAAGCTGGTTCCTCGTGTTTTTGTGGCAAGTACTTAACCAAGTGAGCAATATGCCTAAACTAGTTCATCATGACTTCTGTGTCCACTGATGTATAGCTCTGGCAGAGCAGGTACTCAATATATACTCACTAGAGGAAAACGTGGAACCCAGACATTGTTTTCTAATAATCTGCTGTGATAGCTACAAAAAAAAATGAGGTTGAAAAAAAACTCTAAGCTCAACATAAAATGCAGGTCCCTATCACTGCAGAGGTTCAGGCAGCCTCCACAACCTCCCGCTGTGCCACAGTCACACAAGCGCCTCTGTGGTTGCCGAAGTTATCCTGTCTTTGAGATGTTATCCTGTCTTTGAGATGCTGTTGTCAGGGAAACACTTCCAGCTGCTTAGGTCAACCTCAAGCTTCCCAGATTAGAACAAAGGCAGATTTCCCTTTGTGCTTAGAATGGGGTCACAGATGACAGGTAGACCTCTGTTTACCCCCAAGAGGCATTGGCTGGATCTTCAGTCAGCGTATTCTCTTGAGTTTAACCTGTGCACTCCGCTTGACCCAACTGCTTTCTGTGGGAGAGGAGGCATGGCAACTGTACAAGGGCTTGCTTGGTGCCATGTGAAGTGACGAGATATAATAATGTATTATCAGTAGCATGAGTTCATTATTCTCAACTTGTGGATGGAGAAAGTGACTGCTAAGCTCTTACTAAATGCATACGACAGAACTCGAGTTCTGTCATACCTTGTTTTGCCCCCTGGTTCCTTGACTCTGCTTAGTGACCCTCTTAAACAAGCACTGTAGAAGAGAAGGTACCTCGAGGAAATGCACAGTGGATTGGCCTCCTCATTGGCACTGAGGGAAAACTTTGTGTCCCTTACTACCTTATCTGTTGGAAGTGGTCCAGTTTCCTTTTCACTACATGTGGTAGCCACGGCCCCTTCCTCTCAAGGCTGCAAGGTCAGATGAGGTTGTAAGTGCAATGGACCTAGCAGTATGTGGAATGTGGTCATTGCTCAAGAAAGTTGAGTCCTTCTTAGTGATGATACTTTATCTTGGGCTTCCTGCTAAATGGCTACTGGCAAAGATTAAAGGCTACCAGTACTAACACATTAGGACCAGCAAGCATGAAGGCAATGGGAAGTAACCAGAGAATGCTGGGAAACAATGGAAGGTCACTCATTTGCCATCTCTTTACAGAGAGACGTGACCCAGACACTTATTGTTGGACTGGCTGTCATCCTGTCTTTCCTTGTGTAGACAAGAGGAGAAGTAATATTCATTCAGGCTCCCTCGCTTTCCTTGTTCGGATGGACTTACCCTCCTGCATGCCTGGCTACATTAGCTGGTTCCTGAGAAACCTATATCTAACCTCTGAGCTTTGGTCTCCTGTGAGACCTGAAGCAGTTGGCAGAGGCGCTTCCTTGTCTGAGGTAGAAAAGGAAACCAAGAAGTTAAGTGTCTTAGTTTCTTTTTTGTTGCTGTGAGGAAAATAACAAAGCAATTTACGGTGGGAAAAGAATTATTTCAGAGTGCAGTTCAAGGTTATAGTCCATCGTTGTGGAAGAAGTCACAGCAGCAGGACCTCAAGGCAACCCATTATGTCTACAGTTGAAAAATGAGAATGATTGATGCGTCCATGGTGGTTCTTAGCTTACGCTCTCAACTCTTGCACAACCCAGGATCTTCTGCCTGGGGAAATAGTTTCACCCACCGTGGGTGGTTCTTCTTACTTGAATTGAGAGAGTCAAAGTAATCCCCCATAGACACACCCAGAGGTGGCTATAGCCTCTGTCAACAATACAGTTAAACGATAACCATTCACATCACATGCCTGAAACATGCCATCTTCAATGAGATAGTGACACGGAGGCCAGCCAGACCTACATAAGATCTGTCTCCAGACAAAACAAAATAAAACAAAAAGCAGACAAATTAAAAGAGAGAGAGAGAGAGTGAGAAAGGAGAGAGAGAGATTCACAAAAGACAGATGAGGCTAAAAGAACCTAAGACAAATATTAAGTTCAAAACCGACCAAATAATCATTTTGATATTTTACTGATTATTAAATTAAGATTTCCTTGGCACAGTCTAATCCAGTAGTATTTCCTAGGGGGCACTTCTTTCACCCCTAAGAAAACCATGAGGGTTTTAGATGGACTAGTCCAGCACATGTCCTGAGTGTTTGGAAGAAGTCAGCTGATAAACATACCAAAGCTCTGAAAGTTCACTTTGGTAGAGTGTGCAGCAAGCCACTACAGGCAGGAAGAGAGCCTGGGGCCATAAGAAGCCTAGAGTTAAGTATGGCTTTTCTGCTGTGCTCAGGACTCTGCCCATCCCCCGGCTTGAGACAGAAAGTGCTGCTGTGCTAACCTTACCTAGGGCTTTGTGCGTGGTAGGCAAACACTCTATTAACTGAGTTACATGCCTGGTCCCATCTCGGCCTCTTGAACAGTGTTGCCTAAAACATAATACATAGAGTGAAAAACAGCAATCAAGTAACAACAGTAAGCAAGAAAGGAAGGAAGAAAGGAAAGAAGGAAGGATGAAAGGAAGAAAAGAAGATTAAGACACCTAAAAGACAGATTAAACTAATAGAACCTGAGACAAAACTGTATATGACTCCTGAGAGCTACAGCTAGGAGCTCTTCAGTATCAGGGGTTGATGCCGACATTTGGACTAAAGCTGCCTACTGCCCTTCCCTTACGTGGAGGGTCATGGTTCAAATCTGCAATATAAAGACTATGAAAATTACAGAAAATAAAAAAAGACACTGAACCCCCCACCACTTTTTCTACTGAACACCCATAGGAAATCCTTCTTTTGACCATGGAAGTTGTAGGCAGGCTTTTGTCCTCTTCTGCCTTGGTTCCTGAATTCTCAAGGGACTTTACTATGTTCTTCCGCCCGCCCCCCTTCCTTTGCAGTGCATAGAAAGTTCATCAACCTGCAACGCTGAGTCTCCCAGTAAACAGTTGGGGAAGCTCAGTGGATCTGGTTCCTCATCTTAATGATGAAGACAGTTGAATGTAGGGTACACAATGGGCCTTCTAGCCTTTTGTAACTGTGATACATTCAAAAGCAGCTGTGAGCCAATTCATCCACCCCCTGCATTGCCTTGGAGTCAGTCTAATTGTCCTCATTTGTTTAGATCCATATTTATTGTTTATGTCTAGTGATGGATCCGATTTTTTAAAGAGCTGGTATAGGATCCAGTTTTTTAAGTTAAGCTTGTCCCAGTGCCGGTCATACATGAGAAGACAATTGTGTAATTTCACAAATGTCTGCCAACTAGCTAAACTGTGGCACTGAGTCCATCTCTGAAACCTCCAGCATCCTTGAAGCACTCTAAGGGGCCATCTCTTGGAGGAGTAGTCCAGATCTTCCTTGAATCAACTGATCCCAAGTGTTCTGGTAGACTGCTGGGCACATGGACCATCTCGTGGCTGGTCCTGTTCTAGTACCAGTGTCTCCCTTGCACCTGTGCATGAACCCTGTCTGCCTACTCAGTGAGGTTGCTTTCCCCAAATGGGCACAGGGCCCCCGGGAGCTCCCTGCCAACCTCAGTTGTTTTGAGAGGTAGTTCAGGCGGCAGGAGAGGTCTTGGCGACATCCTACCTCTTCTCAGGGAGAGACCTTAATGCCTATCCACCCTCACAGGGCCTGTCCTATCCATACCAGCCCCCTCCCCATACTTTTTTACCAGCAGGCTCTTAAACCATTCCTTTCTTTCGATTACTGCCTTTATAGATTACCCACAGTCCTTCTCACAAGTTTTCTGGCCCCGCTTAGAAATCTAAGGGCTGGGAAGTGTGAATGGATGAAGAAAGGCACACAGACTGTTTTAGAGACTTAGCCATCCTTCCAAGCTCTGCCTCTCTCATTCATTAACAAAGTCACACTAACATGTATATACACAGACTCGTGTTCTTAAGACTGTTTTTTTTTTTTATACTGCTCTTTGGCATGCTTAATATAGAAGTTTTGTTCCCTGAAGACTTTGGTCCTCCCATTCATCCACACCCTGTCCCTGACCCCAGAGGTGTGACTGGATGTACTTAGAAACGTGGTTTAGAACCTGGGACCATCATTAAGTGTCCCAGACTGCTTCTCAGGAAAAGGGAATGATCCGGTTGGTCAAAGTGCTCCTTGGCTGTCGGTACTGTGTATTCCTCCTCTTCATCCCCACCACTCCCATGTTGTGTTGGGAGGAGCCGCTGATAGAAAGCCCAGAGTTGGGCTGGGCTTTCAGTGCATGGCTCTGTCACTCACATGTGACACCGACACTGACCTCAGATGCCCAAAATAGCCAAGCCACAAGTTTGGAATGCCAAGACAACTAGGACGAGATCCACACCTTCTAACTCCTCCCCCGTGTTGAAGCCAGAAACAGAGATAGAGGAGTGGGAGCTTCACGTAGGGGTGGTCACATCATACGAATCTGTTTCCAGGCTATCCTTGAATGCTCACTGTGGAAAGATGGGGGGATCCTGGCATTGCACAGCTCAGCACCCCAGGACAACGCCCTCCCCAGGCAGATTCTGTCACTGCATGCCTTACTTAGGTCTCGTCTCCATAGGCCCAGTTCCCACTGAATGGCTGTTTCCGGCTTCCTTTCTATCTCTGGACCCTTTCTGTCTGGATCTCTGTGACACCTTTTCTTTTCCTTCCTCTATGTGTTCTCCCTGCTTTGTCTGCCTCTCTCATCCATTTTCTCTTTGTTTCATGTCAATGAAAGACTAAGAAGAAAAACCATAATGTGATCTTGGAAGAATAAATGGATTATCTAAATTTGACCTTAACTTCTTTTTTTTTTAAGGTGGGTTTTGTGGTTGTTTTGGTTTGGGTTTGGGGTTTGGGGTTTTGGTTTTTGGTTTTTGGTTTTGTTTTTTAAAGAGAAAGAGACAGAAAGAAAGATTCTGAAACTGTTGTTGACTGATTAATTCTAGAAAGTGATCAGGAATGGGAGGGGCTACATCCTTCCTAAGGAATTTTATTCTAAAACAGAAACTCATTATGACCTGGTATTTTAGCTTAGTACCTGCCCAACACAAACTTCCTAAGTCTTCCTGATGTGCTTAAGAGAAAATTCGAATTAGGTAAGTTGAAGTGTGAAGCACAAGCTTTCTTCAGATATGAAAAAATCTACTTCCAGAAATATAGGAATATATCAAATTCTACATAGTGTTTCTGGAATACATCAGGCTGTAAAATCCAGAAAGAATATTCTACCCTGTTAGTAGAATACAGCTAACAGTCTATCCAAGAGCTTTCTTGATCTATTTTTCTAATAGAGTAATATATATCAAAGACCTTTGAAGAGAGGAGAGGCACCAAGACGAACTTCCCTTCTGTGTGGGTGCTGGCACACAAACTTACTTAAACACAGTAAAAAGGAACTCAACCTTAGTGTCCAATAAGATTTAGGGTACATATTCTTAGCACCAGAAATATGGAGCATACATTTAAAGGTGGAAATAAGAAACTTAGAAGAGAAAGTCCAATTAGCTTAGCCTTCCAAAGGGAAGACCTGATTCTAGAGAAGGCAATGCTCTATCTGAATTGAGAGGAGATACGTAGATCCTTTCTACTCCGTCACCTGAGGTTTCCTGAGATGTTCCCATCAGTTAAGATCTATGAGATCCACAAGGCTGGGAGGCTGGGCAGATGGGAGGAAGAGAGGGAGGAAGATGGGAGGCTGGGGGTAGGAGAAAAAGAGAATGGGAGAATGAGAGACTGGAAGGATATAAGGCTGGGAGGCTGGGAGGCTGGGAAGCAGTGAGGATGGGAGGGTGGGGAAATGAGGGGCTGAGAAGATGTAAGGCTAGAAAAATGGGAGGATGGGAGAATGGGAAGATTCGAGGCTGGAAGTCTGGGTTCATGTGCCAGAGCGGTGGGAAAGAGGGTAGTGTGGCTTCCATGTCTGTTGACCCACAGAAGGTATCTTCCACACTTTGCGTTCTAGTGCCAAGTTGTCCGTCTCCTTGGCAGCCAGCGCTGAGACTAAATCCAGTCACTGGCAGGCAATGGCTAGTTCTATTCTGAGCACTCATTTCTCTGGCACCTACTAGAGGGCTGAGATGCCTCACTGCTTCTAAATCTGAGCATGGTTTCTTTCATGTCTCCCACTCCCATGGCCAGTTGGTGGATTAGAGATTATCTCAGATGATGAAAGACACTTCCTCCCATCTCTTTCAGCCCCGATTAAGCAGAGAGGCAGATGGATTACTTGCAAGCCAGATTTCCAGCCATGAAGCCAGGGGTAGTGCAGAAGCCCACAAGTATTGCCCGACTCCTCCTGCTTGACTTTGAGCCTCCGTTTTCTCTTCTGCAAATGGAACCCACTACAGTCTTTATAATCTTGCTGGTCAGCTTGACTGTATCTGTAATAAACTAAGATACGATCCAGGGCATACCTGCAAGGGATTATCTTGATCACATTAATTGATGTGGGAAGGCCTCTTTGAACTGTGGGTGGCACTGTCCCCAGCAGGGCAATCCTGCACTGTATGAAAATGGAGAAAGTAAACTGAGTAAATGTATGTTCCCCTCTATTCCCCGATAGTGGGTGTGATATAACTCACTACTGCAAGTCTCCTGCTGCCTTGGCTTCCCCCACTGTGAAAGGCTATACCTTGAACTATGAGCTAAAACAGCCCCCCCACTTCTCTCTTAAGTTGCTTTTTTTCAGAGTATTTACACAACAACAGGAAAAGAAACTGTAATAGTCTTCTCTGAGACCTGCCTTTCTGGGAGACATAACCCTGCACCCATGGCTTTTAGGCTATGAATGGCTGATACCCCCTTGAGGTCTGTGAGGCATGAACACAACTCAGGGTCAACACTCACCTAAAAGTTTAGTTCCACCTTCACGATCTGTCATCAATGTTCATTCTCATCCTGGCACCATCTCCTTTGAGCTCTCCTTGAGAGAACAGCTCTGTGCCTTCCTCGAAAGGCAGAGAAGCCTAGTACAAGGGCCTTTCCCCTCATATCTCACTTTCCCTTGCTTTTTCTCTCTCCACTTACCATTGTTTCCATTTTTCTCTCACTCTCCCTTCTTCCCCTCATTGTTCTCTCCCATCATTCTCTGGCCCTAGTTTCCCCCCGCCCAAGCGTCCTTTGCTCTGTCTGACTGGCCTCTCTCTCTCTTCTTCCTTACCTCCCTCCCTCTTTTTCTCCCCCTAAAGCTCTGAGGTGTGTCAAGGTGGCATATAGCTAGAAAGTGGTTTGCACTGGGTGTTTTTCCGCCAGAGAGCAGTTAAGTGCCTTATTTTCTTCACTTGGGTGACTAAATTATTCTCCGTGTGTTAAACAGTGTAATTAAACACATACACATGAGAGTGAGCGGGCTCCTTCCCCCACCCTTCCTTGTTCCTTGTCAGCAGAGAGAGTGTCAGCCTCAGCCTTCAAGCTCTGTTAGTTTTAATTTGAGTTGTGGAATTAGTAATGGGTTTTGCTGTAACACTGTTGTGGGAAATAGATCGCTCCTTGTGCAGGGTTTGGGCACCATTTCAAATGAGTATTTGTTAAGGGGAAAGCCGTCCCTTGTCGTGTTCTGCTACATTACATCAGATTTATTTCCATTGTTCTGAGAAACATCAGCCAGGAGAGGGCTGTGTGCATCACTCCTGGGCAAGCAGCGATTGAACACCGCTTCCTGTTTCTTAGCTGACTTGAAAAAAAAAATGCAAACGAACTCACCCTCTTTGGCTGGAATACTCCAAGTACTTCCTGTAGGCAGGAACTCCCAGGCAGCCCAGGCACCTGTCACTGTGAGGCCTGAGGGAACTGCTTTCCTGGGCCTGTCATCTGCAGAGAGTGACTGAGTGAAGTGGCGGTAGGAAAATTGGATGCTGGAGAGAAGTAATTGAGTGCAGAGAGCCCAGCAGGCCAAAGTTGAAAGAGATCTACAGGCTGCGGAGATTCCTAAGCATCTTGTAACTATAGTCCTCTGCTTGATGAGTCTCACTGAAATTCTGTCATGTTCTTTCTTGTTTCATAGCATCTCATGTCATTAGCAGCTCTTTTCTTTGGGGCTGTCCAATAAGGCAACCACCGGTTACACAGAGATGGGTGCAGTTAAATGTAATTTAAATGTAAATGCAATCAAATTAAAAGTCAGTCACTTGCCTTATACTAAGAGCTCAAGGACCACATGTAACTAGTGATTCCTGTGTTTCATGTGATGGTGTATTAGTCAGAGTTCTCTAGAGTAAAAGAACCAAGAGAATGAATATATTAAAATCAGGCTTATTAGACTGGCTTACATTACACAGCCAGAATAGCCCAACAATGGCTATCTCATAGTAGAGAGGCCAGAAGCCCAGTAGCTGTTCAGGGTCCAGAGACAGCCAGCCTTCTGCTTTTCCAAAACGGGTATGTCATGGAAGGCTTGGGAACTAGGGTGCAGGGCCTGGGAAGAATGCCGTTTCTGTTCCCTTCCTCCCAGGAAACTTATTTAGATACTGATCATGGTCTCTAAGGTTTCTCGCTTGCTTGGCTGGACCGGCTGAAGCCTGTATGACTTGTTTGTACAAATTCAATAAAACTACCCCTCTTCCAGGTGGGTGTAACTCGCTACATGTCAAAAAGCCTGCCTGCAAGTGAAGGACTTGCCTCTCTAGCCAAATTCCGTTTTTATTTGGACACAAGAGAACAGCAATGGGCCGCTTGGAGTGTATTTCTTCTTACAGAAGCCACACATCTAGCTCCTCAGTGGGCCAAGAAGAGTTTAATATAAAAGGACTAGAGTCATTCCATCTAGAGCAACACGTTGCCTCAGAAGCTGTTCAGACCCTAAACATAGTTTTGTTCCATTTAACCAAAAAGTTAGATACACAGAACTGTTTTCCAAATGAGGTCTGGCTATGACAGATCCTGCTCACTCCGAATGAACACGTGCAGTTAGCCTTCACATGCAAGGACAGCTTTGTGAGGGCCTGGGTCACATATTGCCCCCCTAGTTCTTAGGTCGTTGAGGGCTTTGGTTCAGTCAGCTCTTAAATGTGGTCAAAAAGTCGCAAAGAATCTTCATTTATGTTGCAACACTTTTCTTCTGTGGCTAAGGGGAAAATGCTGAACAGAATGGGACAAGGAATATAATTTGATGGCCATTACAGTGTAGAGATTCCAAGGTAATCCCAACCCGCTTCTCTAGACCAGACTGTCAACTGTGAACTCTATTTCCTGCCACGTTCTGCCTCAGTGTACTACGTTGCACAGCGTTCCCATAAGGCCAGATGCACAGCCTGAGCAAGCTACTCTGCCCTTGCTACCTTACATGTGCAGAGTAAGAGGAGATTTTTACCAAACAATGTTTTTTATAAAAAGACAGGAATGAGCACACAGGCACACAGACACATCTCTTCCTTCACCATTATTTACTAAATGCTCAAAATGTTCCTTGAATCTATTTAATATTTTTCTATCTGTGTCAGCCCTACTAAAGATACCATAGAGCTATAAAAATCTTTAAATTAGAAAAACTGCAGTGTTAATTACGAATCAACTTTAAAAAAGGAAAACTTAAACAGTTTCTTGTATTAAATACCCACAACTGTTAACATTTGGCTCAGTTGATAAAAATTAAATTGATATTTAATATGTTTATGTAAATTAGAAGACAGTTGTGTTCTTCAAATGACACTGTGAAAGAAGATAAAGCCACAAGCTAGCTGAAGATGCTTGCAACATATATACCCAATCAAAGATGAATATCCCAAGAAGATAAAGAAGTCCTACAAATCAATGAGAGAAGGGTCAGCCAGTAGATAAATGTGCATAAGATATGAATATTCATTTCTCAAGGGAGGGAGCATGAATGGAGAAGAAATATATTGAAAAATGCTCAATCTTACCACTAATCAGGGAAACAAATTAAGACCACAAGGAGTTGCTATTTGCGCACAACAGACAGATACTAATGAGAAGCTTGCCAATACCCAGAATCACTGAGAATATAGCAATGAAGCCTCTTCCTTGGAAAATAATGTAGCTGACTTAGATTGCAGATGTACATAGTCTACACTTGAAACTTCTACTTCTATAGATCCAACCTGAAGATACTTAGAACTAGGTATGCCCAAGCTGGCTAAAACAGTCTCCCGTCAGCAAAGGAGTGTAAAGAAGGCTGGACTCTGCCTGGTTCATAGCTGTTAAGAGCAGCAAAAGGGGGTCTTCATATCCCCCCTTCCTGAAGCCTGATTTATTAGCTTACCCAATTCCTCAGTTTCTACCCATTCTGCCACTGTTCTAACTCCCCTATGCCATTTTTCTTGCTGTACCCCTAAGAGCGTCCCATCACCTAACCAGACCTTTACCTGAGCACCAGGTAGGGCTTTCATCTTTTTTGTTTGCTCTTCTTCATATCAGCATAGATGAGACTTCTCTTGTTTTTGTTACTCTTACAGTGTGAGACAAGTAGGGGAGAGAAACCCCAGAGCCCCCTCCAAAGTGACAAGTGAGAAAATTGGTTCATCCTTTCTGGGACACATAATGGTGACATTGTCAAGTTCTACAGATGAACAATTCAGAAAGGGGGAGACACAGTAGGTGTGAAGTATGTGTGCTTCATGTAAGTGTATGTGCACAAGTGTGCCTCTGTACTTGTGGAACAGCCCTCCCTGCCTGCCTTTTCTGTTACCCACCAAGATTCTTCCCCAGGGGTGGACATGAAGTCTCACTATGACTGAGGAGCCAGTGACAGTTGCTGGAAGATATAGAGTCAGTTTTCATTAAGGGTGTACCCCTGATCAGTCACCTGTGCGGTAGGAGGTGGTGACCCTACACCCAAGTGGGCTTGAGCAGCACCAACTGGACTCAGTGGGTTTTAAAAGAAAAGAAAGTGAGGCCAGGAAATTGAGTGAATAGGGAGATAGAGGTGGATCCAGGAAAAGATGGGAGGTGAAAGCGATCAAGATGTAGAGTATGCAATGCTCAAAGAATTAGTAAAAATAGTTTTAAATAAACAAGATTTTTAAAAAATGTTCTTCCCCAGAGTGTCCTACCTTCTCTAGCACCAAACGTCCATCTGCCACAGTGAAACTGTGACAGCAGTGAATGAGCAAATGGTGGAGAGCAAATAGTAGGAGAGATATGATCGTTCCTACCCACATCTTTCAGGCCCCTGTGACCCTAGCCTGCCCTGGAGTGCAAAGGAAGTTCCTTGTCTTAGAAAATGTCAGGCCACTACATAATCCATTCATACTCAAATGATAATGGCCATTGTACTAATAACAATTACCCATTGACCACTTTCTATTTACCAGTTATGGTGTTACACATTGTGCAAGCCTAGTTCCTTCTGAGTCTCAGAATGACTCTATTATGTGTGTAAAATTATCTTCATTTTGTAAACCAGGACAGTGACTGTTAAAGGGAATGCCTGAAGTCTGACCAACCCACTACCCAATAATGAACAGAGGGAGCTCTCTAGAATGAGCCAGGGATCCATTTCCCATTTGTAAGAACTTTGAATGATTCTGACAGAGAAATGAAACTAAATACTTTAAAGTTTAATTTTTACATGCAATTATGAACTCCTTGCCAGCAATCCCATAATTGTGTTATTAAGGATAACTACAGTGTGGGTTTCACAAGCTAAAATTAGGTCATTGCTAGAGTTTTCCACATACTCCAATTCAATATTTGATGGAGAAGCTGGAAGCTGGCTGATGCTGTGTTGGTTCCTCCGTCCCAGAGCCCGCACAGAGCTGGCAAACCCACAATTTCCTAACTCCTCATTACCAGGTGTCATTGCCATTGTCTTGAATTGACAAGCAATTTCTATCACTGTTTTTCTGCTCTTGAATGATAGCTTGCTGTTACTTCGGCTCTGTCACTATTATTTAATTTGTTGTGGGCTCATCCATTGTGGATGGTGAGGCATACAGAACATTTTGGTCTGTTTATTTTTTTCTAAAAATTAAATTGAACAAATGAATATATCATACTAGGTGAAAATAAATCAAATTGCCTGTATTTAACCATTGTTTTGTCTTAGGTTAAACTATATGTATCTAGCTATATTTAAGCACTTTTGATCCATAACAATGCTAGTTTTATAGGGATCAGTCTAATAATGCCAATGTAAATTATTCATATCTTATTTGGGAGAAAATTATAAGTACAATTTCCTTCCCAATGTGCTCGTACAATGACACTTAACTGGTGATATTCTGCCTGCGAATTTGTGCTATCTCAGTAATTTGCCACATACCACTAGCAAGTAACTGCAAGATAATTGCAAAGTTATTTTAGGTTTGCATATGTTTCTCTAAAATTCACAAGTCTTGGCTGTCAGTTCGTGTTCTTCCCTTATAACTTAGCTCCCCATGTTCCCTCATTCTTTCTCACTTGATTTCTTCACTGTGACGCAGAGAGGACGGGAAGTATGGACATTGGGCTCTTGTGTGCCAACTAAGTAGATCTTGGCCAAAGAAGCTTCAATCAAAGGACTTTAAGACCTGCAAGAAACTTTCATGTCCCACTAAGAAGGTGAATTTGTGACTGTGACCCAGGCTAGCTTCATTGATGGAGGATGAAATGTATATGTTGTGGGGTTACATATATTATACCTGTATGTCTTCTTGGACAAACCTAAACCTTTATTGACAATGTTTTAAGGAAGTTAGACACTGATCAGCATTTAACAAACCCCTACTATATACCAGCTTCTTGGTTGGATCAAATCTTATTTGATACCATCACCAACACTACAGTTTTGGTGCAATCAACCCATAAGGTAGAGAGACCGGTTCATAGACATGGACGCCAGCTCAGTATTGTAGACCCAGGATGAAGGTGGAATAAGTACATTGCCAACATTAAAATCTATGTGATCATTCATCACACTTCCCCTCTCCTTGTTCAGGTATCATCTAATGTTACAGGCGCTGCTTCTAAAACAACCCTGGGGCTTGTCTGCTTTCTACCATCTTCACCACTAACACTCCACCACTATCTATCCTGAGAGCAAATGAGATCTGTGACCTCCTCCATTCTGCATGCATTCTCATCTGACCACCTACTTCCTGAATCAGCATCCTATCTGTAGACATGATCAGGACATATCATGCCCTTCCCCCACCACACACACATACATATACACACACACATGCATGCACCCACACACAGATACACTTGCAGTTGATTGTGAAAATCCCAAACAAATAAAACAAAAACAAATTAAAAAAAAACAACCTTAATTCGACCTTGCCTTCTTAACCATTTTCCCTCAATACTCAATTATTCCAGCCCCAATTAAACTCCACTAAACCCCTAAGTCACTTCCTATTCTCCCATACCTTATGACTTTCACAGGCCAGCTTCCAGGGCCTCTGTGCACTTGCTACACAGGGCAGCTACAGACAGTTAAAAAATTAACCACCATTTCTCCATCTGGTACATTCTTCTTCCTTCAAGGCCTGATTCAAATGTTGCTGCCTATGGAAATGTCCTCCCAGGCTGTCAAGGGGGTTATAGTGCTTCCTCCTTATGGCCCCAGACTTTGTACACATTTTTAATTGAGTAGTGTCTTGTTGAATGATAGCTGGCTGTTGGAATGCCTAATCCATCTTCCTCACTTGGTAATGAGCCCCCAGGGGATAAAGATCATGATGTATTTGTCTTTGGATTGCCAGTGTTCAAAAGAGTGCATGGCACAAGGTCGGTGCTCAATAAATGTTCATTAAATGGACAAATGCCCCTCAGAGTCCCTGGTGCACAGGAGAACACACTGAGAAGCTGATTCAGTACGCCAAGCTGAACGTGAAGAGGGAGTAGGGATGTTAAATTTTAGTTGACACTTGGCCACCCAAGAGCTTCGTGCCAAGGACAGCAGAGATGTGAGTCTCAAATCTTATAAGGGGCAAGGGTGGCTGCATCAAAATGTCTGGCACTAATCATTTTCCTCTTTCTCACCAGAAAGAAAAGACTTCAGACATCTTTTAGAGATAGTCATGGCACATAACACAGAGCCTCAAACAGAGACTTCCGCGGTCAAGTTCAAGAATCAAGACTTTAGGTCCTTGCGGGATCGTTGCCTGAGCAGGGGTCAACTGTTTATAGATGATACATTCCCTGCTGAGGCATCTTCCATAGGCCAGAAGCTGCTCAAGGGAAAGAGCCTTTCAAAATTGGAGTGGAAGCGACCACAGGTGAGTGAGTCCCAGCCAGAACACAGCAAGTTGTGCGAATCTGGGGGCTGCAGGACATGGCATCACCCAGCGAAGAGAGAAGTGGTACAGCCTCAAAGCAAACAGGAGAGAAAATAAGTCATCTGGTTTCTCTGCCGCAATCTTAGGTCCGGTCCAAGCAGTTTGAAGGCTCTGTGGTCCGAGCCACAGCCTTAACCATTGCTCCTAACTCGGTTCTAATGATGACGTCACTGGTAGATTAAAACATCTCAGTCCTGTGACTGGAAACTGGCGTGTTATGGTTGTGGAGGCTGTGCTGGTTGGTCTCTAGGGTCTCTCCACCTCCTTAATTGAGCCCATCTATCAGTCTGTCAGCCTTTATTCTCCTCAAGTGTCAGTGTCTTTATGTTCCTTTCTTCTTACCTACCAGAATTTACTCAAAAGGAATAGATCATGTCAGTCATTTCTACCATAGGCAGAATTTAAATAATTGCTTTGTCTCTCTCTTTTATAATCACTTTCTTAGTCTCGTAAAGGCTTGGTCATCCATAAAAAGACTCCAGACATCACAGACACCTGTGACATTGGAGTGGTAGTGCAGGGTGGCAGTTGAATCCCCTACCTGACTCCCCTACCTCAGCAGAGGGCCACCAACTCCACCTTGCAGCAAGGTGAGCCCTGCTGGTTTTGAGAACTATCTCAATTTTAAAGCGTGAAGCCCTGTGGGAAACATCTCAGTAGATGGAAGTTACCCATGGTTTTATCAGGGCTTTTTATAAATATGAAGGAGTTAAATGGGAAATGCTTTGGGGTGCCTGACACTTCCTCCTCATGCCTCCAAAGCTGCCAGCACAGTCTAAAACAAGAAAATAGTACAGTCTAGTGAGTGAATGATGGGAACAGTTCTCAGGCACTGCGCTAGGAACACTGACTAACACCAGCCTAGGGTATACAGAATGGTGATTTCTGATGACACCCCACAGTATCTATCTTGTCCAAGGCTATATAATTTAGTTTTGTACATGAGAAAGAGAACCCAAGACACCTAGCTCTGAAGGAAAAACTTTTTGCCTTACCTGGGACAGTAGTATTTCTAGGGAAGGAAAGGGCCAACAGAAAACTGGAAGTGTTTCGATACTAGTTCAAGAAAGCTGGGTGAATTAATAAGTCTTGTATGGTTAGTCCAACTAGCCCTTGGTAGTAGGTCCTTAGTTATGGCTCTCTTCTTTTGCCTTTATCACCTAAGGAGGTAGACAAGTCTATTTAAGGGAATTCTGAAGGGTTACTTTCTCTCCTCCATAGTTTTGAAAAGATAAGATTCATTCAGAAAGCATGTGAGACCTGAGACCTTATTTATAGTGTTGAAAATTTTATAACACTCCTATTTGGAAAGGGCTGAGAGTGTCTAATTATCTAAGTCCACCAACATCTCAACTTGTGATAGCTTTGGGGAGCAAGAAGAAACTGAGGCGAGCAGAAATGACTACTACAGAATCAGACCAATAATCCAAAGTAAAGGCAGCTAGAAGCCATGTTTATTTTCCCATCATCCTTCATACCCAGGGGCTTATTCATACTCTACTAAGGGCCATTGTTCATTTCAGCATATATTCTCAAACATCAAATTTCTTCATGTGTTCCTTTCCAAATTTAGCAATACTTGTATTTATATAATAATTTCTAAAGATTTCCATATCTTGAAGCCTTTGTATTTTTTTAATGTTACAAGAAAGAAAACAGATTCATACAAGTGATATAACTTGACTGAGGTGACATGGTTAAGGAGAGAAGAGCCCAGAAGTTAGAGCAAGACTCCCAAGACCACATACTATACTTTTACCCACATGAACTTCCATGTCTAATAAGGGTTTGTTAAAATTTAGAGTAATAAAGAAATAAATGAGTGGGTAAGTGACGGTCTACAAATGACTTGTTCAGGTTTCAAGCTCATATGTACACAAGAGAAACCTTTTATTGACTGATTTCTCACATAGACTAGCAAAGAGAAAACTTCCTCACTACTATGGAATCCCTGACTCCTGTAACTTAGGCTGAATGGAAGGCTATGCATAGAAAAGCCACAACCAACCTGGCCCAGGCTTCATAATAAGGCCAAGAGGCACATAGTGTTATGGTTTTAAACTCTTTGAATGATTTTTTAAAACTATCCTGAGGGGCTGTCATTAATCCCGTTTTATAGATAAAAATGGAAACAGAGTAGAATGATCAGTCTAATATATTGACCTCACAATATATTGCCCCCTATAAGGTATCACTGTGAACTCCTGTTATATGCTGTATTCTTGGCTTTCGGTTACCTCAGATATTTTATGCACCATTACCCTCTACAACCTCATATGATGCACCAGGAACGTACCCCTCCATAAAGTCAATCTCTTGGTTCTCAGAAATCTCTTTGTTCCATTTCAGAGATGAAAAATAATGGAGATGAAAACTGGACCTGTATCATACTAATATGATTATTTTAAGTGGGAACTGAGTGCAATGTTTAGTATCTAGTGCATTGTACGTACATTGAACGTACATTGTATGAATACTAGCTATTGTTTCTCTGATTCCTCAATGTTCTTGGGCTTTTAGAATTCAAGAACTTCAGTTAAATTCAGAGGAAAAAATAGCAAATATTTCCAAGGAGAAATGTAGGTCATAAAAAATGGTTAGAGGCTAAGTGGCTGCCGGGAAGGAATGTGCAAAGTACATTTCTTCTTGTGTTCTGTATTCCAGCTCTGCTTTCACAGTAAAGCCTCCCAGAAGCTTGCTTCCTGCCTGAAATTTGTTCCAAGGCTCCTTAGCCCATCTCCACATTCTAGAGTGTTCTAGACAACAGGGAAATTCCATATATAGACA
Organism: Pachyuromys duprasi; assembly: GCA_028658305.1. Taxonomy (NCBI): domain Eukaryota; kingdom Metazoa; phylum Chordata; class Mammalia; order Rodentia; family Muridae; genus Pachyuromys; species Pachyuromys duprasi. Next base: position 34,192,011 of record CM053755.1, on the reverse strand, counting down.
ACTGCTAAGCCACCATGGGTTTTATTCTTCCTGGAGCATCCATGCAAACTTATAGGTTCAGCAATAACCTACAAGTCAGGGGCGGAAGACCCAGGCTCAGTTTTCCGGGCCTATCATAGAAAAGTTTTTAATATCCGTAACTCCTTTTCTCTCTCCCTCTTTCCCTCCACCTACTGTACTAGTTACTTTCCTGGTTGATGGTCCAAGATACCTGATATAAGTAACTCAGGAAAGAAAGGCTTTGTACCAGCTGACAGTTTAAGGGTATAGTTGATCACGCAATTTGTCATGGCAGCAGAGACAGAAGGTGGCAGGTCACATAGTGTCCACAACCAGGAAGGAGATAGATAGATAGATAGATAGATAGATAGATAGATAGATAGATAGATAGATAGATAGATAGATAGATAGATAGATAGAAAGATAGAGAAGACACTATGTTCATCTCCCTTTCTTCTTTATATTCAGTCCAGAACCCTAGCCCATGTAATGGTCCCACCCACACTGAGGGTGAGTCTTCTCACATTAATTAACCTAATCTAGAAAACACCTCACAGATTCCACCCACACTGACATGGATCACCCACACTGACATGGATTTTCCCATGAGTAGTGAAATCTAGAAAACCCCTCAAAAATATGCCCACAGGTTTGTTTCCATGGTGATTCTAAATCCCATCAGGGTTGACAATCAAGGTCAACCATCACACACCTGCATTTCTTCCTTTCTTCTCTTCCTCTCTAACAATGAATCCAATCTGTTTGCTGCTGAAATGTTGTTGATGGGGAATGTTTCTCACAGCCTGACCCATTCGGTTTCTCTTTAAGGAACATCCAACCTCGTTCCTCACTTCAACTTGGGCTCAGTGGTAGTCTGTGACCTTGTAAGGAGGAAATTCAAGGATTCATCATTCTTAAATTTTCCTATAACCTCTGTTCTCAGGAAGTAATAATGCCAAGAATTTAACATGGGGTGTGTGTGTAATGCATTCTCTAAATTAAATTTGGTATTTAGATGGCCTCCTTTTAGGGGATTTTTCATTCTGTGGATAATAGTAATAAATTCCACTTACTGAGTATGTACATAGTTGAGGTATTATACTAAGTGCTTACATGCAATTTGTCATTTAATTACCTTCACAGTCCTATAAGGTGGATGATATTATTATCACTAAATAGATCAGCAGTGTCCTGTAGCCCTTTCTGTAGTGATGGGTGTTCATTCTGCTCTGCTCGTTGCCATGGGCATGAGTCAGATGTGTCTATTGACTACATGGTCATTGAGGCCGAGAGACAGAAAATTTAACATTATTTAAATCTAAATTGGTGGGTCTCAACCTTCCTAATGCTGCAACCCCTTAATACAGTTCCTCATATTCTAGTGACCACAAACGTAAAATTATTTTTGCTGATACTTTTAACTGTAATTTTGCTACTGTTACGAATCTGTCAGGCAGAATATCTGATATGCCATCCCCCAAAGGGCTCACAACCCATAGGATGAGAAACACTGGTCTAAATGAACACTTACCACTATAGCTACTATAGAAGACAGCATGGAACTGGAGATGGTAGATCTTCACATTGTCACCAACGTTACTAGACCAAGGGACTGGAATGCCATCTTAGGTCTCATTCAGGAAAAAAATAATCTACTTCTCTATCAAAGAATGGGCTGCATGTCTAAAGCATGTTCTATAATAGGTACTTGGAGCTCAGCTCACAACTTCGTTGTAGACTGAGTCTGTAATCACTGCAGAGCAATGCATTTTCCTGCCCAGAAAATGATACCTTCATATAGTCAAAGTACTTTTGGATGGGATCACTCGCTCACTAGAAGTGACTCACCAAAATGTATTGTTCAGGAAAGGAAAAGGCAAAAAATAAAACCCACCAAGATGAATATCTGAATGTGGGGTAAATTGTGAAGATGTTCTATCATATAACAGGTGACAGAAGGTACTGGATATAATTGTGCCAACAGTCAATTGCCACTGAGCCTCCAAAAAGAAAAATCTCTGATGCCAGCACATCAGCATTCTCTTTAACAGAAAAGAGGAAAGGGATTATATTGCCACCGTCCAAGGAAAAGCCTGGTCACCATCTGGAAGGGCTGAGTGACAAAATGATGAGTCTAATTGTTACAGGCTGAATATGAAATGCTCCCACAGGACTGTGTGCTGAATGTCTCTATCTGAGGGCAATATTTGGGATGGTTCTGGAAATGTTAAGAGGTGGGCTTAGTAGAGGAAGTAGGTCACCAAGGAAGGGCCTGCCTTTGAAACTTATACCTGGTCTCCAATCCCTTGGCTGTTCTCTACTTCCTGTCCACCAAGCAGTGAACAGCGTCCCCCAACACACCATGTCACCACATGATGTTACAACTAAGGGCATCGATAAACCAAACTATGTTCTAAAATAAAGCCTTCCTCTTCTAAGTTTTCCCCAGGTGTTTTAGGCACAGCTGTGCAAAGATAACTATTTGCGATGCATGTTCTTTTACACGAGACAAGTCCTTTTGTGTAGGAAATTCATGAGGAGTCTTCAAAGAAAATACCATGAGGCAGATTCTCTTATTACTAGGGTAATACCTCTAAAGATGATGGAGAACAGTGCTATTGTGGTGCTACATCAGGTAGGATGTTTGCCAGGGTTTGCATTACATGGGTTTATTACATCCCTAATGTAACAGAGAGTAACCCAAACTTGGCTTGGAGAAAAGGACCTAAGTTATTATGATTACCTGATTTGACAATTACTTAGTTTGATGATTATGGATGGCTTATGTATTATTCAGCTTTTCCTAATACCCTGGAAAAAATCTATTATATATGTGTGTGCGTGTCTATATAACACTAACATATAACTATATATTCTTGATGGATTTACCAACATCCATATTGATAATATATTTTCATGCATTAACCCTATTAATATAGCCTATGTATATATTTATGAAAAGAAATTTGTTATAAGGTATTGGCTCTTGTATTTATGGGGCTAAGTAATACCATGCTATGCAGTCGGCCACCTAGAGACATAAGAAAGTCTTAAGTCAGGGGCCTGAGAGCAAGAGAAACTACAGGTGTAACTCCCAGTCTGGGACCAGGAGGAAATCATTTTTTGCCATCTCAATCTGAGAACAGGACATTCTTTTCCCCTTTGTTATAGTCAGGCACCTGATGGATTGATCAGATCAGATGTTCCCACCCACACTGGAAGGGTAGGCTGCTTTACTGAGTCTACCAACTCAAATATGAGTCTCACCCACCACTTCTTTGGCAGACACACCCAAATAGAATATTTATCAAATAAATGACTCCCTGTGATCCAGTTCAGTTGACATATTACATTAACTACGTCAGTTTCCGTTGGCATACCTAATATTTTTGAAGTCTGCCTATCTCACAGAACCAAATACTCCAAGCTGGGAAAGACTCCAGCTACTGAGATGTTGGGAGAAGAGACAGGTATGAGGCAAGCTGACCTTGAACATACCCCTAAACGTCCCTGAGTCTGGTTTCTTGCCCCTGATGAACCTTAGAGTCACCCTGGGATTACTGTTGGTCTTGAAAGCTACCTCTGGCTGACCTCCTGATTCACAGGTGTGGAAAGCAGGACTCCATGGCCTCAGGTCTACAGAGCTGCCAGTTGATTCTGAGTCATCATTGGGTGGTAGTTCAGCACAGATCTGTTCTAAGATCTTATCACAATAACTTTCCTACTGCCCTGGCTTGCCAAACCCGCCTGCTAATCAAAGACTTTGCAACGCCCAGAGCTTGCTTTTCTTTAGCCACAATAACACATGTTCTGTGCAGGCCTTTTCTCTGGGAAGCTGGATGTACAACCTGAGATGCTTCCAAGTATCATCACCACATCCCTTCCCACCTTCCCTCTCTGACTGAAGGTTGAGGTTCTGAGGGCCAGCATAAGACATGGGGTAGATCCTTAGGGGACAGTAGTCGGAGATACTGTAGCCCATCGTTAATGCAGCCAGCTCCACCGTTTCCTTGCAAACTTGATGTTGGCTATTGGTTGCAGGTCTATCTTGTTCCTAACTAGCTGCTACTTTTCTTTTTTCTTATAACTTCCATTATTTTGGTAAAAGGTTGTGTGGTTATCAAATGCCTTCATAGGCTTTAGCAAAAGAGTATAAATTTTCCAACATTTAGCCCATGTAATTCCTATTTCATATTATTTAGAGATCCTAAAATGTTGTTGAAAATAAATGATATTGGGCTAATAATAAACTTAAACATCATAATAATAATGATTATTATAATAATAAATATCATTAGCCCTATAATTATTATGGCGGTATTATTTAATCTGCTATCATAATCAGTAAGACACAGATACCTGTTAGATTTTATAATTGCCTTATTTCACTTGGGCTGGGCAGATAATTCACCTATGCCACCTCAGTCTCCTAGCCTGCATCCCTTACCTTCACCATTCCTATCTGAGCTACCTCCATTCATAACCTTATAAATACTTGCTTATATTTTTCATCTGGGTGTTCATCTGGGTGTTTCTTTCCATGTCATTCTTAGAGTCTTTTTTCCTGGCCACGTTCTCCTATACCTAACCCGTGCCAGCTTCCTCCTCTCTTCCCAAAATTGTCTTCTCCCAAAGCCTACAAAATTTGCCCATGCCTACCCCATTCTGCCCTGCCCAGGTTATAGGCCTTTTAATCAGCCAATCAGGGATAATTTCTTAGATAGGGTTAAACAGCAATACTTGGGACACATGGCAGTTTGCTCATAAACAGTAAGAATCGCAGGGGGGCAAGCAATTAACAAATACAAAATGCCAGACCATACTCCAACTCTAAAATGAACTGTCCTTGCCTTTTTCATTCCTACAGAAATTCCTATTTAATGAAAATAAGTTAGCCTAAGGCAGCGCGTGCGTGCGTGCGTGCGTGCGTGCGTGCGTGTGTGTGTGTGTGTGTGTGTGTGTGTGCGCACATGAATATATATGTGTGCATGTGTGTTTACTCTCATGTTGTACATAAGACTTATTGGCTTCTTCTTAATTGGCAGTAGAATTCTTTTTTTAAAGCTTAAACATTAAATAACATGGCACACATTTATCCCCTGAAAGTGTGAGAGGATTCAGCAGAAAAATTACATATAGTTATACTAGGATGATGGTCTTTTAAATCTTAAAAATATTGACCAAGGTTATTGATTTGTGGGTGTTATTTACTAATTTCAGCCATTTTGTCATTAATTTTTTTCAGAAAGTTATTAGTATTTTTAATTGATCAGCATAAAATTTTCTGCTGTGCTTTTATATTTCTTTCTAAAGCCCATTTTTATTTCTAATTTTATTTGGGTTTCTTTATTATATTTATCAAAGGTCGATTTTATAGATAATGCCACTATACTGAGCAGAACAATTTATTTACCTTATTATTCCTGCTGTATTGCTGGCTTATTTTACAACTTACAGGCCATTTTCTTTATCACTTCCGTCCTCCCATTTTTGTCCCTTTCTTTCTATTATCTATGAATTGACTGCTTCACTTGCGTTTGATTCTGTCTTGTTTAATAATGAATGCATTTGAGGCTATGGGTTTGCCTATGAACATAGCCATTTTAATTTCACAGCTATCACACAAGAGAAAGGAATCAATAGTTATCGAACACACACCCTGTCAGATGCTATGTTAAGTGCTCCACATCCTTCCTCATTTGCAAAATGGAAGGACCCATCCTGCTTTGTAAGTCTGTTGGGAGCCTGCAGGGAATAGCCCAGGAGTAGAGCAGCTGGTGCTCAGGCAGAGTTTTATGATTGGTGGCCATTGCCCTGCTTCAGGGTCTGCTTCTCTCAACTGTTCCTACATTTTGTCACCATGTTGTATATGAGGGGAAATTAAGCTCCAGCAAAGAAGAAGAAAATATTTAAGGTCTTCGGGTCACCTGAGAAGAAATGTCAGGGCAAGATTCCTTCTGTAGTCTGTCTGCAGGGACCTTCCAGACACCATACCCTCCTGTGCAAGGCACAGGAACAAAGCGAACGGAACAGCATCAGAAGAGCTAAGCAGTAGATAAAGATAACTACAGGATGGGCCACGCTCCTGCCCCAAGACCCTGTAGCCTCCACTGTCTCTGGTCGTATGTATGTGTGTACAGCTCACATCTGTATGGCTCGCATGCGCCTAAAAGCCAGAGGGCAGCTTCAGTTGTAATCTATCCTTAGGTACCATCCACCTTGATGTTTACAATGAAGTCTCTCACTTTTACCTAAAGTCTGCCAAGCAGGCTAGACTAATTGGTGAGCAAGCTCCAGGGATCTGCCTGTGCTGAGATTACGAGGGGGCTCCAACACAGCTGGCTTTTTACTATATATATTCCATCTACTTGTATTTATCTTTATCATATTTTTAATGTTTGAAAGCATAATATAATTACATCATTCCCCCTTCTCGTCCCTCCTTCTAGCCCCTCCTGTGTATCTCCCCTCGCTCTATCTCAAGTTCATGGCCTTTTTCTTGAATTGCTGTTACACACATTGCTAAAATATTAATGCAACTTAACCGGCCCCTATAATAGTACTTATTTGTATATGATTTTAGGGCTTACCATTTGGTATTGAATAGGCAATCAGGGGACCCTCCCCTATAGAAGATCATTTCTCCCGCTCTTAGCATTCCTTGGTTGCCTGAAGTTATTGTTTTCTTGTGTTTTTGTTGTTGTTTCATTTTTGTTTTTAAGACCTCTTAACTTTCTTCCTTCCATGTCAGCATGTCTAGTGGCACCATCATTGTTCATGTTTAGGCAGACATGTTGAGGAGACTTTATAGGATAGCTTCTCTGTCATTCTAGGAGACACAATCTCACAACAAACTTCTAATTCTTCTGGCTCTAATAATTATTTTGCCCGCTCTTCCCCAGAGGTCCCTGAGCCTTTTAAAGGTTCTGGAATTGTGTTGTAGATGTATCCCTTGGAACTTGGCACCATTTGATCTCTTGTTTTCTGCCTTTGGACCAGTTGCAGTTTTCTTTAATGGTCTCCATATGTTGCAAAGAGAAGTTTCTCTGATGTTGGTATAGAATGTAGTTAGGGATTATGCTGGTTTGGTGAAGCGGTGGTTGTAGATTCTCCTCCAAGATCCATGACTTCACTAGCCCCAGGTGACTGGCTAGGTTTCAGGTACCAGCCATGCCTTCTCTCCTGTTGAGCAGGCCTTTAATGTGGGCCCTATGAAACTCAGATAATCAGGCTTTCTTGAAAGGCAAGTACTTTCTAAGCCATCTCCCCAGGCTTCCACTTTCATTTTCATTTCTTGTACTGGAACATTGGCAGTGAATGGCAGACTTCCTTTGAGACCTGTAGCTCCTTTTCCCAGTAGAAGTGACCATTCGTGGTCACTGAAGTGCCCCCACATTGTTTTAAAACCAGCACCACAGCCAATGTACAGGAGCATGGCTCCTCATGAAGTCTTTCCTGCTTGAGTGAACTGGAGAGATTTCCAAGTACACTCTGCACGTAGTTATTACAGAGAACCCCATAGGAAAGCCAAGCTGTGTTTCTCCTGGAGTCTGATGGGGTCAGTTCACTGTTGACAAAGCAAGGCATGTTCTCCCCAGAGAACGCTGGCAGTGCATGGAGGACAGGTAGGGTTCTACATTGTGTAGGTCTCTTTCCTTTCGTGGCTATGTAGCCCTGATCACAAGGGAGTACATGTCCCTGTGAAAGGAAACAATAGCAGAACAATTATCAAATTACACAAACATAAATAGTAGAAGAAGGGCCACATGGAGAGGTCACAGAGGAAAGCCCCGTAGGCTCCTCAAAGGGAACAAAACTAGAGGGCTGGTGGGCCCTGGGGTAGGAGCCATGGCTTTACTCCAGGGTGTCCTAAAGGGGCCTGGAGATGCCCTTAGGAATTCTCAATACTCACATCTGCTAAGAGTCCTCCAAACTCGCCCAGATGCCCCACTTTGATGATGTAACATTCCTCTTCTGTGGCAGGCAAGGATTCGTGGGCTAGATGCCAGGATAGAGGTCTCCCAGACTGAGTCTGTAATGTGTGAGGCGTGGGCATCTGAGTAGCTTGAAACTTGTGTCCTATGCAGCACGTGAGTGGACTGGAATCTAGAGTTGGGGATGCCCAAGCTGGTTTCTGGGGCATGTTGTTTCTCAAGAAAAGCTTTATTCAGAAAAACAAAAATAACAACAACAACAAAATAAACCTGTAGTCCCAATGTTTCTCAAAGTCTCATCTGGTAAATGGATCCTATTCACTTTTATTTGTTTATAACCTTCTAATAAAACACAGGCTTGTTGGGAGCAGACAGGCTGACTATTTGATATAAGGATCTTCAGACCTTATTTATGAAGTTTCCTTGTAGAGTTTCTTTGTGCATTTATTGCCTGTCTTGTCAGCTACATACACACCCCTTTGACACCTGCTTCCCTGTGAGCAATAAAACCTGAAGAACAAAGGAAGCCTACCTAATTCATATTTTAAGCACCTATTTAAGAATTAACCTCTATCCTTCAAAGGCAAAGTGAAGGATAGTGTTGATACCACACTGACGCAGAAAGGGATGAAAGACACTCACAGCTTCTCATTGTCTTTTGTAAGGATTTATCAGAGGATCCCCCTCACTTCATCCTGGAAGGTGCAAGCAGATTTGACATCCAGCAAGGAGGAGCAGGTAAGAACTCCATTGCTCCTGTCCTAGCCTTCCGCCTTGTCCTTCACATGGGAAATCATTGCCTTAATCCAAGTTCATAGATATCTATCAAGCTATGAGCTGGATAGTCTGCTCATTAGGGTTTCCCCTGACTAGAGAGATGGCCCCTTTCAGGGTACCTTTGTGATTTCTACTCTGAACACAGGGCCTGTCATGAAAGAGCATTCAGAAAATTGATGGTGGTGGCAGTGAAGGAGGCAGAATGAGAGGAGAGAAGGAAGCATGTTTAGAAGAGCTCACATTGATACTCACGGAGAAGGTCAAGGCTCCTCATCCCTCAAGGGAACGAGGAGACACCTCTTGCAAGGGCTAGCAAGTCTCCTACACGGAGGTGGGAAGGGCAAACATTAGCAAAGAAAAATACAGGTGTGTTTTCTGCAATTGCATAAAATACCATTGCTGACTCAGCTCAGTGGTTAAAAATAATAATAATAATAATAATAATAGTGCTGTGATATCAGCCCTTGGCAACTGTAAAAAAAAATTAGAGAGCCAGTTAAACCCCTTAATTGCCATAGTTTATGGGGCTGCCCTAGTCTTCCCCACCAGACCACACCCCACCCCATGTTCCTCAATACCTATACTACCAGCATTAGCACCTAGTCTCCATCTTGCTTGGAACTGCCTCAGTAAATCTTTCTTCCCTCAAAGGGCCAACACCCAGTATAGACTGGCCATCCTTAGCTCAAACCCTCCAAATTTTAACTGTTCCAAACTCTGAAATGTTACCACAAGCAGAAAAGTATATACCTGATCTCACATGACAGGTCACAGTCAAAATACAGGTGTAAAAAATAAGGCTTATGATTGCCTCCAGCCTGAGTATATGAGAGAGATGTATGTGGAACATAAAGGAATTCATATTTAGATTTGAGTCTCATTCCCAGGAAAATTTATTATGTGTGTGAAAATATTATATTTAAAATAATTTGAAAATATCCTGGTATCAAAGATTTCAGATTTATATTCACTCTGTACTCCTAGGAAGATTGGCAACTTAGTTTATCCAGGACCCATAGGATTTTCAGGTGTAACCATTTGCCTTTTACGGATTTTCCCCTCCCAGGAGACTGTTGGTTCCTGGCAGCTTTGGGTTCCCTGACCCAGAACCCCCAGTGTCTCCAGAAGATCCTGATAAAACAAAGTTATTCACACCAGTATGCTGGAATTTTCCAGTTTCGGGTATGTGTACCAGACGTACATTCCTTCTATGATGGGAAACTCTTTGTGAGTCATGAATTTTCTGATGTCCTGGGAGCCTTGAAATGACTCTGTATGTCAGTTACCCTTCTTCCTCCAAAACCCTTCCTCCTCCAGCCACACACAGAGAAGATGAGAGCTGAGATAGTTGGTAGAAGAGACAGGATGTTGAGGAGTCCTTTGGGCACATGCTGAGGGGTTCATAATAATTACTGAAAGCCACTGACCTAGAACTCTAAAGGTGATGACCATTGGGTTTTTGCTTGTTATTCCTGTACCATGCCATGATACTTATGACAGGAGTTCAAAAACTACTGCATCTGGGAAGATAAGTTCTGCTTCATTATTCATTTTTCTTTTCTCGAATACCTTGGTAATCCTTGCACATTTCTCTTCCATAGGAATTTTAAAATGATTTTGCCTAATTAAACAGAAAAGCCGCTGTGATGCGGAATGGAGCAGCATGTAATTTATGCATTAATTTGGAAAAATTACATTTTTATTGTTTTAATTATTCCTGTCCAGAAACACGGTATATCTTTCTATTTATTCAAAAGTGATTTTATGCCAGCTCATAAAATGTTATAGCTACGTTTTCATATTGGTGCTGTATCCTTCTTGGTAAATTTATTCTCAAATATTTTACAACTGTATAGCCAATGTGAACTTCTTCTGGCTTTCCCCCCACCCCCCACTTTCCAAGTAAATGTTTCTGGAAAAAGAGTAAAGCAACCATCTAGTCTATAAACTGTCTGGAAGCCTCATCAAATTCTCTCTCTCTAGTTCTCCTTTTTCTTCTGTGGTTGAATCTAAATTATTTTAGTTGCTGAATGATATAACCTTCAAGCGTGTGGAGCTGTTTCTCCTCATTTAATGTTCATAGTCATTATTTTGCTCCTTTGCCTTCTCACATCTATTGAATCAGAGAGACAAGAGTCAAACTCTTACCGCCTATGGACTATTCTGATGCTATCGGCTCCAGTTTGCTAAGAGTTTCATTAGAATTTGTGTGTCTGTGTCATGTCTGGAGTTGTTTTTCTGTGTTATGTTATTGTTTAATCATGTTTGAGTTATCCTATATTTGTAAAGTGAACTGTTACATCCTTGGTTACTTGAAAGGATTTGAGTAATGTTTGCTAATCAAACATTCAGCAAAGTAGACAAAAAAGAAAGTAAAAGAGATAACAGTTAAATCACCTCACTCTTCTTTAATATGACTTCTTTTACTCTTCTAATATATTCAGCAGCTCTTAATTGATTGCTTAACTTGTTCCCCTGGAATTATTCTTTTCTAACTTTTCTTTTTGAGATAATATAATTACACCATTTTTCTCTACCCTTTTCTCCTTCCAGACTCTCCCATATACCCTTCTTTGCTCTCTGTCACCCTCGTGGCCTCTTGTTATTATATGTATTAATGTATATGTACATACTTATTATATATACCTAAACATAACCTGCTCCATCTATTTCATGTTACTTGCTTGTATGAGAACTAGCTTTGGGTACCGGAAGACACCATGCAAACTTTCAAAGGAGAGAAGCAAGCAACAGTCCTCCCCAGCTATGATGCCTCTGAACCATGACCAGCATGGCACAATAACCCTAAGTGTTCAGAAGTGGTATACATGCATTGGCGACAACCGACAACTATCTAATTGGACTTCAATCTTCTCAACAAGAGAGAAACCATACCCAATACCGGAAACCTAGCTGACTATTCAGTGCAAGTGAAGTCATTTATCTTAGATGAGAAACTTCAACCACTGTTTTACTAAGTCAGGACACTTTCTAACACTAATCTAAACATTTGTCCTTATACCCACAGATAACTGGAAATACTGATTAATATTTATGCTCTATCAGAAAAACTGTTTTCTGATGCAAAACCTTAAAGCTGCTCCTGGAAATTCTCTAAAAGTTCGTTTGATTTCTTGCTATGTGTGGGCCAGCAAGAGTTTCAGCATGTAAGGGCCAACCAAGCCTGATGACCTGTGTTCAAAACCAGAACCTACAGGCTAGAAAACCAATTCCAGCAGAGTCCTCTGACATCCACATATGTGCAGGCACACATACACCCTCGGAAGTCTTTGTTTATGCTCTAATTATCAGTCTCACTTTCACTGATATGTGTATTTTTTTGTAAGAAACTTCAACACTCATTGATGACAGCCTCTTCCACACTCATTTCTTTGTACTTTGAGATTTTGTTCTGTTTAACTTCGCCACAGAGAAATGGTCCTTGCATAATTTTCTCAAGCTACAGGAGAATTTATCTGATCTCAGTGAAGAGCCTCTTAGTTTGATCTGGATTGTCCTGTCGTGCTCTTTTCCCCTCAAAATCCCCATTGTCCCACTGTCTTACAGTTTCCATTGTTGTAGGAAAGTCTGGAGTCAGTAGAGTATACGTGTAGCATGTGCTATCAAGCCTCTCTAGCTAGCTGTCTCTCCCTGGAGTTCAGAAATACTTTCAAACGTGTATAACTTTAAAAACTCTCTTAGGGAGTGGAGAGATGGCTCAGCATTTGACAGCACATACTGTTCCTACAGCAGACCTGAGTTCAGTTCCTAGGATCCACCTTGAATGGCTTCGACCATCCATAACTCCAGCTTCTGGGGAACTGATGCCATCTTCTTGTCTCTCTAACCTGTACTCATACACACATGCGTGCACACACATACATACATACATACGTATAATTAAATTTTAAAATATAAATTAGAAGAAATATTCTTGGGCTAGCGAGATGGCTCAGTCAGGGCAATACACACACACACACAAACAGACAGACATACATGCACATATTCACAAATGCATACATGGAAAACGCACACATACTCTTTCTTGAAGGTAAACGAGACATTAAGCCTAAAGACTAGCCTCCTTCTGTTGCTGGCTTTCATTCTGTCATTGTTCCTCTTTCTTATTCTGTTCACCACTTCCCAAAAGCCAATTAGGCAACACTAGATCTTCTGACAAGCTCACTGGTGACAGCAGTAATCCAAAGACCACACTAAGGGCGGTGTAGAATATCCAGAACTGAACTGAGCACAGGCTCACTGTAGGACCACAGGCATTGCTGGACCATGCCTTGGTTGGCTAGGACAACCAGAGGACCAGCATGGCACACTCTGCCCTTCTCTGTAACAATGAAAGTCAGACAATTACCTCAGGAATCTGCATTTATCCTAAGTGGGATGACCTATGTTCACCAGGACCGACATGGTGAAAGGAGAAAGCTGACTCCATTGTCCTCTGACCTCCACATGCATGCTGTGGTACACACACACACACAGAGAGAGAGAGAGAGAGAGATACCCACCACGCAAATATACAGGCATGCACACATGCTGGCACACACATAAACAAATGTAGAAAAAAACTCTCCAGTATCAGCTACAGTGCTGACTTCTGTAGGTCTCTTTCTGCCACTGTGAGATTGGACTCTACTTCTAGGAAACACACAGTGCCCAGGCACCTCAGATGCTTTGCTCAGAAAGTTCATTTCCCTCCCAGGCACATGGCCTTGGAAAAATGGCACCAGCATGGTTTTTGAAGAGTTTAAACATTGTCCATGTCTGCTTCGCCCAGGAAACATAGGCCATGGCTGCATTCTTGACCATCAGTCAGCTTATTTTTGTGTTTATAGTGTATTATTTATGCATAGATATCAACACTTACTTAAACACTATATATATGGCATCAGCAACCTTATCTGGTGTTCTGCTTGCATAGAGAAAGCATGTTTTATCAGTCTTACTAGTGAGAGAAGAATGAGGTGAGAGTGATTTCTAAGATGAAACTGGCCAGAATAGTACCCTTGTCCCAGGGCACCCTCGCTTATCCTTCTGGGTACTAAACAAAACAGCCATACAATTCCACAAATCATAGCCCCTCACAACCACCCTGTCGCTCTCACAGGGGGGCTCGTCTAATTTCGGTCTTAGCCTTTTCATCTTACCATCCATCATTTGCTAGAAGGTAAATTGAGTCAAGGTAAAGTTAAGTGTCTTGCCCACTTACTTATTAGATAATAAGAGGTAAAAACCAAAATTCAGGCACAGTTCTACCAAATGGACATTACCCACTCTGTGTTTACCCAAATCAGTCCAAATTTTGAATGGCCTTCTTGTGTACTCTCCGGAAACTGCAATTAACTTTCCTTCTGCCAGAGCCAGCTGTAACACCCTGGCTTGTTAGTGACCATGAGAACATCTTTCTCTTGTTTCTACTGACATCTCTGTCTCTGTTTCTATCTCTGCTTTGATAGTATGTCCTCAGGTGGGCACAACAACCCTGAGATATCCAGCTGCAGAAAGGATGGCGTGGGTGTGAGCACACATCTACTCCTACTTTAGCAACGCTCACCTGGAGGAAACTTACCTTCATCCAGTCCAGTCCTAAACTGCAAGTCCCGATGCTCCATCTAGCCCGCTGGAAACAAAGATACTTAGAAGGCTGCCTTCGTAATGAATGTTCCTCATTTGCCGATGTCCCTGGACGAACCATTTAGAGTTGAATACTAAAGATGAAAGCAGTCTGCTCTGGAGAGGAACATCTGGCTCATTTGTGCTCTTAGCAGTAAGAGCGCCAGGCAGTTTTCATTTCTCTATTATAATAGCAAGGCCAGCATGACATGAGGACAGAAGGGACAGAGTTAGGCTGTCACTACTCGGTCCTCCTGAGCCAGCCATGTTGTTCTGTCTCCAGGCCTTTGCCCATTCTGTCTTCATCATTTGAGGTGCATTGCAACATGCCTGCCATGCTTCCTTCCTGGAGCCCTCATCTCCAGGTCAGCTGACCTGCTCTGTCTCAGCCCTGTATCTGCCACTCTTCTTGTTATTTAACATATGCTTCCCCTGCTGCCCTGTGCATGCAAGACAGATCTGGAGCCTCCTGTGTCTATTTGAAGCACACGAGGATATGTTGAAATAAGGCTGTAGTTAATGGCAAAGCCAAAGTAGACCCCGCACATATTTCTTCCCTGCCTGAATATCCCTGAGCTACTTGTCTTGTTTTCTTGATTTGTGCCTCATTTTTGACTTTGCCACTGGAGGTGACATGCATTTGCCCCTTGGGCTGGGATTTTGTACTAGATGGAGTTTGCTATTGGGTCATGAAAGTCATGTCAGAACACTGTCTTGGCTTAGGTCAGAAAGTTACAGAGACTCCCTCCTGCCCTGGCTATACTAAGGCTATCCTTCTCTTTCTTCCAGTTCTGGCAGTGTGGCCAGTGGGTGGAAGTAGTGGTTGATGACCGCTTGCCTGTCATAGGCAAGAAATTCCTCTTTGTGCATCCTCGCAGAGGCAACCAGGAATTTTGGCCCTGCCTGATGGAGAAAGCCTATGCCAAGTAAGTGTGGGCAAGCCTCACTGCCCAGTTTCAATCCTGGCTCTGCCTGTCCCGTGTCTTGCCCTCACTGATGCTTCTTGCCAGCTGGCTCTGCAGCTCAAAGTATCTCTTCTGAATGCAAGTAATGCCCTGAGTGTGGTGGCCCACACCTTTGATCCCTGCATTGGGAAGCTGAAGTAGGCAGATCTTTGTAGCCAGCTTGGTCTACATAGTGAGGCCCTGGCCAGCCAAAGCTACATAGTGAGACCTTGTCTAAAAACAAGCAAATAAACAACGTCCATTTGAGCATCAGAACCCTTGTCACCCAGCAAAACAATCTCTGTAAGTAATTGCCAAATGCAAGGTTTGGTCCTGAGGCTGTAAGGAGGGACCCACAGACACATAGTGAGCTGTGGGATAGGCAGCTCTAGGTCCATGTAACATGAAGTATAGGCAGATATAAGAATCCAGGTGAAATATAGTTGTCCTTGGCATCTGAAGGAGCGTGGTTCCAGAACCTTCCTATGGATATTAGAAGTCATGATGCTCAAGATCCTTAAAAGGAATAGTGTTTACACGTAAACTACATATATTGTGTATGCCACATATAATATCTAACATGATATAAATCCTATGTAAATAATTATTATACTGTATTGTCTTAGGAAATAATAACAATGGATATTTGCTCATGCTTAGTATTGACAAAATTTGTTTCCAACATTTTCAACCCATGGTTGGTTTAATTGTGGATGCAAATGCTGCAGATTCAAAGGACTAACTAGAAGACTATAATCCTGCTCATAGAAAATCCTGTTCATGATTTGATTGGGGGATAAATGAGGAAATAATCCTGACTCCCCAGCCTACAGAGAGGCGAGCTGAGGTTTCTGGAAGAGTTGGCATTTCAATGAAGATGGAAAGATGGGTAGAACTCTATGGTTGAGGGGAGATTATGGGTCAGGGCAATGAGTAGGGGCAGTGAGAGGGAAACAGACATAGCTTTAGTGAAACACTTTCAACTGTGGTCCAGGAACTGAGGGTGTTATGTGGCTGCTATGAGATCTCATTTGTTTGGGGGATGGTAGATGAACAGAACTTACTCCTTCTCTTGTAATTCACACAGGATGCTCAGGGACCACTTCTAGTCGTGACAAGCTCAGGATTTACATGCACCCCAGATCGTACATTTTCCTTGGGCTTTAAGGGTTTTTTTTTTATTCAACAGATTCCCACCGAACATTTTACCATATGCCAGGCACTGTGTTTGGCAGTGCCTCAGACACTTGAGCTGTCTGGCTTAAGTGAATATGTATAATGATATGCATACACACATCTACACAGAGCAAGGCACTGTTCTAAAGACTCTTACAATAACCAAGAAAAAAAAGCAAATTGTAAGATATGACAGCATCCCTCAATGTTCCTAGACTACAAAAGTCAAAGCTAAGTAAGACCAAGTGACCGATATTAGAAACAGGCCTGATGGGAATGCCCTAAGACAACTTTCTAAGGGCCACTTTGCTACTCTTAGATTATTCACAAGCACATGTCACACCCAGTGAGAAAACTCCTAGAAGAAGTCTTAAAGGACAGGTGTGGGAAGTTCCCAGAGGCACTGTGGGTATGGTATGAAAATCCATGCCAGGATGCACAGGTGCCATAGGGTGGCTGTACTCCGCAGACAGCCACACAGCACGGAGTACAGCCACACAGCAGCCAGAAGCCACAGGTACAATCTATGCCCAGGCTGATCCTCAGTGTGTGGGCTCCAAAGGAAAGGAGCAAGAAACGCTGAGCAGTGAAATACGAAGGAGTTTATGGACATGGAAATTACATCCGTTGCAATATGCATTTAACAAGAACACGGAAGAAAAAAACATTTCGGATTAAACATTCTGAAATGGACCATGGTTAGAGGGAGAAGGAGGGAGGGAGGGAAGGAGGGAAGGAAGGAAGGAGCTCAGCAGCCTGTCTGACTTCCTGTCTTATCTTTGCTCACTCCACTAACTTCACCTTCCTCAGAACACTGTGTTTCCTGGACCCTCATGGCAAAGCTTGGTCTTGTGGCCTTGCTCTTTCACACTTCAGTCTCCTCCTTTGACCGTATTTCCTGTTCCTTATGAGATTCTAGTTCCAGAGACTGACAGTCTACCTGGCCAAGGTTAGACTGGGTCCACGTTGGGTCCTTGTTGACGTTCTCAACCATGGCCAGGGCTCAGTGGCCACAGGGCCCTGTAAGCAAGAGCTGTGGAAGAGAGCATCTTCTACATGGGCAGAGACACAGAGAACAACACTTCAGAGGGGAGAAGGAATCACAGAGTCATAGCTCACAGGTGAAAGACCACCAAGCACCCCACATCCTTGAGGAGAAGAGGAATAGAAGAAGGGTCATAGGGTTGGAAGGTCCACATTCACACATGAGGAAACTGAACCTCCAAGCCATCAAAAGACAATAGATACAAGTAGTTGAATCCCTTGGTCACCTGCCCGGGACGCCTTGTGGTGGGGCATCAGCCTGGCTAGATTCACAATCTAAATGAACATGTTCCTCCAGATTTCTTTGTTTTCTTTCTTTCTTTCTTTCTTTCTTTCTTTCTTTCTTTCTTTCTTTCTTTCTTTCTTAAGGCAATTTGTGAAAAACTAAAGTTGTTTCTCCCTTCTATTGCTGGAAAGAGATGTGCATTTGCATTGGAGAAAGAAGTCCAGGTAACAGCCAGAGCTGTTGAACCAGAGCAGGCATTCTGGGAGGTTAATTCACTGCTAAGCTACTTACACAAACATTGCCATTATCTTTCCAGGATGCATCCCACCCTTATCACTTCTGGGCCTCATTTTCCCCCCTTATGTAGCCTGGTGTTTCACTGGGAGAATTAGAAAGCTTGAGGATGGAAATGATGACTTTGACCCCATTTTATTAACTGCTGACCTAAAGCAATCATTCAGCTTGAAAAGAAATGGGACTATAGGCCCAAATCCCACATTCTGCCACCTAAAGAAATCTAGCTGGGGATAAAATGTTTCAGACTATTAAAGCTGTTTAAAAGCTTTGCCTCTGCACCCACCCACCCAAGGAGGACATTACTGAATGCAGAAGTGAAGGCTGGCATGTCAGAGCCTAGTAGAGACCTCCATGAACATCAAGACTTCCCTCCTGTGAGGGATGAGAAAACTAAGGCTCTGAGAGAGCACATCACTTGTCCAGGGTCCTACAGTACTCAAGACCAATCTGGGACCAAGAGATGATCCCCCCCCCAGTTACTTTCTTTCTGCTAGTTCTTGGTATTGTCAGCTCTTCTGGTTTGGTGCCTGATACAGGAGCACCACAGAAACATAGAGAGCACAGCCTTCAGTGGCAGAGACCACTGTCCCTCTGAGGGCATGGAAACAGCCCAGTGAACACATAGGCTCCCAACTCTCACTTATCACTGTGCCGGGGAGTCTGGAAGTAAATTAATCAGATAGGGCAAGTGTCGGGCAGAGCAATCTGTGTTTGGAGATTGAAGAGATGGGGACAAGCTGTGGCAGGCTGTGTATCAGCCAGCGTGGTGTCTCTGTGGGTAAGAACTACAGTAATTCAGTCTCCTGCCAGGCTCAGATGGAGACACCTTGGTTCCTCTATTCTATCTGAGCATGAAGATGGTCATTTCGTTGAGACAATGCTAAAGCAGAGGGATAAAGACAAGGCTCTTTCAGAATTCCTGGGTTCAGGTGGCAAGGCCTAGTGACAGCTATAATGAGCACATTTTGTCTCTCTGAATGTCTCTGTCTATCTGTCTCTCTGTCTCTGTTTCTCTGTCTCTCTCTATGTCAGTCTCTATGTGTGTTTCTGTTTCTGTCTCTGTCTCTCTCTCTCTCCTGTTCCCTATCAGCAATGAGGGCTAAGAAGAGTTGCCGTGTTCCTGAAGCATCAGTGAGATCCATAAGCTTGCATTTGTAAAGAAGAGACCTAACTTCTTGTCAAAATGTCTAACTACTACTGAGACAAGCTTTTCAGGAATGGAGGACAGACACTGAGAGAAGGTTATGGAAGACACGTGGAGGAGTGCTGACAGGGTGCCCTTCCACTGTGTGTGGTATCTCTGTGGTGACAGCAGAATAATGTGCATAACAGACCTCAGGTGAAGCCCAGAGCCATCAAGATGAGGTGCATTAGGGAAAAGGAGTCCCCCAGTTGCTCTCCTGGAGCAATCATCTCATGGGTCCTGCTTAGAGCTGGGAGGAACCCTTGGTACAGGCAGGAAGGCCTGGTATGGTGAAGCATTGCCAGGCTCTGGAATGGTCCTTGTGAGCTTCGCTGTCTTCATTGAAGACATGAGACATTAAGAGTCAAGCCTTCAGAGGTAGCCAGGGATAACCGTGATCAAAGGGAACCTGAGCCATCGACTGAGCTAACACTGTGGAGACAAAGACTTGAAGGCCAATCAGAGCCTGAGGTCACTGGGAGCCAGGGAGGGGTAAGATCAGAACTCATTTTAAACAGTGTGGGTAGATGTCGCATGAATGTCCCTGTAGGTTTGCCCTTCTGGTCTGTGGATCCTTAGGCTTCTGTATAAGAGGTTTTTCTGCGTCACCCTTGGCACATGTGCCAGGGCCACTGTGGCTGTTTAACACGTATTTGCTGACATGATTTTGCTGTAATTCTATGTGGTTCTAGGAGGAGAGTGATCAAGGAAGAAATAGGGTGAGAAAGGAGTGTCTGAAGGCCCCAGTGTGACCCAGACCATCCTGCTGTGTCTAGCGGAAAGTCCAAGAACAGAATGCGGAAGGGCCATCTTCCAGTCCAAATACTTTGTTATATTTGCAGCCGTGAGACTGAACCCAGACCCAGACTCTCATTTAACTTTATAGTAGTGGAAGAAAAGACTCATGACAGAGACTACAACCATAATCTGTGACAGGCTCTGTCTCTGCTTGCCACTCAGAGGCAGATGCTCAGGATCTGGCAAGGACAAAGAGAAGTGCGGCTCCTACATCCAGGAGACTGGCCACAGACCCCTGTCTCCTGTCCTTCATGTTTTGTCGTGACTGTAGCTTAGGAACCCACAAGTTCACTGCCTTGAGAGTCTGGCCCTATGACCCTAGCATTGTGACCTTTCCCCCAGAGCTCATAAGCTTCCCCAACCCTACTGTCTACCCTTCTAGGTCCATCCATCTAATGGCCCAGAAGCCTCTCCAATTTGATTTCTTCCTTGGAATACTCCTGGCATTCTCTTTACCTGAATGAACCTCAACTCATAGCTGAGGACACCTAGGCTGGGATCAGTCCATCTTTTGTCTCCCATTATTCTTCTGTTCTTGTAGCAAATAGATGCCCTAGGAGGTTAAAGAGCTTGATTTGTGGCCATGACAGCCACTTCTAAAGAGATTATGTCCTGATGCCAAGCACTGGTATGGAGGACAGACAGATGTGGAGTAGGGACACACAGACCACTGTGCCCCGTGATGCTGGCTGAGGCCAGAGGTTCTTCTCTGTGCTGCCCACATCCACTTACACTGCTCTAACTCAGTGCAGCATATGTACATGCCCTGCTCCACAAGCAGGCAAAGGGGTCTGAGAAAAAGCTCACTTTGCTTCAACGTATTGAGAGCTTGTGAGGGGGAGCCAAGGATAGAACCTGGATAATGTGGGGGGGGGGCCCAAAACAGGCTCAGAGGTGCCATACCCTGACATCATACATCCAGGAGATTATGAGCAAGGTTCAAAAGCTGGAGTTTGAAGCAAATTGGGAGGAAAGCAAGGCTGAGGCCAGGTATTTCTGAGGAGCAGGCATGGAAGCAGAAGGCCAAAGGCTTTGGCTGAGGGATGGGTGCCTAGAGAACAGGTGTGTATGCCCAGACTTATCTCTTCCTATGCCACCTTCACCAACGCCTTTCTCCTTCCTAATTTCCGGGGAAAGAGTGGCATTATAAACAAGAGCTCGGGATCAGTTTTCCCAGAGTGAGAACAAAGGCTGCTCATTGTCAGGCTGAACTTGGGGTCAGTAATTGTGAGTGTGGATAAGGTCTTGTTCAACTTTGGGCCTAGGGTGGCCCTGCACATGTCAGTGCTCACTGTGTTTGCAGACCAAGGAGGCAGCAACAAAGCAGATTCTCATCTTTTGAGAATTCAACATTTTCTAAAGGTTGGCTGGCCCTGCCCTTCCCTCCTCCTGGGGGGTAGGGGAGGGCTGTGGTCCCCTGAAGATGGAGAAGTCCTTCACCTAAGGAACATGCACAGGGTTGATGTGCAATCTCCTGCTCCAGGGATAACCTGACCTCCCCCTCCCAGGCTGCTTGGCTCCTATTCCCAAATACACTATGGCTACCTTCCCGATGCCCTGGTGGACCTCACAGGAGGAGTGGTTACCATTGTCAACCTGCACTCCTCCCCTTCTGATCTACTGATGGCAGTGAAGACCGCGGTCAAGGCAGGCTCGATGGTGGCCTGTGCCACCCCAAAGGGGGTGAGTATATAGGGGATTCCTTGGTACCCAGAAAGTTTTTCTTCACCTGAGAGTGTCCATCCAGGGCTCTTAGCTTGGGAGAAGACAGATTTCAATCTGTATTTTTCCTCTGAGATAGGGATTCCAAACTCGTATCATAGAAGAGGAGATGAGTTCAGAGAGCCTAAGGAACGTTTCAAAGTCACACAGCTGTGGGTTGCTGTGCACAATTTAATGCAGCCAGCCACCAAATCCTCGCATAGCGCTTCCTCCCAAGCAGGAGCAGCATGCGGGCCAGGGACACCAGAAGGATTGTCAAATGTTGGAGAAAGTAACTGTAGCTAGTGATAACTCCACTGTGTTTCCTTTATATTTATGATTCTGGCCAGTCATTGGAGTAGCAGGCCTCATCCGTTGCATAACGTCCAAATTACTTGAGTCTATTCCAAAGCACCTGGCTCCCTGTCTACATGACACTTCCTGTACTCTTAAACATTGGCCAAGTCACTTCCCCTTGCAGAGGGATGCTGAGGGTAGGAGACCCTGCTGACCTGTGTTACACTATGTCTTGCTTGTGACAAATGATCAGTGGAGCAAACAGCCCATGCCCTCACGTCCTGTGAGTTTCAGAGTCAGTGGGGATAGGTAGCTCCTGGACATGAAACATTGAGACCTCTCACCCAGTACCCTTCACTTCTAACTCTTAGGAAGGTCACACACACACACACACCTTTCCTGCCGGGTGGCGCTCACTAGCTCAGCTGCTGTCTGAATGTTTTTTGTTTGTTTGTTTGTTTGTTTTTGTGTCTCCAAAGAACTCTATTCTTTCCCTTCTGCAGCTGACAG
Source organism: Pachyuromys duprasi (assembly GCA_028658305.1). Classification (NCBI taxonomy): domain Eukaryota; kingdom Metazoa; phylum Chordata; class Mammalia; order Rodentia; family Muridae; genus Pachyuromys; species Pachyuromys duprasi. The sequence continues at coordinate 34,169,496 of CM053755.1, read as the reverse complement.
AAGAGTCAGAGGTGATGGAGAATGGACTGGTGAGCCAGCATGCCTACACAGTGACTGGAGCTGAGCAGGTAAGGCTGAGCTGCTGGCCTGACCCCTGGGGTCCTCCCTACAGGAGCCAGCATCAGATGTCTGCAGGAAGCCCAGTGGCTGGAAAGAGTGTACCTTCCTCTCACCCTACCATAGCTTCCATCTCCAGCAGTCTCAACTCCTCAAAGTTACGGTACCCTGGGTCCTTCTCCCAAGGACCGTCCTCTCCCTGTTTTTGTTTGTTTGTTTGTTTTCAATCTCTGTGGCATGATAACAGAGGTGGGATCTACTCCAAAGGGAGGTAGAATGAATCACTCAATGGACTTTTGGGAAAACTTGACCCTGAAAGTCATTTCATTTGTGACATACAAACTGAACCAATAGAACGAAGGTCCTCTAAACTCCAGGTGCTTACCCAAGAGAGCATTTATTTCTCTCTTAGGTAAGCAGATGATTCTGAGTCAATGGGTGTCTTAATCATTGTTGCATCACTGTGAAGAGACACCATGACTATGGCAACTCTTATTTAAAAAAAAACGCATTTAACTGGGGCTTTCTTAGTTTTAGAGGGTTAGAACATGATGATCATGATAAGAACCAGTCAGGCATGGTGCTGAGAACTTTACATCCTGATCCACAGGCAAGAGAGAGACTAGATCTGGTGTAGTCTTTTGAAACCTCAAAGCCCACCCTCAGTGACACACCTCCTCCACCAAGGCTACACCTCCTAATCCTTCGCAAACAGATCAGCTAATTGAGGACCAATAATTCAAATACATGAGCCTATGAGGACCATTATGCTTCAAATCGTCATAGGGGGTAACTATGACGCCCAGGGCAGGGGATTCTACCTATGAGTTCAAGATACATGTTATACCATTGTCTTGTAGCTTTGGAAAAGAATGAAGCCAGGATCCATTCTTTGTTATTCATAGTGGACAAGAATAGAAAGACATCCATCACCCCCTACACACACACACACACACACACACACACAGCCTTTAATACCCCAGCCATACAGTATCTAGAAAGAGGCAGGGAAATCCATTTCTTGGCTGTTTCTATCTGCTCAGGTCCAAATGGACTCCATGATGGGGTGGGCAGTCTATAGGAGAACTGACTGCAAATGAATTAGAATGTGTGTGTGGTTTCTGAATAAATCATAATCCATCTAGAAAATACTACCAAAGTCCAGCTTTCTTCATTCTGAAATGAAGAAGCTGAGGGATGATGGGAAAATCATATTTCTGAAGGTCACACAGATGATGACCTATGAGATAGACAGCTGTCCGGCACCTGGCCTCCCAGTTTGCATCTGAAGTCATCAAACATATGTACACCGACAACATTTCCTGACCTCCCAAGGGTATTTCTGCAGTGTCCCTGTCACTGTATTTCCCACTACTCTTAAGTCAAACATGACTTTTGTTTCTGTCCCTACGACAGAGAGTTCCAAACTCCAAGGCAGATTTTTCCATAGGTACCTGTGACCTGGGGAATGCAGAATTTCAAGTGCCCTCTGTGGCCTTCTCAGCTTGTCCTAATTCTTTGGTGCCAATCTATCTTTCGGAACATCCATCATCTTAAATCCAGTTGTTTCATATCCTAGTTCACAGCATGAGGGGCTTTATTCTATCCCCTACCCGCCTCCAAAATGGTAACCCAGCACCAATATACTTGAAGATAGTTGGCATCTAATAAATGCTTGTGGAATGGATGAATGCAATTAAATGCATGAATGAATCCATTTGCCCTTAGCCTGAGAAGATAGCGTTGCTAGTTCCCTATCACAGAATATATGAGAAAGGCCTACAAGGAGTTTCCATGAGCAAGGTCATGACGGCTGAGACTCCAGCCCTTAGGACTGTGTACCAGACCCTCTGCCCTACTCTCGCAACCTCTCCCATGAATTGTTAATGAAGATAGTCAATACTGTCATCACGCTGGCCATACGTAGATGCTCCACTTCCTGGAGCCCCACTATCCCGGATGTGGACAAGTCTCGGGTTTGCAAATAGATTTTATCTCATGTGGCAACTGCGATCACTTAGCCGTGCTGTCTGGGTTTCTACGTTGACAAGACTTTGATATTGCTTACAGACTTGAAGAAAGAAAGCGATGGTCATTTAGTGATATCTGTGGTGAGCATGGGAGGAGAGTATGGTCTGAAGAGGGTGCCTGCCCTGGGATGACAGTGATCAAGGCTGCATGGCCTGTAGAGTCCTGCCCTCCTTTGCTAAGCAGGTGTCACATCACAGAATAACAGACCTTCAGGATACGTGTCTGTGAAAACACACACATCTGCAGAATGCATCTCATCAGTTCTGCCTCCTGCAGGTGGGCAGTACATGAACAGGCTAAAGACTTTGAGAGCGCCCTGCGTTCGCGCTACTTAGTTTTAATCAACCATTAACAACGACGCCACAGTTTCTGGCATGGACCTATTAATAGTCAGTGGAGCTAGTACTCATTAGAGAAAATACATCTGAGGAGCTGCTGTTTAGAATAGATAACCCGGCTACCTCTTGTCCAGTGATACCTTCACTGAGAACGCTGACCAAGATGAAGAGAATGGTCAGATCACTGAAGCCATGACCTCAACACTCCTAGCAGTGGCCTACTTAGGTATCAATTGGGCAGGGTCATAAAGGACACACGGGCTCGGGGATTGAATTTGTTAGAGTCTCTCTCCCCGTTGGGAACAAGACGGCTATAACTCTGAGCCACAAGTGCTAAGATTAAACCAGCCTGTAAATGTAGTATGCTTTTTAATCTCCTCACCCTCCCTCCAGGCAGGACACAGACAGGAAGATAAATGAAATTGGCATTCTTTATTACGCACCTAGCTCTGCCAGCAGCTCCCCTGGGCCAAGGGGTGAGTGTTTATCTGCATGCCTCATTTAGCCTCGTTCTGAGCCCTCTGAATCATGGGCTACAGCTCCTCCTCCTCATGACCAACTGAGCCCCTGACTCTACTGGGCACCCAGGGGGCCTCATTAGGCTCTGCAGCACACTAGGTGACCATTTCTTATGCCCCTGCTTGGTGGGTAGCAGCAGGTGCTACCAGCTGAGGACAGGCTTTGGGGTAGGTCAAGAGAGGACGAGAGCATGGAGCTCTCTGGCCTCTGGAGGAAGTGCCAACCTTCCAATGCATCCCACTGAGAGATGGGGCTAACCTGGAAAGAAACAACAATGAAAAGACCTTTTCCAAGCCAAGGCTCGGGCTCTGTGCCGCACCACTCCTTCAGGGCGGTGCCTGTCCATGATCACGTGGCCCCCAAGCATGGTAACTCAAGGGTTATACCAAGGGCACAGCCACATCCAAGGAGTCTTTATCCATATCTAATTCCAAACTTTAGAGCCTACGTGTAGGACACTGACAGCAGCTAGGATGGGAATTCTCCCTCTGCCAGGCACTTGCTCGCCAGGTAGTCTTGCAAAAGTTGTTTCACCCCTATAATTCTGTTTCTTCCCCTGCAAGACAAGCACTGGAAAAGAACCCACCTCAGAGAACTGAGAGTAAGTTAGCTTGGGGCCTCTACACAATTTCTCCTCGTCCAGTGATAGGCTGTTCAGTCTCTCAGCCGCCTGTGCCATGGAGTCAGTGGACAGCTCCGTCCTCCCCTAGGTCTTCCATCTCCTTAGACAGCATTAGCATGGATCAATAGCCCAGCTACAACTCAATCATGCTACAGTCCCCCTCTCCAGGCAGAAGGCTCCTGGCTCCCAGAGCTGTGGGCAAGATGATTTGCTGCAGTTTGTTCTGATATCCCCCATGGCCCCACCCTTAACTAATGCAAGAGCACAGGTAATAAATACCTTGTAGGTTGGAGGTAGGGATGATGGAGAAAGGAGGTTCAGCCTGTTAGAGGCCACCTTCTCATAGACTGGCGTGTCTGGTCAGGGATAAGATGTTGATACAAGAGGGCTAGCCTCAGCTATCCCATCTCCACAGATGTCTCTTACTCACATCAGACTCCTCACTCACAGCAATACTGTACTGTAGGCACGGGTAACCTGCTGGCTGGGATGCAGGCTGTGCTGGTGGGATGGAGATGCCGTCTATATGATGGATTAGAAGAGGCAGGGGACCACAAAGCTGCCCCCCTACAGCCAAATGCAGCAGCCTATGCTAGGTGTCCACAGTTAAACCTCAGTTCATCCAGCTCCAGGAGACAGCACCCAATATGATGGAGCTTCCCCTGCACCTGCTGGGGCTGAGCAAAACAAGGGTCATTTTCATCCTCGGCTACACTTTCTCTCTCCCTCTCTCATTCCAGCTCCATGCAGGCGGCAAGAGAGACATTGATTTTTTTTCTTCTTTTCATTTTTCTCCTGGCTGCAGCCAAATGAGGTCAGGAGTTAAATTAGTCCTGGGAGGTAAAAGCAGCTGCACTCATACTTCAGCTCTCTGCCGACTCTGGCCAGAGAGCCCTGACTGTTGCTTTTTTGTGTTCTTCCTTACAGATTCGGTGCCAGAGGGGCTGGGAAGAAATCATCCGCCTTTGGAACCCCTGGGGCAACACAGAATGGAGAGGGCGCTGGAAAGATGGGTATGGGTGATGGGCACATGGGCAGGTGAAGATTGTTCCCTGAGAACCTGGGCAGGGTCTGGCTAGCCCACTGCAGTCCTCACTATAGGCCTGGCCATGTTCATCCCTAGCTATGGCTATGAGTACACTAATAATCCCAGGGTATCATTTCCCAGGCATCAATTAGCACCTGGGAAGTGCATGACACAACATGTGCCCTGGGCTAGGTAGGCGCTGTAATATGTATACAAATGGTGAGACCCGGTGTCTGGCTTCAGAAGGTCTTCGCAAACTCACATACGTATCCAAGATTAGCAAAGAGCATGAGAGACAGGATGGGAGCTGAGCTTTCCCTTGCGAAGAGATAGCTAGAGAATAAGAGCATCCTTCCTGAAAGGGGTTCCTCGGATTCAGATGCTGATGATGCCACTCGATCAGCATGGGGTGGGCTTCATGGGTAGAGCTGAGACAAGGATCTGGGTGAGCTTTTGACTGAATAGACTCGGATGTTCCTGACACCTGACCTGGACTCGGTGTACCTACATGCCTGCAATGCTCTTTGCTAATGGCGGGGCCTGTGGAGTAGCTAGGCCTCCAATACCCCTAAGAGCAACTCAGCAACTTCCCCCAGGTGCCAGCATGGTCATCTCAGCTGCCGTAGCCATACCTCTGCTGCCCGACTTGCCTTTTATGTACAATTAAATATCTAGTTTCCACATGTGAGAGAGAACATTCAACATTTGCCTTTCATTTGCCCCTCTCATTATGAGCTCTTCCTCCCACCCCAGTCCCCAGTGCCTTGGTGACTGACAGGAAGAAGGGGATAGAAGGAGGACAGAGGGCAGCAACACTTTATTTGCTTCTCTTGGTGGTCAGCGGGGCTGGGACTGTCACACTCCACTCAGGATCTGTGCAGACCTGTGAAAAAGCATCACCGCGCCGTGACTGCTGCCTCACTTCCAGCAGAGTGGGAGCATGATCAGAAAGGAAGGGCAATGTGTCAGACAGAACAGCACAGCACCCGGCAAGTAGGGAAAGTCAATACAGTGCTCACAGTGAGCTCCAGAAGGCACGTGCCGACAGCCAGGGTTACTGGACCAGCACCCCAGCTGGACTCCCCGGGCCAAGCTAACGCAAGACCCCTTGATTCAGTGTGGGCCCTGGGGCTGGGTGTGTACCTGGTCTCATGGGCACTCAGCAACCACTGTGAGATGAAGGTGTGATGGAGGATGAGAGACAGAGAAGGAGAAATAAAGGAAGGGAGAGAGGGGAGAGGAGGAGAAAAAATAGGAACATCAGGACATGTCTATAAACTAAGCCTGCTGGAACATCTATGTTATTCGCTGTAGAATGGGAGAAGGAAAATGAACCCAGGAAAGCACCCGTGTACCAAGGCAACCTTCATTCCTGTCCCTTTGCTTCTTTTCTCTTGCCTGTATTCTTAAAATTATATTTGTCTTCTTTCTTCCATCCTGGCGATTAGACATAAGGCTCTCACATGCCAGGCAAGCTCTTCACCACTTCATTATATTCTCAGCCCTCATTATTATCTGGTTGAGACAGAGTCTTGTTTTCTTGTCAAGCCTCACTCAGGCCTTGAACTTGTCATCCTTTCATCTCAACCCATGGGGTACCTAAGATCACACATCTGTGCCACCAGACCTGGATTATCCTTTAGCCTTTCCAAAGTAAATCTGAGTAACCTCTGGCTGTCCCCAGTTCTTCAGGCCCAGCACCCCAAACTGCTGAATGTGAGCCCAAAGGGTATTTTGATTGGCTGATAAAAGCAGGACAAGCCAGGCCATTGACAACAGGCTCCCTAGGGTGAGGAGAGGCAATAAGGCCAAATACTTAATATGTCCCTTGTGTCTTCCACGACCAGTAAAGGCCACAAGGGACATCAGAGTTCAGAATAGGAAAAGGTCCCATCAGTAGACATGCTCAGGGAAAGTGTGACAGGTGGCAATGAACATGAGGTGTCCTTGTAGCAAGGGCATAGGGCGTGCTTCAGGAGAGACACTCAGTAGGGACGCTCTCCCTAGCCAGGAAACTGCTGGGATGCAGCCAAGGAAGACAGGATGGCAGGAACAGTCCTGAAGCTTGGATTGATGCCCTATAGGAATGAGCATGAATGGAGCCTCTAGTTGCACACAGAGCAGCAGCCACCCCGTAGGGTCATGTCCTTTGGCTGAGGGCCGACGGTCAGCCTTCTCTCACCGGAGCCAGGCTGGAAGGAAGCGGTGGAGACCGCATAATCACTGTCTCCATGCAGGTAGTCGATTTCTTCCCTACTCCTTAGGAATGGAGACGGATGGTGAGAGCCGGATGGTCTAATCTCAGCCATAATTGAAATTTCAGTCGCACACACTTAAAGGCAAACTTGCATGAATCAATAGCGTATTGATTTACACTACATTTATTTTCCCTTACACACTGCAGAAAATGTAATTATCGCTTAATTATAAAATTGCCATTTTACAATAACACATCTGACTGCCTCGGCCAGGAGCCGGAAGCCTGGGGGGGGGGGGTCTCTCTGCCTTTCTGTCCTGACACAGAGGTGACCCACGCTCTTGATGCAGGTTTCTCTATGGGAAAGATCTCATTAAACCTTTGTGCCTCTGGGGCCTATAGCCTGTGGTGCTTCTCTCTACTTTGAAGCACAAGCTGAAGGAAAAACAGCTGTTCCCTTTTGCCTGGAAGCATCTCTTTTCCATCATATCCCAGAACTCGACTCTGGAACACATCATCTCTGTAGTTTAGTTAACTAAGCAAAAGTGAGAGAAATCATTGCATGGAGTGTGTGCTGAGGTGAATGTTAGATACCAGTGATAGCATCATAGAAAGCCAGGTCACTGCTTTCTGCTCTCGGGGCTCCTAGAGTCGAAAAGGAGAAAGACATAAAACACAATGGAGCTATAGCTACAGAGAATGCTAGGTCTATGGGAGACGAAGGGAAGGGCCAGGTCTCAGTACGAAGCGGGTGGGCTTTAGCCAAGTGTCTCATACCAAGTACCCTTTAGGTGAAAAGCTGAGAGAGTGGTAGCAGCTCAGCCCGGAGAGGTGCATCCCTACTGGAGGAGCAGCGTGGTAAAAGCAAACAGTGTTTGTGTTGGGGGCGGGGGTGACCCTTTTTAAGGAAATGAAGATATTCATGATTGCTGGAATAGGAGGTGGGGCAGAAGCAGCCCAGTTAAACCTGGAGAGGTTCTCCGAGGCTGAGGTATTCCTTAAGGACTTTGAACTTCACCCTGGGTGTAACTTAATGCCACCAAAATGTCTTAAATAGGGAAGTGACTTCTGCTCTGGAGTGTTCATCTTGGTGGCAGGATAGAGGATGAGGAGGAAAGTGAGTAGAGCTATGTTCAGGGAGACCACATGTCCTCGAGGGAAGAAAGGGAGGCTGAACTAGGGTAGCAGAAGGAGGAGTGGGACCAGGACATCTGTGAGGGGGCCCTAGGAGACAGAGTCAATAAATGATTACTACTTGGCAACTGTCAAGCGGTGGAAAGCCAAAGCTCTTGTGTTCAAGCTTGGTAATAGGAGAAAGCAGAAGATGAAGATGGTTGAAGATAACAGGTAGTTTTTATTACTGTACATTAATTATATGAGTTTTGGTATCCTTGTACATGTAGAAGATGTATTTTGATCATTCCCCCACTTTATTATCCTTGTATGTCCTCCCTCCCATTTCCCACTGTAAATTTATTGGATCAGCCTAGGCACCTACCAACAGATATGCTGGTAAACAAAATGTGATATATACACATAATGGAATGTTATTCATCCATAAAGAAGAGCAAAATCATGCTCTGAGCAGAAAAAAAAAATGGCAGAACTAGAGAATACCATATTGAGTGGAAAAACCCAGATCCTGAAGAATAGCTGTTGAGTGTTTACTCATACATAACACCTAGATTGTAACAAAAGTGGGCAGGTGATTTGAGGTCACTGTGGGCCCCTTGCAGTCATGTGGGAGATCTCTTTCTTGGTTTCTCTCTCTCCATACGCAGGTCCCAAGAGTGGGAGGAAACCCATGACCCACGGAAAAGCCAGCTGTACGAGAACAAGGATAATGGCGAGTTTTGGTATTTACCCTACTTTTTTATTATTCACTTTATATCCCTACCACAGCCCCTCCCTCCTCCCTTCCCAGTCCCACCCTCTTTCTCCTTTCCCTGCCTCCCCTTCTCTCCAGAAAAGGGGGAGCTCCTCCCACCAACCCACCCTGGGCACACCAAGTTAAATCAAGTGTACCCTCTTCCACTGAAGCTGGACAAGGCAGCCCAGCTAGGCGAAGGTGATTCAAAGGCAGGCAACAAAACCCATGTTAGAGACAGCCTCCACTGGGGACCCTTCATGAAGACCAAGCTTCCCATCAGCTACATATGTGTAGGGGACCTAGGTCACCTCAATGCATGCTCTTCTTTAAAGATGTTTGAAGTTCTTATTTCCCAAGCTCTCCATCACAAATGCTTCCCTTAAACTCTCATGAGGATGGAAATTAGTGTTGCAAAGACCCACTTAGAGTGAAACTCGGTTCTTCACCAAGGCAAAAAAAAGCTTTGAACAGCAGGGGTTATGTCCCCTCTTCTTGGTGTAAAGGTTATCTTGGAGATGAGACACTGGGCTCTCCTGGACATTTTGATGGTAACGGGTACTTTCTCAGAGGTTTGAGTCTGGAGGCATGATTTCACCCTTGTCTTCTGTCATATGTGGACCCAGCAGCTCCAGTTTGCTTTGGCAAGACTCCCCAAGAGAGTAACTGAAAGAGAATCTACCAGCCTGGCCCTGGGTGGGATATCACTGTCCTCAGCTAGAAGCTATTCAAGACCCCATGCCTTGAAAACACGTGCCTTATGTGCGCCTCTTAGAAAAGATGCACATTTCTTGCAGGGTCCTCTGGTTTAGATAGTGGCGTATTTTAGTGAGATTTAGCCTGTGTGTGTGTGAAAGATAAAAGAAATAGCAGGACAGATCCATAGAATAAGTATGGCTGGGACTTCAGATGCTCCCTGGAAAACAGGAAAAAGGAAATGAACTTGAAAAGGAGGCTATGGCAGCACACACAAGACCTGCACAGATTCAAACCAGACAAATTCCCAGCACTGAGAAGGAGCAGTGGACACAAAGTTCCACCCGTAACCAGGAAGGCTTTTGCAATTAATACATGCCAAGAAAAGAAATATTTTTTTCTCCAATGGAGTGTCACTGGGCATACTCGTCATATGACAGTGCAGGCCCCATGCCTAGAAGTAGACCAACATAAAACAAACTCTACTTGGGGCACGTGCTTTTTGTTGATTCGTTTGTTTTTTTAGTTGTCTGTTTTGATTCTCACCTTTTTTGTTGTTGTTGTTCATCTTTTGTATAAGAAAGAGAAAGGACATGATATTGTGTGGGTGGGAAAGTGGGGCGGGGAGTTGGAGGAGGAATAAGAACATGGTCAAATATACTGTATGAGAATAGATTTAAGTGATTAAAGAAGAAGAAATTTAGCAGGGGTGGAAGAGTGAAAGAAAGCCTGGGTCTAAGCTGCTAAGAATCAGAGAGACAAGTGTCAATTGGAAGAGCAAATCTTCCCCAATTATCTCTATATCAACCCTAGCACAAGGAAGGGTTTTCACTGCAGCATCCATGCGTTTTCTTAATGACATCAGCAATGAATTTGCAAAGATCAAAGGCAAGACTGACGACAGTGTGATAGACCAAGGGCACAGAAAACCTGGCCTTTGTCCCACTGGCCCTAAAGTGACTCAGCTGTATTAACGGTTTCGGGAAGTGGTTTTGTCAGGTGACAGACAATAGCAAGATTTGTCTCTACCGCTGTCCTCTTGAGCATGGATGAAGAGTCTCAGGGCAGAAAGGAATGACACTGAGTATGACGGAGACAGGCTCTGGTCTTTGGTAGGCTGGTGGTAAGTCAACACATGGGTGCTTCTGCTGACTGGAGAGACACAGTGACATAGTAGGAAGCTGGACATAAGCATGCAGCCAGAAGTGACTTGGATGGTGTGTCTGTTTCCCACAGGATGTCATGTCAAGATTTCCAAGAGAACTTCTCCAGCCTGTTCATATGTAACCAGATCCCGATCACCCCGGATCACGGAGTCACACCCAATGAAAGATGGCGCCAAATGATGTTTAAGAACCAAGTGATCTCAAGAAACACAGCAGGTGGTTATTTTGCTTGACCAGTAGCTGCCATTTCTGCCCTAACTCTAACTCTTCTCTGACTCCTGTGTATATGGGCCTGACGAGGGAAGCAAAGGAGTTAGCTTCAAAGGACAGCTACCACTTCTCTAAGCACAAGCAGGAAGGCTTTAGGGGAGGGATGGTGGGAGGGTAACCACTGCTCTAGTATCCTACAGGTTCTGCTACTTAGCTCCACCCATGTCCAGGATGGAAGGCTGGCTCTCTGCTACCCAAGCAGGAGGAAATACCCAACACAGGAGGAAAGGCTATGGAAAAAGCACAGGAAAGGAAGTCAAAGCCTCTTTAAACCATCGTCATTCCCACACCCTAGCTTTGTGGCTGGGAATATCACTGTTCACCGTCCTCAGCTGCCCCAGGTGTAAACGGTACAAATAGTAATCCCAGTTTACCCCCTTGAGGCTGCAGAGCACTACCCAGACACAGGGTGAATAGTCCTGCTCTGATCATGAGATAGCAGTGGTAGGCACCTCCATCACTGTCTATCCTGTTCCCTGTTTGTGACGCTGGTACCTGAAACTGCTTCCTATGAGATAGAGTCCTTGTGAGCTTGCGCATCCCCCATAAAAGTGGCTTGTAAACATGTCTGTATGAGAGAATGTATGTTTACACCTGCCTCTCCAGGAAGATTTCCTTGAGTGACCCCAGACCTCAAGGTGTGCTTCTTTTTTATCTCCACACTCTTGTGATCACTGTACTAATCAGAGAGCCTTGTCACCAAGAAGGCCAAGGGCAGACTATATGGAACTGCTGAGTCATTCTTACTTATTCATATCCCCAAGAAGTGCCTGCCTGACTACACCACCAAAACCCCTTTCCTCAAAGATAATACATACCAGTGAACTAACCCGACTTACACAGTAAGGCCATTTATAGGAATACCTTATTACAAGGAAGAGAAGGAAGGAAACAATCAATTGAGTACCTGCTATATGCTGCTAAGTACATTTTTAATCATCATCTGATTCGGTACTCATAGAAAGGCCATGACCATGATGTTCTTCTAAGTCTCCTTATTCACTTTTCGGAGCTCATCAGCTGTGACCCATGCCTTCTGAAGAACATGCGCTCATCTGTATCCTGACTTTCCTGCAATGCTTCATGCACTTGAGTCTAATAGTTTCCATGTGAGCTCTCTTGCTCTGGCTTGTGCTCAGGTACAAGAGCGCTGTAGATGAGCATCACGCCACCTATTTCCTGCTGTCTTCACTGCTGCTTGGTGATGGATGCCATCCAAGGCTCTAGTGGTTACTGTTATTGCTGGTACAATAAGTTCATGCATTCTTGGAAAGTCTGTAGTGAAGACAGGTAGACTCCTGGGGATTCACTTGCCAGCCAGCCTGGCCTACTGGCAAGTCCTAGACCAGTGACAGTCCCTGTCTCACAAAACAGAACAGAACAAAACAAAAACAATAGGTAGAACATGAGGATTGAAACTTGAGGTTGGCCTCTGGCCTTCACAAACATGTGCACACACACCTGGACACCTAGATATATACACACATACAAACACACACACAAATAAGGCTGAATTTATAGTGTAAGAGACACTTTTGCTCAAGTAGGGAATAATACTCGCCTCTGTTTTTAAGAGGAAGAAACTGAGGCTTAGAATATAAAGAACTCATTTCACAACCACTGGCTGTGGCTGCGGTGGGCCCCGACCTCAGCTTTCCAAACAGTTTTAACCCAACCCCATAATGTCCTGTACTGGAGTTCTAGGGGTATTTCTGAATCCCAGGACTCTTTCTCTTCCAGGACACGGGAGGGATGCTCAGTACCTCTTTGGTGTTCAGGAGCCCACTGATGGTAACAATGTTGTTGTGGCCTTCACGATCACGCCACAAAGCCTGAAGACAGAAGAGGAAATATTTCCATTACATTTCCAGGTGTTCAAGGTAAACAATGTGCTCTAAGTCTTGTTCTTTGTAGATCCTATATATACGTTAGGCTAGGTTCAGACACTGGCCAAGCTGCAAGATCTAATGATAAAAGCCCAAAGGCATTCATGTGTCCAGCTCTAAAGTTTTAAGCAAAATCTAAACTAAAGAAGAATTGTCTAGTTCTCCTTGACTATTAAAAAAATTTTTTTTTTGTTTTTCGGTTTGGGTTTAGATTTTGGTTTTTCGAGACAGGGTTTATCTGTGTAGCCTTGGCTGTCCTGGACTCATCTTGTAAACCAGGCTGGCCTCAAACTCACAGCAATCCACCTGCCTCTGCTTCCCTGAGTGCTGGGATTGAAGGCGTGCACCACCACAGCCAGCTAAATTTTTATTCTTAATTATGTATATATGTATATGTGGGTATATGCATGTGTAAGTACAGGTATCCGTGGAGTCTAGAAGGGTTGACCCCTCCAGAGCTAGAGTTGCAGGCAATTGTGAGCTACGCTGTGCAGGAGCTTGGAAAAGAACTCTGCAAGAGCAGCATTTGTTCTCAACCCTGAGCCATCCCTCCAGCCTCTTAACCATGTTTTAAATGGCCTACCCCCTTTGCCTGTACCACTTGTGTGGTATGGATTTTCCAAATATGCCTCAGAATCTAATGCTTATACCTCAAAAATCACTCAAGTCTAAGACCAGCTTATATTATGCAAATTCTTGGGCTATCGCCAGACCCCCAGATTTTTACATGCAGAGCCTAACGGTCTGTATTTTAACAAGTTCCTCAAAGTCTGCCTGCTTACATCATTTTTAAATATCATTGGTTAAAATTTGAAGAGCTTAACACGCGCACACACAAACACTTAAGTCAAGTAGGTGAATTCTTTTTCCTTTTATGCCTACTGTCTATACTCTAGACCAAAGCCCAGATACAGTTCAGTGGCTGACAGGTCGTTTGGCTGCTCATCCAAAACCAGGTTTTACCTTTAGCCCAGACTCCTGTCCTCTACTACATTCCCAACCAGCTCCCTCACTCCCCTAAACACCAGCACGTATATATGCACCATGAGACAGTTAACTAAGAAACTCATTTCTTTAAAAACTCAATTTAAAAGGGAAAAGTTACACAGAAAAATCTGATGGCTCTTCTGTCTCTTTTCCTGAAATAAACCAAAGCATCCCAAAGGTAGAGTGACTCCCAAGTCATCCATCCCATAGCCTCATTGCACAAATAAGACCAGGAACTCCTATGATATAAGTAGTCCCCTCTTCCCACATTAGAGTTGGAAAGGCTAGTACACAGGAGTGTGAAATGGCATGCCAGAGTTAACGATGAAGCTGAGACTGGGCATCAGATGCCCCCAAGCCTGTCACAGAGCTCAGAAATCTGCTGACACACTAAGCTAGACATGGGCTTAGCATACCTGAACAGCTTCAGTTGCTCAGAAACAAAGCAGCTTTCAAAGACAAAGCTCTTAGCCCATTTACAGCCAAGCTTCCTGCCTCCTCTGCTCATGGGGAATTCACAGCAGTAGTTCTTGCTACTAAGAAGGCTTTATGGGTGTGGTGCTGCAGAGTCACAAACTATGTCATGTAGTGTTTCACAACTGTGGATATCCCGACTTTTATAGACATGAAATCCACAAGAAAAAGAATCCTCTTCCCAACAGCTGGGGATGGTGGATAGAGTTTGATGGCAGCACCCATAGGCCCAGGCCCAGGGTTTTCAGCAGGGCTTACATACTTGCCTTTCTCATGGTACCCAGCGCAACAAGAGAAACAAGGACCCTTGCTCTGGAAGGAGAACCTGGTGGGTTCTACTTTCTTAATATAGTTCAAAACCCTTACCTATTCCTACCTCTTTTACTTAATTCTTCAAGAGTCAAAGCTCCTACAGAAAAGACTGTTGGGATTCAACACAATACTTTTAAGTTGTCTCAGGCCTGCCAGGCCTATCAAAGAACATCTTCGAAGGATGCAATAATAGACAGTTGTCATTTGAATCTCTATCCATGGCCTTCCCTCCGATTTGGTGGGAGGAATCATGCAGGCAGCCACTGCAGTAGCTAAGGAAACCAAATATCCCATCTCCTGGCCTGAGATGCACAAGGGGAAGGCTTGCAACCTGGGTGTTCCCACTTGTTTTCCCTTTTACCTCCATTCCATCCACCTGACCATACACACATACCTGGCATTGCCCATACTCAACTATTAATTAAACAAAAGAGGTGAGAATAAGCAGGCACTATTTACAGAAAATCTTTGGGCCCAGAAGTAGCCACATAGGATAGTCTGTAGTAATGTCTAGCTGTGAAGACATCTTGAGCGGCTACCTCCTACCCTTTGAGCATCATTTTCTAGATGACCCAACCTACAGCCAATGGACAGACACACCCATGATTCTGGAGCTATAGTGAAGTTGTAATCAACTCTATTTTTAACACTTCTCCAAGCTCCTCTCTCTCCTTTGTACTGAGGTACATTATTTCTCAGCTGCCACTTACCAAAGGGGCACTCAGACTGGAGTCTTCCTCGGGCTTCCTGAGATCTCATTAGTCCTCCCAGGATCCTGATGGAATTAAATGCCAATGACCAGTCTAGATCTCATCATGAGATGCTTGAGGAAGGGACTGGAAAGAGTGCTCAGTGGTTAAAAGTGCTTGCTTTCTCTTATAGAGCATCTAGGTTGGGTTGCTAGTACTACCATAGAGTAGTTCACAACTGTCTATAAATCTAGTTCCAGGGTTTTCAACACCTTCTACCTTCATGGGCACTAGACATACATTTGGTGCATACCTATCTATGTTGGTAAACAGTCATATACATAAACAATTTTTTTAATTGAGACAGGGTTTTTCTGTGTAGCCCTGGCTGTCCTGGACTCGCTTTGTAGACCAGGCTGGCCTCGAACTCACAGAGATCTGCCTGCCTCTGCCTCCCTGAGTGCTGGGATTACAGGCATGGGCCAAAAGTCTGGCTATAAATACATTTTTTAATCTTTAAAAAATAAAAAAGATGTGCCAGTTCTTTTTGTATTCCAGGCAGAAACAACAAGTTCACCAGCATCCAGGCTTATGGAAGTCCCTAGGGCTGGGTGATAATTATAATGCTGATGTAGCTGAAATGGAGCTACAATCTTAGTGTGAGCTTGTGATTCCCCAGCCACTGTGGGCACACTGTTTTGTCTTACATCAGCCTGCTACCACTGATGTGTGAACAGGCAGGAAAAAGCCAGTGCAGAGGAAAGGGACAAGAGTACATGCTATTCAGTCCTCATTCCCCAAAAATCCTCCAATGGGCCAGAGTTTTACACCGTGACACCCATCAAGTGGTCCATCTGCATGGTTAAGACCCCCCCTCACAGTAGGAAGGGACCTGAACCCAGGATGACTGGGACAGACTGTGTTTGGTGGGAAGTGGGCTTCACTGCAAAGAAAGCACCACAGCTCACCCTGTTCCCCACTCTATTTCTTGCCTGTCTAGCTTCCATTTCCACACACATGGAATAGGATTGGTGCCTCTGTTCAGAGGACCGTGGCGAATAACCTGCATATCACGTAGAAGGACCCTGAACATTGTGGAGGAGCGTAAAGACGAAACTATGTTCTTGGGGCTTCCTTTCACCAGGCAGAAAAAAATGGAACATAGCTCTCCCCCATTCTTACGTGCACACACATTCCCTGTAAGGGGAGGGAGTATCCATAGAAGAAACCCCTATCATGCTTACAGTTGTCTAAGGATTCCAAAGAAGTTCTCTTCTCATTGGTGTTCTCCATATTGAATTATTTGTACTTGACTTTGGGAAATCTGCCCTTGACTGAGACTGTGGCCGATCTCTGGTCCTGAACGTGTCCTCCCATCTCTCCTTTATTACCATCATAGCTATGAACAATAACCACATCTTGCTCTGACATTAAGGGAGCGTTACTTCCACCCAGATATTTTCTTCCATCTTCAGTTTCCTTCCCACTGCTGCTCCCTGCAGCAGCAGAGGTTTCCGTTTGTACAACTCTGCACAATAAATGAAGAATCTGTCCCCACTCCCAACACACAACCTTGTGCGCCAGACAGGTTGACCACACAAGAATTAGCATGGGCCCTGAGCTAGGATGTGAGACTCAGTTGTCTTTCTGTTGCGTCTGGCTTCCTGAAGCTCCTTTTTCTCTCTTCCACAGGTAGACTCCCAGGTATGGCTCACTGCTGTCCTCATTGACTTCCCACACCTCTGATGCTGTCCCTTGGTAAACTGTTATACCTCTTCCAACTGTTGTACCTATCCACATGTCCTAAGTCTACAAATTCACTCTCGCTGCATCTTCAATCAGCAGTCAGCTTAACATCTCCAAACAGGTCAACAAACTAGGATATAATTTGTCATTTTGGTATGTGGTTGGACCCCTTAAGGATTCTCTCTTTAACATCCAAGAGGGGCTGCAACTGTGGAAACATCTTGAAGCATTTGGTCCTCATAGAGAAACCTGGTCCAGAGGGTTCCTGTGCCTTTAAGATGAGGGCAGCAGTAAGGGATATCTAGGGAAGACCTCTAGACTCTTGAATTAGTCCCCAAATCTATTGCAAGCTGATGCTTCCAGGCTTTGTATAGCTTCAAAGCATTCCCTGGACCTCTTCTCATCAGCAAATAGATAGCTTCTTTATCCAATAACCTGACTTGGTCAAGTGCTGAAACAAGGTCTGAAGACTATAAGGAAGGGTGGAAAGGGACAATTGGGTTCAGAGGGCCTGACCTCAGAGGTACAGACTTTGTCATGACTGTGATCTCTTCAGTAACCTTCCTCTGCTGCCAAAAGGAAGATACAATGTATGGGTGAGGGACGGGATATAGCCATGACAAGCAGAAAGTATCAGTGCCCTACCCCAAGGCTGTCAAGACCCCAAGGAGTAGTGTTTAGAGTAGCAACTCTCAGAACAGGGAGACTCAGAAATCCAGACATAAAGTTGGCAGCAAAGAGGTCTATGTCTTGGCCATGACCCAGCCACAAAGCAGGGGCTTAGAATGTGCCTGGGTCCCTGGTACTCCAGCCATACAAGAATGCCTAGTTCTGTAGAAGGGCTCTGAGGAAAGATCGTGAATGAATGAAATGGATCAGAGTTCCAGTTCCCTGAGCTGGAGAACCTAACATGGTAGGGATTTGAGCCAGAAAAGGGCACAAACCCCATCACTAGAATAACAGGGCCAGCTGTGTAGCTGCCTGGTCCTGAATCTGCATGAAGCAGGCTCCTCTGGGCACTAGCCCAAGGTCTCCTTTCATTCCTGAGTCACACTTTTAGCCACCACTGAGCATGTCCTCTCTAAACAGGACTTCAAAAAAAAAATATGATGAGGGTGAAGAGAAGCAGATAAGTGAGGCCATTCTAACCTAGCTTGTAGGAGGAAGACTGCTCACATACCCTTGCACATGCATTTATACCCAGTGCCAGAGGGTACAGCTGCTCTTTTGGAAAAGACCTGGCCCCAGCATTCATTACTTTCTGTCAAAGGGAGTTAAGAAAGCAGGACCCCCCACCCCACATGGACTGCTGTGCAGCAGGAGCAAACCTGCCCCGGAGGTCCCACCTGCCCTCTGCTGTACACCAGGGGACAGTGGCCTACCCCCCGCCTGTCCCCATCACTACCCCCCGACAGAAACGTCCCTATTCCTCCTCTTCTTCCCCCAAGGCAGAGCCCATCAATAACCATTTCATGCTGTGTAACCATTCTAAATGGAATCAGCATGTTCACACATAGTAGGAAAATTTGTTTAGTAAGGGGTTTTTATTATATAATATGTATGTGACATCTGGTAATAGGAATTGTGTTATATTTATTGTTTTATCTGCAAGAAATTTTGAAAGAAAAGGAAAATGATTGAGACCCATTATTTTCCAATGAGAAGGACTCCCGGGGCTCTTGCTAGAGAGATGAAAGAGAGAGAGAGGAGAATGCAACCTTGCAGTCCTATGGCAGCCCAGAGCATGTGATTGAAGGTTTAGAGGAAACATTGCCATGGGGATCTCAGAAGAAATTCAGCACTGGGACAGTGTCACTATTCCCATGTCTTGTTTGCACATAAATAAGAAAGAAATTGGAGTTCCAGATGCTAGTAGATTAGAGAGATAAAACTACCTGTCATCTGCTGTAGTGTCCAACCTTTTGACATTGTAACATGATTTTGTCATCTACAGATGTGTTGGGCCACATCCACAGCTATCCTGGGACACATGTGGCCTACACACCTGGTAGATAAATACTGTTGTGTGGCGGGTGGGGGTTCATTGTGAATCTGAATCAGCACTCTATCTCCTTTTCCAGTGTAATGGTGTTCCAGTGAGCAGAGAAAGGTCTAGAAGGCTGTAGCCCGTCTTAACTAGCCAGGCTTCATGTGTAGAAAGGGCTTTCTCATGATAACCGTGTTTCTTCTAGTTCCAGAAGTTCCAGGAAAGACTGCCGCCTGCATTTTTCTCCCCATTTAGAAATGCTGCCCAGGGCATGGAATATGTATCCAAGTGCAACTTCACCAAATCCTTCCACCTGAACCCCGGGACCTATGTAGTGGTTCCCTCCACACACCGAAAAGAGGTTGAGTTCCTGCTCCGCATATTCCTCAAAATGCCAGACAAAGACAGGTATAAAAGCACAGGGGTCCTGAGTGTTCTATTCCACTTCGGGGTTTCTAAATGAGCAGTGCTCTGTGTGTTATATGCAGCACCTGGTGTGCCAGGGACACAATATGAGTCTTGAGATAGTCACTACAGTGGGGAATGAGAAAGTCCATGAACCAATAGCCCAACAGCAATGTAAACCACATGAACGAGCAGAGTAGAGAGACTGATTCTGGCCATAGGGATTGGGAAGGGCTTCTCAGAGAAAACAGCACATAGTAAATGGAAGTTAGTAATTTCAAGGAGAAAATCATACATGTGGGAAGAAAGAGCCTGGAAAGAAGCAGGGGCATAACAGAGCCTGAGGCTTATTAAGCATATGTACAGGAAGTTCATACCATGTATTATATTCACTTGTCTGAAACATGCCAAGATTTCAGGGTAGACCAAGAAGACAGAATGACCTGAAAAACAGACTCTGATTCATGAGAGTCTTAAGTGTTGTCATGGGTCAAGGTTGGGTTCAAAAAGTCCTGTCCCTCTGAGCCTGAGGCAGGAGTTACTATAGTCATAGAGATCTTTATGACGAATGTATAAGGGCCATCACTGCCAATTCAAGACAGAGCATGAGTCAAAGGTCATCTGCCTCCTGGCAGTAAAAGTCACCATCCATGTGCAACTCAGTATGAAGGAGTCAGTGGCTAGAAGAGCACACTATGTCCACCCCAAATGAACATATATGATCATTGTATGTCTACTGCCAGAGAAGTTAGGTATCATCAGGTGCCCTCCACAGGTACTCCTGGAAATATAGTGTGGGTCATTTTGTCACACTGTTCCTCTGGTTTTCTAGGAATCCGGGCAACAATTTCAACCTCAGAGCCCTCAAGGTAGGTGTGCAGGTCTTATTTTCTGTCTTTGTTAGCTACATCACATCTTCCAAGTGCTTCTCCTCCCTGATCTTGCTATTGACCAGGGAGAACAGAGACAATATGATAGACTACTGGTAGCTCTAAGAGGTTGAGCAGAGGAGAAGACCAGCCCTATAAGACCAGACTGGACCCAAGTCTCTTCTAACAAACTTTAGTTTTCAAATCCCCTTAAAGTTTGATTTCCTTCACCCCACCCTTGCAACTACCAGGTGAAGTTGCTGTCTTAGATTCAGGTAGGCCGCTTGTGTCCTTCAGTCAGGCCAAGCTGTGGCCTCTTTCCCGGAAATTTAACGTAACTTTTTTCCCTTTGATCCAGGGAAGTCTTTCCAAAAGCGGATCCCAAAAGAGCATTTTCTACAGATATATTGATCAGGTATGCTGTCGAACACCCATGGACCTATCAGGAGAGGGAGAAAATCCAGGGATAAGACCTCTCCAGTTGCTTATCAGAATGCACAGAGCGAAAAGGAATTGGTCATAACAGCCTCTTTCTATCCCCAAATGTTCTGGATGCCAAGCTCTGGAGACAAGTGATGTCCCAATGTGGGAGGAATCCCACTGGAACATAGAGCTTAGGAAGGGAGAGGATAATTATGGGCTGTGTGTAAGAGATATATTGTGGCTTAAGCCTTTAGACAAGCAGTTGGCAGAAATCTTTCTTTCTCTGGCTCAGCCACAGACACCCGAACCCCATACCTGGCATTGTTCCTCCTAGAGCTGGCCAGCCTCGGAAAGCCCCAACAGCACTCTTCCTGCCAAGCCACCTATGAGCACACGGGGCTTTCCTAATGGTTTAATAAACTGTTATAAAGAACTCCTTGACTCCTCAGGATAAAAGAGCTGCCAATGGTGCTGTGGGATGGGCCTTTTACCATTAATAACCATGTCGTGTGGGAAGCAGAAAGTGATATAGATGATTTTGTGTACCACGGGCCAAGCAGAGACTGAAGAAGGAAGGATGCCAGGCATCCCCTGCCTCTGTATTCAGAGGGCTAATAGCATGGTGGGATCTGAGACACAGGTTGGACTTACACACATAAAGGAGAGGTTGCGGGGGGGGGGGTGAATGAAGAATGTGGCTGGAGTGAGGGGTGAGTGTTGAAAAGAACAGTCTTTCAGCACTCGCTCAGGATTCAGGCCAGCTCTCACTAAAACAATGTGACCCAGAAGACCATTGTCCCCTGCCTGTGAGTTCCCAGAGGCAGAGACAACTTCATATATATTCCTCGTCCCCAAACGCTGATCACTGTCCTTGGCCCAGAGGAGGTGCTCAATCATTTCTGTCAGGCTGAATTAAGACAGATTAGCTCCCCTGGAGCAGATGCCCAAGCTTGGGTTAGCTGCTCTGAGGTAGCCAGCAGGACCTGATTAGGATGCCTGAGACCAAGCTTCTTCAGGGCAGGTGGAACTTTTTCACATAGGTCCAAGCACCTGTACTTCTAAAATAAAAATATGATTTGTCCTATGATAAGATGGTACAGACTCCTTAATCAGGACTTTTCCAAGTCACAGCCAAATGTTTGGCTCCCCCTAGAGTGAGTGTTATCTGGTATTGGACTTCATTCAGAATTAGAATAAGATGTAGATGCAGCGCCATGCTTAGGTCACTCGTAGGCAGGCATTTAGAGCAAGGCACCCCTGGCACCAGCCTGTGCAACCTGCAAGCCATGCTCAGAGGCTGTGGCCTCCCAAGAAACTGTTCAGAAAAGCATTTCTCACGTGCTCGCTGCATCCTCCTTCCTGGTCTCTCACATCGCTTTCATTAATTCAGCTGTATTAATTCTGTCATTTACCGGCACCCATTGCCGCTAGTTGTTTTTACTGGCCATGGCGGTGGGGATGGCATAACCAGACCTGCCAGTCAGAAAGGACTCACGCATTTGGGTTCCAGGATTACACAGAGCTAATCTAAGCACTGTCCTTCATGAATTCAACTGAGAAGCATTTTTCAAGCACCTAGGGCTTTCCACCACGTACCTACACCTCACTTAGCTTTGGAAATATGTCAGCCCCAGCCTTTGAGTGGTCCACAGTTCATGCATGCAGTTCTCCGGGAACTTGTCTGAGCAACCACCATTGCTGTGACTGCCATCAGTTCCATAAGTGCTTCTGGGGTGACGGGGTATGGAATCCAGGTCCACCTGTACCCTGGGTGGGTGATATGGAGAAGGAAACAGATGTGGTCCGTGTTCTGTTCAGTTGGCTAGTGGGCAATTCCATGAAGATGAGTCCCTCCTTAGCATATAAATTTCTCTAATGGGTCATGATTCTTTGGAAGAAAAACTCGGTGGATGGTTGGCACATAAAGCCACCTTCTCTGATATTCCCAAACTATGAGAGGTTAGAAGAATGGCCTGAAGACCAGCATCAGACTAGAGAGCTTGCATCTCTATGGTTCTCACTTCGGGGCCTTACAAGAACAGGAAACGGGGCTGTTTCAGAGCAGGATGGCACTGCCAATGTTAGGAGGACAAAGGGACAGTGGGGGGGGGTACTGTGTGGCTTATTATCTGTGAGAAGCTCTTCTCGGAAGACCCCCTGGGAGGCACCTGAATTCTGAGCCATGGACTGCCACTCTATAAGTCCACCCACTGAGAAACCTTGCTCCAGTGCCAGATCCCTGAAGCACAGTAGCCATACTTCTCTATGAAACTGTCATCAGAGACACTGCCCACCAGGCTCCCCAGTGCCTGTCTACAGGGAAGAGCTAGTGCAGGCCTAGACAACATCCTCTTTACCTATGACCGTTGCTTTCTGCTTTTAATATAAGGGAACCCATGACCTCTACCTGTTCACCTCAGTACCTAGAAAACTAAATAATGTGATTCATGACAGCAGTTTCTAGTAGCCTAGATTTTGAGTATTTTTAGCTCTTGTTATCACACGCATGCATAAACAAAATCATCATATATCTCATATTCTTTCTGGAAGTGCAGAATTCATCTAAAGGGCTGCATTGGTCATCCTACGATGGTCCTCCTGAGGTCCCCAATGCCAGCTGTAGTAATAAGGGGAGGAAGAAGCATATGTTCTGTCCAATTATAAGTGAAGGGAAGCAGTATGAGGGAGCCCACACCAAGAACCCCGTGTCAGGACCAACCCTTGAGATGGATGTTCAAGAACATTATCAGCATGGCCAGAGCCCAGGGCAGGCCCAGAACCAAGAATGGGTAGACATGCTATGGAAAGAAATGGCTCAGAAGTCAGAGAGCTGCTATAGATTTGGGCAGATTTGTTTCTTGGTTCCCGACTCCCATCTCACAACCCATTTTCATCCCATGTTTTGAACCAGGGACTGGACATTGATGCCACCCAACTTCAGAAGCTTCTCAACCAGGAATTCCTGACAGGTATGTCAGCTCAGAGGCCTGCTGGCCCCAGCCTTATCCCCCATGTTGCCTCCCTCAATGGGACTTCAGTTCCTCTCCTTCCTCAGGGCCCCCAGGGGACACTTTCTCCTTGGACCAGTGCCAAAGCATCGTGGCTCTGATGGATGTATCCTTTGTGGTCACCCCCTCCTGCAGCCCTAGAAACCCACCTCCCCTTTTTCCTGGGATTCTAATTACAGATCAGCATTTGATCCTGTGGGGGTTTTTTCTACCAACTCACTCCACAATCTAGCTCATCACAGCAGCCATCGCAATAGCCACTACTGACCAAACTTCTGGAAATCATGAGGAGGTGCATTTGTAATGTTTGCAACAGTCTTGGTGATGCAACAGCTATTATCTCATTGACAACGGAAGACACAGGGGTCATAGAGGTTAAGTATTTTTGCTCAGCTTACACAGCTAGTTGGAAGTCATACATAGATTTGAACTAGAAATTTTAGCTGCCAAGGTCTGTGTTCTAACCTCAGCTGATACTATCTTCTCTAATTGGAGCTATTTTCCCCTTGTCCTTTACTTTGACATTGGAGGACTCTTCACTGCTTAGATTCTTCACTCAAAAGTCCCTCAATTTAAAAAGATAACCACCCAAAACTCGTAAACGTCCTCAGTCTGCAGTGCACAGTAGTTGTACGCCCTTGTGGCTCACATGGTGGTTTTGTACCTGTAGACACTGGTCTTGAGGCAGTTCAGTGGCTAGCCCAGTTCCATGGCCATAAAGAGCCAGACCAGGGACCAAGTTCAAGTGCTTTATTCTCTTCTTAACATCCTTTCTGAGCAGCCTTTCTCCTCTATCTGACCTCTCTATCTCTCCAGGTAGGAGAGACACTGTCCATGCAGGATGGATCCCAAGCCTGGCAGCTCCTCCCCAGGCTGTGGCTGTCCCCAGAGAGAGACAGATCACCCCTATCTCACACTGTTAACAAGGCTCGATTGTGAATGCGAAGCCAGCCATTGTAGAACAAGAAGGCTTCCTGATGGAATCATAAATCAGCCCTGTCTCGGCTGGCTGTGGTCTGGAGTCACTCAGAGACACAGAAGAATCCAAATGACCCTTGAAGCCCTGTGGCCAGGGCACCCAGCTGGGGGAAGAGGAGTAAAGGGTAGAAAGGGCACGTGCGCACATGCACACACACATCCTGCATTGTACTGGAGGACTGCAAACACACACACACACACACACACACACACACACACGTCCTGCATTGTACTGGAGGACTGCAAATAGTGCCTCCCCTGAGACTGAGTGCTAGGGTAGAGTGCTAGTTCTCAGAGTTCAATTAATTTTTTTCCTGCATCCGTTGGCTATCATAAGGGGTGGCTGGGAAAGTATCCCAGCTACACGCGTGGCCCAGGGATGGCACATTTACCTATCCACACTGTTTCCACAGTTGTAAAAGTTGTAAGGTCCCTGCATGTTCCTCCCTCCCCTCGCCTGCCCGAGAACCCAGCCCAACTGGAGAAGACCATGTTGGGGGCTCCCTCTCTACTGCTGAGCATAACCGAAATGGATGCCTCTTTCTCCCAGCTCCTTCCTTCTAAGAATATATTTTGTTTTGTGAAAACAAATCTAAGCCAGGTCACCTTTAGATAGAGTGGGGAGCCAGCATAGGGCCAACATGGCCGTGGGTTACTAGCTGAAGGATGAAGCTGCTCTGGCTTCCTTAGCGGGACACACAGGTCCCCTTCCCCCATTGTCCCCTGGACTGTTTAGCTCTTAACTCTTCCTCCAGCTGAAGGTGAATGGGCGGCTAGATCAGGGAGAGTTTGCAAGACTATGGAGTCGCCTTATGCACTGCCAGGTATGGTCACATTCTCTACGACATGACTAACACACTTGTTTATCCAGCTGAGCAAATGCTTATTGGGTGTCCCACACTGGAGCATGAAAGGGTGGGAAGCATCACCCCTAAAGTCACCTTAGGGAGAGGTACACTTAACCGAAGGCAGAAGTGCTGCCAGAGTGTCAGGATGAGGAAGGTCGTAAGCGAAAGAGGTTACCATAGACAGTGTCTAGAACTGCCATGACACATATCGAAACACTGGTTAGTCTGAACCCATTGCTTTCTATCCCAATGCCTCTGTGGGATGATCTACCAAAACAGCTGTGGTTGGCTTGTGGCCTAGGGACAGCCTCCCATTATCCCCAGAAAAAAGGTCCAAATGCATCAAAGCAGCACACAGACCCAGAGTTCAGCCTCTATTTTTCAAGTCCAGAAGAGTCCATTTTTACTCATCCTTCTTCCTCTGAAACCCAACTCTAAGATGCTTTGGTCCCCTACAAATGCCATGTCTTTGTTCCTCTGGCCCAGCCTTCCTCTCTCTCAACCCCATCCCCAAGCCTGGCCATTGCTCTTCTGTCCTAGGAATACAGGCAGCTGCAGACATGCCTTCCCTGCCAAGTTTTTTGCCAGTCCTTATGACCAGGTTATTGTATCTTCTGACTCCTTGCCTGTAGCAGACACCTGTAGGGCAAGCTGCATTGTCTGCCTTGATACTGTGTTGTTTAAAAGAACTTTTCCTTATTCTAAAAGTGATGCCTATTGACAGTAGAAAACATAGATGAGGGAAAAAAAACTCAAAAGAGAAAACATGATCTTGCCAAAGGGAAAGTGTTAAGACCCAGTTAACGTGTTCCGCAGTGTGTCCTATTATAGGCATATTTATACAAACTCAATAAAAGTATAACTTGGGCAGGCAGCATGACACACATCTGTAATCTCGGCACCCAGGGAGCAGAGGCAAGATGATTAGAGTTTAAAGCCGGCTTTGGCTACAGCTTTGGCTACATAGAGGAAACCCTATGTCAAATAAATAAATGAGTGCCTAACTAAATAAGGCAATTAGTCGATCGTATAAACATATACACGTATACAAGCTGCTCTAAAAAAATAAATTGCACCAATCTATCATATGTCTAATCATGTCACTGCCTCTGAACATTCTGAAAGGCTGAATCAAGTACCCCTGTGTGGCTATGCCAAGATGCATCAACCTGATCCCTGACAGGGGGCCATTTGACTTCTCAGCAGACACTAGACTGGTTGACAGGTTCCTCCTACCCTTATACTGCTGGAACCTCCAGGGCAGGCTGTTCCTCATGTTCATCTTTCCCCCAGAGACCTCCACAGGGTACGTAACATAGCAGCGTTCAGAATGCTCAATACATGACCTAGCTAATTAGCTACTAAATGAATGAGATTATGTAATGAAAACCACTTGACATCTACCTTGAATGCTACCAGAAACCTAATAAGGCCAGGAAGAGGCTCTAAAGGTGTCATCCTACAGCCACTGCTCCCCCACCCCGTAGTTGGACTTACCTTGCATACCTGGGCTTTGCCATTTTGCCATGGAAAAGCTCCTGTGATGCAGCTGTGTAGAGTTGGCAGTGAGGCACTCTGGGCTCAGCCCTGGGAAGCTGCCTGCTTAATCCAAGAACAGGTCTGAACCTGCCAGAGGGTCAATTTCCTCATCTAGGAAGTACAGCATGGGCCAGGATTACAATGAGCAGCTAGGCAGGGAGGGAAAGTCTCCCATAAATGCAAAAATGGTACAATAGTAGCTGCTGCTCCTACGGTCTCCGCCTTCTGCAGCCTGAACCAGGACACAGCTCTAACCTGCTTCTGGTATTTTATATACAGCACTCACTAACGTACAAGTGAAGGGATTCATATAGGAGAATGCAAACTCAGGTATCAGTGAATGATAAGCACCTTACAGATTTGTACTTTATGGTTGTTTGCTCATTGGCTTCTTGTGCTGAGTTTAGGAGTTAGGTGTTGTAACTAGTCCTGTACTGTAGGTGAGGAAACTGAAGCCTAGGAAGACGAAGTAATCTGATGAAGGTTAGTTACACAGCTGGTCACTAGTTAAGCTGGAATTCAAACCAGGCAAATCATCTTAACTACTACTGGACACAAAAGCTTTAGGGCAGTGGTTCTCAACCTGTGGGTCTCAAGACCTTTGGCAAACTTCTATCTCCAAAAATAAATAAGTAAATAAGTAAATAAATACTTTATAATTTGTAACAGTAGCAAAATTACAGTTGTGAATTAGCAATGAAAGTAATTTTATGGTTGGGGTCACCACAACATGAGGTTCCATATTAAAGGACTGCAGCATTAGGAAGGTTGAGAACCACCGCTTTAGAGAGTCCTTGTACATCCCCAAAGGCAGCCAAATGTTTTGTTTCTCTGGCCCACCCTTCTTCGTGTGTCTAGAGCGAGAAGAGGAAAGGAGAGCTGGTTGGAGTGGAGCTTCAGGGGCAGTTGTGAGCACCCTGGTGGACTTAAGGGTCACCCCCACTGGTCCCCTTCCCTCCTTTGCCTCTCTGTAAGCTGGCTCCTCTGGGGGTGGAGAACTGACTTACAGGACCTCTTCCGTCCACATCCTCGAGTCCTCACAGGCTTCTTGCTTCTTTTCCCCCCATCAGCATGTTTTCCAGAACATCCAGAGGAGCCCTGGAGTTCTCCTAAGCTCAGACTTATGGAAAGTCGTAGAGAGTACAGGTAACGGGGGGGGGGGGGGATTCATGAGCCTGGATGACTGGGAGGCCATGGGGCATGTGTGAGGCCCACCTTCCCAGCATGCCATAAGCAAGGCTGGCACAGTGAGGCTGGGCAGCTGGGAGAAAAGAGAGCTCTAGGTGGTGTGTCCTCCCCTACCTACATTGACCTTGATGGGCTTCCAGCATCAAAAACTCAGATCTGAGCATCCTGCTCTCAGCCTGAGCAGTCCTGTACCAGTCAATTTCCTCCGCCACCTTTTCTCTCCAACACAGCTCTGACTGATGGGGAGAAAGAATGGGAAGAGAGAGGGGGAAAAGAGAGAGAAAGAGAGAGAAAGCTACATGATTGATAACCTACAAAGAATGGAGCTCATCTTCCAGAAGTTTCCAGCTCACTGTCTGGTTTGTCAGGGTTAAATACTCACAAGCAGGCTGAGGAATCTCACTTCTCTCTCTTCACAGAAGGCTCAAGGCTAAATTAAACCAAATGGTGTGTGTGGGCTTCAAGCAGGCGCAAGCTCTCTGTCCTGGGATAACAATAACAATACTTTAGGGCTCATAAGTGCTTCACAGTTCACCAAGAACTGTTCACATCACCTCGTTTCATTGTCTCCACTTGGCTGCAAACTGGGAAGGGTAGGAAACATTACCTCCACCGTACCTGTGGGGAAGACAGATCACATAAAGGTTATGTAAGGAAATAGCCACCTTCCTTAATAAACCATAGAATCATGTTCCCCCAGGTTAACTCTGGGAAAAGAGCCTCCATAATTCTTCCCATGCTCAGCATCGCAGGTTCACAGCATAGCAGAAGGCTGAGATGCCTAAGAGATGAGCTGGCCCACAGTGCCCTGCAAGGCTTGCTAGAACTAGAAAGGTTACGTTATCCCCTCCATTGCCAATTCAGGAGATGGGAGGAGTGCTGGTAAATGTGCATTTCCAGCAAATTCCAAGGCATTATTTTTGTAGCTGACATGGGGCCACACTTGGAGAACCACTAAAGAGCCAGATGAAGATGGAATCATCACAGGATAATGATAACAGAACAAAAATGGGGTCAGTGAAATAGAGACTACTCCCAATTCAACTCAGAAGCTAGTCAGGTAACTGACGGGGTGATAGAAATGAGCCACTGAAGGTGGCTACCTGGGAAACTCAAGCCCCATCTGAAGGCAATCGGTCCCTGTTTTATCAGCTCTACTGCAGAAATCAGATTCCCTCTAGCTGCATGAGGCCTACAGGCCACCTAGCTCATCCCCACATGAATGGCTCAGCTTTCAAATGTCTGCCTGCTCACCAGAGCATTTTCTGTTGGCCACTCTGCACTTGTCACCTGTGTGGTTGGTGCCTCCCTGGAGTTTATAACTAGAGATGCAAAATGAAAAAGTCAAAGAAAGAGGGCACGATATCTATCTTCTGCCCAGCTGAGGCAACCTTCTGAGATGTGGTCTCCCTTCTGTGCCCTTGCCTTTCCTTTCCCTCTTGCAGGGAGACCAAACTTGCCTTCAGCAGCAGCACCCATATGTGGGACTTTCAGAGAGTTGTGACATCTAGTTGGGAGACATTTTAATATGATCACCTGAAAAGAGAAACCTGGCAGAGGCAAGGCCAGACTTACACCCTTAGGTGTCTTGGTAGCTCCATGCTACATGAGGATTATCTAATTATTGGAAAAGACAATGTGTTTCCAGAGGAATAGTCAGTGTCTTGAGTCTCTTGGCCAAGCTTCAGGCTTGTAACACTAGGGCACAACAGCCAACAACCAAGAGAAAAAGAAGAGACTCTGAGTGAGGTGGGACATACCGGACTGAGTTACAGGTATGGTAGAAGGCTGCTGGACCTTCTTAACAGGTTTCTTGAGCCCCATGAGGGAGAGGACCATGCCATCTCCAGTTTCCTCTCAGCTCACCAACTTCTCTTCCCATCCCAGACTTCCTTTCAGGTGCCTTCATCAGCAACGAACTGTTGAGTCTCATGACACTCAGGTACAGCAATAGCTCTGGCCGAGTCAGCTTCCCCAGTCTTGTCTGCTTCCTGATACGGCTGGAAACCATGGCAAGTAAGTGACCCTGGGAGCATTCTGTAGACCTTCACAGTGACCAATGAACTCAGTAGATGGCCAGGAAAGCACTGAAACCCCAGTACCTGGGTGAAGAATAGGCAGTCTACAAGTAGTATTGTGGCAAGGAATGGGGAAGAGAATGAGATCAGCCAAAAACCTCACGCAGCTGCTGTGAGATTAACATATGAAAGAAGAAGACTGAAAACCTCCAACCAGACCCAACAGGTAATAGTGCATTCTCAAAGGGAAAAGAAAAGGCCCTTACTATGCAAATTTGTGAAGTAACTGGTGCTATGCAAATGACCCAGAAAGGGTTACTACCCTCCTAGCACCATGCCACTGACCTTCTAACCTTCCTCTAAGTTCTGGCTTACTTCCTGTCTTGGAAGTTGTCCTACTTTCTTTCACTGTTGCTATGCTACTATCCCCTGACCAAAGCAACTTAAGGGAAAGAGGTTTGCTCTGGCTCGATAGTTCTAGATTACTGTCAGGGAAGTCAAGGTAGCCAGAGTTTGAAGCCACTTGTTACATCTCATCCACAACCAGGAAGAAAGCAATGAATGCAATGAGTGTTGTGTTCAGCACCTTTCTCTACTTACACAGTCCAGGATCCCAGCCAGGGGATGGTGCCGCCCACAGTGGCCTTCCCACCTCAGTTAATACAATCAAAACAGTTCTCCACAGGCATGCCCAGAGGCCTGTTTCTAGATTCTGTCAAGTTGACAGTTAACTCTATGCAGCACAGGCAAATATTCTTCCTTCATAAACTGCCTCTGCCTCTGTCCTTATCCACATGTCTGCTCCTTTTGTAATTTTTAATTCTCAGACACAAGGACCTGGAAATTCCAGAGGGTATCAGATTCTGATAACTGCCGATAATAATACTGTAAAGCATGTCCATATCCTCCCTTTTACACTCTTTTTTGTTTCTTCATCCCAAACTGGGTTTTTGTTTTGTTTTGTTTTTGTTTTTGTTTTGTTTTGCCTCCTTACACTAGTCAGGCTCTGTCTCGGGAACAAGGTTAATTTGAATCACCATGTCTGCTCTCTGGGTTAGGTTTAGAACAAAGTCTACTCTCTACTTATGCAATTCTTTCCGTCTCTATTGAAGGAAGTTCACACAAGTGAATCCATGGGAGCAGAAGGTATTTTCTTCAAGTTATAAAAGTCCAAAGATGAAAACCAGAGGGTTCCACACTTTTTAGTAGAATAGCTTTTGTTTTCAGTGATATCTTATGTGATGCTCCGAGCCATAGTGCAGCTCAAACAGCTGCAGGGAATGAGGGAATGGGACACCCTTGATTCCTGATACCTCAACAGCCATGGGGCTCTTCTGAAAAGCCCAGGGCTCTGTGTGAAGGTTGAGAAGATAGAGTCCTGAGAAGGCGACGGAGAAGCCTGAGTTCTGAAGTAGATTGGGGAGATCCTAACTGTGCCAAGTTTTTTTAAAAAATAGCCCATATACTACTACAAGGCAAAGGAGAAGGAAGCAAGGTTTGTGGAACCTATTACAGCTGTCTTGAGGGGGGAACCCTGAGCGCACAGGGTATAGAGCTGGATGAAACAGAGAGGAGAAGGGAAGAGAAGCACTGGAGACAGTGAAAACTGATGACCACTCAGCCAGTCAAAACCTTTCTTCCTCTATCCTAGAGGCATTCCATAACCTCTCCAAGGATGGCAAAGGCATCTACCTGACAGAAATAGAGGTGAGGCACCTTCCCCTCCCACGACCAGGCACAGTCCCAGGCTACATTCTCCTGATCCAGTTCCAAGAGGCATTTTTCTCCCTAGGGTATTGAATAGTCTGTCAAAGGCCAGCCAGGCTGGCTGGGGGGAGGGGCAGGGGAGCTGCCTCCAATTACTGCCTTTATATATTGCAGGCTGCCAGGCTGCTTTTGGATCTTGGCAGAGAGATTTTATTTTTTTCCAATAGCTTAATAAAGCAGGACTATGTGGGAGTCATAAATCCAAGAGGGAAGTAAAAAACAATCCACCAAGCTCACTATATATTAAGCCTAAATTTTAGATCCACCTAACCATACAGCTGGTCAACTCACACATACACCCCCCTCTCTGGTGGGCCATTTAGAAAGTAATAGGTGGTTCCCCAATTGCTCAGATGCTAGAATGGAGGATTGTAGAGGAGTTACCTAGAAAGTAGTTACCTAGAAAGACGGAACACGGAGGGTAGAGCCGGCTGGGAAAGGCATTGTAACTGAACTAAGTTCTTCCAAGGGAGGAAGTATGTGTTGCCCTGCTCCACATTAAATAAACCAGCTTTAAGGATTGTGTCCGCAGGGCTGGGGTTCAGTCATTAAAGTACTTAGCGCACAGGCATAAGGACATGAGAAGCCAGGCGTGGCAGTATATGCCTACAGTCCCAGAGTCCTGTAGGGCAGAGACAGGAGGTCCCCTGAAGCTTGCTGGCCAACTAGCCTGGCCAAATTGGCAAGGTCTAGGGTCAATGGGAGACTCTGCCTCAAAAAGTAAGGAAGACACCTAGTGACAACATCAGCTCACAACTCACATAATGTATAAATACATGAATCTGCGCATACTAGGACTCACACACCACAGACAAGGGAAGAGAAGGGACAGAGAATATTTGTTCTAATGGCGATGCTTATTTCTCAGTGGCTGAACCTGGTCATGTATGGCTGAGCTGAGAAGACCAGCAGAGCCCTCTGGTCCAGGTAAGACATGGCAGCATTAGGGTCCTTTCTTCTTCCTGTGAACATTTTTCCACTTTCTCTAAGAATGACACATAAGACTCCGTGGAAACAGCCTCTCAGAGACTTGAGAAAGCTTATCTCTATGAGCCAAGACCCATTTGCTCATGGCTCCCGAGTTTCAAGGCCAAATGCTCAGAATTCATCCGGACACATTCATGAAGAGAACAGCCTGAAAGTCATGAATGAGAGATTTACAACATTTAATTAATGTTCCAAAGAGAACGGATGATGACTCATTCCAGACAGGGACAAGAAATGGTGAAAATAGAACACTGCGGAACAACGGGAACAGTTGACCTTGGGGGAAAGGAGAGTCAGCCACCCCAGCTCTACCATCGCCTCACTGGCCTTGGGCAGATGTAGATACGTATAGTTGTTAGCATTTATGCTTCCAGTTCATGCTCAACAACAAACATTGCCATTTCCTCCTTGACTTCTATGGAACAAATTAGAGTTACAGAGTATCTATAGCCAATCCTGCTATGGTGGAAATTCTGGCTGAGTATTCTAGAATCCTGAAGAGCTTGAGAGTTTGTGCTCCCACTGTCTGGGAATCTTCAAGTGCTGTGTACTTCGTGTGTAGACACAAGCATCTACTTCCCTAGGGATTCCTATGCTGCCATAGAAACTCTATTCCCTGGGCCACTGCAGAAAAAAAGAAAGAGAGAGACAGAGAGAGACCGACATGGCAGACATTGAGCTACTTGGAGACACTTCTATTGCCTGACCCAAAGTCTCTCTTCTTTAGTTATCACTGTCAGTTCCCCACGCAACAACCCTGTGATCAACACCCTTTCTGTTAGTTACTTGTCCCTATGACAAAATGCTGACACAGCAACTTACAGAAGGGACAGCTCATTTCTGCTCATAGTTTGAAAGGACATGTATGTCCATGGCAGGAAAAGTATGGCAGCAGGTCATGGGGTGGCTGGAGCTTTGCATCCACAGTCAGGAAGCAGAGGGAGATGGGTACTCATACCCAACCCCAGCTTTCTTCTTTTCCCCGCTTTTTGTTCACTGTGGGATCCCGTTCATGGGGTGGTACCCCTCAACACAGTCGGAACATGTCTTACCGCCTCAGTCAGTCCTCTCTGAAAATACCCGTGCAGACACACCCAAAAGTGCACCTCACTAAACACATAGATGTTTCTTCCTCCAATCAAGTTGCTCATCAAAGCTTACCACCACACCCTCTACAACAAATTCTGTTGCTTCTGTAAATAGTATTTGATAATCTATGAATCATGTGTGTGCTTTGAAACTGTGAGAAAGGCATTCTGCATAAAGATATAATATTTGATTATCAGTATCTCCTGATGAACATTTGATGCTTGCTCATGATTAAGAATTGACATGAGTCAGCTTTGCTCAACTGTATTGAATTCTCCTTTCATTCCTTTTTAAAAATATATCATTTCCAATGTTATTGTGCCTATTACAATCTGTGTGGGTTTATTGTTTCTTTGGTTGTATCTTGAAGCTAATTTGGCTCACCGGGTCTCCTTTTACGAAATTTTAAAGTCTCTGAATTTTCTCTGCCTTATCTCTTGTGGGGAGTCCCAATTCTCTTTTTACTATGTTTTGTTTTCCAGTTTTCTGATCTGAAGCTCACACATGGAGGAAGTATAATACAACATGCATATATATTTATCTCTCTCATTAATGCTTGTCATTACCCCCAAGAGTGCTGCCTCTTCCTTGTTCACTGTCACTCTCTGACATCACAATTTTGTACACTTCCTTTCACATATGGCCCCGGAATCACACTGGGGAGTTGGAAGCAGAAAGATAAAGGAGTTCTGACTGAAAATGTACAAATCCACCTGCTTTGCTAACACCCCTTCCTTCTCTCATGTTCTGTTACATAGCGTCTCTCTCTCTCTCTCTCTCTCTCTCTCTCCCTCTCTCTCTCTGGTTTTCTAAGCCTCATCCAAACACATGCATCTTTTCAATTTCTCCCACCTCATAATCTCTTCCAGCTCCTACTGCCCCTCTCCTCCCTCTACAGCCAAATTCCACAGAGGAATTAATTGTCTCCACATCCTCACTTCCTACTCTCTCCTCAAACTACTTCAGTTTCAATTCCTTAGAAATCATCTGTCTCCCTGAATTTTGCATTGGCTTTTGATCTTATTTTTCTGTATTCCTTCATATCCGTCAAATCAATTTTCTGAATCCAGAGTTATTCTCTTAAAAATTCAAATCCATTTGCTGCATTCCCCAAGTTAAAAGCCCTTCAACATCTCTCCCTCTTCCTGGACAAGGCAGTTCTTGAGTCCTTAATGTCAATCTCTGGAGCCTGTACCATCTGCCCTCCCCATCCATCTGGCCACACCTTGCTCCTTCATCGACCATTACCTTCTATTCTCAGCCTTGGATCTCAGGTCTTACTGTGTGCTCTGCTCTTTGTGTTAGCATCCCAACACCTGCCCTTTCTTGCTGTAACCCAACTGCCAGCTCCCATAAAGTTTCCCACACACCCTTTTCCCCAGTTATAAAGCCCAACATGTAGTTTTCTTGTCGCCAGTTTCTTTATTTTCTGTGAGCTTTGTTGCACTGCAATTCACACCAGACAGTTTACCCACATACAAGTTGTGCACGGTAGTCCATACATAGAAACCTAGAGCTCAGGAAGCAGACGCAGGAGGATCACAAGTTCCAATCCAGCCTCGGTTCCAAGCCAGCCAGAGCTACATGATGAGACAGTCTCTCTCTCTCTCTCTCTCTCTCTCTCTCTCTCTCTCTCTCTCTTTCTCTCTCTCTCATACACACACACAATCATGTTGCATTTGTGGGTTTAGTATAATTATAGGCCTTTGTTTGTTCCGTTCCATTTATTTCAGACCATTCCAAGAAGTATTTCATTGATGCTATACCATATTTGATTCATCATTCAACAACTGGTAGATGTCGGAGTTATTTCTACTTTGTGGCTATCATTAATAATCACATTGTGAATGTTTGTGGATGAACATTGAGATGAACATATGTTTTCACTTTACTTGGCTATACAGTCAGGGATGGGCCTAAAGGACCACATGGTAATTCTAAGTGACATTTTGGGGAACTGCTTGCCTGTTGTGTCTTCCCCCAGCAGTGAATGAGAGTTTGTTTGTTTCTATGGGTTTGAACTGGTATCTCACTGTGGGTTTGATTGGCACTTCCTTAGCAAATGATGCTGAGCCTCTTTCCCATTGA
This sequence comes from Pachyuromys duprasi, assembly GCA_028658305.1. Classification (NCBI taxonomy): domain Eukaryota; kingdom Metazoa; phylum Chordata; class Mammalia; order Rodentia; family Muridae; genus Pachyuromys; species Pachyuromys duprasi. The sequence continues at coordinate 34,133,418 of CM053755.1, read as the reverse complement.
CTATGGGATACCTGTATGTTTTCTTTATTCTATTTAAATCCTTTCTACATTTTGAAACTCATATATTTACATCTTTTTGTTACTGAGTTGTAAGAGTTCTTTTCATATTTTAATTAATAGTCCTTTATCATGTTATTTGTGGATTTTTTCCTGTTCTTTAGGTTGTCTTTTTAATTTTTTAAAATTTTATTTATTTTTTAAGTAAAATGGTTTTCATGTAATATATTTGATCATATTTTCCCTTCCCCCAACTCCTTCCAGATCCTCCCCACTTTGTGTTTTTTGTGAGGGTTTTGTTTTTGTCTTTTCAGTTTGGAGTGGTGTCATTTTAAGTTCATGAAGTTATGAGGTCTACCATATCTATTTTAAGTTATTTATACTTATTTAAGTTAATTATACTACCTTAAGTTATTTATACTTTGGATGGTAGATGTCAAGGGTCAGGGATTATTATCTAGCCTTGGATCACAAATGTTTACTCCTGATTCTCTTGTAATTTTATTTAATTTTTTTACAACTTAGTTTTTTTTCATTTAGGTTTTTGAACTGTTTTCAATTATTTTTTTTTCTTTTTTGCTCTGCAAAGCAGGAGCCTAGCTTTATTCTTTCACATGTGGACATCTGGTCTTCTCTGCACCCATTGCTAAAATGATTAGCATCTCGTCCATCTTGCTGTCATTAAACATTATCTCATCAGACTGTAAGGATTTAGTCTATATTCCCAGTCCCATCCCAGGGACATTGGGATGATAGGGATCACATTAACTCTTAAATTGGGAAATGTCATATTCTGAGCATCAAGTTTTTGAGTCTGAAGATATAAAACACACCTCCATTTTTGCATCATTAGTTTCTCTTAGAGCTGCCTTCCTGTATATGATCCTGTATTAAACTGGCTCCCAAGTTTTTTATGCATTTTGATGCTACTGTGAATGAAATTGTTTTCTTTCCCCTTCTCAGCTATCTATTGCTAGGTTTTAGGAATATATTGATTGTTTTTATTCTGATGTTACATCTTACAACTTTTTAAAACTCATTCATTAACTCTAGTTTTAAAGGGATCACTTCAGATTTTAAAGATAAAAAAAAAAAAAACATGCCTAGAAGTAGTTTTATTTTCTACACCTTGGGTTTTTGTCTTGGTTTAGTTTAGTTTGGTTTTGGGGTTTGGGGTTTTGTTATTTCCTTGCTTTGTTATCCTAAATAGGATTTCTACTCCAATTCTGAACAAATGTTTTTTAAAGAGATTGAGAGAGAGAAAACAAGCAGAACAGACATCCTTATGTTCTTGATCTTGGCAAAGATGACTAGTCTTGCACTATTCCATATAATGGTAAATTTGGCGATCTTTTAATGAGGGTGAGGGTGCAGTATTTTTAATGTTACAATAAATACTGTATGATATTGTCCCCACTTTACAATTGAGAAAGTTGCCCAGGGTTGTAAGCCTAGTTAATAGTGAGGCTGGAATTTAAAAACCAGGTCTGTCATTTTCAAATTTAACTATGCTGCTTTTCCAGCCGTCATGCACAGTGGTTGGATTATATTGTGTTCATGTCTAGGTGACAGTCTATTTAGTATTCAGAAAACACTGCATCTGAACTCCATTCAGAAATGAGCATATCCAGGATCATGCACACTTGAATGGATGCTGTGTTTTTCCCTTTTTTTATTGAGAATTTCATACATGTATATAATGCATTTTGACCAAATCTGCCTTCCCTCTACGTCCTCCCCTACCTACCCAAGCCACTTACCCTTGTGCCCTCTCTCTCTCTCTCTTTCTCTTTCTAACCCATTGTGGCTACTTAGTGCTTAGGGGTAGGACCATCTACAGGAAGCTGGGTAGCCTCTAAAAGACTCCATCTGAAAACAACAACAAACAAACAAACAAACAAACAAAAACAGACTCTCTCTCTCTCCCTCTCCCAGCAGTCTGAGAGAACCCTTCTCTCACCAATTGCCAATAGATCCTCAGCTATGGCTGGCACTCTGTGCCCACCTCCCACTCCATGCTGGGTCTTGTCTCTCTTGACCTTGATCCAGTCTTGAGCATACCGTCACAGTTGCTGTGTGTTCATGTGCAGAGCTGCCCTGTCGTGTCTCGAAAACAATGTTCCATAATGGTGCCATACTACCTCTGGCTTTTACATTCTTTTTACCCTCTTTACTGTGATGATCCCTGAGCCTTGGGAAGAGGGGCTTGATATAAATGTCCCATTTAACTTTGAGTTTTCAGTAGATACCATCCATCAGGTTAAGGAACCTCGTGTCTGTTTGTAGTTGGCTAATACTCTTTTAGCTGTTTACTCCATCCCTTCCTAGTTGCTGAGCCTAGATCTGTCTTTATTTGTTGCTACCTTAGCACAAAGTCAAGTGTGAGCATAGAGGGTAATTCAGTAACCATTTCCCAAGTGACAAAAGAAAGTGTGTTTCATTTTTAAATTTTATTTTTATCAAACTATAATTACACTTCCCCACTTCTCTTTTCTCCTGCTAATCCTTCCTGTCCCCCCTCCTCGCTCCCTCTCATATTTATGTCATCCCCTTTAAATAATTACACATATGCATGCACATATAAATGAACAAATATGTAACTACAACCTGCTGAGTCTGTTGAGTGTTACTTGTGAGTATATAATTTCAGGGATAAACAGGGGGCTCATCTCTCCATTTCTCAGTAGTCATTAATTGCCTGTAGTTCTTTGTCTAGGTGTAGGACCCTGTGAAGTTTCCCCCTTCATGCTAGCATGTCTTTTGGTATTATCACTATTCAGGTGTTGTTTAGTCATCCATGCTACTGATGAAATAATCAAAGGATTTGCCATCTTTATCACATGAGCTTCTTCCCCAGAGAAGGAAGTGACAGAACCCTGTCACCAGGCCATTCTGTTCCTGGGCCACATTCTATAAATTACACAAGAAGCCTTTCATGTTCCTGAGGCTTGCTGAGTAGGTTGGCTTGTATGACCGTTGTTAGAATGATGTTTTCCTCTATTTCTGCCTCATTTTCAATCTCCACCCCCTCACCTCTTACTTAGCTTAGGGTGTGAGTAAGTGCAACCAGGCTAAACAACTCTTCCACCCTCTTTGCGAGCATATTTCTTCTGAAGAAACATTGTCTCTTCACTGCCACATTGCAGGTGATACTTCTGTTAAAAGATCAATTTCAGAAAATGGAGTACATCGAGAGAGGTGAAGTCATGTTGGTTTCAATTGATTTCAGAGTCTAGAGATTTACTCCATTGTGAGTCACATCTTGCTGAAAGCTCGTCCAGCTAATTCCATCTGCATCGTGCTGATGTGCTAACAATATGGCAGTAAAGTGTCTTCCAACAAAATTAGTATTTGTACCAATCTCCACTTCACAGCAATCTTTAATCTGTGTGCAAGTGGAAAATAGGCAGCAACAACCTTGATCTTGTTGATTGCTATCAACAATTCCTCAGAGCGGGCCTACTTCTATCTTAATAAATTCACCTCTCTTAACCTTCAGACCAAGAAAGTCCCTCTGAGATGGCTGGCTAGACTTTGGGTTGAAGAATGGCATTACAAAGAAGATGAGACCATCAGAAGTTTGGTTCAAACTCTCCTATGTAGGTCATATTAATAACTGGGAATCTGGATTTGGATCTGGTAGCATGAAAATGCCAGATCCCACTAAAAAACATAATTGTTCGCCCTAGAAGCATAGTGTCCAGCTTTATGAGCTGGCTTTTGAAGAGAAATGTATTCACTTAGGAAGCTAACATACGCACACTCTTAAGAGCATAATCGGAGGGTGTTGGGGACGGGGATCTGGACTACTGACACCCACCAGTGGAAACGTACCTTTATCAGAGATAGACACAACGCAGAGAAAAAGCAGTCCCTAGGGGAACAGAGGGGTGAACTGAGGAAAGAGTGAACCAGAATAGTTCCTTGGATGGCTTCATCATGCAGAAAGCTTTGAAATTCTGCTGGAGACTTTTAGAAGAATTATTAACATAATGACAGACTATACAGACAAAAAAAATGAGGCAATTAGTAACTCCTGGAGGAACAAAAAGTTACAGAAAGAAAAGGAAATGTGATCCAAGAGTATTTCTTCGCTCAGCAGTGAACAGTACATATATAATTGTAATAAAGTAGAAATTAAATATTGATTTAACAAAAAGTGTAATATAAATATATTAGAAGAATGAAGAGAGAGGGGATAGAGATATAAAAGTGGGTGCGGAACACCCAGCCCCATCTTCCATCACAGAAATCGATGGGCATTTAAAATTGGCAAGTGAGGAATTACCACTGTCTCAGCTTTCCATGTTAAAATGTGGGGTGAAGCTTCCAAAGCAAGTCAGAGGAGAACCAAGGACAGGCAGGATGGAGCAATCAGCCCTTTTTTCCTTCACAGCTTGTAGCAATGTTTGAGTTTTCAAATTATGTGTGTTAAATTGAATTATTGCTAGGAAATAAATATAACAACTAGGAAAAAGCCTGAAAATCAAACGTTTATGACTTGAAAGAAGAGAAGACCAACTGGGAAGGAAAGCTAGGGATCCTAACTGCCATGGAGTTGCAGGAGAAATATCTATGTTGGGTGTGGCATAATCTGAGCCATATGCACTTTAGAAAAGCCCCTCTTCCACAGAAGTCCACAGCCAGAAGACTGAAGCACTCATAGGGCAGAGGGCAGAGGGCAGAGCTGTCTGGTTTGCTCAGAGAAGGACAAGACAGGGGCTGACCCCAAGATTCTGTCTATACTGCTGCAGGCACACAAAGAGCTGGGTGAGCTGGAGTTTGGATCCCAGTAGCAGAGTGAGCAGATGGGTCTTCTGAGGATTTTGAAAAGAAGAGCATCACCATCTATCGGGGGCACCCTGTGAGGGAGCCAGTCACTCTCATGGTGGGAAATTCCCAGGCTTGCTATGTTGTTATGCATTGTGGAAATGGAGCCAGGCCTCTACGGTCATTTGAAGAAAGGAAGAGTTTCTTTCCTCTCCCTGGACCTTTTGCCTATGAGATTCTATGTCTTTCTCTAGGACAAGCTCCTGGTGGTCACTCAAGGAACTGGCTTCCTTCTTGGAGCTGTGCCAACCCCTGTCTGTGGCAGGTCTGCAGCTAAAGCTGGTATTTGAAATGGAGTCAAAGAGTCTGTCGAGAGCCTGGGTTGAGTTCCTTGCTGAGTCAGGCTCTGGCAAACCCAAGGCCACTAGGTCATCAAAGCACTTTCTAACATCACTAGGCACTTCCGGGAAAACAGAACAGGAAATATCTACTGCTGTGATAGAGGAGGAAGAAGCTGATGCTGCATCCTCTCTCGCTAAATTCATTCCTTGGAAAAACCAGAGCCATCCAGTTTATGCTCCCCTCGGTGGTCTTGGTGACCCAGGGATGGTCTACTCAGTGGCATTTGCCAAATAATCTCACCCGTTTGTATGTACACCTTAGTTGTTTCACAGCTAAATGGCCAAATAAAATTTATTTCTACAAAAGGTTCTTGGTGTGAAAGAAGAATTTTAGATCTGGTTTTAAAAGTACAGCTGGGGAAAGGGCAATCTAGCCAGCAAAGTAGGCACCTTCCTCCTCCTCGTTCATCATGTGGTCCTTGGGTATCCCAAAGTGGTCGTTTTGAATCATGGTCATTTAAAAAAAAATTCACCGGGCCAGACCTACTCTGGAGGTTGTACAATCTAAGAGCTCAGTTGCAGAAGCACCTCCCAGTGATAGACTGCACTTCAGGGGAACAACTTCTGATTTATATCATGGGTTTTAGTCTGCTGTGGTGGAAAGGGATAGTGGTGTTCATGGAGAATATGGCACAGGCTCTTCCCATCACAGTGGGCTAGAAAGCAGAAACAGTAGGATCAGAAACAAGGGCCAGACCATTTAGACTTTAACACCCACTTCCAGAGACCTTATACTTAAAAGCTAGGACCCCACCTCTTAAAGGCTCCACAGCCTTCCTCCCATATAGTGCCCCCTGCTGGAACACAGGTATTCATTCAACGCAAGAGCCTGAGGAAGACATTTTGGATTTAAACCACGACAGGAACAGCAAAGGTCTGTGTGGAAAGGACAGGAAGGTAAAAAAAAAAAAAAAAAATCCCATCAGGGGACAGATGGCGTGGGCAGGATTGCTCTGTCACACATACACACTCATGCCAAGAACAAGGTCACCGTCTGGAAGTGACCACCTCTAGTAAGCAAAGAACAAACACAGCCAACTAATTCACACATATCAGGGTGGTTTTAGTCATTTCATGTCCCCTGCATGTAATTTAGAATGAAACAGCTGGCTTGCTAATGGGTTGGATTACTCTGTTACATACAGTCTTTTACGTGTGGAAGTATTGGACACAGGGGTCAATGTAAGCTCTGCTACAGGGTCCAGAAACTGAACTAGCCGTCTCAGAAGAGCTCAGAGGTGACCTGCTTCTGAACACCTCTGTAGAAAGTCCGGCCCACCTGTACACCCCTGGCTGCTGGGGCCGAATGTTCCTCTGAGCCCCTTCAAGGTCAGCCTGAGTTCAAAGAACCAAGAAAGAGTGGTTCCTTTTACGGTCACAGGGTCAACAATGGTCAGCCCCAGGGTTGGCCGGGACTCCTCTGCATTGACGAGGCCGCTGTCCACAATTTAGACTAGTTTCCTCCTTCTCAAGGCTCTGCTCTGTAGACAGAACAGGCTTTCATTTTCTCTTTAAAGCAGCAGCACAGAAAGAGAGCAGTAGAGGTATGAGCCCCAGAAGACACAGCGAGGCCACAGTGACCACGTCATGCCACAGACTCTGACTTCCTGTCTGGAGGTTGGCGACCCAACACAGGACAGACCAGCGGCATATTTGCATGCTGTGCCTTCTCAGGCTTCTCTGCATCCCTCGGCAGAGGTCAAGAAAAGTCCCACAGCTAGGGCAGTGTGCTCCACTAAAGACTTCAGATGCCCATAGTCCTGCCAGATCCTCCCAGTGCAGTGATGAGAAAATCTCTGCGGTTTCTTGCTGTGAATACTGCCTACCTTCCGCGGACCTGGAGGACCTGAGAACAAAGCGGGTCTTCGTTTCTATTTTAGGGAGACTCTAAGCTGAAGGAGTCCAGCCCCCAGCCGCTGGGTATGCCTTTATAGCTGCTTTCTGGGACTCAGCTTCCCTGGCTAACGAGGCTTCTCTTGCCTTCCAGACACCACCCTAATGCAGATCACGGGCCTGCAATTGTATCTGGAATTCTCTTTCCTGGTAAAGCCATTCTCGGGGTTCCAGTCCCTGCCAGATGGGAAAAGAATATAGAGAGGGGTGTAAAATGTGCCCAGTGCCAAGAGACAGTACACTTCACGGGTGGAAAAAGAAGATGGAGAGAAAGAAAGAAAGATGGAGGATGGCAAGATCTGGGAAGAGGACTTCAGAAAAACAACAACAACAACAACAAAACAAACAACAACAACAAAAAACTGGCAGGCAAGCCGAGGAAGCATGGCAGGGAGCAATATAAACAAAGCCAGAAGAGCTAAAAGAAAATGGAAACCCAAGAGTAGTGTCGGGGAAGAAGGGTGCTAGAGATGAACCCCACCCCCACTCCGCCTGAAATGCATATCCGGTAGACTGCAGGCCTGCTCACCACTCACCAGAGTTCAGTGACTCTCACACCCGAGGCCAAGGCTCCCGCCTTGTATTGTGCACAAAACCCACCTGGAATACAAAGCAAAATGAAACAAACATCTTTAGAGGGTCTGATCAAGCAAATTCAAACCCAGGCCTGGGGATCTGAGTTATTAAAGATCCCAGCAATGGACATGGTCCTTGACTAACATGTTAGGAATCACCGCTCTTCAGCTCCACTGAATGGGGTATCTCTCTGGGCTGCGACAGCCAGAGCGAGCAGAAATGTCTGGAGATTTCAAGCATAAGGCTTGCTCTGTGAGAGCCCAACACACACACACACACAAACACACACACCGCTTTCAAGATCCTGGCTGCCACCTGGAAGATCCTCAAGGTCCCTTCCTACCACCTCGACTCACTTTCCCTTTCCTTCTGGCTTGCCAAGAACTAATGTCCTGCTTGATTTTCTTGCCCTAAACAAGCTAATTAAGCAATAATCCTAACAGAATCCATCACTCTGACAAGGTTGTTGATTAATGGTCCCCCAGCCAAGCCCAAAGTGCTTAATATCCCGGCAGAATGGTCAATAATGTGTGCGGCAGCTGTGCTGGGCTGCGGCAGAGCAGCTCTGGCCACATCTGAGAAGACGGGTGCGGAATGGGTAATAGGGCCCCAGTTTGCAGCCAGGTAGAAGGCAGGGGAGGAAAAGGAAGCCTGGCTTGGGACCGCACAGACTGGAGTGTCTCTAAAACCACGCGATGCTGTGACACGCCATCATCATTTTACAAATGAGTTTGGACCCAGTGGCTGCTCTCCTGAGACTTGTGTAGCCCACAGGCCGCATGGGGGCATACACGGAACTCTAGATCCTTTGATCTCTGACCACAGAATGCCCTCAGAGAGCAACCCTGAATAACTCGGGGCCGTGGAACGACCGCGTGCAAGGTGTGCCCGTGAACGCCTCAGTTTTACAGCTGGGTTGTCTCTGTAGCTGCCGGTGTGAGCGGTGAGACAGGCGAGATAACTCAACGGCTGACTTTGACAGGAAGATTTCAAGTCCAGGCCCATGTGCCCATGCGTTTTCTGCACCCAGAGCGTTATTGCAAACACTTTGATCCCTAAGAAAGACGGAACTTTCTTCAGTGTTGGGAGACTGGTTCTTGAGCAAGTAGAATGTTATGAGATACTGACCCCTGGTGGTCACAACTGCAACTTCAACTTTTCTAACGTCCCAAGGTTCCTGCCCCAACAAGGCTCCAATGACCTCTACAAGGACCCCAGCCAGAGCATCATCTGAGCTGCCCCAGCAAAATACACAACCATCTGTACCGCCTAAAGTTCCGCCCACTGTGACGATTTCCCTTTATCGGTGTCGTTCAGGGCTGTCCCAGAGACGGGTTGTAATGTTAGAGCTGTCTACTCCCGGTTGGTTCCTGCACAGGGCATAGAACCAACAGCAAACCAAGCCCTAGGCTTCCCTTCCTCAGTCAACCGGCCATAGCGCACACCTCACGAGGCTATAAGTGCATGCTTTGGAGCAGAAGGCATTGTAACATGAGTAGAGAATGCAGGCATTCGGGCAACTTCTTTGTGTAACTTGCTTGCGCCCTCGGATCATGCATAGACCACTTCCATTTGATAATTGACTGTCTAGAGAACCGCCCCATCATCTTTGAATCCTGTCTTTTTTTTTTTTCAGAAGGAGTGGATTGTCTTCGTAGAGCACTCTTGACCAAAGAGGAAAATCGCCTGCTCACTAGCTATGCCGCCCCTGACACACGCACTGGTTGGGTCTATCATAAACCATGGCGTCTTGTGTCTGTACAAGTTTACAGTTCTGTGCAGCTACGAAGAACATACATACAGTGGTTGCGCTATGAACAGTAACAGCCCGGTTGATGGAGTGCCGTGTAAAACAGGGAACGCAGTGGATTAGAGCCTTGAGCAGGATCCTCCTGGCCTCAGGCTCAGGTCTGTTCTTTTTCTCTTCAACCATATGTCCTATGGAAAAGGCTTTCTCCTTCTGGGCCTCTTCTCCAAAAATTGAAACCCTGACTCAAAGACCTCTATAAGGTCTCTTTCAAACGATAGTGTTGGGGAGCCAGTTCCTAACAGTCTAACCAGCAGCCGGCATTGAGGGCAGCAGTTAATCACCATGAAAAAGACCTTCTGACACCACAACAGCCGGAGAGTCACACTGTCTGGGGCCGTAAGTCCAACAGTGCTCTCTCTCCCCACCGTACAGGAGCAGATGCTTCTCTACCTTGGATGCTCTAACTGTGAAAATGAAAAGCCCCTTCCACCTACGCGGAGCTGGCCATCAGCCAACATAGTTCCCTGCACAGATGCTGGTGGAACAGTGACACCTAGTGGCTATCTCTACTAATTACTGTCCAGCCCCACTGCTCTGCCCTGCAGGCAAGGAAGCCTACCAGAAAGTCCTTAGTCCCAGCTGTGGCTAAAGCAAGATCATTAACTCACAGTGTAAGCATCAAGGAGCTGATATAGGCTTGCTCTTAAAGTTGTGCCCCAGTCCGGCCTTAACCAGTTTCTTTAATTCATTTGACCTGCCCCCCCCAAGCCTTCTCTTGTTCCCCAAGTCTCTCCCATGCTTATAACACAGAGTTCATGCCAGGCAGGAGTAGCCCAAAGCCCAGTACCGGAACCATGGGTTTCACCTATGTCATCATCTCTGTCTGCACCTACCTCCATATGGCTGTGTAGCAGAACCATACAACCAGGCCATTGACTGCAGGTATCGCATGTCGAGGCTTCCCTTCGTCCCAGATGCCATTTGCTGCAGTGAACACAATAGCCACGACTGTGATAAGCTTGTCCCAGCCTACTGCCCATTTCAAAATACCTGCTGTGTTACACCTGCAACCTGAATAGGGAGATCTTATATGTACACACAATTGCCAAAGGTAGTTAACTTCTTTAAGCGACTGCAGTTGAAGCCCAGGACGCTCCCTGCTGGGTACTAGAGACATTCTCTGGAGATGGGACATGAGACTTCCTTGGACTGATGGCTATATTACGCTAAGCCTTGCCATGTCTCACTCGCTCACTCTAGTGATGAAGATGAGCCTTGCACCAACGGGGAAAGGAGATGCGCACACAGGGCGGATTTTGAGTTGAGGGGCAACGCTAGGCTCTGTGTTTTGTTTGTCTCTTGTGACTTTGTTTATAAGTCTTAGAAGTAGAGATTACCATCCATTCTAACACTGGGGGGTGGGGGGAACATTAAAAACTAAAAGAAGTAACTTGAGGTGAGCATGCAACTAATAATTACTGAGCTGGTACTTAAACTGATGTATGTGTGGCTCTGGAATACGTGTTTCCAAACCCCACCAGAAGTGCCTCTGTGTATAAAGCATTTGGAGCAGTAATTTTTTTTTAAGTCTGGATCAACCGATGAGTGAGATTTTATTCCTCCCCTTCCAGTACTCTCAGCCCAGACTCTGCCTCTCCTTGGAGAGACAGACCGTGAGGCAGCTATCTTGTGGGTGCTGTGACACTTGAGACAGAGCCACTGGGAGGTTCGTGAAGTGTCTGCTGAGCCTGCTCCAGAGAGCCTCATGCGACAGACCCGGGTGGGGGTGGAGCCCTGGAGTGGGCACTTAAAACACCCCCTAAGTCACTGCTGCACCCCAGGGGAAGATCACCACTCCCCGCTGGGCTAGAAATGGCAAGCGAAATGCTGCCTGGTGGGTTATAGCAGGGGAAGAATGTCAGGCATCCCATGGGAAGACTGATAGTGATGTCTGGTTTCTTCGTGGAAATCCAATAAGGGCTATAGATGTTTCATAGGTGATGAAGTTGCAATGCCTCTATCAGAAACAAAAATGATCGCTGTTGGTCAGGCTGGTGATCAAGAGACCTGGGCTTTGAGACTCTCTGGCTTTTGTCTCCCAACCCCGTCTGGCATATTTTCTGGGTGGGAGGTACTTCAGAGTTAGAGCATCTTGCTCTGGGGTGAAGGATGCCAGCTGCTAAACACACCTGTGTTGTGAAGGAAATGTATGCTCTGTCCTCTGACATCTAAGCCTTCTTCCTGGACTTAAACCAAAGTTATCAGCTTGGGAAACAGGGTTGTGCCCAAAGCAATGAGCTAAGAGGGTAAAGCAGGGATGGTTGTTGAAGAGCTACACTCTTTCCACTGGTCAATGCAAATGCTGAGGGAAAACCGTCTAGGCTGGCTTCCCGCTGAGCAAGTATAGACCTGAAAATCTGGACAGGAGTCAGGGATGGAGCAGAAGAACCCAGAAATATCCTAGAAGTGCAAAGACTGACACTTATGCTATGCCCTGAGTCTTCTGGGTACTTGGAGATGAAGGTGAGACAGCCTAGGAGGTTTGGCCATGCCTTCCTCTGGCACAGGGATCCAGTTCCATGGTACTAGGCACCTGTCAGTGTTATGATGTAGAATCAAGGGTCCTGAGTCAGTCACTATAGGAATGTCTCCAGCAAAAATCTATCCAATTGTTCTGTTTGACAGGCAGCCCACTGAGTGAGTATAGGCCAGCTAACAGGAGCCCACAAACTACAACACAAAGTCAACGTAGAGCCCCACAAGACCATGGCTCTCCCAGGTGACAGCTCCATCCAGCAGCCAGCCTGCACCTGTCATGACGGACCCTCGTCAGGAAGCCACAGGCTGGGTATAAAATCCTGCAAATCCAGGCTGGGATCTCTGCTGTGTGACCTTCCTCTTAACTCCTGGTCTCCAGATGCCCTCTTCTGTAAATATACACTAAAACATGCAACCTCTTGAGTCAGGACTCTAATGCTCAGGGCAACCTACAGCAGAATCTATGGACTTTGGGGAAGAATGAGGTACCCATGTTGGTCCATCCATTGCATCAGAAGGACCATTCTGATAGGAGATGTTGATGTTGAGAGGAGCCATGGGGACATGAAAACAGAAGGAAGTCTACACTTTCTGCTTAATTTCTGTTTAATTTTGCTATGAACCTAAAACCCCTTTGGGAAAATGTACTCCTTTATGGTGTATGTCTGGGGATATATTCCATCTTAATGTTGATGAGAATTACGTCAGACAATGTTGTCCAAAGGCCTTGCCTCAAAGACTTAGAGGTCTTCATAACACTATGGTATCTATAGTAGCTGAATAGTGGGTTATCATCCTCTTAAAAGCCAAGATGCCCCCACAGCAAGGGGAGATGCCTGGCTAGATCACATCTCAACACCCACAGGAAGCCTCCAGGGTGGGGATGGGTATAAGAATCAATGAGCAGAGGCAGCCAAAGAACAGCAAGCCTTTGCTCACTCCCCAGTGACCACCTGGCATTCAGTCCTTCCCTTTCCTCACGCAACCCTTTCGTGGGGCCAGGGACCACTCAGCAAAGCAGAGAGAGGAAACACTGGTGTCTGGAGACTCGAATTCCAGTGCCGACTTCACGTTTAAATGTGGGGCTTTGTAATGATCTCCTTCTTCTCTGTTGCCTCAGTTTCCCTGGAATGGATTTCTTCCTTCTGTCACTCAATACATTTCCAGGAGCCAGCCTACAGAGCCAGGCAACATCTGAAGGTCCTTCCTCTTATGATAGAGTTTTAAATGATGTTCCGATGCGCTAGAAGAAAACAGAAAAGGCATACTGCACAAAGCTGTGAACACAAACAGCTCCATCATCCCCTGCCCCAGAGCTGGTGTGCTGCTTCGCTTCCTTGCCTTTTGAGTGTGCTCTGCTGTGGGGCTGTGAATGTAAGCACTTGTTTGGACCATGCTTGGAGAGCTCTGAGGACTGAGGGGCTATGGTCTTGCCTTCAGTATCTGTTCAGTACTGGTCAGTCTCCAGTCTCTGCAACGAGAGCTGCATAAATCCTGGGTGCTTCCTGGACCACAATCTTAATTTTGCTTGTGTCTCCCTTTTGGGTTACACGTGTCCTTCCTACCAGTTGCTTCCCTTAGCCCAGAGTCTGTAAAACAGTGGTTCTGAGCTCTCCTAATGCTTTAATACAGTTCCTCATGTTGTGGTGATCCCACAACCATAAAATTATTTTTGATGCCACTTGATGACTGTAATGTTTCTGCTGTTATGAATCATGATGTAAATATCTGTGTTTTCCAGTGGTCTTACAGGTTGGGAACCACTGCTGTAGAAGGATCTGGAGATTCTCTAGGGAGGCATGATGTAGAGGGATAAGCATGAACTTCGGTCCCAATCCTTGCTCTGTCTCTTATGGGCCGTGTGGTCCTGGGATGGTATCTAGCACCTCTGGATTATGTTGTGCTTTATCTCAGGAGTGCAGAGGATAAATCTCTATCTGGCAGGGTTATAAGGACTAAATGACAGAGGTGCTGTGCTGACCACATAGCCGTGCTGCTTTATTTAGTGAGGTAGCGGATCTAATCAATAAGTGGGGTAAATCATGTCAAGGGCATGTCAGGTCTGTGCCTGGATACTTATGCTACATCTAGTAGTGTGATCGATGTCTTTAATTTTCTCTGCCTTTGGTTATTTTTATTTCCTTCCCCATGACCTCCAGGTGGCAGCATGGGCCACAGAAGCAGAGCACATCTCTGCAGGCTGTTGCTTTAAGGGATGCAGATGCTAGCAGGGACAGAGGAACAGCAGCGGCAAGGCTGCTGCAGGGGAGCATGTCACACAAATGGAAGTTTGGTGCTTTGGCTATGTGAGGAGTGAAAGGGGTCTCTGATAGAAGGAACCCCTGTTGGGGAGAACCAGGAACTAAACAGTCCAGTCTCTGAGGCTGCTGGCAGGGCTCCTTGCCCACCACACTGGTCTTCTCTGTGAACGCAGCATCCTCCCTCACAAAAGAGAACAAAGCAGAAGGACAAAATGGAGCAGCCTAGAGTCGAGGCTCCTAGAAATGTCCCGTCACTCAAGGCTTGGCATAGGCACTAGGAACCATGGGAAAGCTGAACCCAGAATCACCCAAGAGAATCTCTTCCATTCTCAAAGTATTGCTTTGCCAAAAGCCAAAGTAGATTGTGGGAAAGTCCCTCCAACCGTCTGCTGGGCATCTCCTTTCACTGAGCCCTTCAGCCACTGCATTGGAAATTCAGCCCCCCTTTCATCCTAAATGTTCCTGGAGAATCTCTCAGCCAGCCACATGTACAAACATGTGTTCCCTGCTGGGGAATCTGGGACCAGATGGTCAGGCTGAAGCACCCTGAAAAACAGGGTAGGGCTAAAGCCTCAGATCTGTGTTTGGCATTTCTAGATCAGGCACACTGATCGTTGGCCAGGAAAGCCCAACTCTCCTCCCCCTGTGCTCTGACCGGCTCTCAGAGGGATGCTCATGTGTGAGGTTTGGACCTCAGTTTCTTCCTCTCTCAAATGAGGAGCTCCACAGTCTTACCTGAAAAGAAAGCTATTGTGGACATTTTGGTTTAGGATATGTAAACATGTTTTTGTTATAATTCCAAGTTGGAGATTTTAGTTTGTCCATACCTGTTAAATGTCTCAGGAGCATGATCTTTGCCAGGTGGAATTAGTTGAATTCTGAGGACTTTGGGGGTATAAACATGACAGCCCAGAGGAAGAAGGCACAGCTGCTTGGAGGAGGGCTGCTCACTGCTGGTTCATCCTGCTGCTGCATTTGCTCTTTGCTACTTTCCTGATTACCTGGACTTCGGGATTTCTGGATGACTGATATTGGTATTGCCCCCAAAAGAATCCTAACACCCTACCCAGCAGGAAGTAGCAAAGAGAACTCTGCCTGTCTCCACTAACCTTCTTTCTCTCCTACCCAGTGTTGGGGGTTGGAAAGGAGGTAGAAACATTTAAGAAACCCTAAATAAAGTAGATTTGTTTAAAAAAAACTATAGAAAGCCATGAAGAACAAGATCATTTATGGGCTTAAAGTAACACCAGGTCAGAGAAAACAATTGGAGTTAGCTGTGCGTGGTGGTTTGAAGAAGAATGGACCCCATAGGATCATAGATCTGAATGCTTGGTCCCCAGGGAGTGGCACTGTTTGGGAGACGTGGCCTTGTCGGAGTGGGTGTGCCCTTGTTAGAGAAACCCATGGTGGGCTTTATGGTTTCAAGCCAGGCCCAGCGTCTTTCTCTTCCTGCTGCCTTGGGATCTCGATTTAGAACTCTCGGCTCCTTCTCCATCATCATGTCTGCCTGCATGCTGCTCTACTCCTTGCCATGATGAAACTGGACTAAACCTCTGAAACTGTTAGCAAGCCCTAATTAGTTGCCTTCCTCTGTAAGAGTTGCCATGGTTGTGGTGTCTCTTCACAGCAGCAGAACGCTGACTGAGACCCTGTGTCTAACCTAGAGCATCCGTAACTGCTGTTTCCATCCCTCCATCCCACCACATCTTCTTCCCTCTCCATCTTTGGTAGTGTGGCTCCCCTGAGGGACCACAGCTCCTCAGAAGCTGAAAGACACTGGTATGCACAGTTCCTAGGCAGTTCCTCGATGGTCTGTGCTCACCAATGATTTGGGTATACAGAGGCAGGGGATTGGACAGAACCAGCAGTCACGATATGGTCCTTGAACAGAAGAGATAATCAGGCACCGTTGGGCTTGGAGTTCAATGTCTTAGGAGATGTGAGGGGACAGAATTAGGGCGGTAGACACTGATCACGGACCACTCTTCATCCCCACCAACCTCTGCAACTAGGCTAAGTCAAGATTTTCAGACAGGGGAGACAAGGGGCTGGTCAGGTGACTCTGCAAAATGGGCAGTTACAGTTTATTCTGCGACCCACAGATTAATGGGGATCCGACTGCCCCTGAAGAATAAAATTCGATTGGTTCAAGCCCCATGTGGTAGGGAGCATGACTCTCTCCCTCAGATTTATTCTCAGGCTGTGACTTCTTGTGCCAGCACTTTGTCTCTGCTCTGGGATCCAATTCTAGTTCTTTATTTCCTCCAGTGCCGCCTCAGTCATGGACTATCTATTGCTTTCCTTTACGGAGCAAATAAAGAAAAAAAGAAAAAAAAAAACCCTCTCACTCCCCCGGGTAGAGAGTCCTCTGTATTCTCTGCCCTCTGCCCAGCCTCTCACCTCTCATCCTCTCACACCCCAGTAGTGTGTTCTAGAGTCAGCAAGGGGCAGCCCCTTTCAGGGAAACACTAACTCAGCTTCCAACAGACCCTAGAGACGTTCTCCAAGGTGGCCTGCCCAGGAAGCTCCGAGTGAACCATGAGGAAGCCCATATTTCAAATTCCCCAGAAAAGTACCTTAACTTAGTTCCTGAAGCCTCCCCCCCCCCCCCCCGCCTCACAACCAGAAATGTTATCTCTGGTCACTAAGAGACTGACCCCTACAGAGGGAAAGGATACAGCAGGGAAATTCATCCCTGATCAGCCTTCAAAGTGATTCAAAATCACACTGCCTCAACCAATAACTTTCTTTTTATAATGTAACAGAGGCAAGTCTCTCTCTCTGTGCCTGTCTTTCCCCACACATACCCATACCTTAGACGTGAAGTCTTCCACTCCCCCTTAATGCCTGTGCTCAAACTTTTATTCAGATTTTCAAAATCTCTCGATAAAGTCCAAATCTATAAATAAATAAATAAATATGAATAAATGTAACGGAAACATCTGACCCACTCTAAAGCTTCTCACAGTAACTGCAGTCTCCTTGTTTGAATCTAGAGAAGGCAGAAAGGTGGAGGGCCTGATCCCAGGGAGGGTCTTCCCCAAACTCTGCAAGGATTCCTAGGCCCCTCTAACCTCTGCAGACCCAAAAGGCGAATGAAAAGTGTTTCTTTAACCTATGACAGGACACCACTTTTTTAACTCTTCATAAGACAAATGCAAATGAAACCTACCACACTGAGGTACTATCTCTGCTCTGTCAGATAAGTTAGAGGACATTTGATTTCGTCAAAAGTGAGCAGACAGGCAAATTCTCCCACATTGCAGAGGAAAATTGAAAAGAGGGCAGCCCCTGCTGAGGCAATTACTGTAATACAAATGCGCATGTGTGTAGGTCCAGAAATAGCGTGAGCATATAACATTTATGCTACGGATAACCTCTGTGAAAAAGGGAAATGACTTTCAGAACCACTTGTAAAGAGTGTCAAGGCCAGTAACCAACCTAAATGGCAATTGAGAAGGATATCTGCATTAGTGGAATGTTTTCTAAATAAATGATATGCTTATATAATAGAATATTCTGTAGCCATTAAAAGAAAACCTCTTGTTTTATTTTATGTATATGAGTGTTTCTCTGCCTGCATGTATGTGTGTGCCCATGTACAATGCATGATTGGTACCTGTGGAGATCAGAAGAGAGCATCAGATCCCCTGGAACTAGAGTTACAGATGGTTGTGAGCTGCCATGATGTAGGCACTAGCAACTGAACAGTGGCTCTTAACTGTGGATTTGTCTCTCCAGCTCCCAAATGCCTTATTTTAATGAGAAAAGAGAGGCTGGAGAGATAGTTCAGTGGTTAAGAGCAAAGACCACTCTTCTAGAGGACCCTGGCTTGACTCCCAACTGTCTTATTTCCATGGCCCATTTTAACTGCTTACAAGAACTAATAGGGGAACATGAGACACACATCAGCCTCTCTCCCAGTCAGGTCTAAGGGAGAGGGGCAGTGTTGAAGCAGTTCAGAAAAGAACCTTCTCCATTCCTTTGGGAGAAATGAGCCACCAGGAAAAGGCAGCACACCCGAAATTTTTAAGGCATAGTTGAACACCTGTTGCAGCTGGGAGAAGGGAAGAAGAAACATCCTCCATTCCTGGTTGAGAACTGAAATCACATGCACATAGAGAACTCTACATGAAGGGGAGAAATATCCCCATGGAGGGCGAGAGCTCTGTTCAAGACTGAACCTAAAAACACAGCAGCCAGGCTGTCTCAACTCCCATCTAAAATCCATTCAATGATGCAGAGCAGCAAGCTATTTCAGAAACAGGATGAAGAAAAAAATACATGAACAGTTTTCTTGATCTGTAAGCCTAAAGGTGAGCTAGTACTGACTTTAGGAAAAGATGTCTGGCCAATCAGCTGCTGCCATAAACATAAGGCACTATGAGAAAAGTTAAATCCATGGTACACTAGGGATAACCAGAGTAGCAACAAAGTCCAAAGGTATCTTGACTCCTAATGAGGCTGTTCAGTCCTCATGAAGGCCCAGTAGGGATAAGGAGGCCTGGCCATTCCCAGCATTTATTTCAATCCAGTGTTCTACACAAGATGTTCAGCTTTCAGCAACAGCAACACAGCCAAAAAGCACACAATGGAGCAAGAAAAAAAATGATAGATAAATAGATGGACAGGTAGATGATAGAAAGATAATAGATAGATTGAGAGATAGGTAGATGATAGACAGACCTAAATGTAAATATGATTTAGATATTGAAACTGGCAGATAAGAAATTTTAAATAACTATAGACAATAGGTTAAAATTTTTAGCCAAAAAAAAAGGGGGTGATATGTGTGTTCCAGATGGTAATTCTAGAAAAGAAATACAAACTGTATGCAGCAGGCGTGGGGGACACCACAAGTAGAAACCCATGGACAAAAGAGAGGGATAACATCTGTCATCAAAAGTCTTACCAGCAGACTTGATACAGCAGAGGAAATGCTGACCCAAGACAGAGCAATAGAAATTACCGACAATGAGAAGCAAAGAGGAAGACAGAACAGCACTCAAGACGAGTGGGACAATGTCCAAAAGCCAAACAGAGGGCTAGAAGGGGAAGAACAAGCAGAGCTAACATTGTAGAGCATGCTGACGGAGGGCAGTGGGACAGCTCAGCGTGTAAAGAGCTCTGCCCAAGCCTGACACCCTGAGCTCCATCTCCACACACACGGACAGGTGACAGAAGAGAACAGAGTCCACAAAGTTGTTCTCTGACCTACACACACATACCACATACATACCACACCACACATACACACCACACACAAATACACACACACCACATCACACTCACACATATACCACACACACACAAATAAAATTTTATTACGTATGTAGTGTTTACACATGATTAATTTAAAAATTAGTAACATCTATCAGTCTAAGCATGACAAAAAGTGATAAAGCAAGGTGCTGAAGAAGGCATGGAAAGGGAGCAAGGTGGGGAAGAGAGATAAACTGGACCACACTATTCAATGTGTTGAAATCAATATCCAAAAGCAAAATTTTGAAATTAAATACAACATATAGAGGACAAAAGACAGGGCTCAGCAGACTTGAGAACAAGACGGAAGGCCACAGAACGACGCCTGCAAAGCTCTAAAAGGGGACATGGAAAGGGTTCGAGACTGCCCACCCATAATAACGCTCGAGGTGATGAGACCTGTTCGTCACAAATGTCCAACAAAGCCTATTTCTGTTCAGAATCAAAACTGAAAGAATCTGTTGCCATCAGACTGACACTCTCAGGGATACTAAGAAGTTTCTTCAGGAGAAAAACATATGATAACAAGCCGAAGCCAAGAATAACAAAAGGAAGTGAAGAACAAGAGATGGCAACCACGGAGGTACATCTTAAATTGCTGTGAGAGGTTGAAAGAGTTGCCATGTCTCGGGTCCTACAGCACATTTGAAAGCAAACATAAGGCAGCACTGGCCCCGAGATGCAGAAGTTGGGGCCGTAGTTACAGCCTCATACCTCAAGCAAGGCGTGAAGCACAGCATGGCTTTTGAAGGTGTTCTAAAACTTAGGGCAACCACCAAAGTAAATTCTAAATTAAATAAATAAAGGAGAATAATAATAATAAGTATTCAATCTGAAAAAAATGTAAACTAAAGAAAACAGAACATAGAAAACTACTACCAGGAGTCAGAAGTGCAGATTTTTAGCCCAAACATATCTACAATTACATTAATTGCCATCATGACTTGTGGACTGACTTGCAAACCTCCAGAATTTTTATAATGAACCCCTAATATATAGTCCAGTGGTTCTGAACCTTCCCTGTAATACAGTTCTTCATGTTGCAGTGACCCCCAACCACAAGGTTATTTTTGTTGCTATTTCTAACTGTACTTTTGCTACTGTTCTGAATCATATTTAGGGGGTTGAGACCCACAGATTGAGAACCTCAGATCCAGTACCTTAGAATGTGACTGTGTTTAGGGCTTTGGGAAGTAAATAAACTAATGGGAGGTTCTAATGATAAATCTCCAAACCAAGAAGAGGAGTCTCAGGAGAAAACAATACTTCCTGGATGCTGACATCTTAACTCTGGACTTCTGGGACTAAGAAAACTAAGCAATGTTTTTAAGGCACCTTATGGCTGGCAGTGATGACAGCCCTAGCAGATGAATGCATACACTAGTTAAAAGATGCCATTGCAGGCTGGAGAGGTGGCTCAGTGGTTAAGATTATTTTGGGGTAGCACACACCCCCCCCCAGGCCCATTTGAGACACAGTCTCTTGGATGGACCTGGAGCTTATTAATTGGATAGCATGGCTGGTCAGGAAGTTCCTGGAATCTACCTGTCTCTGCCCCGCTTCACCACCAACACTAGGGTTACAGATGTACACAGCCATGCTTGGCTCCTTACATGGATGCTGGGAAGCAGCAACGAGCACTTCATCCACTGAGCCCCAGATTTTATTATTTTAAGAGACAAAATTATATCCAGTCTCTTAATATAAAAGCATAGAACAAACTAAACTGATAAAAAAAGGGGGGGGTGGACTTGTGAAACCATCTGAAAGTAAGTTGGAGCATTCACATCAATATCCAGCATAAGAAACTTCAGAAGAAAGGATATCGCTAGTGACAAAGGCTGACAGAAACAGGGATGCTATGGTGAGATTCCAAAAAAGGACTATTATCCTACCCATGTGTCCAATGAAGCCAGAGCTTCAAAATCTCTGAAGCCTGATAGGGCTAAAAGAGATAGGGCTAAAAGAGACTCCAGATAATACTTAGCAGCCACTATGGTCCTCTGGAAATAAAAACAAGTGTTCAAAAACGTCTCTTGAGACATGGAGGATCCAGAGGGCAACTTAAGCTGAGGGATGCTTGTAGAACATTCCACCAACAGCAGCAGCAGGGTAATCATTTTTTTAAGAGCACATGGAAACAATCACCCAAACAGACCATATTCAGGACATTTAAAAAAAAATAAAAAAACCTAACACATTTAAAGGAATTTAAATAACACCAAGTATGTTCTCCGACCACAGCAGAATTAAACTAGGAACCAAAGCCAGAACGTATCTGGAAAACTCCCCAAAATAGTTGGAAAGTTTAAAATGACACTTCTAAATAACCAATGGGTCAGAGTGGAGGTAACAGGAAATTGGAAAATAATTTAAACTGGATGAAAACAAAGCCCACAGAGTGTTTAGCTTCGTGTGAGACGTGTAAGACAGGCGAATACATAGCTTTAAATACATTAGGAAGAAGATATGTTTTTAAAAAATGACTAATTTTCCACTGTAGGAGACTGAAGTAGAAGAACAAACAAAACTCAGGGCAGGAAGAAAGAAAGAAATCAATGAAAACAGTAGAAAAATCTGGAGCAACAACAACAAAACTAAAAATAATAGAATAAAAACAGAACAAAGCTGGGCATGTCGGCTCACAACGGTAATCCCAGTACCAGGGAGGATGAGCCAAAGGACAAGTCTGAGGCAAGCTTGGGCTCATGGTGAGACATTGAGAAGAAAAAGGAAGGAGGGAGAGAGGAAGGGAGGGAGGGAGAGAGGGAGGAAGGAAAGAAGGAAGGAAGGAAGGAAGGAAGGAAGGAAGGAAGGAAGGAAGGAAGGAAGGAAGGAAGGAAGGAAGGAAAAAAAGGAAGGTGGGTCTGACTCTTTGAAAAGAACAAAAATAAAGTTGACAGATCCCTAGCTAGTCTGAGAAGGGAGACCAAACACTCAACACTTTACATAGTTAGCATAACGTTTGCAATATATACAATATAAATATGGTAAAAATTAGAAATGTCTAAAAGACATTTTTGAAAGGAGCCAAAAGATCCAATGTTAAGATCCAATTTCCACCCAAAGCTGACATGTAGATTTGATTTAGTTCCAATAAAATTGGAATATTTGCAAAATTCTCTACAATTATTTTTATAAATATTGAGAAGACAGTGCTAAAATTTTATGCAGAAAAGTAAAGAAATTAGAAGAGCCAAACACAAAAAAACAAAACAGAAAAGGCTGGACAAATCACATGACTTGAAGACATCACAACAACTGAACCTGAATGATGCTCACAGAATATTCTACTCAACAGCAGAAAACTGTGTCAGAGCAATTAGAGCCATAAAGACAAAAGCGTATGCATACATGCACACAGAAATTTATCTATTTTTATATACATTTTGATAGATAGAGTGATTGATTGATTGATTGATTGATTTTGTTTTCATTGTCAACATGACTGGATTTGTGTATACCTAGGAGGTACACCTCCAGTTTTGTCTGGGAGGGTGTTTCTAGAGAGACTGAACTAATAGGGAAGATCTGAATGTGAGTGAGTATACCGTGCCACAGGGTGGGATTCCATACTGTTGTAATGGTAGGTGGGGGGAACACACAGAACCAGCTGAGCAACAGCATCCAGCTGCTGTTTTAGTGTGAGGGAAATTGGCCCAGAGTAGAAGAAGTGACCTCA
The DNA here is from genome assembly GCA_028658305.1 of Pachyuromys duprasi. Lineage (NCBI taxonomy): Eukaryota > Metazoa > Chordata > Mammalia > Rodentia > Muridae > Pachyuromys > Pachyuromys duprasi. Next base: position 34,110,288 of record CM053755.1, on the reverse strand, counting down.
GGATAAATCCGCCAGGGCTAGGGGGTAGATCAGAATGAGCAGTTCCCTTTCTGGAGCTGGACAAAAGTCCCAGAAAAATAGATGTTGGCATCCCATTTTATGAATGGGAAGACTGGGACAGGGTGACTCAGTAACTTACCCATGATCACACAATCTGGTCAGTGACAGTAAAGAGAGGACTTTGCCTCTTGGAGATGTCAGGGAAGATTCCCTTCTCCCCAGCTACTCCTAGCAGATTCCTGACGTGAACTGCCACTGGTTTAAAGCAACACAAATTCAGTACTTCATAGTTCTGAAGTCAAAAAGCAACCTCAGTCTCACTAAGTTCAATTCATAGGCCTTCTGGCTCCAAAGCTCTGTATCCTCGCCTTGTCCAGCGTCTAGATACTGTCCACTATCCTCAACCTGCCTCAAGAACCTCAGTTCCCATGGACATACCTCCCTCACTCTGGGCTCCAGCCACGCTTTTAGAAGATCCTGTGGGTTACACTGGGCCTGCTCTACAGACCAATCTTTTTTAATCTCAAGGTCCTTCACTTAATCATCTAGACAATATCCCTTTTTCTACGTAAGGTGAGTAAGTCACAAGTTTTGGAGACCAGGGTGAGGACATCGGTGAAGTATTACTCAGCCTACCGTGCCTCAGTTTCCCCACTTGTAAAAGGAGGATAACAGTGCTCTATCAGGAGGCCCTAGACTGTTGCTAAGTGCTCAGCGCTGTCTGTGGTACAAAGGCTACACGAACACATGGACATGGTGCTCCCTGCCCTTCTCCTATGTTTCAAGTGCATCCGGGGTCACCGAGGCCCAACTGCAGGCCTGCTTCCAAGTGGTGACTCAAAGTACCCTGCTGAAACAGCATGCCCAGCAGTGATGGATGGCTCCGATTCCCAAGTGCTGCAGTAGGACTCTGGTCATCCATCTGAAGGCCTCCAGGCAGCAGCAGGACTGTGAGTGGAAACGTGGAACACTGTGCAGAGACACAAATTCCACGGTATTTTTGTTAGGGAAGCTGAACAGAAAGTCATTTCATCTACAGCTCCCACACTGGAACTGACCTCTCAGGCTGTCTTTGATAAATGGAGACCCATTCCAGCCCCCTAGCAGCCTGGGTCCCGTGTCCCCAAAGAAGCCCTGAGTCACGTATGTCTGCAGAAGCTGTCTCCGCGCCACTGTCTGGGAGGAAGACAGTGATGGATCAGGGTAGCAGGAGCTGAACAACGCCTGTTAAATGTTGAGTTAACACAGTTGGAAAGGCCTCTGGCCTCAGTTTTCCCCTACTGGGTCACTGTGCTACAAATGACGTAAGAACATTTATATCTGGACGGTAGAAAATACCATCTACCAGACAGCTGGTGCCTAAGAAAGGCAGGAAATGGTTTCCAAACACCTTAGAACTCAACTGCATAGAGGGCCTGAGAGCTCAGAGAAGACAACAGAGTGCCCACTCTCCTGCTGCTCAGAGTCCCAGTGGGGTTGGCCACACCCAGCACCACACATATCCAGACACCAACAGAAGCTTTCCCTCCAGGGTGGCTGGGAACCCCTTGGCCAGTCCCTGAAGTGTGGGATGTTGTTTTTCTAACTTCAGGTCTAGTTCTCAGGGTAAGACCAAAGCCCAGGGCTCCTCCAAGCTGACAGGGTCATGTCTGCTCTTAGATGAAGCAGCTTCAAATGCTTTCTTGTCCAGCGGGCTTGGACTTCAGAGTCAGCCTTACTCCATGGGCTAGGGCAAACTGGTAGACTAATTGTTCACTGCTCATTTCCAGACCATGAAATGGCATGAGAAAGGTTCTTGTGGCATCTTCCAAAGCTGGGTCAGATGCAACATCTGCTTGGTAAAGTCATTCAGAGAATAGACTTGGAGACAGGAGACCCCAAGCTGAGGTTTATGTGAGCATCTTGAGTCCAAGAAATGTAAAGCAAAACTTGAGAGCTCACACTGGTCACACGGGTTACGCCACAACCCACGCAGCACAAAGGCAAAGCCCACCTCGACAGTGGTCCATTTCCATGTATTGGCACCAGATGACAGTGGATGTGGGATGAAGTCAAAGTCAGAGTCCCCAATGACTCCATCACCAGGTCATAAAGGCTTGACACTCTGCATGGGAAGGGCCACTATATGAGGCACCAGGACCAGCGCCACCATTCTGTAAAGGGGGAGGAGGGTAGCTGAGCCCTCTTGGGTAGAATCAACCATCCCATCAGAGAACACAAGGTTTTTAGAAGGTCTGAGCAAGGTAATGGCTGTGGGAAATTGTTCTGACCTGATCCAGAAGCCAGCTCTGCTTTCCTTAGAGGTGATGGGCTGTATAGTCTCTGATGTCCTAGCTGGGTGTTCTTGATTTGGTTTTGATTTTTGGGAGGTGGGCATCATCTTATCTCTAGCTCTCTTCTAGTCTAAGCCAGGAGACTAGTAAACAGGATGGCACCCAGAGGTGATGTGGCCCTACTATTGGGATTCTGAGATGTGAACAAGGACTGCATTAACTTGCTGAAAGGTAGGGGAGGCATGCTAAGCCTTGCTCTTTCCCATGGTGCCCTGCTTTAAGCATGAGAGAAAATGTCACTCTCCCTGGTCACATCTTTGGCATTCAGTGAACCAGTCTAAAATATAACATTAGAGACAGGAAAACATAACCACTCAACCCCCAGTAGCCCTCGGAAGCTCTGCCTGCTACCCCATCCAGTACCTTTGTCACATAGCCATTGTCTGTTTTGGCATGGGGGAAACCTGGCGCATCTGGACGCTCTTTCTTGGAGGATGAACTGCATCAGGACCACAGGTTCTGTTTCTAGAGTGATGGATAGTCCCCATGCACTGACATGGAAACACTGAAGGCCTCCTCCTGTAACTTTCCTTGGCGGAGAGTTAGGCTGCAAGCCCAGAGGCACTTTGGCCAAAATCCTGTGATTACAGAGATGGAGACATGTCTCACCTCACTGACTGAGAACATGGAGTGAGGGAGTCAGGTCACTAGCACTGTTCCTGCAGAAAATTTTAGCAATGATAATTAGCGTCAACAATTCAAATGGATAACATTCTCCGTGCTAACAGATTTATAGGTGGAGGCTGAGGGGCCGGTGGATGGAATTCATGGGGTCTGTGAACTTGGGTAGGAAAAAGTTACATGCTTAGTTCTACTTCCCTTGCACTGAAATTTAGCTGCATTTATGGGTGCCAGGAATGGAGCTCTGTTGTTCTAGGAGCACCTGTGATTTGTCACCCATAGAAATTAAAGTCCTCTCTCATATCATAGTGTTCTTGTTGAAAATATTTCACATTCCTGTTTCAGCACATCACTGTTCTGGAATTGGCGTAGTTGTTAGACCTGCTGTTACTTTGTGTGTTAACACACACTTGTTTTACAGTATCTCAACTCTGAAGTTGTAAAATAAAAAGAAAAAAATCTTTTGCATTTGAATATATTTGGTCTCCCATATAACCCTATGCATCACGTCTCATGCATTTCATACTGTTGCTCTGAGGAGGGTTTCTTAAGTTTGATGCAAGTGTCTTAATGGTTAGCTTCAGAGGCTGGAGAGATTGCTCAGCAGTAGAGACATATGGCAAATAAAGAATAAAGCAAGCAGCAGAGTCTGCTTTGCATAATCCTCCCAGCCAGCCAGTGTGCCAGGGCAGTGTTGGAAGGACCTAAGTAGACTTTTGAACATTTTGTGGATGCTAGTTCCTGTATTCAAACAAAACATTTATCAGGAAGCCAAGTGTGGTGGAGCTTCTCTGGTTGAATTTAGGTGTAGGGGATGTGGTTGACATCTGTGCCCCTCCCACTACCCGGCCATGAGGTACCTTCCTTCCTCATTGCCTTCTGAGACTGCCGCATGTACTTCCTAGCTTTGCACAGAGCACATTTGCAGATCACAACTCGGTAAATGAACTGTTAGCAATTTAACTTCCCATACTGGATTTCCCATACTTGTGGGAAGTACAGAATGCCTTTGGTCCAGGTCTGCAGATCTGAGGTGGAGCTGAGTGAGCTCTAATCCATGATTCTCTGGTGAGCCCCCTCAAGCATTGTTTACACACACACATACACACATATATATGCATGTACACATGTATATATAAAACCCTAGGAAAAACAGGACTTGCTGGCAATTAGGAGGAGAAAACATGAGACAAAAGGATCTAGGTTCCCAAGCAGGGACAAGCACCTCCCATTAGTATGGGATTCTAGCCTCAGCACTTATCTGCTAATTACAAATAAGTCTCCACAAAGTTGTTTTGAGTATTAAATCAAAGAAGTAGGAAGTGCTTAGTGGTATGTCCTGCTGCTACTCTCTGGGGAAGAGCCTTGCCTTCTTTCCCCTCTCAAGGATCTGTCTCCCTCGCAGAGGCCACCCACCACCAGCTTTTCACCTTCCAGGACTGAAGTATGTGGTCCTCCTTCTTTTCAAACATGACATTTGGCATCCTCAGTGTATTTTAGTAGCAGTAGCATGCCTCACCCAGATGGTCCACACTGTAGCTATCATCTAATCATCTAATAATTGGTTTGACATTTATAAAGGGCTTCAAGGGCCTCGGGATGACTGTTGTCTTCGGATGCAAGGAGAGCGTGCTTTAGTTTTGCATATGTATGTGCCAGAAAAGATGCAAACAGAAGGGACCAGTAATCCATGTTTTGGCACAACCTCCAACGTCCTTAACATGTGTCAAGTAGAGGCATATTTCAACACACAGCGCTGAAGACATAATCTTCAGGATCCTGTAATTGTATAGTCCTGTGTTTTCTGTAAAATTTGCAGAAGTGGTTTTATCTATCTACGTGTATCTATTTATTGTTTTGTTTGTTTTTTGCTTTTCAAGACAGGGTCTGTCTGTGTGTATCCCTGGCTGTCCTGGAACTCCCTTTGTAGACCAGGCTGGCCTCTAACTCACAGAGATCCCCCTGCCTCATCTCCCAAGAACTAGGATTTAAGGTGTACACTACCATATCTGATCCTTCACTCTCTCTCTCTCTCTCTCTCTCTCTCTCTCTCTCTCTCTCTCTCTCTCTCTCTCTCTCTCACACACACACACACACACACACACACACACACACTAAAGAGGTCCTCTAGATCTAGGTGGTGGTGACACACGCCTTTAATCCCAGCACTCTGAAGGCAGAGGCAGGTGGATCTGTGAGTTCAAGGCCAGTCTGATCTACAGAGTGAGTTCCAGGACAGCCAGGGCTATGAAGAAAAACCCTGTCTTAAAAAACCAACCCCCTCCCTCCCAAAAACAAGAGGCCCTCTATAGTTGAATAAACATTAAAAACTTAATCCACTTGTGTTTAAAGCAAGGTCATCTCTTGGATTTCTCCCACTGTTGACTTTAAAGGTTAGCAAATGGCAACAGAGTTCATGCCAGTGACTGCACCTGCTACCCTTACTAGGGAACCCACATGGAGACTGAGCTGCCTATGGGCAACATCTGAGCAGGGGTCTAGGTCCTCTCCATGCATGGTCCTTGGTTGGAATATTGGTCTCTGCAGGAACCCCTGGGCCCAGGTTTTTGGCTCTGTTGCTCTTCTTCTAGAGCCCCTGTCCCCTCCAGGTCTTACTATCTCCCCCTTCTTCCACAAGATTCCCTGCACTCTGCCCAAAGTTTGCTGTGAGTCTCCATCTGCTTTGATACCCTGCTGGGTAGAGTCTTTCAGAGGCCTCTGTGGAAGGGTCCTGTCCTGTTCCCTATCTTCTTCTGCTTCTGATGTCTATCCTGTTTGCTCTTCTGAATGAGGATTAAGCATCTTCCCTAGGGTCTTCTTTGTTGTTTAGCTTCTTTAGGACTATAGATTTTAGTATGTTCATCTAATATCCACTTATAAGTGAGTATATACTATGTATGTATTTCTGCTTCTGGGTTATTGATTTGCCTGCAAATTACTTTGATCACCTTCCCTGGCAAGAGGATGCAGACAGTCCTGATGAGACCTGATAGGTCAGATAGTAGGGGAGGAGGACCTCCCCCATCAGTGGACTGGTAGAGGGACAAAGGTGGGGAAGAGAGAGGGAGGGTGGGACAGGGAAGAGATGAGAAAGGGGTTACAGCCATGAAATTGTAAATAATAATACTTTTTTAAGAACTGAAAAAAAAAAAAGCAGATGAATACAAGGGTACAAGGTCTAAGGAGCTAAGGAATTTGGTCGTACCTTTGTTGGACCAGAACCAGAGCCTGTCAAGAGGGAATAATCGTCTTCTTCTCTGCCACCTAGTGGCTGGAAGACTCAAGTGCAGCTACAGCATCTCACTCTGCAATGCAGAAGTCTGCCCCACGCTTGGGTGTGAACAGAACAGTGAGCTTTGGCTGGGTACTACAAAAACACAGGACGCAGTGAGTTAGGTCTGAGCTGAAAGAGCCAGAGATAAACTCTCTCCTGTTCCGTGTCGAGTAATGCCTGGAACAAGCCACACAGCTTATGTTCCCACCTCAGGAAGATGAAGTGGGAAACACACACTACTCCATTGTCTTCACTGAAAAGAGCAGGGGTAATAGGGAAGAAAGCAGCCACCGGCGCGGCGTGCCTGAGGGATCTCAGATCTCCAGATTCTGTAGCCACAGGCCTTTGGGTATTGAGCTGCCACAGGTGGTAGCATGTATTTGGTCAAGACTGGACTGAAAAGGAGTGAGTGAGAGATGCAAGCTTCTTGCAGCTCCTCACCTACACCCCCAGTTAGGCTGAACCCCACCCCCACCCCATCCTCTATTTTTCCTATCATAAATCAGTTGTTAGGTGGGAAAATGTCCACTTGCAGTATATGTTGCTTCTCCTCTCTGTACTGCAAACTGGGGCTGTGGCAGAATCTAGGAGCTTTTACTCAACGGGCTATAGACATGCTGGTGTCGCATTCCCATCACTCTATCCCCAGGCAGCCAGACCAGGTCTGCGGAGGCTGGGCACTGCAGACCAGCATTTTGTCGCCTTAGGAGGCTTTATTTGGTGTTCCCAGTATACAATTGAAATGATGGCATTTCTATGTTTCTTCTATATATGATATATAAAGAGAAGAATTTTTTCTTCTATATATTTATTGCATATATGAAGATATATATCATGAAAAGAAGAAAACATATATTTATATGTAAATTTATGTATGTATAGCCTATGTGAAGATATATGTCATAGAAAGAAGAAAATATTATTATATATTATGTTATTTTTTTCTTCTTTCTATGGAAAATTAGAAAAGCACTTATTTTTCTTTTTTTGTAAGGATTGTACAATATTCTTTTTCCTTTTTTAAATTATTGTTTTAATTATTATTTCAGTTGATTTACTCCACATCCCAAGGGTGCCCTCTCCCTCTTCTCTCCACAGTCCCCCTTTCCCCTCTCCCTTTTCCCCCCAGAAAAGGAGAGCCCTCTCTCCCCATATCAACCCTCCCAGCACATCAAGCCATATCAGGACTGGGCATACCCTCATCCGCTGAGGCTAGGCAAGGCAGTCCTTCCAGAGGGAAGTGATCCAAAAGCAGGCAATAGAGTCCATGCTAGAAACAGCCCCCCACCTCCACTCACCATGGGACCTCTATGAAGATCAAGCTTCCCATTGGCCACCTATGAGCAGGGGGCCTAAGCCCAGACTAAGCATGCTCCTTAGTTGATATCTCAATCTCTGCAAGCCCCATGGGACTGGGTTAGTTGTCTCTGTTGGTCTTCTTGTAAGGTTCCTGCCCCCTCCAGGTCTTTCCATCTTTCCCCTAACACTTTTGCAGGACCTTCGGAACTCCACCCCATGCTTGTCTTCAAGTCCCAGCATCTGTCTTGATCCACTGCTGGATGGGTCTCCCAGACAACAGTCAAATTAGGCTCCTGTCTGTAAAGCAGAGCAGAGCATCATTAATAGTGTCAGGGCCTGGCTCTCTACTGTGGGGTGGGTCTCAGGTTGGGCTAGCTATTGATTGGACATTCCCTCAATCTTTGTTCCTTCTTTATCCCTGCACTTCTTGTAGGCAGGTTAATTTTTGGATCACAGGTTTTGTCGGTGGATTGTTGTTCCCCTCCTTCCACTAGTCCTGCCTGGCTAGGAGGTGGTCACTTCAGTTTTCCATTCCCTCTACCCCCATTAGGAGTCTCAGCTAGAGTCACACCCGTATCCTCCCAGGAGCCTACCCTGTCCAGGCCTCCAGCCTGACAGAGATTTCTCTCCTCAGTTTCCCTTTTTGTTCCCAGCCCTCTCCTCCCCCACCCTCATTCTCCCCAAATCTGATTCCCACCCTTGTTTCCCTCCCCATTCCTTCTCCCGCCCAGGTCCCTCTCTTCATCCACTTCTGTTGTCTGTGCTATTTCCCCTTCTGAGTGACATTCCAGCACCCTCCCTTGGGCTCTCTCCTTATTACTTAGCTTCTTCGGGTCTTTGGATTGAAGCATGGTTGTTCTGTATTATAGGTCTAATATCCGCTTATAAGTGAGTACATGCCATGAAATGCACTTATTTTCTAAGCACCTTTTTTTTTCATTCGTGGCCATGTCTCATTCCCATGGAATACAGCTCCAATAGTGCAGCTCACTTTTCAGAAGGGCCATCAAAGTTCCGTGTGGCCTGAAAGTGACGGACACCCACATCCAGCCACAAGGATCAGACCTAAAAGCAGAATCCATTCTTGCAGTACAGACTTGTGGATTGAGGTGTATAGGAAAAAGCAGCTCTGTGGGGAGTAGGAAAGGCTGTGACCCTTGTTTCTTCTCCTGGGTGGCGGCTCTTAGACTCCACAATGTGCAAGCATCACTGGCTGCTACCTTACATAAAACACTGATTCCAGTCTCAGCAGAATATTCATCCATTGGGGGTTGCAAGCAGAGCCAGCATTCTACAAATTAGAAAGGACACTGAGGCAGATGCTGGGAAAGTCCAGGCTTGGCTTAGAGAAAGTGTTCTTTGACTTCTCCTAGATATCCTAAAAGGTGAAACACCACTATAAAATCAGGAATAAGTAATCAAAAGCTATGTTTTAGCCTAAGACCTTAAACTAAAGAGATCATGGTGGAACATTCTTTTAAGAATAGGGGTCAGGGAAAACCATGACAGCTTTGAGGAACCAAAACAAGTATTCTTGCTTAAGACCTGCCTCCCAGAAGATACCGTTAAAAATAGAAAATATATTCCCAAGACAAAAGGAAAGTCTCAATACTTTGGAAAGACAGATAGAGAAAATTGCTCTCTAGAATGTGACAAGGTAGAATTTATACAAAAGATGATGCATGATATATATACACATGATCAGCTGTCTAGATACTGAGAAGATTCCAGACCGGAGCAAACATTAATGGCATCATGACCTATTATGTGGACAATGCTTCAGCAATGCTCTAGGCAGCATTAGGACCTGTCCCTGCACACAGAGAGATAGATGGCCCTACTAGCTACTTCTATCTTTTTCAATCCCCAGATGAAGGCATTGCTGCTCCCCAGGAATTCCATGAATGAATCAGCAAGTGAGTCACAGCCCACAGAGCAGCCAGGGGGAATAGACACTACTTGTTGTCCATAATCCTCTTGGGACATGGGCATCTTTCAGTTTGCAGCAGGCACTTGCCATGCATGCACTTGCATCCATGTTTACTTTGTGGTTTACTTTTTGCACATCATATGTGCCATCTCAATACTCTTCAAAACTGCCCAGAGCAGGGAGCAGAGTGGAGCATACAGGAAGTGACTACAGGCTTCTTTGCACCAGGACAAACATGGTGGTCTTTATTCTTGCTTGGAAGGCCAGAGATGGATGGAACATGGTTCCAGAAGAAGCAGCTCTATCCAGCCTCTGAATATCTCCTTGGGGCCATCTCACAGTGGGAGGACATTCACCAGATGCTGTTTCCTAAAGGAAATGTGCAGTTTTGTGACTAGATCAATTTGAGGTCTCTATACTTGATCCTTAGGGATGATTCAGAGGGAGGCTGAGAACCAACATGAAGATGCAGCTAACGGACAAACACGCTTTCAAATTGGATAAGGCATCTGTCAAGGAAGAAATCTGAAAGGTAGAGGGATCCTTCTCAAGGTTGGTTGAGTAAACATCTTGACCAAATGCAGGCAGGTCAGTAGGTATCTAGAAAAGAGATGCCAATCATACAGAGCTCCCTAATCAGAGAGACTCCAGGAAAGTGGTGAGCTCAGCTGGCTATCAAATCCCAGAGGACATGTACAGTCACTAGACTAGCAGCTGGAAGGCAGATGTAACCACTAAAATAGAGCTACTGACAGACCCCTCAGCCCCCACAGACTGAGGTCAGAGAAGGGCTCCAGACAGGCCTATTCAAGGTCAAATCCCCGAGCCATTGGGCTTTAAATATTTGTCTATGATTTTTTCAAAAATATATTACATGTATGAGTATGTATGCACAGAGTTTATTTATTTTTATCTTTAATTATGTATATGAAAAGCAGGTATGTGCATGTGAGTGTGGATTCCAGCAAATGCCAGAAAGAAACACAGGGTTCCATAGAGCTGGAGTTACTGGCAGCTATGAGCTGTCCAACATGAGTAGCGGGAATGGAAGGAACTCAGGTCCTCTGGATAAGCATCAAGTACTCTTAATGCTAAACCATCTCCCAAGCCTGAGTCATTGGACTTCAAATTTCTTGAGTTGCCAGAATATGCCAGACACTACAGCAGGGCTGAGTCCATGCATGCATGCTCCAACAGCTCCAGGAAAGAAATTCAAGAAAACTTAAAAGCATGAAGCCAAAAACTCCCATTGCACTTAGCAGAGAAGAAAAGCCTGTGGATAGCAAGCCATGTCAGGCTATGGTTGGGGTATGCCCTCCTAGTTGGTGATCATACCAGCTGATGACCACTGGCCAATGGAATTGGCGACCCTGCGTCTTTATTCATCCTACTTATGGCCTATAGACATGAAATAGAAGAGAAGAAAGAGATGAAGAGAGGAGTGAATATTAAACTATCTTTAGGTGCAACTCCAGGCTAAGCAGAAAGCCACTGTGTAAAAACTTTGTAGCCAGAGAGGCTGGACATGGGTGATATTGGCCAATGAAGGCTTCCTGGAGGAGGGGGAGTGTCCTCCAATCTGAGAATCCTTAAGTACTACAGAGTTCTGTGAGTTGACCAAGATTCCCCTCTTAGTTGGAGGGTGAAGTCAACAGCAAGGTCACTTCAAATTCCAAGATGGCTCTAACTACCATCTCTTGTGAGACACAGGAAACACACACACACAAACTTCTCCTGCTAATTGGGGTTTGGCTACATAGTAGGTCTGGTCTGGTTCCATTTGTTTCTTCGCTTTGCTTTGTTTCTTCAGTCTTTTTGCTTTTGTTTTTTCATTTTGTTTTGCTTTACTTTGACAGGGTTAGTACAGGAGGAAAAGCAGGAACAGGAACATTTCTTGTTTTCTTTGGTGGTGGGGCCAGATCTGCCATAGGTGGGCAGAAAGAGCCCTCCCCTGTCCAACGATTGAACCACACTGCCAAGGACTCTCCACAGACTGTGTGGCACCTGTTACATCATTGCCTCACTTCAGGTTTAATACCACATTCTCTTATTAAAATAATAAGAGAATATTTATTGCCTTAGAATTCCTCGGTTGAAAGCTAGCCTGGGTGTCCTGCAGGGTACATTTCTATTTGGATGCCCTAGGGCAGAATCCATTTGCTTTCCTCTTTCATCATCTAGAGGCTACCTGTGTTCTTTCTCAAGTGCATCCTTCAATCTTCAAAGCTTGTGAAAGATCTAGTCTCTCTCAAATCTCATCACTGCAACTTTCTCTTCAACATCTACCTTCCACTTGAAAGGTTCTACATTAGTTTCTTCCAGTTACTGGAAATGAACACTCTGACTTTAAAGCCAAGGGGTTGATTGAGTTCACGGTTCTGGAGATTCCAGGGCATGGCACCACCATTGGCTCTGGTGGGAATGTCATAGTAGGTGACAGGAACATGTATGTAAGGGGGAGGGGAGGAATCACACCACCAAGCAGCAAAAGTGACAACCTGGAGATTGGATTCAGGCTTCTAAAACAACTGTCTCTAATAAGAACCTACTCAATGACTCCCACCTTCCCCTGAGGCCAGCACCCCCAGTGACGTAAGAACCTTCTACCTGCTCCTGCCTTTTTCAAAATGTTTCCATGCTATTGCCAGGCCATGAACTTTCAACGCGTGTAGCGTGCAAGGAGGTACACAGCATTCAAACCACATCAGCTCCCTTATGATTACACTGGGTCACTCTACCTCATCCATAATGCAATGTCCTCATCTAGAAGGCAGTCAGACAGCAGCCTTCACTCCACCCACAACCTTGTTTGAACAAATGCATTTACATGCATCGTGATGTAGACATTTTTCAGGGCAGCACAGCTATGGCAACCACAATTCACAGTTTTAGTGGTCTGATGCCCTTGACTATTGTGTCTGGACCCTCTGGGCCTCCCAAATGTGAAGGGGGCTCTGTGGACGCAGTGTTTGCCCCATAGTAACTGTCATAACAACTGATGATGGAGTAGGAAGAAGCAGCTGCAGCTTCTCTACTGGACAGTTTCCATGACACCCCCTCCCTGGTGGTCCCGTAGAGGAACGTGTCCCCTTCCCCATCTTGTTCCTTCTTCAAGCCCAGTTCTCCAACTCCCAACACTTTGCTCTCTTTCTGATGCCATTCCTCTCAAGTAGGTAAATTCCAGTTCCTTTTGAATTTTGCTTTTACATTAAAAAGGCAGAGGCAAGGAGGGGATGAAACCTCCTACTCATCCCAGCCTGAGTGGTACAGGCACATCAAAGGATGTGCCAGGAAACCAGAAAACCAGAGCCTGGATTACATCATCCTGCAGCATATCACTAAGCAACTGTGGGATCAACATCTGTTTCCATGGAGATGTCACATCATCGCCATTGGCCAAGCAGGGCAGAGAAACACATAGGAAGAAATGAATAAGCTGAGCTGTGTTACTGAATGACAAAAACCTTGTCATCCTTGTGGGCAAGAAAAAAAGTGCATCACCAGAGTGAAAGGGATATGAATGTGAAAGACACTGTAATGGAGGAGGGAGACAGGCTTTGGGATGGGATCCAGAAGGTGTCTCTTGCTAGTTGGCCACACAGGTGAAGATGCTGGAAGGTTGGAAAGGAATAGCTTTGCTATGGCCAAGCCATATGCCACCTGTGCATTGCAAGGCATCTCCATCAAGCTTCAGATTCTGCCTATGGAATCGGATCCCTAATCCTTCAGTTAAATATCTGAGACTCGGATGGAGGATGCAGTTTTTTTCAATGTTGATAACAATCTGAAATACATAGAAATCATAGTGTGCCAGCCCTTTCAGATGGTGATTCATGTCATCTCTATCTGCTGTCCATCAGTGACCTAGTTGTCACAGTCAAGAAATGATTCTGGGGTTCCTTTTCTGCTGCACTGGACTGACTCCCTATCTGAACTGAGCCACACAACAGCTCCAGAAGCCAAAGACAGACACACAAGGATGAGTTCATAACAGACTGGATATTGAAGCAGGATGCCCATGGAGGGGAGCATTCCTTATGTCCCCGGATTATAGTCATTGGCCAAAGCTGAATAAAAGGCATTGGGAATCTGCTACAGTGAGTTTAGAAATCTGCATGCAGTATCACCAGGAGTACCGGCTCCTGTCTGCAGACTCTGCAAAATTCCCTTTACTCAGCCTGCTTCCCACTGGCTATGCCCAGAAGTCCAGGAAGTCAGGGATTTGGTGTCTCCTGGGAAGATGCAGTTTGTTGAGATGAATCGTGGGTCTGTTCTTACAGCCTAGTTAGGGGACTGTCTGGAACTCCCTTGTTCCTGGATGATCTCTAACAGGGAAGCTAGTGACTTGATTCCAGGATACACCAATTACTCACTGAGCCAGACACAAAACATTGCTGAGGATTCTGCTGGAGAAAGTGGAGAGGAACTCTATGCATGGGACCTCAGCACAGAGGTGTGACACAGGCCTTCCCAGGATGGGAAGGAAAAAGACACATACAAGTTCCCTTGTTGTAGGGTGAAGAGGTTCACCTGGCCTTGGAAATTAGGCCTCTGATGGAGGCCTGGTGATGTGGTCTTTGCCCACAGATTTCAGACAGCAGCAATGGGGAAAATGTCTCTTAGAGGAAGGTAAGGAACCCAACCCCACCCTCAGAAAATACACATAAATACTCTAAGAAGGTCCAGGATCTATGTGAACAGAGCACCAAGGTCAGAAATGGAAAGGAGTTGTGTGACAAGTATTGGCATGCCTAACTCTGAGTAAGGCTGAGCTCTCTCTCTCTCTCTCTCTCTCTCTCTCTCTCTCTCTCTCTCTCTCTCTCTCACACACACACACACACACACACACACACACATACAGACAGACACACACTGGAGGTGGGGGCTTGGACTCAGCTACAGAGTAGCCATAGGAGGCTGATCAGAAAACCACCTGCACCAGCTGTATAGAGGTACCATATCATCAACATCACCAACCCTCGCCAGAACCACTGAGACTCAGAATGAGGCCAGGAACAATCTTTTATCCCCACCACCTAAAAGGAGCTAACTTCAGAAGTCTTTTACTCTCCCAAGGCTTTGGTGAATAGGGTAGCGAACAAGCCATGCAGGGTTAGAGCCTGAAGAAGAAATCAAAATTGAAGTGCAAAGAGGGATAGATGGAATGTGTCTAAGGTGATTCCCTCTCCTCCTCTTCAACAAATCTTGTCACGACAGGTCTGCACAGAAAGAGGGGTAATGAACTTGGAATTCAGCCTTGGTGGTAGGCTTGAAATGACTAGCATTGAGTGAAAATACTGAACAGATTGAAAAGGCGGGATTAGAAAATAATGACACTGGACAAGATGACAAGAAAAGGCACCATAGAAAGTTTTTTTATATCATAAAATCTTTAAAAAGAGGGAGGAAAGAAGGGAACCAAAAAGAGGACAGGTTGTGTGTGGCCGTAAACACCTCAAATATTAACCATCTAGCCTTTGTGAGAAACATTAGCCAGCACCATTTATAGCCCGATTGCTGGGGGAGACATAGCTATAGAAAAAATAAAAGCCATGAGTTTCTTGCATTCAGCATCGTGTTTATTGGACGCCTCTGTGTTGATAGACAGTACAGACAACTGGCTTTAAACTCTTATGAATGAGGATCTCACAAATGAATTGCTGCTAATTCACCCATTTCCCTGCCAGTGAAACTCTGGGGTGATTCCAGGTTTACCTGGGAACTTTTTTGTCCTTTCCTTCTTGTGCCCAGGTGTAATTTCTTTGGGCTTCATACTTGAAAGTGAAATTGTTAAGCAAGAAATATGAATAGCTCCAGCTTGGTGAAACACTGTAAAAATAATTGGAGTGTGCCTCTACCATTGTTCTTTAAGCTGTCCTTTTTCAAAATCCATACACTGGTGTTGAAATTGCACAATTTTGCCAATTGAACAGTGTGAAGAGCCTCTCCTGATGGTCTTAGTTTGCATTCAGGTGAACAGAAAGAGGGCATTTCTGCAATTTGGGCCCCTCTCCTATTCATCTTTTATTCATTCATAGTATTTTTTTTCTTATATTCCAGATATTAGTTCTGGGGAGAGGAAGTAAGTATTTTTTTCAATATGTAGCATGTGTTTTACTTTGATTTGAGTTTTTTAGGCAAAGTAATTGCTAAGTTTCAATAAGGTCAAAATTCTCAATTGTTCTCTGAAATTTAGGCTCTCTGTGGCTTGCTTAATTTTTTTTCAGGGCCTAGAGAGATGTCTCAGCAGTAAAGAGCACTTGTTGATTTTGAAGAGGATCCAGGTTTGGTTCCCAGAAACACACTGTAGTTCACAACTCTATGTAACTACAGTTTCAAAAAAATCTAAAGCCCTCCATGACACCAGACATGCACATGGTATACATACATACATGTAAGAAAACACTCACACACGTAATTTTTAAAAAATCTAAGAATACTTTTATTTTCCTGTCTCAATGTGATATAAATATGTCTCATGGCACATTTATAAAGCCTGTTTTCCACATTTAGCTTTTTCATTTGCTTGGCAATTACCTTTCAATGAGGCAGGAAATGAACTGTATTTTCCTTTATGCAAATAACCAGAGATATCTATCCTTTCACACTGACTTGCAGTGACACTTCTGACCTATGTCATGTCCACATGATTGTATACTCGTTCCTGTGCCATCATCTTACTTCTGTGATTACTACATCTCTGCGAGTCTTGGTGTCTGGCCAGAACTCCATCCATCCCTCTTCCAAGCACCTGGGCAGGCATTTCTCCTGTGTTCATCCAATTCAATCCCACCATTGGTTTTCAGATTCCATTTTAAAAAAAAGTGGTTTTTAACTAGAACTTCATAGACAATACAGACTAATTAGGAGATAGTTAACAAGGTCAGTTGTTGCATTTTCCATTCTGTGACACATCTTTTCATTTCTTCTTTGATGCCTTTCAATAACTTAATTCTTCTTCATATGATGATAAGAGATCAAGTCCAGAGCCATGTGTAAGCCAGACATCAGACATTTACTGTAACACTGATCTATGTCACTAGTTCACCAAATGGTTTTGTTGTTGCTCTTGTTTGGCTTGGTTTGGTGTGAATTGGTTTGGAATTTTGAGAAAGGATATCATATAGCCCAGGCCAGCCTCAAACTTATTATGTAGCCAAAGATGACTTTCAACTCCTGATCCTCCTTTGTCCATGTCTTTGTTAGGGTTTCATTGCTGTGAAGAGACATCATGTCCAAGACAACTCTACAAAGGAAAACATTTAATTGGGGCTGGCTTACAGTTTCAGACGTTTCGTCCATTATCATCATGGCAGGAAGCATGGCAGCATACAGGCTAATATGGTGCTAGAGATGGGACCAAGAGTTCTACATCTTGACCATAGGCAGCAAAAAGAGACTGTGTAAGTGGGTGTAGCTTGAACATACATAACCTCAAAGCCTGCCTCCACTGATGCCCTTCCTCCAACGAGGTTACACCTATTTCAGTAAGGCTACAGCTGATAGCGTCACTCTCTATGGGCCAAGCATTCAAACACAGGAGTATATGGGAGCCAGACCTATTCAAACCACCACAGTCCACCACCCAAGGACTGCAACTACAGGCTTGCATGAACATGCTCAGCCCGCTGATAGTGTTTACTATTACACATACGTGTATGTTTTGTATGATCTTGCCAATTAAATTAATTAAATTAGATATTTTCTGTGTGGGCTGATGTGGTGATACATCACTCAAGAGGGGGGGCCGGGGGAATTGCTCAAAGTCCTAGGCTAACTTTGGCTATGTAGTGAGTACCTGGTCAGCCAAAATAAGATCCTGTTCCCCTTCCCCCTCCAAAAAAAAAAATTCTTACGTGTATGTAGTTTGTAAGAGACAGTGGTTCACTATCCGGCACAAGTTTGCAAGCCCACTTCCACCATGTGAAGTGTGATAGAAATGGCCATTTGGCTTGGGGTAGAGATCTCAGCTCTTCTGTAGCTGTGGTTCCAGAGCATATGATCAGAGAAATAAATATGACCCTTTTCCCCAGGTTCCTCCCTGTCTGCCAGCTGAATGTAAGGGACTCTAAGGTGCTTATGGGAAGGCAGAGCCAAGGATGGGAGGAGAGGAGCCCGAATCTCCAACTGAGGAACAACTGGAGCCTTGTTGAACTAGTATACAAACAAGAAAGGAATTCTACCGGCTGAGGTTAACGCAGCAAGTGTTCTCACCTGAGTAATAGAATACTTGGTAAAGTGCAGCTCCTTCAAAACAGTATTGTTTTTTACTCAAAGGTGTTGCTGAATATATATATATAGTTTTGAATATATATGTTGTTTTGAACTAAAAAAAACCTTTAGAGTCTGATAACTTCTGTTGTCAGATTCTATCACAAAGTTGCTTTATTCACAAGAGCACCCTTTTTCCTCCCATCCACTCTTTGGCCTTATGCTTATTTTTCTTGTCTTGCTGCCTTGGCCAGGACCTGCTGTTCTTGTCTCACAAATCCATCTACTATTTCTTCATTAAGTGTAAAGTTGGCTAGAGCTGGGCATGGAGCCCATTTGTTAGTTTAAGGAAGTTTTACTTCTAGCCAATAATTTTTATTGTGAATGGGGCTGAATCATAGCAAGTTCATTTTCTGCATCCCATTGAAATAACTTTCTTTTTCATTTGCTCGTGCAGTGAGTCACATTAATTCTCCAATAGTAACTCATCTTTACAACCCTGGGCTAAACTTGGTCGTGAGAGACTTCTTTTACACATGAATGGATTTCTTTATCTAATATTTTGTTCAAGATTTTTTGTACTCTATTTTTATTTGATTTTTTTCTATTTTTGAAGCAGTGTCTTATCTCGTAGCCTTCTCTGGCAATGTTTTATATAGACAGGACTGTCCTTGAGGTCACAGGGATCCACTTCACTCTACTCCCCAAATGCTGGGACTAAAGACGTGCACCATCACACCAGATAAGCATTCATATATTTAAAAGACATATCTGCTTCTGGAATTTCTAAGGGGGAGGACAGGGTTTGAATAACCTATTAAACTACTGGATGATATTTTTTCTTATTTTGTTAGGTGATAAGTTTATTTAAATATGTCTGAATTTTACATTTAACCTTGCACAGTATTTTATTTCTATTGTCTTTGGGTTGTTATCTATTTTATAGTATCCGTATAAATTTGTCCCCCACTTTGCTTCTTAAAGCATGTATTTTTTTTTCTAATATTATTTGTGACTACTCTGTTTTTCTTGACAAATCTTGGTAGAGATTTTTCCACTTCATTTATCTACAGAGAAGAGCAGATGAGGTCGTAATCGATTTCCTTTCCTGATGTGTACTAGTATCTTAATGCATTCACACCTGTTCTCTGTGCTGTTGTCTCTTTCCCTAGAGTACATTAGGATGTACTCTACTCTCCTTTTTCTCTTTCATGTGAGCTATTACTCCATTCATTTTTATTCTTCCCTATATGTCTTAGCTAGGGTTTTATTGCTGTGAAGAGACACCATGGCTATGGCAACTCTTATAAAGAAAAAAAAAAACCCATTTAATCGAAGCTGGCTTATGGTTTCAGAGGTTTAGTCCATTATCATCATGGTGGGAAGCATGGCAGTGTGCAGGCAGATATGGTGCTGGAAAAGGAGATGAGAGTTCTACATCTTGACCCACTGGGAGCAAGAAGGAGACTGTCTGTGTCACAATGGGTATAACTTGAACATATAACTTGACCCCAAAGCCCGGACTCCACAGTAACATACTTATTCTAACAAGGCCACACCTACTCCATCAAGGCCACACCTCCTAATAGTTTCACTCCCTATGGGCCAGGCATTCAAACACATGAGTCGATGGGGGCAATACTTATTCAAACCACCACAACCAGTTTTCTAATACAAATATAAAATATCTGACTTAACTATATTCCACATTTTTTGAAATATTTTCACAATGAGAAGAGCAGATGACATACATTTATGAAAATTAAAAAGTCAAGATGAAGCCCATTAATCTGTAGACTAGTTGAAATATTTTCACTGGTTTAGTTATAAAATTTCTAGCTTGGGGGTTGAGTACAGTGGCAGAGTGTCCACTTGCCTAGCAAATGCAAGCACTGGTCTACTTTCCATCACTAAAATAAGTTTGCGTTTTCTAGAAGTTTCTGCAAGTGTGATCATGAAAGACATAGTTTACGTTGCTAAGCTTCCTCGGTCCACAGAAGTTATTTTGAGATATACACATGCTCAGTCCCTTCTATTACTGAGTAGCACCCCATTGCATGACTGTGCTTCAGCTTGCTTATTCGTTCTCCTGTTGATGGGCATTTATTGCAGATAAAACTGTTAAATGTGTTTTTGTACCTGTCTTTGTCACAGACATGCTTTCATTTGTTTGATTAAATGCCTTGGGTTACAGTGGCTAAGTCACATGACTGTTATCTTAACACTTTAGGAAATTAAACTAATTGCCAAAGCAGCTGCATTGCTGCAAATTTCCAGAGTCTATAGATGTTCCTTTTATTCCATGTTCTCACTGAAGCTTGGAATGAGCAGCATGATAGCCTTTCTGGTAAAGCAACAGTGGCATTTTGTTATAATAGTCATTGGCAGGTACCTAGTACTATGATGATGAATTTCTTTACTTGCTCTTGCCTCCCACTTTAGTGAGGGTGTTTATTCAAGTCTGTTGATCTTAAATTCTTGTAAGTATTCTTACACTTACGGTTTTTGTTGTCATTATCGATGTTTGTTTTCTTATTGCCATATTTTGAATAATTTCTGTATTCTGTATACAAGTCCTTTATCATATCTCTGCTTTATAAGTGTTCTTTCTCAGTCTGTGGCTTGTCCTCTCATTAATAAATGGTGTCTTTTGGAAGGTTTTAATTTTAATACAGTCA
Source organism: Pachyuromys duprasi (assembly GCA_028658305.1). Taxonomy (NCBI): domain Eukaryota; kingdom Metazoa; phylum Chordata; class Mammalia; order Rodentia; family Muridae; genus Pachyuromys; species Pachyuromys duprasi. The sequence continues at coordinate 34,089,942 of CM053755.1, read as the reverse complement.
AATTTATCAATGCTTAGTTTTATGGGCTCTGCTTTTGGTATGGCATATTTTAAGACCTTTCCCTGATCCAACCATACTAGAATTTTCTGCTACCTGTGTTTTCTTCTAGATGTTTGATAACTTTAAGATCTATGATTTAACTTGAACTATGGTATGAGGTTAAGATCTATGATTTGTTGTGGTATGAGGTATGAGTTGACGTTTGTTTAATGCACAAGTGTATGCAAATACCATTGAAAAGTAGAGAACTCAGGAGACAGAGGCAGCCAGTCTGGTCTACAGAGTGAGTTCTAGGATAGTCAGTACTACACAGAAAAACTCTGTCTCAACAAAGGCACCACCCAAAATAGGTGGAGAACTTACTCTGTTTAATTCTGGATAGTTTCTTTTGCTAAAGCATGAAGGGACTCACTTCCAAGCTCTTTCCGATTACCTTCCTTCAGTAGCTTCTGGAAAAGACTGGAGAAGGCAGATAGTGGCATTCTACAAGGGTGTCAACAAGCCTGAAAATGAAGTAATCCACAGCCACTTGAGAACAAATGCAAAACACCACTTTCTAGACTCTTCTTGTACAAAACTGAGTTAAAATACTGACGGGCTGGAAACCAAAGGTTTGGGCAAAATTCCAGTGTCCCACGGTCATTTGAAAGTGGAGAAGGATGGGGACAGTTTTGCTTCCTGCCTGTCACATGCAACTGGCAAGAAACCTCCTCAGGCTAAGGTCCTTGGTGACCCAAGGCAAAAAATAAAATAAAATGAAATAAAATGAAATAAAATGAAATAAAATAAAATAATATATGAGGAGGGAAAGAAGGTGAGGCAGAAAGGTCTTCCTAATGTAAGAAGCCCCACAGGCATGATTCAAGATGTTGAAAGCCATGAAAGAGAAGAACAGGCATAACGGAGGCCAGGAACAGAGACCGCGCCTCTGTAATGCTAGGACTAGACCATATATGCTGAGAAGCCCACCTCCTCTTACGGAGCCTCACAGGAGCAATGGGCAATAAGCAACCTGTAGCTGAGGAGGAGAGGTTCCCTCTGTGGTGCAGACTAGTCAGCTTCCCATGATTGGTTGATGCTTAGCTCCTGAGGCTGGCTAAGGCCCGGTTATTTTTCATAAAATTTTACTCTTAAATTAGGTTGCAGTTTGTTTACAAACTAAGTTTAATAGCAGTTTGCTATGAAGGAACTCAGAGCTCAGAGGCTGCTTCAGGCCAAATTCTGGATAATAGATTACAAGGAGATAAACCTGTAAAGGTGAGCCTATACCCTGGTTTTCTAACCCTCAAGTCAAAGATCTTCCAACATACCTAGTGTCCTACCTGCAGCCTCCTTAGCCAAAGGCTGGGGAGTTTAAGTAGTGCTCAGGTCTTCAGTGAGGGAAAGGGCAGGGAAAATGAGGCTCTGGATTTATGCAGCCAGTGAGATCAATCACCCGTCATTGGTACAAGGGATGAAAAGTCTCCTCACTATGGAGATCCCAACCTGCTCATCCGGACTACCTGGCACACCCACAGTTCTGGCTCTAATAAACTCCGATCTATCCCCTAGCTCAGGCTTCAAAGCAGTTTCCAATCATCTGGGGTTCTCACTCAGCACACACTCAATTCTACCACCACCACCCTACGCCTGTCCACTTCTAAATCCTCATTCCCATCTGGCTATTCTACAGATACTACTGTTCCAAAATATGATGTGGCACTCAAGAGATGGGCCAACCAGCACCTCCAAAGCTGAGTTTGGGTCAGAGAACTGGCATATGGGGTACACAATCAAGCCTGTACAAATAGGTAGAAACTATACCTTCAGTGTTACTGAGTGGACTAGAGAGTAGAATAGGAGCGGGCAGGGGGGTGGGGGCGGGCGGGGGAATGGTGTCACTCAGTGATAGAGTACATACTTAGCATGTATAAAGTCTTGGGCTCAATCCTCAGCACTGTATAAAGTGGGCCTGGTGGCACATGCCTTTAATTCCAGCCCTTGGGAGGAAGAGACAGGAGAATCAGAAGCTCAGGGTCATCCTTGGCTACATAGAGAATTTGAAGATAGCCTGGGCTACTTGGAATTTTTTTAAAAAACACAGATGGGGTGAGGGAAACAGGGGCAAGGAGGATGACAAGGAAGTTTACCATTCCAGTCCTCAGTCTCCATCTTCATTAAGCAAGCTCTATTATTAATGTATCCTTAGTCTTCTGAAGTTAGTGTGCATACAAAACAGAATTTGCATAAGCTTGCAGAGTGTATAAAACTTCAACCCCAAGTGGAGAGATTCATTCACTTGCTCAGTCAGTTGTTACTTCAAATCACTTGACATCAAGGAGAGAATGATTGGCAAAGGCCAGCCCAGTGCCTCCATCCACAGCCTGGGGCAAAGGCAGGCATTACTGACAACCGCACACATGGAGATATTATAACCTGAGACCCAGTGAGGAAATACAGGTGACTACCTTAACTGTAAAGCCCCATTCAATAGCAGCCACATCTGTCATTGTTTAAGGGCCAGCTATCAGCAACCTTGGAACCGGAGACCTGTCTCTGGACATGGTCTCTGCGGGCGTCTAAGCTGCTTCTGATTAAGTGCTGGTGCTGTGGTGTGACTCACACCCCTCCACCATCTGCGGAAGAGGCTCACATGACTCAGCCTCCACCCACTCAGCCTGTCCCTCAAAGTTGCTTCAGAGTAACAAGACACAAGATCATTCCATGTGACTCAGGCAGTAAGATGCAGCATGGCCTGGCTCACCCATACCTACTGCCACTCAGTCTCTGAGATGTGATAGAGGTTTCTCTGGCTTCTCAGGGTTGTTATCTTTCAGGTGATGGGTGAGTCAGCAGAAGGTTTAGTCAGTCTGAGATGCTAAAACAAAAACATCACTGACTGGGGCCTTACTAGTCCTCACAGGTCTAAGAACAGGTATTTCCAAGGACAAGGCAGATGGACCACGTGGGCAGTGTCTTCTTGCTATGTCCTCCAATGGTGGAGGAGCTAGGGAATGCTCAGTGACTCTTGTTATGTTTGTCTGAAATAAGATCTTGCTTTGTAGCCCAAATTTGCCTCAAACTCACCATCTTCCAGCCTTACCCTCTCAGATGCTGAGGTCCCAAGTGTGTGCCACCACACCCAGCTGGATAGTGTTTCTTTCATTCATGTATTTTCAAATGCTTTTTGCTTCTTTAAATAATTTTGTTACTGATATTTATGTGGCCAGGGCGTGGGGCGGTTAGGCAGACATGTGCACACACAACATAGAGCACACGTGGACGTCAGAAGGCAAGTTTTTGGGGTTTTTTTGTTTGTTTGTTTTTTAATGTAGGAGTTCTAAGATTGAAGTCAGGTCATCAAGCTTGTCGGCAGGTATATTTTTTTGTTAAACCAATCTTTCTAGCCCCTACTGTTTCTTTTATAAGGACACTAATCTTCTTCGTTAAGGACTCATTCCCTCATGAACAAAACCATCCTCAGAGCTTCACCTTTAAATAGCATCACCAGGGGCTATGAGATGGCTCAGAGGTTAAGAGCACTGGCTGCTCTTCCAAAGGTCCTGAGTTCAGTTCCCAGCAACTACACGGTGGCTCGCAACCATCTGTAATGAGATCTGGCGCCCTCTTCTGTCCTGCAGGCACACATGCAGGCAGAATACTACTAAGAAGTAAATAATAAATAAATCTAAATAGCATTACCACGGGTGTTAGAATTTTAATGTATAGACTTGGGGCAGGGGTTGGCGACACAAACCATTGGTTTACACCTAAAATCCTCACAATGCAAGCCACAGTTGGCTCCTGGGATTGGGAGCTGAGCTTGCAGGGGCAGGGAGGAAACTCAGCTCCATTCATTCTCTCCTAAGCAAAATCCTCAAACACACGGCTGGGCACAGCACCTCCTCCTTTCCCTGAGCCCAGCTCTGTCCTCTGCCTTTGTCTCCCTGAACAGTTCCACCTTTTGCCCTGAACCCTCACCTGGATATCCTGAACCTTCTTACCTTCATGGAAGCCAGTAATGGAAATTCTGTAGTTTTCTTCCAGGCACCTGCTCTGTCTCTTCAGGCCCTTCACCCTGCAAGTCTTCTCTGGACCTGGTGTCTGCAGCCCAGAAACTTTTCAACTTTTTTTTTCTAATTTATATATTCACTTTACATCCCGGTTGTAGCCCTCTTCCTCCTCTCCTCCTGGTCCCCTCCTCACACCCTCTTCTCCCATCCCTCCTCCCCTTCTCTTCAGATAAGGGGAGCTACCCCCAACAACCCACCCCACCACATCAAGTCCCATCAGTACTTGAGCTCATCCTCATCCACTGAGGCTCAACAAGGCAGCCCCATTAGGAGGAAGTGATAGAAAGCAGGCAACTGAGGCATGTCATCGACAGCACCTGCTCGACTTACAAGGGAGCCCACATACAGATCAAGCTGCCCATCAGTTGCATATGTGCTTGGTGCTTCTGTCTCTGTAAGCTCCCCTGGATCTAGGTTAGTTGACTCTATTGGTCATCTTGTGATATTCTTATGCCCTCCGGATCCTTCTATCCTTCCACCCCCACTCTTCCACAGGACTCCCCAAGCTCGACCTAATGCTTGTCTGTGAGTCTCAGCATCTGAGTCTATCAGCCGCTGGGTGGGGCCTCTCAGGGGACAGTTAAGCTAGGCTCCTGTCTGTAAACATAGCAGAGTATAGTTAATGGTGTCAAGGGTTGGCTCTCTCCTATGGGGTGGGTCTCAAGTTTGGCCAGACATTAGTTGGACATTCCCTCAGTTTCTACTCTATCTTTATCTCCGCACATCTTGTAGGCAAGGCAAATTTTGTGTGGAAGGTTTTGTAGGTGGCTTGGGATTGGTGTTCCCCTCCCACCACCTGGCTAAAAGGTGGTCTCCTCCGTCTCCATGTATTCTACTGTTAGGAGGCTCAGCTAGAGACATAACCATATCCTCCCTGTAGCCTATCCTTCCGCAGGTCTCCATCTTGTCTCAGTGATGCCGTCCTTAGTTTCCCTTTTCTCTCCAAGCTTTCTCTCCTCCCCTCCCCTCCCTAACTCTCCCCACATATGATCCTACCCTCCTCCTGTTTCCCTCTCCACACCTTTTCCTACCCTGTTACTTCCCTACATCCACTTCTGCTGTCTATTCTATTTCCCCAATCTGAGTGAGAGTCAAGGAGGACCTCCCTTTGGCCCTCCTTATTACTCTGCTTCTTTGAGTCTATGAATTGTAGTATGGTTATCCTGTACTATAGATCTAATATCCACTTATAAGTGAGTACATACCATGTGTGTCTTTCTGGGTCTGGGTTACCTCATTCAGCATGCTCCTTTCTAGTTCTATTCATTTGCCTTCAAATTTCATGATTTCCTTGTTTTTAGTAGCTGAGTAGTATTCTATTGTGTAAACATTTTCTTTATCCATTCTTAGGTTGAGGGACATCTAGGTTGTTCTGGCTATTATGAATAAAGATGTTATGAACATAGTTGAGCAAATGTCCTTGTTATATGATGGAACATCTTATAACAAGGAGTGGTATAAATAGATGGGTCTTGAGGTAGACCTATTCCCAATTTTCTGAGAAAGTGCGATATTGATTTCCAAAGTGGTTGTACAAGTTTGCATTCCCATCAGCAATGGAAGAGGGTTCCACTTTCTTTACATCCTCTCCAGCATGTGTTGTTACTTGAGTTTTTGATCTTAGCCATTCTGACCAGTGTAAGATGAAATCTGAGTTGTTTTGATTTTTATGTCCCTGATGACTAATGATGATGAACATTTCTTTAAGTGCTTCTCAGCTATTACAGATTCCTCTGTTGAGAATTCTCAGTTTAGCTCTGTACCCCATTTTTTAATTGGATTATTTGGTTTGTTGGGGCTTAATTCCTTGACTTCTTTATATTTTGGGTATTAGCCCTCTGTCAAATGCAGGGTTGGTGAAAATCTTTTCCCTATCTGTAGACTGTCATTGACAGTGTCCTTTGCCTTACAGAAACTTTTCAGTTTCATGAGGTCCCATTTACTAATTGTTGATCTTAGAACCTAAACTTTTGGTGTTCTGCTCAGGAAGTTGTCTCCTGTGCCAATGAGTTCATGGCTGATCCCCACTTTCTCTAATAGATTCCATGTTTCTGGTTATATGTTGAGGTCTTTGATCCACTTGGACTTTAGTTTTATTTTGTGCAGGGTGATAAATACGGATCTATTCGCGTTTTTTCTACATGTAGACATCCAGTTAGATCAACACCATTTGTTGAAGATACTATCGTTTTTCCATTGTGTGGTTTTGGCTTCTTTGTCAAAAAATCAAATGTCTGTAGGTATTTGGATTTATTTCTGAGGCTTCAATTTGACTGTGGGTTCACCAGTCTGTTTCTATGCCAGTATCATGCAATTTTTATTAATTTTGCTCTGTAGTATAGCTTGAAATCAGGAATGGAGATGCCTCTAGATGTTCTCTTAATGTATAGGATTGTTTTAGCTATTCTGGGTTTTTTGTTTTTCCATATGAAGTTGAATATTGTTCTTTCAAAGTCCGTAAATAATTGTGTTGGGATGTTGATGGAAATTCCATTAAATCTGCAGATTGTTTTTGGTAAGATGGTTATTTTTACTATGTTAATCCTACCACTCCATGAACAAGGGAGATCTTTCCATCTTCTGATATCTTTTTCAATTTCTTTCTTCAAAGACTTGAAGTACTTTTCATGAAGGTCTTTTACTTGCTTGGTTAGAGTTTCACCGAGATACCTTATATTATTTGTGGCTATTGAGAAGGGTGTTGTTAAGGGAATAGAAGCAGTCATTAAAAGTCTCCCAAACCAAACCAAACCAAACCAAACCAAACCAAACAAACCCAGGACCAGATGGTTTCAGTGCAAAATTCTACCACACCTTTAAAGAAGAGCTAACACTAGTATTCCTCAAACTATTCCACAAAATAGAAACAGAAGGAACATTACCAAACTCACTGTATGAGGCCATAGTCACCCTGATACCTAAATCACACAAAGACCCAACAAAAAAAAAATTTCAGACCAATTTTCCTGATGAACATTGACTCAAAAATACTCAATAAAATACTTAAAGACTAAATCCAAGAGCACATCAAAAATATCATCCAGCATGACCAAGTAGGCTTCATCCCAGGCATGCAGAAGTGGTTCACTATATGGAAATCCATCAATATAATCCACCACATAAACAAACTGAAAGGGAAAAAAAGCACATAATTATCTCGTTAGACACCAAAAAAGCTTTAGACAAAATCCAACACTTGTTCATGTTAAAAATCTTGGAGAGATCAGGGATACAAGGCACATACCTAAACACAATAAAGGTAATATACAGCAAGCCTATACACATCAAACTAAACAGAGAAAAACTTAAGGTAATTCCACTGAAATCAGGGACAAGACAGACTGCACACTCTCTCTTCAATATAGTGCTTGAAGTCCTAACTAGAGCAATAAAATGACTAAGGAAGATCAAGGGAATACAAATTGGAAAGGAAGAAGTCACAGTATTGCTATTCACAGATAATATAATAATATACTTAAGTGGCCCCAAAAGTTCTACCAGGTCACTCCTATAGCTGATAAACACCTTCAGCAAAGTGGCCAGATACAAAATTAACTCAAAAAAAAATCAGTATCCCTTCTGTATACAAGGGCCACAAAATAGGAAGTGTTGAGGAACAGGTAAGATTGGATAATGATTGTCATGTCTAGGGGTAGCCACTCTCTGGCAATCACTAAGTACAGCTACAAGGGAACTCTACATTCTAGACCATTCAGACTTCCACAAGATGCAAGAATGCAGTTTTGTTTACAAAACAAACTCACATCCAAAATATCCCATGAATACATTTCTTCTGCCTTCCTGTTGGGCTTTCCCTGTTCTGGGTTCCACTTTCACTTCCAGCACTATCACCCATGGCAGTTGTCCTCTCTGCTAATGGTCACTGGTACTCCATGCTCTAGAGACCAGGCTCTTTGCTGTCCAGGGCATGCCTCAACTCTCTTGTCTCTATGGCCTTCTAGCTTATGTGTACAGCATGGTACTCTGCCTTCCACATCTACCTAGGCTATCCCTGCCCTCTCCTTCAAAGAGCTGCTATGCCTTTGCTGCAAGTCTGATTCCTCCTTTTGACTCCTCTGCTCATTGTTCCCATATCCTAGTACAAGACACAGCCTGTTCTATTCGTTATGAGCTGAGTGTGTATTTATGTGCACACATATACACACATGTGTTTAAATACCTTCCTTGCATAGCTAAAGATTAAGATGGTAGATGCTGTGTCTTGGTCTCAGAGTTCAACTATAGAAGGTGACTCAGAGAGGTTTCAGAAGAAATGCCCTTAGGATTAAGGATTCTCCAACATCTTGTTATGTGTGCTTGACTCCGCTTCTCACCATGTCCTCTCCAAGACTTCTCAAAAATCCTTCCACTCCTACAGTGGATTTGGATAAAAAGTGGTCTGTTTCCAAACATAGTCACTGGATATCACCCTTCTTTCATTGATGTAACTACAATATCTGAGAAGCAGAAATTTACAGGGTGTTAGTTTCATTAGTGTTGTTGTGATAAAGGAAACTGGCAAAATTCAACTTTGGAAGGCAAAGGGTTTATTTCAGCATACAGATTATAGTCCATCATTATGGGAACATCGTCAAAAACTCAAACAGCTAGTCACATCACATCCACAGTCGACAGCAGAGAGAAATGAATACATCTTGCTGCCTACTTTCTCTTATATTTTTCTCATCTTATATAATTTAGGACACCTCCCCTCTTGTGCATGAGCCTAGGGAATGGTGTCACCCATAATGGACAAGACAATTCCCAAAAGACATATCCACATGTCAACTTGATTAAGGTAATTTCTCCTAAGACTTTCAATCAAAGTTAATTCTAGTTGCCTTAAGATGACAATAAGAGCTAGCCATCACAGGAAGAGGATTTATTATGGTTTACAGTTCAAGAAGATACAAACTAACATATAGGGAAGCCACAGCAGCTGAAATATGAGTAGACTTGTCACATTACTACATTTTTACAGTCAGAAAGCAACAACAGATAAATCCTGATACTCAACTGATATTATCTTTTTCTTTCAATCTGGGACACCAGTTTATGAAAATGTACTTCATATTCTTCAGTTAACCCTTTCTAGAAACACCCTGAGAGACACAGGTATGTATTCCCATGGTGATTGCAAATCCAGTCAAGTTGACAATGAAGATTAGCCACCATAGTCTCTAAAAAACCACAAGTGAACTGATACTCATATGATGCTTGTGCTGACTAGCCTTATGTCTACTTGACACACAAACTAGGGTTACCTGAAAAGAGGGGACCTAAATTGAGAACACGTCTCCATAAAATCAGCAAGACTTTAGGACATTTTGTTTTCAGTGACTGATATGGGAGGGCCCATCCCATTGTGGGCGGTGTCATCCCTGGACTAGTGGTCCTGGGTTCTATAAGAAAGCAAGCTAAGGTAGCCATGGGGAGCAAGTCAATAGCCTCTGAGTAGCTCCTCCTCCAGGTTCTCATTCTGTTTGAAGTCCTGTCCTGACTTCTTTTCATGATGAACAGTAATATGGAAGTATAAGCCAAATAAACCCTTTCTGCCCCAACTTGGTTTGGGGTCATGGTGTTTTATTGAAGCAATAAGAACCCTAATAAGACGATGCTGTATACCATGGCTGGTATTGTATAAGGTCACCACTGACTAGTTCCTCATATTTCATTAGAAATGATTTCTCTCTGTCCTATACCAGTAGGCCAGGCCAGTTGTAAGTGTGTTTGGAAAGAAAAAGAACTAAAAGAAATGTGGGGCTGGAGAGATGGCTCAGCCGTTAAAGGCTAGGCTCACAACCAAAATATATGGGACTGTGGTGATACTATAGCAGGTATTTGTTGGGTTAGAGTGTCTGTGTTTGCACAGCCAGGGTAGGCCTCTTCAGCTTTGGCTTCCTTGGCTACATCCCACCTTCTGCAAGCCTCTAGTCCCCAGCTGGCTTGCTGAAGTGCTGGTCAGCTCTGAGGAAGCTCTGAGTCACTGTCTGAGCCTCAGCCTAACGCACTCGCCAGGCCTTGTCATTTGCAACCCAGCCCACTTCTTGCTCTGCAGTATCCTGTTTTATGGCTGAAAACATCTGTATGAAAATGGACTCTGCCAAAGCGGGCTATTCCCCGCCCTGCTTCTGCACCTGAAGTGCTGGAAGTGCTGGGCTCCTTCCGGCTGTTTATGACTGTTTGCTGTGGATACGGCTGGATTCATGGCCCAAGAGGGAGCAGGTGCAGAGGGAACTGAGAGAGCAAATGAGTTCAGGAGAGTCACTGTGCCTGCTTCCCATTGGGTCCCCAAGGAACAGGGAATGCCACGCAGCCAGATCCACTGAAGGAGGCCACAAGCATTAGAAAAACTAGGGGAGTGAGCTGGGTATCAAATGGACCCCAGATGTGGGGCTGAGAAATCCCCTCATATCTGAGTGTGAGCCTTGAACATGGCATCTGAGAGGACCCAGAGAATCCCTCACGCTATGACACCGCTCCTTGTTCTATTGCATGTGGGCCTGGTTGGTCTCTTGCCCCAGCCTGCTATGCTCAGCTGCTGGGTTCTGGGTTTTACACATCCCATGGATTTTTGGCCATTCAGAAAGACAAAGGGGTCAGACCACCTGGTCAGCTCTCCTGTGGGGAAATGTAGATAAGAAATGATGAAGAGAAAGGCAGAGACAATGGGTTCCCTATGCAAATACACGTAATCCATTCACTTACTAGTCTTAGGAATAGTAATAAGCCAATGAGTTTTCAGGATAAGATCCACCAGAAGGTACCTATCCAGAGATTCCCATGAACCCTCCCTCCCACATGTGAAAGCACAAAGCCTCATAGCCAGGTATGCTTGAAGCATACCTTTTCCCATTAAGGTATACTTTCATTCCAAGCTGTTATTAAGCTCCTACAGTATGCAGAGCACAGTGTTAGCTCTGTAAAGACAAAATTTAACCATAAATAAGAACACAAGCCCATCCACTGTCCCAAGGCCTAAGAAAGGATGCTGGAAAGGGAGAGGGTACTGCTAGTGTGGCTGAATCACTCCTGAGGGCAGCAGATGGGAGTCTGGAGTTTCAGGTGGAGATTTCTGGGAGAGAGTTGGCAAATGGAAATGAGATGGAAAGCTGAGGAGAATATCTTTGAGTCCATGAGAAAGTTCCAAGAAGGCAGCCTCTTCAAACATAGATGGCCACAGGGCTTTGTGTGCACAGCTAGTTGGGAGAGAGTATTCTCCTCTGTAGAATTCTCGGATAGCCACTGACAGTAACTGTCAGTCAATGGAGTGACTGACTGATGAGATAGATGGGTTTTCTATTTCAGAGCCAAAATGTTCCTTCCCTGCCGATATGGGATGATGAGTCTATAATGGACAAATGACAGACTCAGAACCCATTAGCAATGATGGCTTGGGGAGGCCATTTCAACCAGTCCCTTGGAACCAGGATGAGGAGCCTACAGTTGAATCTGGGCTCTGCTCTTTCTGTCCCTAGGCATATAGCCACTTGCTTTTTATAGCTATAGCCCCTGGGCCCCCACAAGGAGCTATGTTGTAGAAAAGGTAGGCATCTAGAATGTTCAAATAGTCCTATTCAAGGTCAAGGCCATTTGTGCACAGCTTACATTTTTCTGTGGTAGGAACAGTTATCTGGACCAAGCTCAGGTACTTGTCTTCAGTTACTCTATCCTTCCTACTAATTCCCATGGTAAGTTCATTGCCTTCCCTGAGTATGCCTTTTCTTGGAACTGAAGAACTGAATTTGTTGGGATAGGGGGCTTTAGAGGTCCTGGCATTAGACGTTTGAAGACTGCTCACCCACCTCTGCCTAATGTCTAGGAGACTCATGTAGACCTGATTGTCCCTCCAGTCCTCATCCCTCTCCTTATGAAGCAGTACGCTGCTCTGAAACCAGGCCATGCATCTAACAAGGAGTGTCTTTGTGTTTCAAACTCTATCCGTGTTGTTTTTCTGAGTTAGCTTCCCAGATTGCTAATACAGGATATCCACAGAGAGGAGGCCCCTCTGTCCTGAGCTAACTCTCCAGTATATAGCTGCTGGGGAAGATGAAGCCTGTATTCTCTGTGGCCTTCCTTTTTCAAGCTAAGACTGCCAGGGTCTCTCTTGTGGTGTTTGTGACTGGCTGACTACATTTGCACAAGTTCTCTGTAAGAGGGAGTAAGCTGTGGCACATTCACAACAGAGGTACACCACGAGGTTTTAGTGTGACCTTCATACCTCTGATGAGATGACACTGGGGTGTTCTCAAGTAGAGCTGTGGGTGATACTCACCTTGTCCTCACACCCTCAGAGGTGACATTGTGTGTTCTCGTGGAGAGCGGTGTGCAACACTCACCGTGTCTAACAAAACTATAACATACCCCTGCCCTTATCTGACTCATCACCAAGACACTGACTTCTATACTTTAGAGGAAATAAACCGAAACTCTGAGTGTGTGTTCTCTGCATCCCTTGTGGCCTTTAAATATGTCCCTCTACTCTGTCTTCTCTCCCTGTTTATAGGACCTCACATGTGCTGGTTGGGTCAGAACTCTGGAGAGGAACAAAAGGAGTGAGAAAGAAGTCATGAGCCCAAGTTTTGGGGCCAACCTGGATGTGTGTAGACCTCTTCTGGGAAGCTTGGGCCCAGAATAAACCTAGAAACTAACTATCCATCAGGCCTCATCTGGACAACCTGGCACTGAGATCAGAAGCTTGCTAGGAAGGTCAGTCCACTTGTCACCATCAGTTCAGCTCTTCTAAGCCTAAATGAAGGCTGTCCAAGACACCAGATGTCCAAGACCCAGAAATCCTAAGCTTCAGGCCTAGCTTTGCCACTTGAGTTAGCTCTTTTTGTAGACTTGGCAAAGTCCTTTATGTGCTGTGTGTCTCTCTCCCCATCTGTGTCCTGAAGTGATTGGCATGCATGGCCCAGAACACCCTACTTCCTACACCATCCTTCTAGAGACTTCTGAATGAGGCAACAAAGAGCTGGCTTGAAAACTGGCCACAGGCCACTCTCATGAGAGCACATTTGTCTCTCTCACTAAGCTCTGAATCTTCTTTTTCCAAATTTCCACTCATAAATTTATAAAGGTCAACAACCCTGAGCTAATCAAAACATTAATGACAGGCAATGGTATATTTTCACCACTCACCATGTATTGTGTGTTCTACATATTTATTGTCATCATATACACCATAACTCTAAGCTGGGTCTTGTCATCTCAATCTTCCAGCTAGGGAAACTGAGGTTCTAGAAAAGCCCTGAGCTCTCCCAGGCCCATGGAGTGGGTCCATGATGATGTTATAGAAACCAGATTGATCCTGTGCTCAGGGTCTATGTTCTCTCCATGACATGGGACTGCCTGCAGCCCTTGCCTTTCTATTGAGGACGGGAACTTGGGCTTGCGCTATACTGCTCGGGTAGGGCAAAGGTGTTGGTGTTTAAAGTTTAACTGTGGTGTGAGTGGTAAAGGGAATACAAGAAGGTGAGGAGGCAGAACCCTGAACCATCACCAGTGTCAGGGAAAGGAAGGTTCCTTAGAAGAAGGAGACAGAAGAAGGCAACATTGTTCCTTGATACCCCTTACCTCATACAGGTCTGCTCTAAAGTGAAGACTTTTTAAGTGTAGAAAACAATTCTCCTTTCACTTCTCCAAAGCTACCTGGAACATCAGAGACATTAACCACAGCATGGTTGTTCTCTGCCATGATGGTGGAGTAGATACCAGCTGTGGGATGAACCTGAAGGGGTCAAGAACCTGAAAGCTTTACCTGGGTCAGCATGAATGAATGTGAATGGAGGGAGGGTGAAGCCACCATGCAAAGAACAAAGAATATGAGTGAGGGGTCAAGGGGGCTTGGCAGAGGTCGAGGGAGCATGGGACTCTGACACTCCTTGCTATATGGCGAACAGAAACCAATTCCTTCTCTGGCTGTCCTGAGTTGATAAGCTGATCTCCCAGGTGCCTCTCTTAATCTCTACAGCACATTCAGCAGGCAATGCTGGAGTAATATCTATATACAACCAGAACCACATGATGTTATACCTATTGATACAATGTGTACTACTGATATACATATTAATACAATATATATACCTATTGATACAATATCCAATCTGCATACAATATACACTATATATATTCTGTTGCAACCCTCGTAGTTCATAGTCCTCTATGAACTAGCCCTAACTAACTCCCTCCTTTTCTCGTCTCTCTGCACCCCAGTCACTTTGCCTCAGGACTACTGCCCCTCCCCCAAAGTCCCCTAGCTGAAGCAAACTATTCACAAAGGCTGTTGGACTGAGAAAGTGGGCAAAAAGTCTGGTACTGTCAACTGAATTGTGTTTACTCCTTAATCTACTCCTGTTTACCTAACACTTCACAGTCTTCCACCTACCTTCTTTCCAACAATGAATGCCATGAGGTTTGTCAAGTTCTCTCCTAGGGTCTGGACTCCTCCTATGCCTCCAGCAGACACACAGCTTGAAGAATTGGTGATGCACAGTAGGGCCTGCCTCCCTTGACCTCTGAACAGCAGAGATTAGAAACATCCGATTCCTTTCTGAACAAAGAGATGGCCTCTTGGCCTCCTTCACTGGCCAGGCCTGATTCTGGTTCATACAAGCTGCCTTTTGTCTGGCTTAACATTACCCCCATCTGGACATCTGCAGGCCCCATTTATGGCTCATATCCTCTGACCTTCTCTTCACACAGCCAAGAAAGATGACACACTGGCCAGGCATCTCCCACCCTTGCTGTTTTCCTCCTCGGCTTCAATAGGAAGAGTGGGTATGTTTCCTGAAAAGTGAATGGGCAGCACATGTTGGATGAATGACATTCTCCTACACTGGAAAATCTGACTGCATCTCAGCATGCTGAGTAAAGGTGGGGGCGGGGGAAGAAAGGGCAAACAAAGTAGATGGAGAGAGCCATGAACACAGAGTCTTAAGGCAGTTTACTATAGCAGACTTCTGGCTACTTTATTGGGTTCTTTTTTTTTTTTTCTACCACTCTTCTCCACCCTTCCAACCCCCTCAACACTAGCTAAGAGAAAAGAAGTTTAGAAGAAAAATGGGTGCCGATACCATTAAACTACTGCCTGCTGATTAGAGGCATCAAGCTCCTTGGGGCAAGCCCAATTTCTTCTGCCTAACAAACAGCAACCAACAGTATCCAACCAGCAAATAGCAAACAGAAACCACCAGCAGTGGTGGCGGAGGCCCCAGCAGCAGCAACAGCAACAGCAGCAGCAGCAGCAGCAGCAGCAGTAGCTGCTGCCACCTCTTGGGGCCCTGGTACTAATCTACCCTCTGAAGAGTCCACCGAATTCCAAATGTAAACTATCTTCAGCTGGCAAAAATCACGTCTCTGTCAGAGCACGAGACAAATCATAGTTAGCTGCTGTGCACAATCTGAAACAGCCCAATCTCAGTTTGAGATTGTCTGAGCATTCCTTAAGATCAGGTAAAGGTGAAGTATTTTTGGCTAGAATAATACATCCTTCTCTGAGTGCGCATGATGTCAGCATGGCTTAGGCTAGTGATGATGATCCTGGTCAGCTAACTATTGACCATTTTTTAAAATTTCATAATAAACTCTAGTGGCAAGATACTGTGCAAATATGCACACATCCTGATTGCAAGCATCATATATTTTTACTCATTAAACGTAGTATCTACAAGTGAGTTTTGCCTGTGAAAGCTGATTCCATGGTGATTTACTCTTGCCACAGGGTGATTCACAATTGCCCTCATTTGTACACTTATTAACTGGAAATCTACGGCATGCAAGAGTGACCCCTCCTTCCCCGTTGTTTACGTACTATTTATATACTTATGTCCACTGGACCTGGCCCCTGTTTATTGTATTCTGTAAATTATAATTCCTTTCTGTCATTGCTTGTCAGGCTTACTGTTCTGGATGATGCCTTAGCTTAGTTCCTTAGCTTAGTTCATCTTGTCATCTTATTGGCACTGATAGCACACCTATGGGTAAGTCTGGGGAAGTGCTCCCAGAGAGGAGTGTGTCTTCCAGGTTCTGACCTAAAGAGTAAACTTATCCTTTGATGGGGTCAAACTCTGAATGGACTCAAGGCACACCCTGGCTGGAGGAAGTAGGTCACTGGTTGCATCCTTAGGAACTGCATCTTGTCCTTCTTCCTTTCTAGCTTCACTTCTCTCTGCTTCCTGGCTATCATGATGTGAATTGATTTGTCCTACCACACTCCCCCTGTCACGGTACTGAAATCTTTGAACCAAGCAAAACATCCCCTTTTTTCTGATGGCTGTGGGGTTGTTTATGTTGGTGGTGGGTTTTTTGTTTTGTTTTTTTGTTTTCTGTTGTTGTTTTTTTTTTGGTTTTTGAGACAGGGTTTCTCTGTGTAGTCCTGGCTGTCCTGGAACTTACTTACTCTGTAGACCAGGCTGGCCTCAAACTCAGAGATCCACCTGCCTCTGCCTCCTGAGTGCTGGGATTAAAGGGGTGCATCTTCATAGGGTAGTTGTCTCCTTCCTTAAGCTGTCTGTGCCAGGCACTTGATCAAAGTAATAATAAGATGAACACAACTCCTGGGCCCCTCAGTTGGGGGAGACTTTTCATATACCACCATCTGCTCTAGAGCAGGGTCTGACTTTGGGCATTTTGAAGCTTTCTAGGAGGTTTTATTGCATAAACTGGGTTGAGTGAGACTCACCGACAGAGCTCAAGCCCATCAGTTCATACAGAAGGATTCTAAGGCTGAGTCAGAAGAAGGGATTATCATTAACACGGCTGAGCTAGGGCAGCTGGGGCCATTTCTGTTATCTACTTTGCATGTCTGGTTCTCTCTCATTTGTCCCTTTCAAATTCCTTCTGTTAAGCCCATCCTAGTGAAAACAGACAGGCTAGACACTGGCTTTTGTTTCTAGAGGCTCCTTTTGGTCCCTATCAGGGAGGCTCTCAGCTTAACACAAAATGGATTATTTATGTTAACACATAATAGATATTATTTTAAGTTCTGAAAATATTTGTTACAGCGGGCACCGATTACGACCTGGTGGTGGTTGTGATATATATAACTATATATAACTATTCGAGGTCCTGAGCAAGTTTTAAGAGTATAAACAGATCTTGTTTAAAAAAGTCTAGAACATTCTATGTTTTTTTTCTTTTGTAGAATTTTTTGCTAGTGGTTTATAAAAACTGAAAAAAAATTAAAGAACTACACTCTACCACTTTCAAATCCTGTTCCTTTGGAAGCTGCTAGAAGATTAGGAAACCTCCATCAATCACCTTGCCCTACCTTAGAGCCTGCTGTGGCCTTCCCCAGCCTGTTCCCACTTCAGGCTTGGCTCAGTGCTGGGAAAGCAGGCTCATCATCCCTGATGACTTCCATACAAGTAAACACAGGACTTCCTGGAACACACACAGACAGGCAGCATACTTCAAACTTCAGAAAAAAATTAACCATTATATCAAAAATAAAGTTCACTTATTTATACATATTTTTAAAAGCACAGGGCATTTAAAACAGCTAACAAACCTGCTTTGAATGGGGCTGTGATAAAAGTGTCATTGTCAAGCTGTCCCCAGGGATCAGGGACAGCAGATTCATTCCAACCAGGAGACACAGCTATTCTCTTGTATCTCACTATGGTTGGAGTGGTTTGTGTTGGTCAGTCCAGAGGTGACAGCCCCTGGCATAAGGAGCCAGTGAGAAAACAAGACCTTGTATGAAGTTTTGTTTATTCCTTTTTTCTTTTTGTTTTAGCTTGAATGAGTTAGAGAAGAAAGAGTGTATCCAGGACACTAACATACCCCACAGAGCAATCGGGTCCGCTCTCTGTCCTCTGTCTCGTGAGCAGTAGAGGGGCACTGTACCGTAGCTGCACCCAGGGCCCCCTGGAGCAGAGGAGACACAGCCCAGCAGGACTTCTCAAAGGCCACCCACCAACCCTGAGCTGGAGAAACATTCTTTGGAATGTTTGCTCATTTTCCAGTCTGATGTGTATGAGAATCATGTGGTGGAGCACCTTAGTCCTTCTGGGGGAGAAGCATGGTGGGGCAGTGGTCTGTGATGGCCATGCGCAGGAGGAGTTTAGGATCTCAATTCCAGAACAGGCTTTCCCAGGTTCCCATTGACTCGATTTTACGAATCGTGTGGTTCAGTGGAAAGGGGAGACGGGCAGTCTTTGTTGAAATGCTATTAGAACTTAGATGGCGATGGCGGCACACTGAACCAAATGCCCAGGCAGACCATGATGATTGCCAAGGTTATCTCCCACACAGCCCTTTCCTTGGGCTCTGGCAAGTTTCCACAGGAACCTCCTCGTCCTGGTGGCTCTGGTAAGTAGGCTTTCAGGATGGTTCCCCCAGACACCTAATGCAATGGTCTTGGATAACCTGGAAAGGAATGAAGTCATCTCCAAGCAGGGGAAGGACAAGAGGAAGAACCTTCTCAGCTCCTGCCCAAGCTCCTCTCCTGTTCTGATGAGCTCCTACTTCCTCAAAGCCTGGCTACTGGTTAGTGAATGCTGTCTCCTGGCTGTTGACCCAACCTCTCAGTTGCCCCTATTCACCATCATCAACAGCCCATTGCTATCTCTTGCCCACCACCTGTACCCAGCAGGGCTGACCAGGGGGACCGAGTCTGCCCCCCTGCCCCTAACAATGGCTGCCCAGGAAAGGCCATTTCCAGGGGGAATTTCAGTCTTTCAGAATGGAGGAGTAAGAGAAAGATTCTCTCTCTAGCCAACCCCTGGGACAAAATGTCAGTAAAAGAGATTTAAGTGTCCTGGTTGTCAGTAAAGAGTACCCTAGGTGGCCACAGGAACACAGACTGCTCATCTGTCAGCTGAAGGTGGTTTCTGGAAACTGTACCATCCATGACACTCTGTGCAGTGGGGAGGAAGCCTTGTGGTGTCTGGGTATCACCAGCTGGGAGCACAGGATCTTCAGCCCTGACTGCACACAAACTTCGGCACCAGGGTCTGTTACGCCTTGGCACAGGATGCCATCTCTGATTTACTGTCTTCATCTCTGTCCAGCTGGCATCATACCCTGGAAGGTGGTACTTCATAAACAGTGATGATTAGGGGGGAGGGGCGGGGAGGAGGCAGGTTGTTTCTGTTTCTGAAGGAAGGCATGAACATAACGACTGTGAAGAGCAAAGAGCTCGGCATGTCATCTTTGCTTCCTCCCGGTTCTAAGCTAACACCCCACATCTAATAATGCTTAAGCTATTTAAGAGTGAAGTCAGCTTGCACATCAGCCATTGCTTCTAGAACATCCAAGGCCAAATGCTCATTTTCTACACAAGGGGCCAGAGGCCCAGGTCTCTATTCTGATAGCTGAGAACAGGCACCTAATTAGAGCCAGCTGCGGAGCTTGAAAAAGCTTGGGGTCCAGGCTGCCCACCAGACCCATTAGAGTCCTGGGGGTGGGGCATGGCTGTAGGTGTTTAAATTACTTAAGGTGAGCCAGGTGCAGAGGTTTGTGGGCCCTGGTCTAGGGGAAGGAAGTAGAGTCAGAGTCTAGAGCCAGGCTGACTCTTGTGCCCCAAACTACTCCAGCCTGTTTACTTCCTACAAATCTCAGTCCCTGTTGAGGTGGCAGAGGAGATGCCAGGGATAGCTTGCCAGGGGAAGCCTTCAGAGGGTTCTACTGGTGGGATTAGAGCCTGCAAGTCTAACAAGCACTCAACAGCCCTCTGCCTGTTGCTTTTGAAAGACTGGTGCTTTGCTTAGAAGGTTCCTAATAATCTGAGGTCTAGCAACTCACCCTGAGAAAGATCCGGAAGCCTCTCTATGGAGTGCTCCGGGCAGATACCTGAGGCAAGATGGGCTTGCTCCACGTGCTGACCATTCTGCTGCAACTGTTGAAACCCAACCCTGGTTAAGGTCCAAAGCCTACTCAAAACTACTCACTGTAAGTAATAAACGTTTAAAGCTTATGTGGCATTTATGAGACATACTAGATGGAGAAAATTCTATTTGCATTTTCTGCCTGGATTATTTCACTTAGCATAATGCCTTCCATGTTTATTTATGTTGCCATTAGTGGCTAAAATTCCAGCGTATGTATGTGTGTCTATCTGTATTAGGCTTTTGTTATTCATTCATCTTTGTTTGGGCTGACCTCCCTATTTTGGCAAGAGTAGATAATACTATTCTGAACATCTTTTGATTTCAGCTACTTGAATACATAAGCAGAGGAAGGTTGTCAGGTCACTCATAGGAGTCCTATTTTTAAAATTTTAAAGGAATTTCCTTTATGTTGCTTTCAGTGGTGGTTGCAATTTTTATCCCCATGAGCTGAAATTTGTCCGTGTTTGCAACTGTGAGGTGACAGTTACTACACTTTTGATTTGAGCTTTCCTGACATGGTGCTGGGTATCATTTCATATACTGTTGGCCATTCATCTTTTGTGACAGGAAAAAACAAAAACAAAAACAAAAAACTGTCTGCTCAAGTACCATTTCTAAGTTTTAAATTGTGTCACAAAGCATTTCTCTATTGAGTTGTAGAAATTCTTTAAATATTTTGAAAATTCATCCCTACCAAATGTGTGGTTTGTGGATATTTTCCCTGTTCTGCAGCTTACCTCTTCCTTCTGTTGACTGACTGATTTTTGTCGCTTGAGCATGTCACATATGAGAAACCATTGCCAAGACAATGCCATACACTGTTGCTTCTAGTTTTACAGTTTCACGTTTTTTTATGTAAAAGCCTTTAATCATTTTTCCATTGGTTTGGGTTTTATTGTTTCCACTTCCCATCCCCCACCCCGTGGGGATATGCAGTTTTCCAAATATTGTTTTTGGAGATAATATCTTTCCCCCACTATGCATTTCTGATGCCTCTGACTGTAGACATGTGGGTTCATTTCTATGGAGTGAATTCTTTGCAGAAAGAATATTTTCTGCCGTTTTATCTGCCATTAGATGGCAGTCTTCACAGTAATGAATTGGTTATCCACACTGTCCAAGTGTTTCCATGAGTATAACTAATGTGGAGTGCCATTCCTAGTTTTTACTCTATCTCCCATATTTTCACCTCTCTGTTATTGTACTGTTTTGATTTCTTGTGGCTATAGGATCCTTCTGTAGTTGATCCCTCAATTCTTTTGACTTGGGTGTAGTAGTCTTTGAAAACTTCCTTGGCTTTCAGTATTTAAAAAAAAAAATCCCATTGTTCACTGGTTTTGTCCAACCTAGGTGCAGCCATTTGTTCTGGAACCCTGGTTTCTCCTACTGGAAAAATGTTTTCCAGAATTGGGCACAAGGATGCTAAATGTAATTGCTATTGGTTGGTTATTAGGTTTTCCAATGGGGAGAGTTAGATCTCACAACTGGTTTTGTTGTAATTATTTTGTTTTTACTTTAAAACAAACAAACAAAAAATGTTTAGGAGCCCAGCACAGTGGTGCAGGCCTTTAATCCCAGCACTCTGGGAGGCTGAGGCAGGCAGATCTCTGAGTTCGAGGCCAGCCTGGTCTACAAAGCAAGTCCAGGACAGCCAAGGCTACACAAAGAAACCCTGTCTCAAAAAGAGCCAAAATAATAATAATAATAAAAAAAGAGGATTTACCTAATTGTTTTAATTTTCTATTTTTGTGTCTTTTGCTCAGAAAAAAAAATAGGTTCCTGGTAACATCATAACTATAACAAATATAATACTTCAGAGACTATGCCTATACCATTACTAACAATTTTAGCATGAAGATAAAGCCACTTAAGTGGGGTTTTCCCCCTGATAGTTCTTTTGTCTTTACCATAATTACTGTTGGGACTTTCTACCCGCCACCAAGCATAGATGCTGTGGTCTGAATGTTCATGTGCCTGTCCCCTGGGTGATGACGTCAGGAGGTTAGGTTGCCGGGATGGACCAATGAGAAGCTTAGTGCTACTACTGTCTTATAAAAGAGGTCCTTCTGAAGGGGACATGTGAAGACATGAAGACTGTGAAAACAGAGCAGCAGTCATCTATGACACCAGGCTCTCCTCGCTAGACTCTGCCTTTGCAGGTGGCTCAACTTAGGACCTTTCAGCTTCCTGGCCTATGAGAAATATGGGCTCCTTAGAGTTTGTGGTGTTTTGTTATAACAACGAATAGAGCAAGGCAGTAACCACCTTACACTGATTTATATTATTTCTAATTTTTAGCATAAACATATGTTCTATCACTTTTTGAAAAAATTTAAAAATAATGTAATACACACATTTGTAAGAGATGGTATGAGTGTGTAGGTCAGAGGATAGCTTTGAGGAGTCAGTTCTCTCCCTGTATCTTCTAAGTCCTAGAATGTCAAGTCAGGTTGCCATGCAAGTACTTTTACCATCTTCACCTTCTGTTTTGGTATGATTTCTTTTAAACAGTGTCCCTTTATGTAGTCAAGTCTAACTTTGAACTCTTAATCTTCTTGTCTCTGGCTCGGTGGGACTGAGAACACAGGCATCACCCACCCAGCTCAGTCCCTGACTGTATCTGGATGATCTTTTAGATAAAGAATAGCGTAGCTATCTGTGTCAGCCCCCTTTCTTGTTTTATCTACTGTGATATCCTGGAGATACCTACCAGCTTCGGGCTCCTGCACAGAACTCAGTCATATAATTACGTGAACCAGGATGATTTCATCAGTCCCCCCAGACATTTAAGTTTTTCATGCTTGGAGTCACGGTGACGAGTAGGGTCTCAACGTTTGGGGCAGAGTATCTGAGAAACAGGTTTCTAGAGGCGAGACTGTGGGACTGTCAGTGCAGATCTTAGATAGTGGTGAGTTTTCCTTCAGGGGTGAGGGAGGAAGGTGGTGAGAGCTATTAAAAATGTTTCTTGCAGGCATACATTTTTAGCCAGCTTTTCTACTTTTAACAATTCAGATCCCAATATATTTTGTTAATACATACTGTCAATCAAAAATTATTTTTTAATGTGTATGTTAGAAAAAATACCACATATTTGGTTCTTTGAAACAGTCTCACTATATACTCTGGCTGTCCTAGAACTCACCATGTAGACAAGGCTGGCCTGGAGTTTACAGAGCTCTGCCTGCCTCTACCTTCTAGTGCTGAGATGAAAAGCACACACTGCCAGGCCTGGCTTTCTAACTGAAATGTTGGCTTTCTGACTAAAATCAATGGGCTTCCATGCCTTGGTTTTAATTTTGGACCCATAAATCTCTGCACTCAACTTAAGACAGTACTTTGTGAATGACTTCCAGAGCCTTCACCATGAAGAATGTATTGTGCGAATAAGCATGGCTGAACAGTTTGCAGTAAGAAAAATATGAGGCGCTCTTATCTTATCTCTCCAGAAGCTTGTAATCCATCGGCGGGGGTAAGGCCCAAAAGTAACTGTGACCTGAGATAGTGTGTGACACAGAGAGAGTGCTGCTGGGAAAGTCTGCCCATGATGAGATGGGGGACCATTTCCAGCTACACTGACTCGGAAGGTTTCCGGGAATAAGCGAGATTTTGCTAAGACTTGGGTTAGGGAAGGGTTTTCACAGACACTGGAAAAGGCGGTTTCCACAGGCAGATTGGATGAGGTCTGGGGGCTCAGGGAGGCTAGAGCATCCATGCTGACAGGAAAGGCTTTACATGGCAGAAAGAATGACGGGTACCAGGTGGCAGGACCTGGGCTATGTGGAGGAGCACAGCTCTGTGCAATAGCAATTAAGAAGCACTAGGGGCTGAGACAAGGACTCTGGTGATTAAAATAGTGTTGTGTGGTGGTCAGGAGGTCCTGCAGCTGAGACCAATGTGGGGGAACACCTGGGCAGGCTTGCTCAGGTTCCGTGTGGGGGGTGATAAAGACAAGGAAAGGCTGTTCTGAAAGGAAAGACAGGTGTGTAGAAGAAAGCCTGCACGTCGGGGCAGGAGAGGATGGAATGAGCGAGTCTGCAAGATTCCGAGATTCTGAGCCTGCAGGGCTGGGAGAAAGAGAAACACTCCAGGCAACACGGAGGGCCCACCAGTACGTGTGTGGAGACCAAAAGGCAAATGTGGAGCAGCTCACATGCCCGTCTACCTTTTCTTGAGACAGGTCTGGTCTCTCACTGGCCAAGAGCTCATTCGGTAGGGTAGTTTGTCTGACTAGCCAACTCCAGGGACCACCCCCACCCCAGAACCTTAGCTTCCTCACTGCTGGGATTTTAATTTGGGTTCTGGGGATTGAATCCAGGTGCTAGTGCTTGTGAATCAATTTACTCACTGAGCCATTTTCTCTTTCCCCCAGGCTCCTCCTCTACACACACACACACAGCCTTTCTGAGACAGGACCTTACTATGTATACAGCACAAGCCAACACTGAACCCATTATGTTATCTCAGGCTAGTCTCAACCTTATGACCCTCCTGCTTCAGCATCCCAAAGGCTGGGATTACAAGCACGAGCCACTATGTCCATGGTTGACCAATTATTGATGAGATTCTCCACATATATAGCTCTAGGGAATCTTTGGCTTCCCAAACATCCACTGTTGATCCAGAATGCTGTCAAACTTCTCAGTGTCTCTCCTGGGCTGGGGCCTGAAAGCGTTGCATGCCCACCTACTCTGGCAGACTTAAGTGCACTGTAGAGGCAGTTTCTGTGTCCGTGGTTGGCATTTGTGGTCCCTGTCAAATCAGAATTCCATTTTCAGTAAAATGGGTCAAGCTGGGTATGAGTGGGGGCTATAATGCATGTTCTTTCTGAGTCCCACTCCTAGGGACCAACACTCCTAGAGCCAGGCTGACCCTCTTTTGGCCCATGTGCCTCTTACCCAGGGAACACCAGGGCTTTATACAAAGTGCTCAGTGAGAACCAAAGAGAGAATGGGTACTTGAGCTTACAACAGTTTCCCTGATGCTGTGTGCTTTTTAGCTAATGAGGTGCTTAGTACATTTGTCACATTTCGGTCTAAGACTTGATTTTAGACTTATACTCCCAGACAGTGAGGCGAGAGAAGGAACATGGACTCTTTTTCTTCTTTAAGCACCCGTGTCTCATGCTTACGGAATGGGACAGTTTGTCCTGAGGAGAACAGGCTCTGCGGATACCATGAGTTCAGAGAAGCTGGTAGTGCTCCCTAACCCGCGGCCACTCTCGCCTCAATTAGGGAACAGTGCTTTCTGTTCTAAGTAAGACCACATGTTAACACCTGTGAGAGGCTCAGCTCCTCAACACGACTGACATAGGCTAAGCCCGTGACAGCATGGGAAGCATCTGCACTGTGACCTTTAATTTCTGCCATTCCTGTACGAAGAGAATCACAACAGGTTTTGAACGATGTACTTCACTCCGCTTTATTCTGGATGAGTATTACAGAGAACAATTCACAAACATCCCAGTGGGCACTGAAAGCTAAGGCCATTCTCTGAGCTATTTTTAAAACTTGGTGTTCTCCACATAATCTTTTAAAAACAAGTTACCAAAACCCGAGACTCTGAAATAAAAATTTAAGGTAGGTACAAGACACCTTTAGGGCCAAATGTAGTCTGAAGTTCACTGTGTGGCCAAGTCATTTCCATCCTCTACCGTCTAAGAAAGAACTCTAAGGCAGCCGGTAGCTCAGCGCCAACCTCTCTTCTCTGTACTACAGCAGTGTCTTGTTTTGCTTTTGACAACCAGTGACCAGGGTTGAGACACCACTTTCCCCCTAGTGAGTGACAAGGAGAGACTTTTCCTAAGAACACGTTATAGAATTCTTGGAACAGGGAAAGGAAAAGGACCCATAACTAAGGCACTGAAAGCACATTATTTTATATAAAGAAATGTAAACAGTTTAACACCAACACGCTCCCTCCACCAGTCTTCACTGTGAGGAAATGGCGCATCTTTGCTGGGCCAGAGCTTGAGAGCCAATGAAATGAGGAATCTGTCTGCAGAACTCAGACTTGGCTACCAACATATGGTCGGCATGTGGAGGAGCCACCATTAGAGTCTGTCAGTGGGAGATGTGGTTTCTTTCTCATGTATGTTCTGAGCATACGGAGGCAGGATTTTAGCCAGTATTAAGTGATAAGCTCTTTCAGATGTTTATCCCTTTCGTTTTCAGTTTTCCCCCATGTTGCCTGATTAAACTTCAGGATTCCTTGAGTTTATTTCAAAGACACCTAATGCAAGAACTCATCACCAAACCAGTTCCCCTCTTTATTGGCTCATATTTTGAACTGAAATGGCTCATATTATAAATAACCCACAACTACCAGCCAACTATCGCTGTGAGCATTTCATCCATCAGGCTTTCCACCTCCAGGAGCAGGGGTCCAGTCTGCCATACCAAGGCTGCCAGCTGCTCTGAGCCCTGGCTGAAGGCTGAGAGATGTGTGGCAGGGGCATTGCTCAGGCTGACAACCATCACGGCCACATCTACTTATACTTGATGTCCAAGTATTGACTTAAAGCAGTTCTAAGCTCAAAAGCATTAGCAATACATTTTTTTTAAAGTTA
Source organism: Pachyuromys duprasi (assembly GCA_028658305.1). Taxonomy (NCBI): domain Eukaryota; kingdom Metazoa; phylum Chordata; class Mammalia; order Rodentia; family Muridae; genus Pachyuromys; species Pachyuromys duprasi. Next base: position 34,063,492 of record CM053755.1, on the reverse strand, counting down.
AACAAAAGGTTTTAACACAGCTAAATGTGTAGATAAGAACAAATAATTACAATTTGAATTTTTTTTTAAAAAGGGAATTTTTCCCCTTTTAGAGAAATTTCTCTCAAAGCAATTAGAATATCCACGTTTCCTAGTTTTAGTGTTATACTTTGTATTATGAATTTGGGATACATAAAATTAAGGTATTTTCTACCTTAAACATATTTTCTTTGATCAAAAGAGTTGAAGGGACAAACAAGAGACAAAGAGGGCACATAATGAGATGGACATCACTGGTAACTGATCCCAACTACTGCAGGTAAAGAGGGCAGCTTTTCTCTTTTACCTGGGGAACAGATGCAGTTTTGATTGCTGGCTATTCCCATGTTTAAATGTGATCCATGAGAAGTCTCAAAGAAAATTAGAAGCCTTTCTCATTAAGGGCAAGGAAGAAATAAGGGATTGTGTACTGTGTGTTTTTAACCTTAAAAACTGTAATGTCAAACAGCTGCACTGAGAGCAGGTGTGCGTGGCTAATTAGTAAGCTCCCAGCAGGATTAAAGTGAGCTTCGATGGAGCAGTTAAGCATGGGCTGGTGAGTGTCAGCAGAGGCATCACTTCACACCTTCCAACTCACACACACGCACACATGCACACACACACCAAAAACAAACAAGTAAATAAGAAAACCCAAAGCATGATATGCTACTGGAATTCTGCCCCACCAGGGCTTTCTCAGAGAATGCTGGGTAAGCTGAGTGACTGCCAGGTACAGCTATGCTGTCCTCATTAGGAAGGGTGAATTCCCATCTGAGTTACCCTGGGCAGTAATAGCTGTTGAGACTGCTGGACACAGGCCGAAGCTGACAGGCTTGCTAACAGCTCAACAGCTTATGAGCTTCTGGCCCCACCCCAAACACATGGCATAGACGGGAGCATGCAGCTAAGTGGAGTGGGAACAGTGGCTTCTCTTAACCAGGACACTGGGTGCTATTGGTTTGCAAGGTTTTCACTGCTTCCAAATGATGGGAGTATTTGGCAGACAGTTAGTCAGTGTGGGTTTAAATGTTACTGTTGAGAGATGATTAAAAACAGAGTCCTTGCTATCACTGAAAGGGTTCATTCTGGGCTAGTATTTTTGGTTTTAAGAGTAAAACTGATCAAGGCTTGGAGGCTTTAGTTAAACCATCCTGTCTGCAGGCATTTGTATTGTAGCTGTAGTGGCAGAAGGTAGAGCCCTGCATGCACAGGACATACACTTGCCTTCTGTTGTGTACACATTCTAAAGAAATGTTCCATAAGGCAGTTTCTGTCTGCAATGCAAGAATGTTCTTCTAATGTGACATCTTTCAGGTCACACTGAAGATGAAGTGACGCCTGGTAACAAGCGAGAGAGTGAGCTGCACCAGTTTCTACCTTTTAAAAGCCAAGTGGACAGCCTGGAGGTGCTCCCTGAGCCAAGTGCAGCAGTGACTCCAGGGAGGGGAGGGGTGCTCCAGTGTCTCCTCCAGAGACTGAGTGGTGGAGTGCTCCCTATCAAATGGTGATAAGTTTAGGACAGGAAGATTCTGATTGCTGGGCTCGACTGGTTTAAAAGGATAAAAGGATGGACTGTGCCCCACAGGGTGGCAGGCCACTACCCGTCCGCATGTGCTGGGGCAGGTGCTCATGGCGGGGGGCCCGCCTCTGAGCTGGGAGCCTATCAGAAAGCGCTTTCAGAAAAGCTTACATCTTGTCAACAGCAGGGTGATTGCTATGCACAGCCATTGACCCCTGCTACATACAGCATTGGAAATTACATTCAGATATTTTAAAGAAACCATAGCAATATTCCCCCCAACACAAAATTAAGTGCAAAATATCTTTAACAAAGATTGATGATAGTAAGAAACATCTGACATGCAAGTCATGTCATGCATGACTTGACAGTCATGCAAGACTCATCTCAGTTTACAAAGACTGACATCTCCATAATACCCTTAGGTTTTCACACGGTGAGCACTACTACTTTACTCATTTTTCTTTGAATTTAAATGTGGGTGCTTGTGTAAAAACCGGTGACATGCAAGTTCGATGATCTCCAGTCCACCAAATATTCTCTCCTGCAGCACAAAGAACACATTGCTGATTATAAAATACCACCGAACAGGGCTGTACAAATATATGAACAGGCACATTGCAGAGCAGAACAAGGTCCAGTACAGTATGGAGAGCAGCTTGACCACAAGCACTCTGAGCTCAGACTTGCACGGTGGGACACTGCTCTGCCCAGTGAAGTGAAAGGTCTTTTCTCCTTGGTAGAAGGAGCGCAGTCTCTCTTCCTTTTCTTCCCAGCGCTTGTGGCACCAGAGCTGAAGGTCCTCCTTGGATGTGGGAAGGGTGTTGACTGGATACCTCTGGACATGGAAGTGGATCTCCTTAGGAAAGTCTCCAAGGAAGAGGTGTTTCTCAGTTTGAGGAATGTTGTAAGGATATGCCACAGTGATGTCATGGACTGCATCAAGGTTTTTACCTAGGTTTCAGAAAGATGAAAATATCTTTGCTTTAGCAACAATCAATGGTTTGGTAATGTTGACTCACTCTGCAAGGCAGAGCCACGAGCATGAAGAATCAGGACAGAGTGAACTACCACGAACAAACAAGGGCTAAAAATATCAGTGTTTCTGGGTACTTAGGTCAATATTTACCAGCCATTTTTAGCTTTTTTCCTGTTTGCTAATTACCACAAAGACCTTTTAGAAAGAAATTATCTTCGTTCCCAGAAATGGTAATCTGCATTCTAGAACTACAGGGAGACACACAGTAAGCTGGATCTGAGGTAGGAATTAAAGAGTATAGACTAGCCCTTCAGCCACAAGATTCATTACACAGACACTGTCTTTGTTAACACACTCATCTCTTTAAAGGCAATAGAAATGAGCATGCCTTTACCTTAAAATGACCATGATAATTGCTGCAAAGGAACCTCAGAAACAAACTTGAAATCATGAGACACACTTTTTCTATACAATTTTTTAAAATAAGCACAACAACTTTGAGTCTAACCTGAAACATCACTCTGCATAGGTATTTAAAAGGGGTTGTTTTTCAAGTCACATGCCAGATGCTGGTGATGAAGAAAACAGAAAACATTGTCCCTAGTGTCTTTCAAAATGTTTCCAACATAATGAGGAAAACAAGTATGCACAAAGGCCCCAAAGAGTCCCATGAGGATGTAGGAGATGAGAGAGGGAAAGAGCAGGTTCTGTAGATGGAGTGGACTGAACGCCATGGGAACGGGACATTAAAAACATGCCGGGACACATGGTATAGGCCTTCCTGCACACTGTTTATGGCAGAAAAGCATCTTGGATGGTAGCCACAGATTTTTAAACAGATAAGAAAGGACTATCCTGGAGGCATTGGGGCAACAGCAGCGTGGAGACCCAACACAAGGAGTGTGGCTGTTACAACAGGCCAGGAAGAAGAGGCAAAGGAACAGACCTGGGTAAAAAGCTAACGAGAACTGACTCAGCTGAATGAGGAGGGATGCAGAGGAGGGAGTCAGGCTGATGTTATTTTGGCTTGGCACTGAGCTAATGGTAGGGCCTTCGAGTTTAGAAAGCTGGTGCACTGTAAGATCTGCAGAGGACGATGGACATCGTCCAACCTAATCCTGTACACACGCTGCCCAGCTTGGTGTTTGCCAAGGGCACAGCACTGTCAGTGCCATCTCTAGATGTTATCTCTTGTGATGAAACTTAAGAGTTTTTATCAATTGCGTAAAACAATGAACTTTGTTACGATAGTTTCATATTACAGGTATGTAATATTCTTTGACAGTATCCATACCTTAGTCCCCTCTCCCCCTCAGTGGTCCCTTTCCAGTGAACAGATGGATAAGGACTTGAATTCCTTATAGAAACATGATGCAGGCAGACTCACCTGTCGTACAGTAGAGAAAAAAGTGCTTCCTATACGGAAAGGAGGTACCTGGAAGGCACTTGTGGGGAACAGCAGAAATGCTCTAGACGGAGGGGTGATGGCAACTTCTCCCTCTACCAATTGTCCAATGGCATCCAACGTGAGCATATTTTATTATTGAAGTTTTACCTCACATACCTCACATAGCAAGAATAAGAAGTAAAGCCATCCCCACCCGATCCCACACACTCCTCCAAAAAAGTATAGAATATCATCATAGTGCTTAGAAAGATAAAAGGAAGGGGAGCTGGCAAGAAGAGTTCTTCCTTGGTATTCACATCCTAAGCTTTAGAGGTAGCTTAAAGGCTTCCTTAAGCCCAGAGACTGGGACGTGGCGCAAGAAGGCACTTATAGGACAGTCAACAGTCCTGAAGGTTTTAACCTTTATATAAGTAAAGGTCACCAGACAACACAAAAGCCAGAAGACACTATTTTCTATGCCCACTTCTATGCAGGCCAAAGAGCTTACTCCTATATCCCATCTCTAGACCCCGTAGTCCATGACCTGGAAAGAAAGCACAAGAAAGCCAGTACTCTCAGATAAAGAATCAGGGGAAGGGGCAGCACAGCTGAAGGGGTCGGGCTACATACAAGACAATCGTGAAAAAGAGTCAACAGTTGAGATGTGTCTTCACTCACCAATTAAAGTAATAGATTAAGAAAAATATTTCTGCTCTTACTAAGGTTTTACATTGTCCTGACACCTAGCTGCCATCAACAGAATTTTCAAAAGATCTCATTGCTTTTCAGGAGTTAAATTACAGACCTAGATGCCACCTACCTGCCATCTGCCTGTACTGGGTCAGAAAGTAGACTTGTTTCAAAAACTACACCTAATGGAATTATTTTATAAAGCTAACCCTCTGTTAGCATATCCAGCCATGCTTACTGGGACCTCAACTGTTTCTTTTAGTGTGTGGGGGGACAAAGTAGTTGCTTATTCTTCCAAATCTTACTTTTAAGACTCTAACAGATGTTAGGGGATTCTGAATACTCTTGCTGTGTTTAAATAACCAACGGCAGTTAAAAGCTAAAATTGATTTTTCCCAAATGTAATATCTATAAGGGATTTCTCTGATCATCTCAAGGTGAGGTCACAGTCACTAAGAGTGTCAAATGCTCACTAGGAACAGGAGATAGCTACTTGTATACTTAAAAAGAACTGGAAGAAGCTTTTGTGGACCCTAAAAGCTATCAGAGGGAAGAAATGCTGCTGTGTCCATGTCTATTAAGCTTGATTACAGAATAAAACAAATTCCCAACAGTGATCTTAAGCAGTACTAGCAAAGACTAAATTTCCCTTTCTTTACCCATTTCATAACCAAGTATATATAAAATACACAAAGTATAACTTTACACTTTATTTTGAAACCTTGACTAAATTAAAAAAATCTGGCTGGATCTGAATCCATAAATTTAACTACAAATAATGATCACCCACAGATACATTTTATGTTAAAATTAAAAGCTGAAGGTCACTAATTTTCATATTAAGAAAGAAAAATCATTCTCCCTCTGGCCCAAAAGTTGAGTTCATAACTAAGCAACTGTTCCCTTGCAGTAGCATTGACACAAGAGTGTACAGATAATAAACCATGACACGCTGGCACTATTCAACCCACGCTGAGGAACATCTTGAATGGCTCAGTCAGAATATACAAACTAAAAATAGCAATAAATAAGATACCTTTCAGCTTCAAAATAAGAGTATGCATGACCCACTGGCATTGAGACTCAAACAGCACCATGTTCATTACTAGAGAAATTTCTATAATTCCCTATTTAGAACATTCACTTTTTTCAGCCCAAGTTGCAAATTTATGGAACAAAAGATGGAGACATATAACCAACCCATACTGACACACTGTTTTATGCTTTCCATCCATGTCACTTAAAATTTCCTAACACATCATTTTATGGCTGAATGTTTGAGAAAACAAAAGTCCCTTGTTTCTGGATATTTATATTATTTCCACTTAAATGACATTAAGTGGATATTTCTGTAATCAATAATTTTATAGATTATGTTGAGTAGCTAAACCAAAGAATGTAAATGAGTGCACTGAGATTTTTGCTATATCTGAAAAACTCCCAGAAATGTCCGAATACATTCAGGAAATAGTTGTCTTACTTTTTGTGTTTTTACTGTACTGTATTTTAGAAAGTTGCTGAAATGTATTATTTTGCTTGGTCTTTCTTTTTTAATGTCTTTGCCTAGATATAACACATTTATGGGATATATACTGCTAATGTGAAACCCCGTTTTTAAAATTTAGTTATCTGTCATTTCTTACAGTTCCTATGAGCTTTCTATGAGGTAAAGACATCCTTTACTACACTTGTTAGTATTCTGCTTCCTGATCAAAGAGTTTTTTCTTTTTAGATATTTTGTGTGGAGGGTGTGTGTGCATGAATGGAGGTCAGAAGAGGGTGCCAGGGCCCTCTTCCATCACTCCCCACCTGCTCCTCTGAGGCCGGGTCTCTTTCTGAACCTGGGGCTCACATCTCAGTACAAGCTGGCAGACTCCAAAATCCTCCTGTTCCACTCCCTTCAGAGACAGGCATTTCCAGGGAACCTGAGGCCTGTTCTACAACAGCGGATCTAAACTGTGGTGTTTAAGATTTAGGGGGAGAGCCTGTGGAGGTTACTCTTCTGTGAAATGCAGCTTAGTTACCAAGACTACTTCCTGCAGGTCCTTTATTCATTGCCTTCTAGTCCGCCTGCCAAGTTCCTTTCTTATCGCAGATTATTCTCTGAGCACTGTGTTGCAAATATGTTTACGAGTACTATTATCTAAGTGATAGCATCTTCTCTTTACACAACTGTGTATTTGTCAAACAATTTTCTCATGTTAGAGGCTTTCAATACTGACTCCTGTCTCTCTTGTACCCATAAGATATAGAACTTTACTTTTCTCTGCAAGATGAAAAAACAGCTTCCTTCCTCTACTACATTGCTACATTAGCTTGGTCATGGCTCAAACATCTCACTATCTAGGTTCTTTTTCTTCTCTATTGCTCCATGCTCATTCCTGTTCTTAGACCATACTGTTTTTGTTTGTTTTTCTACTGACTCGATAACTGGTAAGGCAGGCATGCTTTTGTGTCAATATAACTGACACAATCCAGGCAACTATCGTGTTATATAAACTCTCTTATGAGCATTTGCTCCAGTTCTGAGACCGATACTCTACCACCCTATGGCGGTTTTCATGAAAACACCATGCTGCCATGCTCCTTGTCGTGATGGTCATGGACTCGGCCTCTGAGACAGTAAGCAAGTCCCTATCAGACTCCTCCTTCTATAAGCTGCCTTGGTCACAGTGTCTCGTCACAGAAACAGAAGAGTAACTAAGACACACCTCCAAAAACGAAAGAGGAAAGCCTATCTGGAAACTCTATTTATATTGTATTTGCTTTATAATTTTGGAATAACCCCCATTTCAAGCCTTCTCACTCAAGAAAAAGGGTATATATTGTCTTTCTTGTTTTATGTTTAGTTTTTAAGTCCTACAGTACTTTCTTTTACTGTTTTCATCATTAACAGTTACTTATAATAAAATGGACAGTTCTGAGTTTAACTAAAATGTGGGTTTTAGTGCCTTAGCATTATTTAATACTCTCTTCAACTGGTTACTAGAGTACTCTGGTTAAATATGATTGTGTTTAAATAGTTAATTTCTATTTTATTTTTCCTTGGTTTTATTATGAATGCCTTGACTTTCCATAAGAGGGTATTTGATCCCTGGAGCTGGAGATGTGGGTGCTGGGAACTGAACTAGGGTCCTCTGCAAGAACAGTGTATGTTCTAAGTCACTAAGCCATCCATCTCATCCTGACCCAACAACAACACAAAGATCAACCAATGATCTTTTTCAGAATTTATGCATAATAGTGCCAAAATATTCCCCCCAAAGAAAATTACTAGCCAACTACCCATAGAACCAAATCAAGTCTTAATAGTCAAATATTTAAAAAACAGGAAGGTAAAGAGAACTTGAAAACTAAAATTAAGTTGTAAGTTTCAGAATGTCTTCCATAAGTGAACTCTAATATATGAAAATTAAATGAAGGAACTAAGTACTGACACATATGAGTTAATATACTAAGTGGACCCAGACATCGGGTGGACTGTATGTAAATACTTACACATAAAATTGCACTGTAGAAAGAAGCTCTGAATACTTTTCAGACTTTATAATCCATATCCTCACATCAAAATTCCCTAGTAGCAACCATTATAATATGTTCCCTTTTAGAAATCTCCTTGATAATCTATAGGTAAAGAAAGATTGTGAATCAAAAAGGAATGAAAAAGAGAATCAAAGAGATATTGTGATGCTGTATTCAAACAAAAACTTCATGAGTTTACAGTTTGAATACTGAAAAGTGAAAAGGGGTAATTACTCATCTTGGAAAATGGAAGAAAAAGTAGAAAAGGAAACAGGCAGAAAGCATTATTCAAAGTAAAAGCAGTAATTAGCAAAGCTAAAAATAACAACAGGATAAACAAATGCAAAAGCCTGTTACATGACAAGATGAATAAAATACATGCTATGTATCTGACTAGTCAAGAAAAGCCCGAGTTACATGAAGGCAGGGACCGAAGCCAAGCATAAACATAGTGGAAGGGGTGATCCGACTCCAAGCTTACCCATGCGCCAAAACTGCATGGAGGGTGTGCATGCAGTACACACACTGCACAGTAGGTTATGATGTGCACATATACTGCATGTGACACTAGAAATCTGGTTAAGGAACGTTTGTGTACAACTAAGAAGCTGTGTCGTGCCTATTTTTAGTTAAATTAGCCTATTTTTAGTAGAAATGCAAGCACAGGCCACAGGTGCTAACTCTGTGCAAGGAGATGTAGAAGCTACACTAGTGTGCAGTGGGTGGACTCTGTTCCTGGCATCTTCACATGCATATTACAGCAATAAACAAAACAACAAAGTTGTCTGATAGGAAAGTCAAGTGGCATGTTTTCATCCTAGGACCTACCAACCATAACTGCCACCTACACTGTGTACCTATGCACTATATCACTGCCAACTCTTTTAGTCTACGCTTTCAAAAATTCGATGTGCTTTCTTTGTTTTTGTTGCCATTTTTTGCTAAACTGATGAGAGAAGACAGTTAAAATCCAATGAGAACAGGAATGGGAAAGAAGACTTGTTTCACTGCTGGGCCCAGCATGGTTGTTTAAATGCTAAAAATCCTGTATACAAAACATTAGCAGATTACAGGAAGTGTCAGCACATGTGTGTTTTCTGACCTTTGAAATAAATAGGATCGTTATTATTGAGGTATATGACTATGGTCTCCATGCGCTGATCTAGTTGAAGGTGACTAATGTACACTTAGACATGCCTTTACTGCATGCCTACTGTGTATGAGATTTACATTATTCATGAAATAATCTATAGAGCACTTAATACATCCAATTCAGCTATAGATGTATAGGGCCCACTGGAGAACCAAAGACCCCTGCTTTTAGGTGTTTTCCAGGGCACAGTCACATTTCTATATCTTAGCACTTTTACAGCTATACAGTGAAGTGTCAGAGCAATGAAACTACTTGCCAGCAGTCAGTTCCCTGTGACTCGGAGCCTTTCCACATCACTACACGCTACTTTCTCAGAGCTGTGTATTAAGAACAGGGGCAACAACAGTCAAGACTGACATGGTTTTGTTCCTTCTGCAGATAAGTAACTTCCCCCAGCATCTGCAGAGTGGTGTAGAGGAATTTTGATTCAGAAGATGGCTACTCTGATAAGAAATCACACCTAGGTCTGTGTGATCTGGCTGGAATACAAACATTCCTTTAATCCAGGAAACAGAGGCAAGCAGATCTGTGTTGAAGGCCTGCCTACTATAAAGCAAGTTTCATGTAAAGAAAAGTTTAGGTCCAGGCATGCTGGTACATGCCTTTAATCCCAAAGGATGAAGGTGAAGTTAGTTTATAGAAGGAGGCACCCATGTTTGAAAATGATGTTTAATTGAGTGGCAGAAAAAGTGACAAATCAGAGAAAGATTTGACAGAAAAGCATATGCCCAACTCTCATGAGAACACAGAGGAAAGGGAAGCTACTTAAGGGAGCATCACAGAGAATGAGAGAGGAGACAGTTTTACTAGGAGAGTTTTACGAGAGGTTGAAGGCAGAATGTGCCAGAAATTGAGAGAAAGAGCCAGAAGATTAGAGCAGATTGGTGGAGGTAGTTTGGGGCCAAGCAAAGCAACTCAAGGGGCAAGAGAGAAAACAGATTAAGTGAATCAGGAGTTTCAGCCAAAACAGCTGAATTGAAGCAGCCAGCCCAGAGCTCAGTAAACACAAGACAGGGTGAGCTGTTAAGCAGTAAATCAAATGTCCTTGTTGTGTACTTGAGCATCTTTTGGATATATGCCTAGGAGTGGTATAGCTGGATCTTGGGGAAGCACTATTCCTAATTGTCTGAGAAAGCGCCATTTGCTCAACCATGTTCATAGTAGCTTTATTCATGATAGCCAGAACCTGGAAACAACCCAGATGTCCCTCAATGGACGAATGGATACAGAAATTGTGAAACTTTTACACAATGGAATACTACTCAGCAATTAAAAACAAGGAAATCATGAAACTTGCAGGAACATGGTGGGATCTAGAAAAGATCATCCTGAGTGAGATATCCCAGAAGCAGAATGACACACAAGGTATACACTCACTTATAAGTGTATACTAGACCTAAAAGATAGGATAAACATACTAAAATCTGTACACCTAAAGAAGATAAAAAAGAAAGAGGACCCCAGAGTAAGATGATCAATCTTCATTTAGAAAGACAAATGGGATGGACATTGGAAGTAGGAGAAAACAAGTGACAGAAGCCTACCACAGAGGGCCTCTGAAAGACTCTACCAAGCAGTGTATCAAAGCAGATGCTGAGACTCATAACCAAACCTTGGGGAGAGTGCAGGGAAGGAGTTAGTATGACCTGGAGAGGACAGGAGCTCCACAAGGATCAAAAATATCTGGGCACAGGGGTCTTCTTTGAGACTGATACTCTAACCAAGGACCATGCATAGATATAACCGAGAACCCCTGCTCGGATGTAGCCCATGGCAGCTCAGTACCCAAGAGGGTTCCCTAGTTAGAGGAACAGAGACTGTCTCTGACATGAACTCAATGGCTGGCTCTTTGACACGCCCCCACCCCCACCCCCGAGGGAGGAGCAGCCTTGCTAGGCCACAGAGGAAGACATTGCAGCCAGTCCTGAAGAGACCTGATAAGCTAGGATCAGATGGAAGGGGAGGAGGACCTCCCCCATCAGTGGACTTAGAGAGGGGCAGGGAGGAGCTGAGGGAGGGAGGGTGGGATTGAGAAGGAATGAGGGATGGGGCTACAGCTGGGATACAAAGTAAAACTGTAATATAAAAAAATAAAAATTTAATTTTAAAAAGCAGTAAATCAAAGAGGCTAAAAACATTCTAAGCCTAGGTTAGACTTTACAGAGGCTAAAAGTTCCCAGGATTTGGCCTAGGTTAACAGACAGGGCAGTAAGCCTCCAAGAGAACAAGTGAAACTGGCAAATAAAAGTTCCTTTTACAGAGTGAGACTAATGTGTCTCTTGGGAAAGAGTCATCAGCCAGCATGTAAAGCCAGTTCCTACATGTGGCAAGTCAGCTGTCTACATGATAGGCTATTTTTATTTCAAGTTTCAGACTTAGCATTACCACCATCTTTCAAGTGCTCTAACAGAGTTTTGTTATATTGTAAAGAAGTATTAAACCACTAGAGCATATGAACAATTCTCAGCAGTGCCTAACCCATCAGTCTATCAAACCAGAAGGCAGGCCCTATCTTCTACTTTGTGGTAGTCATCTAGACTAAAGCAGAAAGTCTAAACTACGATGAAAAGAATGTTAGCAATAAGATTGTTTCAATACAAAAGAGATTCCAAAGCAAAGTCTAATATTACTCTCTTAGTAACCTTCATCTAATGTTACTCTCCAAGCACCCTTATTTCTAATGTTACCCTCCTAGCATCCTTATAATGTATGTGAATTTTCATAGAAGCAGGTTGTCTTAATTCATTCTCTTCTCCTTTGAAAGGCAAAATAAGTTTTGCCAAGGCAAAGGTATTATTAATGAGGTAGGGACAAACTACCTCTTTGTTAGAAAGTTACCTAAGAAAAATAAGGTGAAAGTATCTACTTCAGGGGAGCTTGCCCTTTCCTCAACTCTGGCTTTGTACTGCAAGCCATCTTGGTCTCAAGGCAGCTGCCAAACTGCCTTTGGCCTATGCTGTATCACCTGGCCTAGTTACTCCTCAACACCTAGAAATTAAGTTGCTTTGCCTTCGGCCATTCAGAAACCAGAACTTCCATTCAGTATGTGAACCCTCAGCCTGATGGAAGACTGATAAGCTTAATCACAGTAGAGTTCTTTCTTGGCCCTCCTGCATGTCAGGCTATCACTGCTGTGAACAGAAAGATGCTTTGGAACTCTCTTCTCTCCCAAGAGGCCGAAGAATCAGGGTACATGTGGCTCAATTGTGAAACAAAAGTCTCTGGTCTTCCAAGAACTGACCCTTTTCTTTATGGAGTAATGGACTCTGCATGTTTTTACAAAGCTGTGTTTCAAAGAACAGGGCAGACATTATGCTAACACCTGTCATACACCATTTTGATACATTTGACCCAAAGAGTTTCACTTTCTTGTTTTTCCTTCTTCCTTTCTTTTCCTTCATTTCTTATTTCAATAGCAGATGCTAACATCACATCACAAAACTAACCCAGTTGGCTGTTATGCTATGCCTTTTTAATATAAGAAGGCCATGGTGCATTCTATTTGGAGATTTACAAATCCTGGTTTTGATTAGCTGTAGCTCACCCTATGATTATCCAGACAGAAAACTGAACAAGAAAGTGAAGATAGCCATGCTCTTTCTGTGTTTGCTTTTATTCCTTAGAAAAGAAAGACTGTTCCACAGGAAGCGGGGAAACCTACAAAAACCAGGTCTGTGAATGGAGTGGCCTTTCTGCAGGTGTCAGAGTACCCAGTAAGGTCTTCTAAGCCCACCACTGTGAAGCCTCTCAAAGCTTCTTCAAAGTGGCAGTGGAGTAGGCACAGGCTGACATAGAAGGGGTGAAGAAAGGCTTATTTGTTAGTTAACTACTGGGACTTCATCAGAAAGCCCAAGCGTTGGTGATAATGTAGCCCAACTGTTGTGACATACAGCTGAACCGCAGCAAGAGTGGAAGGGAACTCGGGGTCCCTCCAGGAAGCTGAGCTGAAGAGGCAGGTTCATACTTCGCAAATGTTCCTCCAAACACAGAAAACAGGAGGGAAAGAGCCTTCTCCTACAGGTCACCTCCTAGAGTTGCCATACATCTTAGCCAGTTTGGGCTGCAATTCTGAGTGACCATAGCTTATGTCACCTAACACAAGTCACAGTCTAGCGACTGCAAAGTCCAATACAAGGAGCTCGCTGACCCAGCATCTGGTTTGCAGATGTCCACCTTTCTGTTGGGTCCTAACATGGAAAAAAAAAAAAAAAGCAGAGAACAAGCCTCCCCTCACTCATCCTCCCATAAGGGCGCTAATCTCATTCATGATGGCTTTACTTTCCCAGTGATTAGCTCCAAAGGCCCTACATCTTGACATCACAGTGGGGATTTAGGGGAAGAGGACGAACATTCAGTCACAGCTAAGTCAAATCATTGACATCCGAAGTAAACTTAGTCTCACTTGTTAGAAGCATGGACAGTCAACACCTGGTTGTATAGCTGCTCATCATAATTGGTAGAAACACTGAAATGAGGCAAGTCTAAATAGTATGTTCTAAATATTGTTTCTTTTTTGTTTGATTTTTTAATTTTAATTTTTATATTAATTACAGTTTATTCACTTTGTATTCTAGCTGTAGCACCCTCCCTCATTCCCTCTCAATTCCATCCTCCCTCCCTCATCTCCTCCCATGCCCGTCTCCAAGTCCACTGATAGGGGAGGTCCTCTTCCCCTTCCATCTGACCCTAGCCTATCAGGTCTCATCAGGACTAGTCGCACTGTCCTTCTCTTATTAGACAAATAGAAACCACATTCCTGCTAACCAGAACAGCTACAGTAAACACTTAGAACTCTACCACACTGTTGCCGGGCAGCACCAGAGAACTCAGTCACCCTAAAAGCCAGCTTGGCAGAGGCCCAGGAGTTACTCACTTGGGTATTGTAGCACACACACATACACACACACACAAACAACAACAACAAAAACAAACAAAAAACCAAACTCAACTTTACACAGATCCTTGTATCGAAATGTTCTTAGCAATTATATATTACGTATTAAATTTTCTAAATATATAATATGGTTATATATTATATATATTAGAAACCAAATGTCTATCAGTCTATGAACAGGTAAACAAATAAGATATCTTCCATACAATGGGATGGCATTCAGAAATAAGAAAGAAAAAGATATTAGGAAATATAGATGGAAGTTAAAAGCCAGATGCAGAAGACTACATATTATATAATTCTGTCTACACAAAACTCTAGACAAGGTAATGTCAGCAGATCAGTCATGACCAGGACACAGGGAGCTGTGAGAGGGGCCTGGAAGAGAACTTTGGGAGTGGGGAAAAGTTCTGTATTTTGACTAAGGGATTAAGTGTTAAGTTATGCGATGTTCTGTAGTTCTCAGGAGATCTAATTGTACACTTTGCATGAACACATTTTATAACAGTAAATTCTAACTCTATGTGTTAGGTTTTAAAACTTCTTAAAAGTACATGAGTGTAGCTCACGTACACTCAGGCCTGATGACCTGAGTTCCATGCCCAGCTCCCACAAGGTGGCAGAAGAGAGTCAACTGAAGAATAGTCCTGACCTCCACAGGAGCACCATAGTAGCTATACTTGAGATACATTATACTGTGTGTGGGGGGGGGGAGGGAGGCGTTCTCAAATATTTGCCCTGAAAACATTTAAGTAATTTAACAAATTTGTTATATGTGCAATAATCTAAAGAGAGATTTATAAAAATTGGATACTTGCCAAATCAAAATGTTAGAAAACAAAGTATATGTTTGAAATCCAAAATTCATTCACATCTACTATGTTTAAGGGTTTCAGCGAAACTAAGATTACACTGGAAACAGTATTTGCTCACTCATGAAAATGGAGGCCAGCATGCTCACAGGCTGTGCCTTGCATTTTCAGTCCATTGCATAATACAATTCCCTAGTTATGCTGTATGTAACCTGACAGTTTAAAACTAAATTTTTCAGGGTCATAAGTATGTTTTCTTGATAGTATCTAGAAAGGATAGCATTGAATCAATACAAATTTGAAGCAAATGCAAATAATCCAAGTAGATTAGGCAAAAACAAACAAAAAGCCAAGAATAAAATTGAGAAAAGAGGACCTGTATGTCTGGACATAGTTGATTTAGATGCAGATAGCTCTCATTTTGGTAAACACACATATTCATATTCAAAACTTCAGCAATTACTACAATAAGATGTGTTTTGTTTGTTGTTTGTTTTCTGAGACAGGGTTTCTCTGTATAGTCTTGGCTGTATTGGACTGGCTTTATAGACCTGGCTGGCCTCAAACTCACAAGAGATTCACCTGCTTCTGCCTCCCCGAGTGTTGGGATTACAGGCGTGCCCCACCATGCCAGCTGGCAATGTGCTTTTAAACTGTTTAATAGTTCTGAGTTAGACCAAACTTCCACTTCCATGCTCTTTCCTCTCTTTGTCAACTCAATAAAACTGCCCCTCCCCAAACAGTTCCCTGTTGTTGACTGACAGCCTGATGGGATTTATGAAGAAACAATCCACTGGGTGTGTCTGGGGGGAGGGGGGCGTAGGTGTGGGTGGCACTGTCCCGGGTTGGGTGCCCAGACGAGGAGAGCTCTGCACCAGCACTCATTCATGTCTAGTTTCATGATGGCAACTGCAATGTGATCAAGTGCCTCAAGTTTCTGTTGCCATGATTTCTCCACTGTGCTAGGCTGGACCCTTGAACTGTGTGCCAAAATAAAGTCTCCCTTTCTTAGGTTTTTGTGAGGTTACATGTCAGAGTGACACAACAGATAACAAATCCACTCTTTGACCCCTGTGACTAGCTTGTCAGCTTGTTAAAACTCCTCTAATCATCTCCTCTTGATATAGTCTTATGTCCCTCTCAGCTATCACTCATTTCTCTGGTCATGAGCACAGCTACATTTCTTGAGCTGTATGCCAATGCCCCTCGACCTTCACTTAGTGAGCCAATCACTGCTAACTAAGCTCAAGGCCTCACCATTTGTGGTTGTAAGAATGACAACATCCTCCATAAACGTGGGCATTTAAAAACTTGGTATGCAACTGGGGGCACTGTTTGGGGAGGTTCAGGAAGTGTGGCTTTCAGAGACTAAAGCCTTGACCCACATGCAGTGTACTCTGTTTTATGTCCCTGGTAAAAAATGTGGTTGCTCAGCTTCCTGCTGCCATGCTTGCCACATGTTGCCATGCTTATCTATCAGAATGGACTCTTACGCTCTAGAACGGAAAGCCAAATTAAATAAATCCTTTTTCTGTAAGTTGCCTTGACTGTGGTATTTTATCACAGCAACAGAAAAGTAACCTATTACTCTAGCATGACTCTTCTTCTCATCAGTGACATCATACAGATGCATCATTGGCTCCCTTTGGCCTTTTGTGCTTTTAAGCCTACCCACACAGTTCTCTTCAAGCCACTCTGCTATCTCCTCTGTGGGCTGCTGGATAACATAATTTCTAAGTATCATATGCCCCAGGCTGGCTCCTACTCTTTTCAATCCCTGGGTGACCTCAATATTAAACATGTGCTGCTGACTCCCAAATTCATAACTCCAGCTGGTCTTTCATTTTTAGACTCATGTATTTGACCACTAATCTTACATCATCTTGAAGTCAAATAAGTATCTCAAATCAATGTGACCCAAACTGAACTTCAACCTAGTCTTTCTCCTATGACCTGTGCTTTCCTCAGTCTTTGTCTCACTCAAGACAAAACTGTCCTTCCCCCGATTTGGCCAGCAGCCCTCGAGTCATCCTTGTCACTTTCCCATATCCAAAACCCAAGTGAAAATCCTATTAGCTCTACTTCAAAATATAATCCCAAATCCAGCTGTTTGTTTTTTTAACCTCACCATCTTTCTCATCTGGATTATTACAAATGCCTTTATAAACGGTTTTGTTAGCTTAATGGCTACCTGCACAGTCGTCTTACTATGACAGCCAGAGTAAACCATTTCAGAATGTTAGCCACAACAGAACATTTAGATTTCCCTTGGCTCTCCTTTCTAGTGGCTATCCACCTTATTTGGAAGGTCCTGAGGCTTTCAAAGCCCTGTGCAGTCTGTGAGCTTCGACTGTTTGCTCCTATTGCTTACCGCCAACACATTGCTCTGCTCTGGCTACAATGGGTGCCATGTTCTTTGTTGTACATGCTAGGCCTACTCCTACCTGTTCTTTCTTCTATCGGAGAAGCCCTGGCCTCACCCTACTAAAAATGCAGGTTTCCTAATTCTTTTGTACATATTGTCACTGATATACTTATAGATTTTACTTATTTGTTGTGTTGTTTTCTTCTGTTAAATATAAACATGGCAATGGCAGAAATTTTCCAGTGATTTCAGTAAATACGTTTATGGAATCAACATTCCAAAATGCAGATATGGGTAAACTGAGCTGGGCCTCCCTGGGATACTTCTGCTTGAGAGACAGCCTTGGAGCAGCATTCCCTAACAGCCTAAAGTAGGAGGGGACACAATGAGACTCCAGATGGACAGTGACTATGATTAGCAATCCTCCAAGCCAAAAGAAAGAAGGCAGGAGTACTTTGTGTTTCTCCTGTCCCCATCTACATAACCACTGCTACACTGCTCTTTAGGAGCTGATGTTCTTTATGGGCTATTAGCTGACCTGCAGTAAAAAAAAAAAAAAAAAAAAAAAATTCACACAATACAGTGAAAAGTCAAGGTCAAACTGTGGTGTTAACAGACAGTTGGTAGTGGGAACTAAAGTGAAAGTGTCAGGGTCAGGATGTCCACAGGATGCCAGAAGGTCTCAGGTTTAAAGCTCTAAGTGTGTTTGATAGGTCCCTTTATCTTTTCTATTCCCTGGATGATGACTCTCTAGCCAGGATGTGTTTGACAATGCTATGTACATAATGCTATTTGAAAGATGGAATTATTTTCTGAAATTCTAGAATACAGTCCTCTGTGCTCTTTTCAGTTCTCTCTGAAAACAAAAGAAACTTCATTAAATATTCTGGAAAGCAGCCTCTCTACTCATATATTATCATAGAAGCATTTGTTTCCTAATTAATTCCCAAGAAAGTCTTTAAATAGAATCATTAACTTCCTTACAACATTTTTCATTCTGTATCATGCTATTTTTTCCCCTTTCTATCTCTAAGACACACGGGACCCCCTACTCGGTAGAAAAATATTCTCACAGAGCATTTTAGTCAGGGCAAACACGTCTCTGCTGCTGGAATGGCTGCTGTGCACATGGCATTCGTGTTCTCTCCTCTTTCCCCTGAGTTACTCTTCCTGTCAACCACCTTCTGCTGACCCAGCCACGGTGTGCTCTTTGCTGCTGGGCAGCTTCCAGCTCCTAAAGCCTCAACAGGCCTGTGGGAAATCCTAACTTGGCCTCTGCTGCTTTCTTTCTCAGTGTAGTCCCTGTCTTTTGACTTGGGTTCCTAGCATGGCAGCTTTCAGAGAACAGCTCTTAAGGGCAGAGAGTATGGAGAGAGGAAGAGTCTGCTCATGGGGTTCCCAGAAACCTGTTAACCAAGAGGTGCAGCTGAAAGGGCTTGAGAAGGTAAAAGGATGCCAGAGTTCCTCTCCTTCCCCTCTCCTGGTATGCCCTCTCTCCCTTTGCTGATGGGATGAACATAGGTACTCTTCACTACCTCCCACACTCTCTCATTCTGTCCCTGAGGCTTCCTGAAGCTGCAGCTTACAGGTGAGACCCATCATTTAGTTTGTTTACAATGGCCTTCCCTGGTGCAGCATTTTCTGGATTTTTTCCCCCTGAAGCAAATCAGAACACCTGTTTTGTCTTCATATTATTACTTTTAAGTTTATCCCTATTCACATATAGGCAGCAATGCAAACTTTTTCATTTACATATAAGGGGAAGGAGTTTGAACTAGAAGAACCACATGCAAAAAGAAGGCTGGACAAATGATCAGAAGAAAAAGGCTTAATTAAAATTTAAGAGCAGATGATATGACCAGACCAAAAGTAGGAGGAAATACTGGGGGATGATGATGAAGACAGAAGTTAAAGGATCCCAAGAATTAAACTTCACATCCACTTAATGGTCAACACTGACAAAAGGATGGCAGAAGTATGGATAGGGTAAGGAAGCAACAATGAGTAAGTCAAGCAGCTTTTAAAGAAAAGGCTAGGACACTCAGTGGTAGAGTGCTTAACCAAATCCCCACCAAGTTTTGTTCATATCCATGGAGACTTTAATTCAGGGTCTAGAGCTACATTGTACTGTGGTAAAACAGAACCTTGAATGTGTAGAACCACCTACTTGGAATGAAAATCAACTCTCAAAGGCAAGTGACACAGGAATGTAATGACTTTAGGCTCCAGTGTGTTGTAGAACAGGATCAGCATGTTGTATTCAATGGCAGCCTATTTTAGCAATTATGGTACTCTCAAATTAGCAGTGTGACATTACACCTAGACTTGCATAACGACTAAGACAAGATCTTAAATATCCCAGAGACCTGTGAATATAAAGATAATCTCAATATGCCCAGTCTTCTGGTGTTAACCATTTTCCCCACACTTTGATACATAAGTGAATAAATCATATTAAATTAAATCAGCCTGTACCTGGGAACTACCTTAATTAGAAAGAGATTTAATGAAAAGCCTTAGCTTAGATGAATACTCTAATTATTACAAGCTAATATTTGTCCACAGAAAAGGAATTTGTTTCAGGATTAGTCAGAGAGCAGGAGAAGCCAGAGGCACTAATTCAATAATGGAATCCCTAATTAAATGATAATAGATCCTAATTATAATGTATTGCTTTTCCATGCACATGAATGATTGAGCACATAGCATTTCACACAGTTCATTAAGAAAACCTAAATAAAATGCAATTACTAAAACTAAAGGAGGAAAGATAAAGAGAATTGGTAAATTTAAGCTTTCTCTTTTAAAATAGGAAGAAAGTCAAGTATAACAGGAAGTTTAAATATTAGGGGGCAAATCCTACTGGAGGAGATTATGTGCAAAGAGTGCATATAGAAACTTTGCTTGTCTCTCCTTCCTAAACTGTTTCCTTCATATACTTATAATTAATTATGATAAAAAAACGTGCATTCATCAAATTGAGAATACAGATGAGGAGTTTATGAAATGCTCACTAAATCACGGTTATGATGATAAGCTCAGGTGCTTTGTTAGCTGAAATTACCAAGACAGATTCAAAGACATGCAAGAATTCCATGCTTGTTGAAAGTGTGTAATCCAGTTGCAATACAAGATATAAGCATGGAAAGAGGTGTGTAATAACATAGGAAATGAATAATACAAACTTTCAAGAAGTGAAGTGGCTGTGATAGGAAATAAAGTGCTCTGAGTTCAGAAGAGGACAGTATGGGTGGAAATGTCCAAACTGTTCTGGATAAAACATGCAAAAATAAGTTCTCAAGACTGAGCAGACATGAGGTCTTCAATGACTAAGAGAAACAAACATCAGATGTCTTAAGGGAGGTGGGGGAGGAACCATCAATTCAACAGACTAAAATTCAAAGCCAATTTCATGAGTATATGAAAACTTAATTTACAAAAAAGGTGACATTGTAAAACAAGGTGAAATATTAAATTGTGTGTAGTATTGGGGAAAAATAAAATAAGCTGCATGCCAAAAGAGACTCAGAATAAGTATTGATATAGTTACATTATTAAGAGAAGAAACTGAAAGCCAAGTAGTATTTGGGAAAGGAAGACTTACTTTACAAACAAAATTTTTAAAACAGAAACGATAAGGCAAAAATTAATGACATAATTAAGTGAACATGGGGGCACAGGCCTATAACCTGAGTACCAGGCAGGCACAGGTGGAAGAGTAGGAATTCAAGGCCTGCATGAGCCAATGAGACCCTGTCTTTAAATACACAAACAAACCTGTTCAGTAACTAAATAATAAAGCCATACTTGTGATATCTAAAACTAATTTAAAACACACACACACACACAAAGAACTAGTTAGTACAAATGAACAACCAGTTAGTACAAATAGGCCACAAACACCTCATTAGAAACAAAGTTACAAACAGGCAGTTCAGTGAGAAGAAAGCCAGAAAGTAGCAGACATTCAAAAATGCTTTTTAATCAGACAACAGAAAATTGAAGCCACAAGTTTCCATTTAAATCTGTTCAAGTGGCAAGGAGTACAAAGCAAGGTAATCGCAAAGGCTGGCCAGAGCATGCAGACACACCCTCAGACATAGCAGTGAGAAGCTGTGAGGGAACAGGCAACTTGTAGGAAATGCTGAGCAAGCCCCACAAAGCCAACCAGTACCTCAATCTAAGGGTCCTATTCTTGGACAACATCCATAGGAACACATACAAAGAACTAATAAGGGTACTCATATGCTGATAGATGTGGGGGACAGAGGCCACCTGGACATCTGTCTTTAGTAGCTTTAATAAATAAGATATGTGGAAGGCACACACCAGAGAGAAGGCACTTACCAGAAGCCAAGGACATGTGTATATATATATCTATACTGTATCTATATAACAAAATGTCATATCAAAAGCAAGAAAAAAATGTAATTATGATCCTATTTGTGTAAGTAAACAAACAAAAATGAAGCCAAACATGAAGTTTACAGGAACACAAGCAAGAAAAATAACCATTTAGTAGAAAGATTTGCAAATGGAAGATTAAAAAAAGAAAAAAAGAAAAAGACGGCATAGGGAAATGGGGAAAAGTGTATCAGGACAAATTGTAGAAGTGACCACACCGTGAGCAGCAATGTCTAAGCCCCAGAAACCAAGGACTATGGTAAACTCTGTCCCCTGATACTGCGGTACTAACTTATTACGAGTACTCTTAAATGACAGACAACTTGGACCAAAATCAGATCCATTATAGTTCCCCAAGTCTAGTCTTTACCTTCTTCATTCCCTTAAATAGCATATTAAAAAACAAAACCAACCAACCAAACAAAGCACAGATAAGTACAGAGGCAGCAATTTAAAAGTCACCTTCCCTGCCTCAGCCATGAAACATTATATTTTACTTTTGTTTTGTTTCATTTTCGAGACAGGGTCTTGCTAAGCTGCCCAGGTTGGCCTCTAACACCTGAGCTAGGCAATTCCCTCGTTGAACTACCACAAATTTAAAACATAGCATGAAGTGAGTGAAAAGAAGGGACTGGCTTGTGGACAACGTTCTTCAAGTCCAAACAGAAGATTCTTTAGGATGCTTTGGTTTTATGTCAACCATTTAATTTTGGGTTGTAGGTCAAATAATACCTGTCAAATATTTTAAAATATAGGAATGCCTACACTCCTCTCCGTATAATCCTCACATATGAATAATAATTTATGCTGAGGTCACCTAAACTCTGAGGTTTGATGAGAAGACAACATTGACTCCCTTTTATAAATCTATGCCTCTTGTACAAAACTCACTTTTTTTTTTTTCCTGGTGGAGACAGTGTTACTCTCCACAGTATTTCTTAGGCTGGACCTAGGGCAGGCTACCTGACTTTCTCACCTTGGCTTCTTGGAACATACTTTTCATACAAACAATCTGTAGAGGAGAAGTCTTTCTGTCTATAGAAGACTAAGAGCAAAGAAGAAACACAGTGAAAGTCACACACCTGGTGTTTTCTCACACTGTTTTACTTGACATTCACAGGATCCCCATGAAGTGGGCTTGAGACTTGACACTCAGGTCGGCTAATCTGTTACACCAGTGAGGTGCTGGTTCCAACCTAGGCCTGTGTGACAATAAAGGCCCTGGGGGCGGGTCAAGCGTTTAACTTCAAGAGGCAGTTCAGAACTTCTCAGTTTTGAAGAAAGGGGATCAAGTAATTTTCAAGGAGGTCTGGAATTGGCTTAATGGAAGGACTAGATTATAAAAGCAGGTTCCATCTCGCAGTTTTATTGCCTCTTTTTATGATACAAAAGGACTAAAGTAAAGTTGCTGGATTGTACTATGATATTCCTGATGAACACAATTTCTGCATGTTAAAATCTTAAGGCTACAACTGGCCTTTATATTATTTGTAAGTTTGGTAGCACAAGCCTTTAGACAGACTGAAGTGTCTTAATTTCATTACACCAAAGATCTAACTGAAATTCTTGAAACACAAGCTTCAGTTAAAGGTTGAAGACCAAAGGTCATCCTCCATCTTCTTTACTGAGACAAGTTCTCTGACGCTCGCCATTCAGCTGGTCACAAGAAGGACATGTATGGTATATGCTTAGAGCACATGGCACTGCGGATCTGTGCTTGGGTCCTTGTGCTTGTATGGCAAGCACTGTACCCCTGAGCCCCTTCTCCAGACAACAACCCCATTCTGCTACTTAAATGAATAAACCTACTTCTTTACTAAATTTTCTTCTATCCAGCCTCACAGTAAACAAAGCAAAACACAACACGACAAGTTTATGAAGGAGCAGAACAGCCACATAAACTTGTGGTCGGCTGTCTCTCTGTACTCCAGTCTTTATAGCACGCTACTTATCACCTCATGAAAACCCATCAGCTATTCCTGGGCAATGTCTCCTTTCTCACTTCAGAACAGAAGTGTTGCTGTGCAGGGCAGTCACAGCTGGCTTAGCTAGGCCCCAGGGTGAATCCAAGTCTCTTTGACCTGGCACTTTGCACACCTCTCCCATAAAAATGTGTGTGTATGTGTGTGAGAGAGAGAATGTGTATTGTGTTGCTTGCTGACAAAAATTTTAAACACATTCACTAGGACTCACTCAGAAACAGTAGATGCACACTTACACTGAAAGCTATACTTGCATCTGTGGGTATACTTTTCAGTCTAGGGAACAGTCTAGTCATTCATTCTACCACTGGGTTTCAGTATGCTGGGGTGAGCACAGACAGATAGAGGCTAAATTTGTTGGGGGAACTGGAGAACTGATGATGCTGACCTAAAGTCCAGCAGTTCCATACTAAGCTGTCCTTACCCTACGAGGTCCCCAAGGAGAGTCATCTTGACCCAAATAGTGTTTAGAATGGTTTGAAACCATTCGTACAACCAGCCCCCAAAATGCAAAAACAAACCTAAATGAAAAAGAATAGTTGAAACTGTCCCAAAGACCACAGATCTTAAGGAATCCATATTTGAACCATGAAGAAGTAGTATAATTTTAATTGCTTTTTAACGTTCACAACTCATTCAGAAATTTCACCAATTACATTGGTCCCTCAAGGGCAATGTCTGAGTATTTTATGTTTCTTATCACTTTGTCCAATACTGACTATTGCTGAACAGGTAGCTGGCTATCCTGCTTGTTTAGCTTAATGAAGATCTATCAACCCTGGTAACAATCAATTTTCACCAAAATAAACTAGGTTTTAAAATAATGACTTTAATCTGGTGTACACGTAAGTTTCATGCTCTACCCACCTGGGGCAACCAGTTGAAAGTATTTTGAGATTAAGAGTAGAAAAATTACTGGTCAAGATAATATTCTGGTTGGGCAGCTGAGGTACACACCTTTAATCCCAGCATTTGGGAGGCAGAGGCAGGTAGTTCTCTGAGTTCAAAGCCAGCCTGGTCTACAGAGTGAGTTCCAGAATAGCCAAGGCTACAAAGAGAAAGCCTGTCTCAAATCACACACACACACACACACACACACACACACACACACACACAGAAAGAGACAAAGAAGTAAAAGGAAAGGGAAAAAAGGAAAGAGAAAGGATACTCTAGCCTGGGTAGGGACCTAACATTCCAGTTGAGCCTGTTCAATTACTACACTAGGGATCACCTCTAGGAAGGTGGACTCACCTTAGACAAGCTGAAGAGATAGGTGGAAAAATTAGTCATTTCGCACAATTTTGTACCTTTCCTTCTCAGAATCTACATCCAGGGCAGTAGCTTGCTGGGCTACAGCCATGTAGCTTTATAAGTCTACATACTTTTCTCAATGTTTAGAAAAATGTAACTTTCCCTTTACTCTTTTTTTTTCTAAGTATGTTTGCTTGCTTTCCTTCCTTCCTTTTTTTTTTTTTTTCTTCCTGAGACAGGGTTTCTCTGTGTATCCTTGGCTGTCCTGGTCTAGCTTTGTAGACCAGGCTGGCCTCAAACTCACAGCGATCCCCCTGCCTCTGCCTCCCCCAAGTCCTGAGATTATAGGCATGTGCCACTGCGCCTGGCTAAGCATGCTTTCTTAAAATGTTTCCCAACATTTTGGGCTTCCTCACTCTTTCCTTAAAGTTTCCCTCTCAGCCATAAGGCTCTTTTTGGCCATGTATCTGACCTTCATGATATCTATTCTATGCTATTTTTTCCTTCTTTCTTCCATTAGCTAGGCAGCTGTTGAGATTATAGTTTTCTTTTAAAAATAAAAACAACACACACACCAATCAAACTGTCCTTGAGTCCATTCTCAAATTCTTTTATTAACGAGACTGAGAATCCCAAGAAGGGGAGAGCCCACTGTCCCTGTGTC
This sequence comes from Pachyuromys duprasi, assembly GCA_028658305.1. Lineage (NCBI taxonomy): Eukaryota > Metazoa > Chordata > Mammalia > Rodentia > Muridae > Pachyuromys > Pachyuromys duprasi. The sequence continues at coordinate 34,037,852 of CM053755.1, read as the reverse complement.
AACATTAGATAGACAATTAAGACGGTTCTTTTCTTCTTGTATCTAACTATGAGTTTGGTAACATAACTGAGAAAAGAGTTTCAAGATGCACTCAACAAGAATTCTCAGTGAGATGCTGTTATTGGAGAATCTTCTATTTTAAAAAGTAACTAGGATAGATCTATTTATAGACAATAAGTAATCCTCCTGAGGTTGTAACTTGGATACCTATCATCTTAATTTCAGGGCACTCTGTAATTATGTCACTGTTGTAATTTCAGGAATTTAGGATGTTTTTTTTTTCTTTTGGTTTTTCAAGACTTTGTAGCCCTGGCTGTCTTAGAACTCGCTGAGTAGACCAGGCTGGCCTCAAACTCAGAGATTCACCTTCCTCAGTGCGTGCTGGGGCTAAAGATGTGAACCATAAATTAACCCCCAAATCTGAAGACCAATAACATTAGTCTCTGTGTGGTTGCTGAAGTCTACCCAGCTGAAGGCTCATTCTAATTTCACTGTGTCACTGTTAATCAAAACAGACTCTTATGGATATCATGAAGGTAGGAGGAAATAAAATCTAGGAATTTAGCCTATAATGTGACACACTTTTGCACTCATCAAAATAAGATAAAACATTTGGGCTCTGTGTTGAACGTCTATGTGCCACTTCCTGAGGCATTTCTAATGTGAGAGTATGTAAAAATAGTGGCACTTCTTAAAAGAAACAGAAAAAGCAGGAAAAAGAAGAAATAAAGTTCATATTAGACATATTGTATTTGAGGTTGTGAAGCAATGTCTATAAAAAATATTCAATGCACCTACTGGAGACACAGGAAGATCTGACTGGAAGAGACAGGCTGCCCAGAAGCATGGTCTAAAAACCATTAGCAAGAAGACAGTAACAGAAGAAGGCATACTCTCAAGGAGCCACTTAAGGAGACCAGCTGGGGGCAGTGGTTACAACTGTGAGGAATGCTTTTCACACAGAAGACCAGAAGAGGAAAAGATGCCACGCAGCCCAGGAGGCTAATCTTGAGGAATATCAGGGAGGGAAACCAGTGGAAAACATGTGAAAAGTGTGAGAACCCTAAGCCAAAGCCTTGCTAGAAGGCTTCTGTCTGTACTTTCCAGGATGAACTAATTCTAAATACTTTGGGGGTGGATGAAGGCAGCCTTAGTGTCTATGAAGGCAGCAAAAGTCCCTTGGTCAGTGTTTTCAATTAACTTTCCTGTGGGCAACCAGTCAGAACTCAAGATTTGGGGAAAGTAAAAATGTAAACTTGATACTGGCTACTTTTCAAAACCAAACGAAAGTAAATCAGCACCCTCCAGAACCATGGGACCGTGTTCCTTTATTTCTCTACAGGCAAGAGATTCATTCCAGCCTTCAGTTCACTGCCACTGCCACGCAAACTTTCCTTGTAAAAGCAGCTTTAGGGCTGCAGGGGAAAAGGAGACACTTTATTTTAAGAATGGGTAATTGTGTTACTGATGAGGAAAATAGCTTTCTGAATTCTTTTAAATTAATTTTGCAAGTCTGGAATTGGCTTACATATCTATTTTATATATTTGAACACATTTTAAGCACTAAAGCAATTTCTAATAGCAGTGGGAGGAAAAAAAACTAGAGATGAACCAAAAACACAACATGCAAATTAGTCTTCCTTAGAATACATCTGCATTTAGTGTCCTGCAGTGGTATATTTTACAAAGGGAATGAAAGCCATGAAATTAACATTTTAATGAAGCAGTCAGACTTTTGACTTCAAGACTACTCACTGACTGCTGCTTCCAGGTGGCCTAATGAGAGGAAAATGGAGTTTATACCTTTAGCTAGCCTAAACTAGGGCAATTTGGAGATTATGATTGAATTTAAATTAGAAAATACTGCTGTGTGAAAACATGGTTAGGCTAGTAAGAAGTCTTTGCAAACCTTAGCCCTATAAATGCTTAATTTCACACACACACACATACAGAGAGACAGACCGAGAAAAACCCACAGGAAGTCACTGTACTTTGAAAGCATTGCATGCTGTATCTGGAGGTAAGAATTAAAATGGTGAGGCGCTTGGAAGTTACTTGGAGCAACCTTCCACCTGCAGGGACACCACAAGAACACACGGACAGCTTCTTATTAGCTGAGAAAACTGCAGACTGCAATCTGCCTCCCATCCCTGGGCTCTTACTCTTTAAGTTTTTTCTAATGGAGTGTGAATCTTCAAGTGGTTGAGGCTGGGTCAGTAAGGAACAACTCTTGGGGCAAGCTTACCAGCGTCTGAGGAGTGTGTGGTTTTGTATTTATTTGTTTGTTTGTTTGTTTTTTAATGATGGGATTCTCGTACTATCAGGAGACACAAAAGTTCTATAAAAATCAAGTTTCAACTTCAACAAAGTTTCACAAAGACTCATCCATTTGTTCTCCTTAGCACAGTTATACAGTTGTAAAACTAAACACATGCCTGCACAGCCTAAAGTATTTACTGAGTGGCCCTTTACAAGAGAAGCTTGCCAACAGGATTTGAATGCAGCCTTTTCTCTGTGAAGTCACAGCTCTACAGAACACAGAAAAGATTTACAGGTTACTTGGATTCTAGTCTGACCCAGTCCCTTCCAAGTTGCCAAAGCATAGAAGAAAGGAGGCTGAAAGGTCACATTATGGTCACCCAGAAATGACAATCATTGTTAGGATTTTGGAAAAATCTGCTTCTAGGTTGCCTAGCAACTTATGATGTCATCATGTGTTGCTGGCCAGGTGGCCACACCTGGAAGGTGTGGTTACCTTGCCCCTTAAAGGGATGCTCTTGGTCCTCACTCTCTTGGCCTCTTGGCCTTCTCCCCTTTCACTATTGGGGCGACCCCTCTCTCTTTTCCTCTCTCTCTTTCCCTCATCACGTCCTGTTCTCCCTGTTCTCCCTTCTCTCCCTCTCTTCATATCCACCTAATAAACCTCTTTTATATATAAGATCTGTCATACATCTAATTGTCTTTACTTTGTCCCGTAACCTTACAATAATTTCCTAGCTAACTAGAAAGACCCCTGGCACATGTGCTTTTGCTACCCTAGGGAGAAGAAAAGACCCACATTCCTCAATGGTCCCAATATAATCACAACCCAATTCTTTGAAAGGTCACTATTTACCATTCATATTATATAGCTAGGTAAACATTCACAGTGGAAAAAATAGCAATTGCATTTCTTTTCTCTCCCACTAATCATTTTCCACTTTTCTCTCTGCCAAATTATAAAGGTAATATCTCTTCCCAGCTATTCAAACATCAGCTAGCTTATCAGTTTCATCTTCTTGCAGAAACTCTCCTTGGAGCTTTCAACACTCTACTGAATCAGGACCAGCTCTGGGCACCTGTTACCTTGGCTTTTTTCCTCTCTCCAACCAGAGGACTGCACCCTGGGAGGTGTCCTTGCTTTCTCGTCAGCCTCTTTGTGGTTCCTGTCTTCCCTCTGTGAGATTGCACAACAGCTCTCACTAAGAAGGTCAAGGAATGCAATAACCTAGGATATCTTGAATGTTAAATTCTGTTTCCCCCAACTTGCTTGAGAAAGCTGTGTTCAGAATTCTTAGCTGAACCCACTTTCCTTAGAAATTGAAGAACTTTCCTTTTCTGCCAGTATTGTCTGGAGCAATCTTATGTCTCCCTAATGTTTCCTTTTCTTTACATATTATTTCACCTTTGCAGGCACTATGAGCTTCACTGATATTGCTCATTGAGTGGACAGGCACTGTACTTTCTCATAGACTTTGTTCTATTGTTCTAGGTCTTCTGTATGAGGAAGTCATGTTCTGTAATTGGTGAACCATCTCTCCAGTAACCAGAAAGTTCCTTAAAGGACCCATTCTGTGGTTATTATCTACATAAATCCTAACAGACCACATTGGAGTTATCTTTAAATCTGACCTAATCTCAACTATGTACTATTCTTTTTGTTAAGTTTTGAAGCATACATAGTTTAACAATCATTTTATGTTATATGCCAACTGCATGACTATGAAACACTTGAATTCAGCATTTATATCATGTCGTTGGTATGTCTCTGGCAAGTTTTAAAAACATAAAGACACACTGCCAAATAACTTGAATGCTTTTGTTAATATGCATTATTTCCCAGATCTGCTAACCTTGCGGTTGGACGCTTGCACTGCTAACTGGGATAAAGGATTTGTGCTGAACTAGTCATGTCCTAGAAACACAAAGTCTCTGGTGGTACAATTAGCCCCACAAGGTGGCTCTCAATCTGCAGTCTTGATCTTAACGGTTATTGACCAAAGGAAAAAAAAGTTAGTGTTTTGCTTTGGTTGTCTCACCACCCCAATAACTATGTTCACTCAGAGCAACTTGGTGTTGAAAAGCAGCCCAGAAATATTACAACAGCTCTCAGCATGTAACAAAAGAGTTGGAAAGTGACAGTATGCAACATTCAGACTTGGTATTCCAAAATTTAGGCTCTCTAATGGGAAAGAATACAAGCCTATTATTTGAAGCTACTGGTATAAACATCACTTTAGCAGAAATATACCTAACGTATATTAATATATTTATTAGGTTCAATAAAAGTTCAAAGTAGATGGGTACCAAAGGATGCTGGTAAGAAAGAAATAGAAAGATGCATATGGCATTGGAAACCAGGGGGCAATGTTCTACCTAAGAAGAGGCATAACACATCCAGAAGGTACTGAGAACCCAAGCTGAGCAGAATGGAAGTAAGACCCAAGTTTAGCACTTGGCACATAACTGCACAAATCATGCAAGTCAATACTGCAGTATGGTTGAAAGAAGGGCTCATGACTCCTAACTTGGGAGCTATTGGCACTTAATGGCTGTATTTTTCTTAGGAAGTATGTTGCCTATACACACATAGGAAACATTAAATGGACTTGGTAGGAGAAGCACAAGTTTAGTCTTGGACAGCTTCATTCATATACACAATGCACCTTAATCATATTCACCTCAACTCTCACCCCTAAACCTCCAACACAACTTATTCCTAAAGAAGACACACTAACTTGCTCTATAAACTAGATTTTCAAGTGTTGGGAATTTTAGAAAATAACCATGAGATAAATTTACCAGACTCTATAAATAAACCATTGGTTAATTTTATCTATAAATATTGAGTTTTGAAGGGTGCTATGTACCTATGCCCTAAACCAGAATATAATAATATGTTGCAATTTTAAATGATGAAGATCCTTTATAACATCAACAGCAGGAGCAAGGTGTTAAAAGCTCGTTAACCTAGCTAATTGGGAAGAACTATGTTTCAGTTCACACTCCTTCCAGTATAGCTTTCTAAAGGAAAGTGCTAGTAGTAGGCTGGCAGTAACAAGGAACTTCCTTTAATAAACAGATGGCCCTTGTAATCAGTGCAATACCCGGATGTATCTAAACAACTGCTACGAAGATATGCAGAGTGAAGTAAACAATCTTTCCTAAATTTTACTCAGTCTGTAACTCTGCTGGGCAGCTCAATGGTGTAATTAATTTTGAATTGAAAAAGTCACATTAATAGAATTTTATGATACATTAATATAACTAAGGTAGGAAAAAGAAGATTCTCTCTTATTAAGTTATTTTTCAGGATTCCATCCTGTTTTTGCTGCTCCAATACTGTCTTTGTAAGGCACGTGCAGGGATACGAGGACCAGAGAAGAAACTAGAGTAGACAGTATCCAACCTTTATAGAACATGTGACTAACATGATCTAAGCACTGGGTTCAAAAAGATAAGCAATAACCACACACCATTAGTGGTCTGGTAGAGATCACCTTGTAGTCTAGACGGTCTTGAACTTGTGATCCTCTTGGCCCAGCCTCCAAAGCAGTTGAGATTACACACTGTACTGCCAGGCCTGACTGAAAGAAACTGTCTAAGAAAAGAATGAGCCAAACTCAGTTTACAAGGAGTACAGATATTCATAGACTACTTGGGGCATTAAGACAAAGAAAGGCAAGATAGTGCGGTACATTTTTAATTGTTCATGTCTGCCTGTCAAAATCCTATGAGCTCCATGCTAGCCAGTGAGACGGGTCTATCTCTCACTGTTAGTATTTTAATGTGGGTACTTTCATAAGTCTGTGTAGGTGATACTGGAGCTTAAATTAAGGACCTTGAACGAAAAAATTATCTCTTCTATCAGTTACTATAAAATTCTAAATATACCATGTAAATACAAAACAGTTGTTTGAAACATCTGTAGAGAATGGTAAGCAAAGAATTGAAGAAACATGTTATCCTATTCAATGAGGTAAAAAAAATAACTCAAAACTAAGGGGCACAACATGAAGATTCACTACTTAGCTGGGTGGTGGTGGCATACACCTTTAATCTCAGCAGGGACAGGGGGATCTCTGAGTTCAAGGCCAGTCTGGTCTACAGAGTGAGTTCCAGGACAGCCAGGGCTACAGAGAAACCCTGTCTCAAAAATAAAAAATAAAAAACCACTCCTTATTCAACCTTGGAGCTCAGCAGCTGCAAACTGTTCTAAAACATGGAATGACTATGGTGAATGACATGATTAGGAATAAGTATATGGTCCTAAGCTGAGCTCTTCACACAGATATCACAATCCTGACAATCCTGATGTGAACATTTTTATTTTACAGTCTCAATAGGAACCTTTTAGTAGGCTGGTCATCAGTCTTTCAATGGCTATAGTATTTACATTTCCAAGTTGAGTTATGAAAACTGGTCCTTAAATTGTTTTAAAACTACCTTTAATTAATTTATTTTTATTTTGTTTGGCAGAGGAAGTGCCGTAGCACAAGTGTAGAATTCAGAGAACAACTTGCAGGGATTGGTTTAGTTCTTTCCACTATATGAATTCCACTCATTGAATGGGAGTCAATTCACATTTAGTGGCAAGTGCCTTTACCTGCTGAGCTAGCTCACTGGCTCACTGAACTGTTTTTACCAAGTCCTAACCTGTGAGAGTAGCACTCATATATCTGCTGATTGACAAATGCAAAACAAATCACATGTCAGTTATCCAGTCTGCTTCTAAGATAGAGAATAGAAAAGCAGGGATTTTTTTGTTTGTTTGATGATTTTTTTTCAAGACAGGATTTCTCTGTGTAGCCTTGGCTGTTCTGGGTTTACTTTGTAGACCAGGCTGGCCTCGAACTCACAAAGATCAGGCCCCCTCTGCCTCCCTGAGTACTGGGATTACAGGCGTGAACCACCACACCCGGCTAATGCAGGGAAATTTTTAGGATAGTAAAATCTATGATAGCTTTGATGTCATGAATCCTAGGTGGATTTCACATGTAGCATCTCAATAAGCAATAGGAAGCATATTAGCCTTGGCTGGTTGTTGTATGCTAGTTTATCAGCACTTACCTTTAAAAATTATGCTACATGGTACCATTAATTATCCATGTATGCTCTGCATACATGATCAACCATGTGTTTTCTGTGTGTTGAATATATTTCCATGTTCTGAAATTTCTACTAAGCTTTGGACAGTAAGACACCAGATGAAGTGTCAAGTTTCCATCCCAAAGTCAATTTATACTGCTCTTGCACCCTACTCCTCCAGGTAAGAGCCTGCCTCATCTCTCCCAGAATATTACTAGGCCCAATTGCACAAAGGAGTGGGGAATAATTAGGTTTAATGCCCTTAGCAGGGCAAGTCAAACCTTTTACTCTATTTCACTTGATACATTTTTTTAAATGAAGTGATTTTTCTGTGCTACCCACAAAAGTGCTTTCAACGAAGGAATAATAAAGCAAGTATCTTCACTCAAACATTAAAAAGAAACCCATCAAAAATGCCAGTTAAGAGTATTTTAAGGTCAATGATAGAAGTTTAAAACAAATAGCTTACAAAAAATTGAGTGATGATTTCAAATTACAGCTTCAGTCACAAATGTTCTGGAATCACAAGTTTATGTGGGTGAAGTATGAAAAAGAACCCAGATGCTTGTGGTTGGAAAAAGCACAGCAGTTAAGAGCCTTGCTGCTCTTGCAAGAGGGCCTGGGTTTGGTTTCCAGCACCTTCATGGCTGTAACTCTTAGTTCCAAGGGCTTCAATGTCCTCTTCTGGACTCTGCAGGCTCCTGCAACTATGGTGCACACAAGCTCATGTAGGTGCAAAACATACCATAATTTGAAAAAGTTTTTTAATGAAGCCAGAGACCTGTAGGCAAAACAGTTTCCAAAACTCCTCTCTAGGTAAACCATGAGAGCAGGGGTGTTTCAGTAAAATCCAGTGTGCCAGCAACGCCACATGAGGGCTGATGTCCCTGCACCCTCTGGCACATGAGAAGTCATAACTACCCAAAGCAAAGTAGTTTCATCCAGTCAGCAGTCATCTAGAAGTTCAAAACAAAATGACTTATATCTTAAGAGTCCATGGTTTATTAGCAGGGGCCCTTTCAAACATGGGATGAAGGGAAGAAAGGAATCCTGGGCTGTTACTAAGTATCTGTCAAAGACATGAGACAAGATTAAAAAGGAAGATGTTAAGAACAGAAGAAGAACCAAAGAGGTTAACTACATTGCCCTCACTGGACACAGCAGCATGTACTTGCAATAAGTACTTGGCTGGCAAAGCAGAGCTCCAGCCTGGACTACAAAGCCTACCTCAAAATAAATACAAACTAATATCTTGTATTGAGGCTTTCCTATGCTTATTTACAGAAATAAAGCATACACAATTGCTTCGATCAACAAAGTATTTGTTACAGTAGCCCTGAAATCCAAAACAAATAACCAAGAATTTATTTTGGCAGTAATCTAGACAGTTTGGGAGATTTTCTCCAACAGAGTCAAAGCTAATGTAGGTCTAGAGAAGGAAGGCCGCTGGAAGGCTCAGGGTTCTGTCTCTACCAGGTGTGCACTACTTAGGGCAATGTGGCCAAGGTGCTGGATATAGTTGAATGAATGGAAATCAGAATACAAATGGGATGGGAAGCAAGAGTGAAAAAATCTGCTTTTTAAAGATTTAAGTGGATAAATGAGAAGTGGAATAAAAATTATCATGACATGGTGACTGGTGGTTTAAATGAGAATGGCCCTCATAGGCTCATATATCCTAGTTGGTAGACTATTTAGGAAGAATTAGGAGGTGTGGCCTTTTTGGAACAGGTATGTCACTGGAGGTTCCCGAAGCTCACAGTAGCCTAGGCCAATCTCTCTCCATTGTTTTCTTTCTTCCCCCTCCCTCTCTTACCTGAGTAACGGTGTCTCTTCACGGTGATAGAACAGTAACCATAATTAATTAATTAACTAACTAATAAGTACCAATCTCTGGTTTGTGGTACATTACGGCATCAGTATGGTATTAGAGAAGCCAAAGTAAATGCTGCATATGATCAAAGGCAGATACAACAGAGCACAGAGAAGATGGGCTGCTCTCATAGCAAGAGTGTCAATGATGGCTAGGAGATCAACCATGAGACAAATGCTGACCACCCTGAACATTTCACTCTGTTGGGCAAAAAGAGTTCTCTTTCTGTATAAAATTGTATTTTCCAAGATACTTACGAGTTATTAACCCAATAAAGGATTTTGACAAATTTCCTGTCAAGGGCTTGGTGCTCTTTCACAGAACTTGGTTGTAGTAGGTTGGTCACATTTGTTTTTATTGCAGAGGCGCTGCTGCTGTATGCATGCAGCTGAGACTTGGGGTGGGTGAGCAGGTAAAAGGAGGCAGAAAAGCACTGACAGGGAGTAACGGATGAAGAGAGACCCATAATTCTTGTCCCAAAGGTCTTAAGATAAAACAACTTACATGTAAGTAACTTGCAAGAGTGGCTCAGTGGTAGACTCTGCAATGGAAGCTAAAGCAATGAGGAAGGTCCTCAGAAAATAAAATGGCAATGCAGATGTGGCTCTGCAGGTAAAAGAACCCAGGAAATGACACATACTGTGGAACTCGTCTGTAATCCCAGCACACCTATAGGCTAGAGATAATAAAGATGGAGACAGGAGCTTTGGGGCCTATACTATATAGTATATAGTATATATTAACGTATTGTATATAAGTTAGTGATAAAAGACGCCTTTGTGTTCATGCTTAAGGAGGTACTGTTTACAATAACCAAGTTATATGATCTATCTAGGTACCCATCTGCAATGACATTTTAAGATTTCCAAAATTGTCTTTTTTTAGAAAACACAGAACTGTTATAGGAATATGCTTTTAATCCCAGTTGTGGGGATATGGTGCTGCTTCAGACTGCCGCAGCAGCTGACCATGATTTGCCTCTTGCTCTAGCAGCAGCATGGTTTTGCCAGCTGCAGATAGTTTCTGCAACTGTGTGACATTTGGAAGTCTGGGAACTTTTCAGACGGAACATAAGTTGTGAGCCCCAACAGGCAGGGTCGGTGGTGGCTGTCATTTACAGAGGTTGTTTGCAGTTTTTTAGAAGCCATGGTCAGAGAAGAAACAAAAGTAAATTGGATTAATTGATTTTCCTAATTCTTCTCTTCCCTCTATCCTTGTTTCTCTCCTACCTAGAGTTAGGGAATGAAATCAGCAGTGGGGGTGGGGAGTAAAGACAGAGAAAAAGAAGAACCCACAAAGTAGCAAAGACCAGTTACACCCATCAACAGGTGAAGAGGTAAACTCCCAATCAAGTTATATCATGCTCCTCAAAAAGAATGAATTATGTCATCTACAAAAGAGGATGAAACTGAAGATTATTGTATTAAACAAAATAAACCAGATTTAGAAAGACAAATATAGTGTGTGCTTGGTTGTGTCAGACAGACAGACAGACGGAGTTTGAGAAGAAGAAAGGGAACAATGGGAGAGGGGGCAGGAGAGGCTAGTGGGGATGATATACTTCATTGTCACGCTGAAGGCTAAGAAGATTATTCGGTGGATGAATGCTTGCCCTACAAACATGAGGATCTGAGTTCAAATCCCCAGAGTCTATATACAAAGCCAGTCATGGCTGTCCAAGTACCTACATCCCCAGGACTATAGTGGCAGAGACAGGGGGATTGCTGAGCTTGCTGGGTCTGGAGAGCAAGCTTTCACTTGCTCCTCTCAGTTTCCTTCACCCTTTTTCCACAACAGATGTTTTGGCATGCCCACCCACCCGTGTCAAATTGCCTGACCTGACCTGCTGTAGAGAACACGGCCTATCAGCAAAGTATCCCTCTTTTCCACTACCCAAACAAAACACATATTGAAGGCTCAACTTCTTGCCTTAGACAATTTATTGCTATTCCTATTCCCTTCTGATTCCTCAGAAAACAGCTCCATCATTAATACCATCACTTTCAGCTTCTGCTTGCTGAATCCCAGCTTTAAAAACACTCTGCTCCCCAAGCTATCCTTGGCGCGCTTTCCCTTCTGGTCCCCAGAGCCCCGCTCTCTTTACCAGCAAGCTCCCTTACACCTCCACTTGTGTCAACTCACTACACTCAGCTCTGGCCTCTGGCACTTCAGTCCTATGCAACTTATTCCTTACGGTCGCCAAAAATAATGGTTATTGTACTCAAAAAATTCTTTCAGAAATTTATGCTTAAGTATATTTCTGGCTCCTAGAAACCAGTTATCTGAGAGATCATACAGAAGGTATATCCACTGTTTGTGTGTACCCAGCCCACTTGCAACTGTGGCCAAGAATGATTCCGATCAAATTAACACCTGCAAATAGAAAATATGACCATTTACAGTCACGCAGAAAAAAAACAAAGTAGGTTTTTTTGTCTTTTTTTTTTTTTAATCTCCATCTAGTTAGTAAAGACATAAATCAGGCATTTTTTCTTCAGTGACTCTTTTCTAGCATCTTTGGAATCACAATGAATCATACACTATTCCTACTATATGTCATTACATGCTCTGTAAATATCTCACTCGTGGTTCAAAAAAGATGTAAAAATCATGAGCTATAATTACTTTTACTGGGTCTCCTTTAAATGAAGCATAATTACTGCAGAAATCTGAAAACAAGGTGCTATTCTGGGATAATGATGAAGATGACAAAGCCAAAAACAAGTAGTAAATGCCTGGAATAGTAAAAAGGGACGATCTGTTCACAGTTGGAGTATCTACAGTCATAGCTGCTACCTTTACAAATGACATGTTTTCTTACTCCTTTCACTTTCTGTTTTGCTGGAAGTAAGATTTCATGACAATTAAGGCTACTTTTGTAACTTAGCTCCTCTGCCTATTTACTACTAAAGATCAACCCTGGGTTCTAGCCAGACCGGTCTCCGAACAATATCTCATACTGAGGAACTATGCCCCGCCAAATTTTCCATTCAGACCAACAGGACTTAACTTCTAATAACCTAAATTTTATCTGCTTGTCAAAATGTTCCTTCTTCACTCAGCTATTCTATGTGTATGGCTGTGTGTGGAGATGTGTGCATGCATTGGGTGTATGTGCGCAAAAACATGTGTGGTGTCAAGACTAGAGCCCCTGTTAGCATCATTCTTTTACAAGAGGCTCTTTCGATGAAGCTTCACGCTCATTAATTGGCTGGACAGGCTGGGCAGCAAGACCCAGGGATTGTTCTGTCTCTGCCTCCTGAGTGAAGTTACAAGCTTTGCCACAGTGCTCAGCTTTTTATGTGGGTGCTGGGGAACCAAACTCAAGCGCCCTTGTGTTCACAGGACCTATCCCCGAGCCCTCCACTTGGCAATCTGCGCATGATTTTTGTACTATTGGATCATACACTGACCACACCACAGCACTTTTGTACTACCGGATCATACACTTTCTAAATGTGTTCATCGTAATTTCTGCTGATGCTGTCACCAGCATACTTTGATCACATGATACTATGTGACAAAGTCCTTGAAAAGAAGGCATATTTATTAAAATTAAACAAAATTATATATTTACAAGGACATTTTTGTTAAAATATTTACATATGTACAAGTTTGATCCATACAAGTATAAAGATAACATATCTGGACAAACTCTCCATAACAGATTTCTCTTTCTCTGAACTGTACTCATATATCAAAGTGAAGCCAAAGTCCCAATGTTTCCGGCTATTTCAGATCTTGCCAATATCTGTCCCTGAAGTATTCAAATAAGCCTCCATTAAAAGTAATAACACACACCTGAATTACTGAAGATGCTTTTTACAGATGAGAAAGGTTTTTAAGTTTTTGTAAAGACTTTTTTAAATTACGTGTTATGTGTGTGTGTGTATGTACCTACCTGTATGTACATGTGCTCATGGAAGTCCAATCCCCTGGAGCTGCTGTGAGTTACCTAACGTGACTGCTAGGAACTGAACTCAGTGCCCTTAACTTCGAGCTATCTCTCTAACCTGTTTTTAATTTCCATAGCCAAAATTAAGTGGGAAACTTCTTTAACTTTAACATTATGAAGCCTATTGTGGACTTTAAGATACTGTTTATGAAGACAAGCTTCTTATAACTCTGAAAAAACCTCAAATTCTTTTTAGGCACATGGATTATAGACTCAGGGTAATTCCTAGGCAACAACAGGAATAGCAAGAAATTCCTGTGCGGTGGCATGTGGTGGGTGGTTAGGCTGTTAGGTCTTCTGTGATGACATACAAACTCTCTGCAAAAGCAGAAGTAGTTTAATGGTCAGCTTTGAAAAATGCTGGTCTCCTCACACATGATTATGAGCCACCAGGTGGTTGCCAGGAATTGAACTCAGGACCTTTGGAAGAACAGCCAGTGCTCTTAACCTCTGGTCAACCGGGGAGTAGCAACAGCCAGAGCCTAGGAAATGGAAGAAAGACTCATGCCATCGTAAATCATTTAGAGCTGCTGCATGAGGAAAACACTAAGAGTCCAATGCACTCATTTCTAGGAAGGTCAGTGCTCAGGCTTATGTTTGACTAACTCAGCTTTCCTCAGCTTGGATAATGGCATGCTTCCCCTTCAAGCCCTATGCACACATATTTTATTACTTGATGCTGGCACTTTGAACCACATTACACTTATTTTATCTTCTGGTAAAGAACATTTAAAATTCTAAGGAAACAGGGATAATATATTATCAATAACTATGAAGGAGGGTTTTTTTTTTAAACTTATTTACCCAAAAGTTCTGTGGAGCTTCTCCATGGGATTGTATTGATTATATCACAAAATTAGCCCAAAGAATTGTTGAGTCTGAGGAAACTAAATCACTCCAATCAAAGTGGCTTTTAATCTATAGATAAAACACAAAACAAATGCCTCAGACTTTTAAAGGTAAGAAATTTTGTACCTCTATTACACTGCCAAAGGCTACTTGTTTAAAAGTACACCAATAACCACATAATACAGATTTTAAATATGATAAAAAAAGTAAGAAATTACAGACAAATATTTATGTATTTGTGAGAGAAAAGTATTTCAGTCCCTACAACAGGAAATCACCCTGAGCAGGAGAGAAAAAATACCGGGTGTGATGGCTCACACCTGTAATCCGAGCACTCTGGGAGGCAGAGGCAAGTGGATCTTAGTGAGTTTGAGGGCAGCCTGGTCTACAAAGCTACAAAGTGAGTCCAGGACAGCCAAGGCTACACAGAGAAACTCTGTCTCAAACAAGCGAAGAGGGGTGTGGGGTTCATGATCAAAGACAAAAAGGAATAGCACAAACATAAAGTTCTTGTAAGAATTTCCTATATTAGAATGGCAATATAAAAATATAATACACTCATGTCGTATAATACATGAAATAGCCTAAGCAGAGAGCCCAGATAACAATTCATGCATTTGGTGGCGCTTTATGGCAATGCTATGATTTCTGTGCACTTGTTTTGTATGTACACACACACTAAGACTTGAAAGTTCTTTATTACTTTTCAGTACTCTAAATCTTGATTTTTTTTAATGCAAGAAAGTATACTGTCTATGAAAGAATGCAGAAAAATATTTTGAATAAGAATAAATAAAATCTACAAAGCCAAATTAGAAAAGTTGCAACCGTCATTTAAAAAAAAAATGAACACATGTCCAGATTAACAGCAAACAAGATAAACTTTTTTGGACAAACCCAAAAAAGAAACACAGCATGTTCACAATGAAGTTATATACAAACCCAGAGGCAACCACATGTTCCTGTTAAGATGAATTTCCTGACTTAAAAGTTCCGAGAGTTTATTCTATTTAGGCCAAACTCTGGCCTTTCATGTGAACAGGAAGCTCGGGAGCACTGTTACATACACCTCCCTTCTGACCGCAGCCCGCCCTTAAGTCTTGTCCAAGCAATACCTATGAGCATTTACACACTGCTGCCACACACTGAGTTTCCAGTGTGGCAGTGTGACAATCCAACAAGCCCTCTACCGTGCTTTCTTTTCTCACCTTTGCCTTAAGGGAGAAAACTGGTCAAACATGTCAGTGTATGTAACAATGCTTTCACGGTCAGTACACACTCCAATGAGTTATCACACAAACACAATAGCACAAGTTTTACTTACAGATGTTTCTTCTTCCACAATTCTGAATTTTAAAATAAACATTTCATAAATGTTAGTAATCAGCAATTTTCAGGATGTTACCCTTAATACAGACATCCAAACAGGATGCCAATATATGGAGATAAATAAGAATTTCATATGAGTAAAATATATCAAGTATACAATGTTCACTCATTTATAACACATGGCAACACTGCAATAACAGAAATATTCTGAGGACTTTTGTTAATGGTGCTCTAAAACATCAGGCTTTCTATCAGGCGCCCCCTTCCATTAGTAGACATTCTTTACATCTGGGTAATATTTGAAAAACAGTATCTGACCAAGGACAAAATTCTCTTCCTTCTGGAGGCTAGTGTTACAGAGTGACAAAAAGCTGTCCCACTGTCCTTGTGGCAACACCTCAGAACTGAAACTCTCGACAGAAATTCTAACACTGGAAACATTAAGAACCACATTCTTAATGTACAAGGCAGACTCATTTGAAAATAGCCTTGTGGAATAGAGTATCAAGTACAATGAATACAAACAAGATTTAAAGGCACATTGCTATATAGACTTTTATATAACCAAATTCAATTTCAGTTATAAGAAACCTGTTTCTACAGTTCTAAAAGTATATACACAGTGGGGGTGGGTCACTCTTCTATGCTGTAGTAATAAAAAATGCAAGAATATGTCTGACATAGTAGTTGTTATCTGCCACACATCCCCCTCCACAACAAGGAGCAACTGCCGGGTAAGTTCTAGATGAAGGCGGCGGTGGCAGCACAGTCAGGTGTGTCAGAGGGGCTCTGCTCTGGTGACCCGGGTGGCGTGGCCTTTGCTGTCCGCTGGAAAGGTAACTACTGCAATTATTCTTAAAATCATCAACTCTGTGCAATGTTCTACTAGACAGAAAAAAAGCAGAAACTGGGGACCGACTGAGGCAAAGTCAGAAGAAGAAAGACTTAAAAAGAGGGAAAAGAACTATAGGCTTTGATATAAACAAAAGTAACCAGAGGTAAAGTACAAGATCAGAAGGTATAACTGAGAATGGCCAAGCTCATCTCACAAAGGGGCATTCAAAATAGTGAACTTTATAAAAGCAGACAGAGCCAACTTCTTCCATATCCTCTACATCCCATTGGTGGCTCAGCAATTAAGAGTCTAGTTGAATCTAGTTAAACTAGTTGGAATCTAGTTGAACAGAAACCTGAAAGGGCAGAGTGCATACACTAACAATTGAGAAACATGTTATAAACTTTAACATGTTATAAATTTTAAAAACCATTATATGACTAGACCCTAACCTTGTTTGCTATGTGCACACACTGAAGTAGACAGAAGCCTTCAGGGGCGACTGCTTAAGGCTGACTTTCTTTTCTTCTTTATAACTAATTTTTCTGCTTACAATAAATGTTCTTTTTATAATAAAAAATACTCTTTCTTTTAAAGAAAGAGACCCCATACTGTAAACATAAAGTTATGAGGCAAATATGAGATTTAATAGCTAAAACAAGAAAAAAAATTGGAAGAATAGGGACTTCAATAAGATTTCAGGGATGATTGCAACTGTTTATACTCTAGACAAAATACAAAGCAGTACACAATGGCAATCAATGTACTTGAAGTAAATAGTGCAATAATTCTAAAAAGAACTTATTTGTATAGTGTATTAGACATGATTGATGTTATATTTTAAGGAAAGAATGTTCCATTTCAAATGTTCACTGATCCTTGGAAAAATGGAGCTGATCTTGGTAAATAAGGGAATTAAATGACAGGTTAGTATAAAGAAAACACCACAAACCCACAAAATATATAACACCTTTCAAGGAGCTCAGAGTGAAATATTTGGTTAGGGGGAATGCAACAAGGACAATTTCTATAGTATCTGTAACAGAAAAACTGTGAACTTTCTGTCCTGAGAAGTGCATGAGCGTTAGCATGAAATTAACTTCAAATTGCACTCTTTTTAGGAAGCCACATGACCCTAGGCAAGCTGCTGAAGGAAGCCTGTCTGTATATGGCTCAGCTGGGAAAATTAAGTGGCATGTAGGAGAGTGGGTTGGGGACTATGAACCCAGGATGGCAACACCAGACTGAATCACCAGGTCTGTGCCCAAAGCTAACAAAGTATCTATTCTATGTTTGTAAAAAGCACCGTGGCTGATTCTACTGCATAGGCAAGATAAGGGAACACATGTAGAAATCAATGCCTGGCTAGATCCCAGGGAAGGACATTGCAGCCAGCTCTGAGGAGACAGGATGAGCTGGGGTTAGATGGAAGGGGAGGAGGTCCTCCCCTGTTGGTGGACTTGGAGGGGGGGGGGGGGAGGAGATGGGGGGGGAAGGGAATGAGGGAGGGGGCTACGTTTGGGATGCAAAGTACCTAACCTGTGATTGATACAAAAATAAATAAATTAAAAAAATAGTAAAAAAAAAAAATCAATGCCTGGAACACAATGAGCCTTTGTTAAATGTTAGATGGCCATTTCATATAAAAATATATGTTTTTCATCATTTTTTCACTACGCTTTCATATGCTTTTTCATTAAAAAGATAAAGACAGGATCTGTCTGCAATGAAAGGCTCAGGTTTTTTCTTTGTTTTTGCTACAGATGGGAATTAAAATGAACAAAGAAAACAAAAATGCCATTTATTTCACAATGGTAAATCACCAAGTCACTCAGGTGACCTGTGTGCTCACCCCATTGATCAGTACTTAAATCTCTGATTAGGTGCTGTTGCACTTATGTATTACAACCCACAGACAGGATTTGCTGCTTATGACATGACCTCAAAAGAAAGCCAACTGCTAATCTAAAGAGATATCTGTAAATATGGGGAAGCGGAACAGGTCTCAGAAAATAATCTTGCAAATGTCAAAGGTCTATTGTAAAATCACATTTTCTAACATAAGGGAAAGGTCTCGGCATAGTTATAAATGGCTCCCAGCAATTAAGAAAACTGCCATGAAAGACCAGGGTTCATGGTATTTAGTGCCCCCAATACTTCAGTTGTCTGTATGAGAACTGCCTGTCTTCCTTGCCCTCTTTCACGTGCTGCTGAAAAGGGTGGCTGAATTCCGTACTGGCTCCCGGACTGAAGTGACTGGAGTGTGCGCAGCTTTCTCCTTTCATATGCATACATGGCCATTACAGCAGCAGACTGTCGGCAGGAGGCGGCCCCGAAGCCGTGCAGCCTACGAATGTGCTGCTGTTGCTTACAGTTCCCTCATAGGAAAGGAGGGCTACAGTACCAACACGAGACCAGACACATCCACCAGATACCACATATGCATGAAATGTAGGGTCAAGTCCACAATTCTCTTTTCTGGAACAAACTTAAGGGCTCTGTTCAAGTGTGCTGATCCAAACTACCTGGTGGGAATTTACTTTTTCTTCAGTGGTTAACTCAGTGCCACTCAGATTCATAGGAAGTCTATATCCTCCATCTCTTCCTATGTAGAATTCATTCATATGAACTAAGTATGAACAGAAATATGGACTTGTTTCAAATCTTAAAAATTTACTCATTACAAATCTAAAACTACATAATAATTTGGAGTCTTAATGGCTGAATTTGCTTGGTGACTCAGTCTATTAATAAACTAAAGATAGAACTATCTGAGGTAGTGTATTTTTAAATATTCAGAGCCCTGAACAACATTTTAAAGTACTGTTACTCTACAAGCTGTCTTCAGCCCCCACAGGCAGATGTTTGCAAGGTGACAGCTTGGCCCACACTAGCCTTTTCTTGTACTTCCTCATCCTCAAATGTTCTTTTTGCCTATCCAGTTCACATAGTCTACAGTGTTCAAGAGAAACTTGGCCTCTTACAGGAGTCACAGATGAATATTTCAGTACCACAGGACACTCCTAAATAAGCACTCTTGCTACTATTTGGCATGGTATCTGCATACTATATGCCAAAAAACTTAGCACTTTACATGTCAATATAGACATTTTCCATTATTCTTATCACTACCCATTAAAACTATAAAACTCTTGAAGATAATTATATCTCAAATTGGACCATACTCTGAAACAAATGTTTTTTTATCTCTTTCCCTAAGTAATCTCATCTAATTTCAAGTTGTTTCAGTAAGACTCAGTGCTTCCAAATGTGTACATGTGTGTTTCATACTAGTGAAAAGAATTATTATAATAGCATCATCTATAACAAAACTGTAATGGTTGAACCAAATTACCAGAGATTTTGATGAATAGAGTGTTTCGGAGCAATGGTTTCAAGGTTAAATATTACACTATATATTTTAGTATAATTGATAATTAAGAAAAAAGAAAAGCCGGTCAGTGGTGGCACACACCCTTAATCCCAGCACTCTGAGTCTGAGGCCAGCCTGGGTAATAATAATTTGAAAGTTCCTGTGCTTAGCAGTCCATATGAATCATCCATAACAAATACCTATGAGTATAACATAATGTTTTGAAAAGCATGCTAGAACACTACTTTGTATTACTTTCTGACACTTTTTAAAACTGCAAGTAATACTGATTATTTTCATTTGCAGGGCAATTCCACACCCCCAAGAAAGAATCTAACAAGACTATAAAGCAAGTACACAGATGGTAAAAATTTAGGCACTCAAAGCGAACTCTGCAATTACTATTACAGAAACAACCTACTTGTAAAACATTACATAATCAGTGTTACATTTTTAGGTTGAGTTTTCCAAGTGTTCTCAGTCCTGGTAAAACAGACTCCAAAGAGAGACATGGGCTCCTTTCCCTTCTTGCTCAATAATGCTTGCTCTGGCTTTATCCTTAACTCCTGATGTACTGCACTCATGTTCCCCTGCCTTTGTTTACTAAACAACAGACAGCAGCAACTCTAGCTCAGCTGCCAGCGAGAATCGGAACTTTAATGTGAGGTCTCTGGAGTTCTATGGTCATTTGTTATGACAGCAAGCTTCTTTTCACTGTGTACTGTACAAGCAGATCTTCAGGCCTGAAGATGAGAAGCTGTGCCAGCCTCCTCTTGAGTCTTCTACTCCTTTTCTATAGGGATGCTCTAGACTCAGTGACCTCCAAGATCTTCACCGCTGACCCTTGGTACAGATCTTACACTTGTCACGGAAGGCCCCTTCTCCTGTCAAGAGATCAAATCTGTCTGCAAGCTGCGCCTCCCCAGTCTATGCCTGCTTCTCCTGTCACCTCACACAGCATCCCACACCTACCTGGGACTATTATCCTTTCATTATTTCTTTCATTTAAATCCTCTCTTAAGCCACTCAGTTCATTCTTGTTACAAAGATGTTTTGTGGTTTGGAGCCTATCGGCAGTCACAATATAAAAGAAGGAGCGTATACTGCTTGGTTCTACACTAGGTTTCTTCACCTTGCTGTCTGCCCTTGCTTGTGATACATAAAAATACACGAAAACTGTTCTGGAGGCTTGTGAGGAGGAAGTGAACTTAAGACATTAAGAACACTTAGCACAGGGCCTGAGAGCTGTAAAGTGCTCAATATTAGTGGCTTTTACTGTTTGAATAATCACCAACATGTTCCTTCTTTTTCAGCATAGTGTTATTCAGGTTTCTAGTCCACAATTCTAAATGAAATAAACAGAATTATCATCTGGTTTTCTAAGGAAAGCAAATGAGATCATCTGAATTTCTCTATTTAATGATATATAGGGTAAGGGCAGCAGTCACCAGTTCTGGCAGGAAAAAATTGTTACTTGTGGTTACTGACTGGTGTGCTGAGTGACGACTAAGCAATATACTTCTTGAGTATTCGACAAAGTTAACAATCAGGTCACTTGTAAATATTTCCTGTATTTCAGAACAGAGAATGTTACAAATATATCCTCATCAACTACAAAATAATCTCTCCACTGTCTTGTCTCTATTTAGGATTAGCTTTATAAGTAAAAGATGTGTTCTAAAGTCATCCTCTATATAACTGAGAAATACAATATGGAATATAGTGTTTCCTGATGTCACATACACCTTTAAAAATTTACTAAATACATAATAGAAACCGTATTATGACTGAAGAGAGTCCAAGTTAGACTATTACATGAGAGAGAAGTACTACGTAAGAGATGAGAGAGATCAACCAAGAACACGAGCTGCACCACCTGAATGCCTTCCCACCACTCCCCACCAACACAAAAAACTCCACCCTTCATGAGCTTTTATAGGCCAACAGGCACAGGCCCTCAATTTCCACTGGCGAAGCAAAAGCCAAGCCCCCAAAAGTCCGCATCATATTAGTTATAATCACAGAATTTCAAAAGTAAGCCAAACTGACCATGGACAGTTTTGGTTTTACCATCCCAATGTGACTTTGGACTGGTACCAGACATTTCTTCAAAATCACAGCACTCAGATGTAAAAAAAGCTTCATTTTAGCAGATTATACTTAAAGCACACTTTAGCAAATTATCTTAAAGCATATCAGACTCTAAAAGAACAGTGATGCCATTTAGGGAAAGAGGTGGACACCTCTTATCTAAGATTTCCAGGTCTTCAATGTTGGGCACAGGTAATTTTACGGCATGTAGCATTTAGAAGAAGATGACTATTTGTCACAGGTCAGCACTGTATTAATATGGCTCAATAGATGTCAGAGTTCTACATATACAGCTCAGCAATTTGTGCCACATTTATCTTAAAGCACATATTTTAAGACAAGTACTTACCTTCTCTTAGTCGGTCCACTACAAAAGTAAAGCCAGTGGTTCTTGGGTGTAAGACATATTCATATTTTTGAAGTCCATTCTTCTCAGCAAAATCATTACTCCGAGCCTTGTTATTTTCTAAACAAAATGACTGACTGTTAGAACCGTAAAGTAAAAGAAGATAGTGAAGTAAGGGAAAACATGAAGAAGTTCTTGGATAAAAATAGTGCTTATGGCCAGGCATGGTGAGCACACCTTCAATCCCAGGACTCAGGAGGCAAAGGCAGGCAGATTTTAGGAGTTCAAGACCAGCTTAGTCTACACAGTGAATTCTAGGTCAGTCAGGACTACATAATGAGACCATGCCTATGTCCAAAAGGCACTTACATATTCTGTTATTACAGACAGTAAATGAACATGATACAAACATCCTGAATATGTGTATGGGTGCCTTGCCTACATGTATGTGTGCCAGTGTATGCACTGTCCAAGGAGGCCAGAAGAGGGCATCAGATCCTCTGGAACTGGAGTTATAGATGGTTGTGAGCAGCCCATGTGGGTGCTGGGAACCAAACCAGGTCCTCTATAAAATTATCAAATGCTCTTAACCACTGAGCCATTTTTCCAGCCCTATAATTCACGCAAACATTTGAGATAATCTCTTACAAAGATCTCAATCTACAGGTGGACAGACAGATGTAAATATATATATATATATATATATATATATATATATATAATGTTATAAATAGAGCCTTAATAAGTTTCCTTAAATGTATGTCCCAAACTTTAAAATTATTTAGAAGACTTCAAAAAAGCTGATATATATAGTTAAATTTGAGATATAAAAACAAAACACTAATAAGCTAAATTTTTCATTAAACATTAAACATGTGAGGTGAGGATGTTCTGTCATAGAACACTTGTCTATTGTGCAAAACCTCAGGTTTAATACCCAGCACCACCAATAATAATAAAACCCTGAAATAATAAAAGTTTAAACATAATATAAAAATGCTAATAAAACTAAAAAGTAACAAAATATAAGGATCTAGAAATCCAAAAGAAATAACTAGCAATAAATATATCAGATCAACATTTTCTTTAACCCAATAATTTAGGCTTTCAAAGCAAAGTGAAATATCTGCCTTGCTCAAGCAGAGAGTGGCTAATATTACTAACCAAAACCACTACACAACAAAACAGGCACATGATTAGCACATCATGTACAAACATCTGAACATGGTTTGGCTGAATATAGTTACAGAGACAAGTATATGTTCCAATTGTTGGCAATAACTTCTTTTTCCATTCCATGAGGTCACTTTACAAATTCCAAGAAGAACCAAACTCGTTATTCAGCAAATATAATTGGAAAATAAAGCGTTCAAAAATTTGGCCTTGACTAGGAGAGATCATGAAATACCTTCTGATGACAGCAGATGATAGGACCTGTAATTCTCAGCTCTATTTGGAAATTTACAAGCTAGTACAAGAAAAATATCTATATAAACACAAGTTTTCTAGGAGTAAATTTAAGATCAGTGAGTTCTCCAGCCCTCCAGCAACCACAGATGCATCCCATAACACAATATCCAGCAGATATGCTTACAGAAGGCATTGTGTCCTTTCTAATGGGGCACTGAGTCAAATGCCCACAGCAGACCCAACAATGAAAAGGACATGGAAATCAGTAAGCTATTCTCCATTTACTTGTGAATGTCCTGAGCATAGGGCTATAACAGATCACTAACAGCACTTTGATTTCAGCAAGTTACAAACCTTAAAGGGGATTAGCAGTACCCAAGAAACAGAGACAGAGACGAGCAGTAAGTAACTATTCATCAGCTTGTTTTTCCTGTTTTCAGTGACTCTGGGGAGTCTCAAGTGTAACTGAATTCTGTTGCAGATGTGGATACAAATATACACAACTCTAAAATGTACAATCACAGTATGGGAGGTTGGAAATCATCAGACAAATTAGTGTGGCAATGCTCCCTCCCCCTCCCTTGATCCACCCACTCCCAGGCCATCATTAGTGATTGCACCAGCATCCCGTTTTCCAACCGCAGCCTCCTGTCAGCTCCCTCCCTGCAACTTTCCCACTCATTCCATCCACACCCACAGGACTGCTGGCCATCCTGATCTCCTCAAGCCAATCGCAGCCTGTGCAGCTGTTGTTTAATTACCCAGAAGGCCTCTCGCTGCAGATGCAGTCTTCTACCTTGTAGGCTGGTCCCTATGCAAACAGAAACTTTACAGAGAGGCTTGCCCTGACCACCTCACAGGGTAGCATCCTGCACCCTTCTTTTACTCTCTATCTTCCCATCCTTCCCTGCTTTATTTTTTTTACATAAGCTCTTATGACAACTATATAGATTATTAACTTATTATCTCTTTCCTCATATAACAAACTTCATGGAAGGGAATTAATTTCATATATAAAGTTTCAGACATAAATAAAGACACTTTGTGTGCAAGGGCATGAAATTATATGTAGTATCATTGTTAAAACCTGGAAATAGCTTTCCTTTCCAAACCAGGAAAATGGAACTAAAATGAACAAGGATGATGGCTAATTTTGTGTCAATGACAAAGCTGTCTGTGCCAGACTTTAACTGTCAACTAGTCATAACCTGGAAAGAGTCAAAATGAGGAATTTTCTGGATCATGTCTGGGAGGCTGTCATCCACCTAGAGAGGGGCTCCTGAACAATGTAAGAGAGAAGCCAGCCAGCTGACAGCAAGCAAACAGGATGCACTTACTCTCTCCCTGCTCTGCCTGGGGAATGGGACCAGCTGTCTCAGGTGCCTGCCTTGACTTCCACACAACTCTAATCCTTAGAAAAACTTTTAAATTAAATGATACTTTTTTTCTAAATTGGAGATAACTTTGTTAGTCCACTGTGTAAAGTTAAGAGGCACTTGTCTTCATTTAGCATTACAAGTCTTGGAAGATGAGTTTATATTCCTCTTTGCCATACAACTTGTGCATTTGGCTTCCATTCTACCCCCACTTAGGTCTGTGTTCCCTCATACAGCATATCACACCACCTTTTCACATTCTGCTGTATCATTCTTGAAGGTATGGTTTGTTACACTGTCACTTTGACCTCTTTCTACCGAGCTGCCTATTGTCCAAGCTGTAACTCCTCTCCTGCCCTCCCAATAATCAACCAGAAAAGTTCTACATTTATCCATCTATAAAAATCAACTGGTTTAAATAAATGTAAAAATCACTACTTTAGTACATGAAACACTATACAGTGTTTTAATAATCTTGTTTTAATCTGCTGAGGTAGAAAGGTTCTAAATATGTTCTTCTGTGTCCCGTCTCCAACTCAAGGATGGCTGATTTTATTTCAGACAAACCCTTTTTTGCCAGTAGTAGGGAGATGATCTGAATATCAGTGGAAAGGTCACAAGATTTAAAAATAGTTACTTTTGGATTCCTTTCTTATATGGAAGAAGTTGAAAGATAAAGGGTTTACAGTATAAATAATACTGTGGAAGAGAATATGCAGAACAGAAAGAGACAAATCCTACTTCAACATGGTTTTGAAGTTCTGTTTGTGTAAAGATAAAGACTGATATTTGAAGGATATATTCTAAGGCTTAAAATATAAAGCTCTAGGACTATCAAAATAAAAAAAAATGACCATAATGAATTCAATATGATGGAAAAGGAGTCCTGGGTCCTGAGGCAGTGGCTATTCTACTGGTTTTTATAATTGTATTTCAGCTAGCCTTACTCAGCAGTCCAGGCTGGCTTGGAACTCGCTAAGAGCTCAGGCTGAAGGAGAACCTGTGAAGATTCTCCTGCCTGTGCTTCGAAAATATTGGGATTACATGCAGGCTTAAGCCATCATACCCAGCTTTTGATAAGGGAAGAAGAAAGATCTGGAAGGCTATGTTAAGGAGAGGAGTAGGGAAGTAACTATGATAAAAATAAAATAAAATAAATTGTATGCATGTATAAAATTCTTGGAGAATAAAAATATTTGACTCAACATCAAATATATATTATACTTTAAAATAATTTGTATAAGATATATTTGATACTGAAATAAAATTATTACAAAGCTTTACAACTTCCATTCTGAAAGCACATTCTAACTGAATAAAATTGACTGGTTTGCTCACTGACTTATATAACGTATACCTTTTGAGTCAAGTTAGAGTGTGATGTTTTTACTTATTTGCAAATTTTTACAATAAAATTTATAAAACTATATTTAATATTTTCTTTCCTTTTGGTCTTCCTCTTATCCCCATGGTACTGGGAACTTGGCCCAGGGCCTCACAACAGTCTACCACTGAACTTTATTCCCAGCCATACTATTATTCTTTATTCTGAGACACTGACTGAGTTGCTTGGATGGGTCTTAAACCTGTGGTCTGCTTGTATCATTCTCCTGAGTAGCTGGAACTTCAGGATTGTACCATCATATCAGGCTTGAGTACCATTAACTGGGTGACCTTGGGGGTTGTCCATTAATTTTTTTTATATTCACATATTTCATTTGAGATTTGACTAGTGGTTTCTAAGACCCAAAGCCAGTCTGTCTCACCTGTTAGGTCAGTTCCTTCTGGAAAGATGAGAAGTTGTAGTGGTTCGTGGATGTCACAAAAATAATCAATCATGTCTTCTAAATGGCTCTTATCATCCTTCCACTTCCTGCGAATGAAGATAAAGGCAGCAACTTGCATGGCCCAGCCTAGAGAAAAGTTGAACAAGTATTTGCATAAACTTCAACAGCAATATCCACCAACCACTAAATATAATTTTCAGGTCTTCAATTTTTCTTTTTTACTCTATGACATACCATAAATTTAGCACTGATTTTGGATTAAATAGTGCATAAACACAGTATTTTTTTTAAAGGAGTTTGCTAATCCTGGGGTTTGCAACTTTTTGCTTTGTTGTTTTGAGGCAGCGGTTCTCTGAGTAGCTTTGTTCATCCTGGAACTCACTCTGTAGGTTGGGCCACGTTTGAACTCAAAGATCCACCTGCCTCTGCTTTCTGACTGCTGGTATTAAAGGGGTGTGCCACCCCCAGCCAGCTAAATTCTCAAAACCTCCTTTAACCCACAGCTTGCCACTCTTATCGTAAGGTACTACTATTTACCAAGTAGTAAGGATGGAACTTTTTCAGGCCACAGGAGAATTCTTTAATATTTGCTTTTCTGTACTCTCAAACTAAATGCAAGTGCTATTTTCAACAGCACTTCAGATTTTACTTAAATGAAAAGGGAACTTTTAGAATGTCTGCTATGCACATTCCTTGGAGTGCATCTGTGAGCACACTGCGTTTCTTGGAGATAGAGCCACCTTATTGCTGACAAGGCAAGCCTTGATAAGCCTATCTGTGCTTCAGATGCCTGCCCATCTTTCCCTGGACATAGCCTCTGCAGCTCTGTGGGAGATGCGTAACTCAGGACAGCCTATGTACAGTCTCTGAAAAAGCTCATAAAGAACAAAAAAGCGTGGGCACACACAGTAACTCTCTAGGCCAACCGAATGTCCATTCTGTCTTGAAATGTCCCCTAGGACCACGGGGAAAGCAAACACTGAGAAGCAGAGGCAGCTGCGCAATAAACACAGCATGTGTAGTGAAGGGCGACCTTGTGCTGCAGAGCTGCAGAGCTGATTCTCATTCCCAACAGTCCTGCCAGCCTGTGTGTGGGTCTGGCTCTGTGATGCCCATGAGAATCTTCCTCTCTCGCTTACATAGTGACTACAGCAGCTGGAATGGGAGAAATTGCCTTGCAAAAAAAAAAAAAAAAAAGGGCAGTGCTGTTGGTTTACCCACCATCTCCTACTCCCTTATAATTTAGACTAAGCCAATCTGAGACTCTTATCTTTACCAGAAATCATATTTATTAGAGGTAAGTTTTTTCTGGACATTTTTCATGTTTCCTGTTCTTCCTGTCACACCTCCTTTTTTGTTTGGTTGGCTTTTGGGTTTTTTTCTTTTTCTTTCTTTCTTTTTTTTTTTTTTTTTGTCTTTAGTTGAAATTAAGTTTTCTGTGCCCTTGAAAAAAATTCAGGTTTTCCTAGAACTCAGCCAGCCCATTTGTCCATGTATACTATCAATAGCTATGTTTGTCTAAACTAAGTGTCAGGGAGCATTAGGGGGCACAGGGACAGTATGGCCCACAATATGAAATATGGACTTCCTACCCCTTGGCAGACAGTGTGCTGCCCTCAGTTTGACTGGCTTGGAAACAGTATATCCTATTTCATTCCTCTGCTTTTCTCACCTTTCTATATTTGGTGAGCCTGTTGAAGCATGCAACTCCATGAACACTGAGTTCAATTATTACTCTCCATCAACCAAAACAGCTCTTAATTCTATCACTCTGTAAACGGAAAGACTCTAGTTTAAATTTAATTTTAATTTTTAAAAAGTAAAATAATAAAGCCAAAAACATATGCTTACCACTACCCTTGTTACAGGATTTGTAGGAATCACCAAATGCTCCAAAGACTGTTTACTTTTCTATCACATTCCTAAACTTAACAGAAATGTTCTAATATTTAGACTTGACCCAAAGTTTGCAGACCTCTTTGCTTGTGCCCTTCTGTTAGTCCTTTTCTTTTCAAAATTGTTTCTGTCCTCACATTCCTGAAATGTATTTTTGGTTCTTAACTTTGGAGGCTGGTTTGGCTAAAAATAGAATTTGAGGTTCCAAATCACTGTTTCCTCAGAATTTTGAACATTTCCCACAGCCTTCTATCCACAGTGTGGCCAGTGTGGCTGGCAGGGAGGAAGAAGCCAAACCCAACCTCGGCCACCGATAGCCTGCCCATCCCTCAAGCTTTCATGATTTTTTCTCTTTTCCCCAATAACTGTTTATTTCAACAATATTTTCCAATGGTTCTTTTCCACACCAGCTATCTTATGAATAAACAGTGTAATTATAAAAATGTTTGGTGAATGCTAACAACATGCTTGGTATATTATTCCGAGCATTTCGTTAATTCTTAAGACAACTATGAATCAGGTAAAAATTACTATCTCTAATGCACTGATGATGCATTCTGAGATGAAAGTAACTGGAAAACAGGCCTCTAACACAAGAGGCCTGTACCAAGGTGACAATTTTGTCTTTCTTTCTTTTCTTTTCTTTCTTTCTCTCGCTTTCTTTCTTTCTGTTTTTAGTTTAGTTTTGTTTGAGACAAGGTCTCCTTATGTAACCCAAACCCAAGGTAGCCTGAGACTCACTTTGTAGACCAGCCTGGCTCAGTCTCCCAGCATGCTATTCATCCTTACTTTGTTGGCTTGAAATTATATCATCAAATGTTTTCAATCAGTGTGAAGGGTCTGCAGAGATGGCTCAGTGCTAACAGAACAAAATGCTCTCTCAGAGAACCCAACTTTGGTTCTCAGCAACCATGTTGGGCAGTCCACAATCACTCAAAACTTCAGCTCCAAAGGATCTGAAACCTCTGGGTCCCAGAGCACATGTTTTCATGAGCACATATTTACTTACACACACACATACACACACACTATTTAAAAATAAATATCAATAAACCTTTATAAAATCACTGATGCATATTCTAAACAGCTTCCCTCCAATAATATGCACTTGAATTTCTCTAAGTATATTGTGCGTGATACAAATGCTCTGAAAACTATTACTCATCACATATCCAATTGTTTAAAAAAATTCAGCTCTTTTAAGCTTAGAGTCCGTCTAGGCTGAGCCCCCTCTTCAGCCAGGCTCCAGCCCAAGGCTGCCTCCCTTGCATCGGGCCTTGCAACAACTCTCATCTGAGGCCTCCAGGTGCAGACCCCCAAGAGGAGGAAGAAACATCTACAGCAAGACTAGCCCACCTACACCTACTTGGCCATAATCACCTTGGTAATCCAGGCCACACCCTTCAGCAGGCTGAAGCTGTCCCTGATGATTCACTCGGTGTTCCCCTTCTTCAGGGACGAACAGGAGGGCTGGAAGGACTCTAACCGGTGCTATGGTAATCAAGGACCATGCAAAGCCCCAGGCCATGGGCAACTTCTGGGCAGTGGGCATGAGCGCCTGATTCCAGCAGAGGCACTGCACCTTCAGAACACTGTCTCCCACCACCGTCCAGGGAAGGTCTTAGCATCAAGTCCCTGCTAGGGGACCCTGGGAAAGAGCCACCATGTCCGCAACAAGGCAGGCTAGACGCACAGCATAGCCCAGGCATCTGGCCTGAGGAGGGGGAGGAGGTGTGTGCTGTGCCCTCTAACTCCTCTGAGAAGCCTCTGTTCCCTTGCTGGACCCATAAAAGCAGAGGAAGTCTCCAAGGGGAAGTCATCAGGCCTTCTCCCCTTTCCACAGAGCAAGGTATCTGGACCCTCCACTTACTTCAGGGTTCCCCAGATCCCATGGGAATGTCCAGGAAGGGGAGCAGAGCTTCCTTGTGGGGACAGCTGCCCATCTTTTACTTGCCCATCTACACTCCCAATGTAGTAATGCCCTTGGCCATACTACCCTCTTCCACCCCAGTGCCCATCTTCAACCAGTCCAGCCTACTGAAGCATAGGTACTGAATCCCAAGGGTCCCAGGACCTCCTCTGTGATCTAGATTCCCACTTTCAGAGAATACCACCCAAAAGAGCATCTGTGTATGATGTGTGGACCAGCGGCCCTGGCTGCTCCTGCCCCAGGCTGGCTCCTCTCCTAGTAGAGCCTGTAATATTTCAGGGCAGAGAGGGGCTGCTCTTCTCTTCCACTCATGGATATCATTTTGATGAAGACCCAAAGCTAGGAGTATGTCCACTGCAACAGCTTTAAAACACCAGGCACAGCCTTGCTGAAAACCCACAGCTTTAATTGGGTTACTCCAGAAGGAGTCTGCTAGGTAAGACAGGTCTGGCCAACCATGCCTCTGACTCTCCCACACAAAGGATTGGGTCTGCAGAAACAGGGCTCAGCCTAGAGTAGTGCTTCTTTCCTCGATCCCACCTTGTCAGGCCCTCATCTATCTGTCCCTCTGTCACCACACCTTCCTGGCTGGGGGAGGGAAGAACGAAAGTGAATCCAATGTGAAGTCTTGCCCTCCCTCAACTGCGGGGGTAGGAGGTAGCACCTTTTGGGGAAAGGGTTAAGGAATGAAAGACTAGAACCTACATGATTTGGGTATGATGGAAGTAGGAGAGAAATTATGAGTAAAGAAACTTACAACAAAATGTGTAACCCTGATATACTCTTAGCCTGGCATATAATTTAACTGAACTAAACTTTTCTTCCCCAGGGTACCTCCTCATATACACCACACACACTCCAAAACATTACACATCCAAATTCATTTCTGCCAAGCAACTCTGGCAAGCAAACCACAGAATCAACCTTTACTAGTACTTATTTTCAACTAACAACAGAATTGACGATATGAAATCATCTATTGTATTCGTCGTCTAGGAAGCAGAACTGCTCACCATACTTCATTTGTTGTTCATTTATAAAGCTTTTAAGTCATGACAAGCAGTTAACCCAACAATGAGCATTCCATAGCTTGGAGAAATGGTGGAACACACACTAGCCACAATGTTTATGGCTGTCAGTAACAAAAGAGCCAGCAACAAGTCTAGACCTAAACAAGTTAGGCTTAAGTCTCACACATAAAATAAGTCTGGCCCCAAGGCTGGCTCCAAGCCCAGGATATCACATTCTAGCTGCCGTGCCCTCCTCTGTTTGTGTGGACTTTTCCACTCTTTTGTGTCTTGTGATTTTCCTTTCTGTTCCCTGACACATTTTAATGTCCTATATACTCTTTTAACAGACTTGATCAGTCTGTATAAGTTACAAATTCAAAGTTGTCAGCTGGGCATGGTGGACACTCTAATCCCAAGCTCCAAAGGAGCAATATGAGGTATGAAGATGTGTGCTTCTGTTTGTACTGGTCTGGAGTAGTGTCTTTGAGAGGGAAGGGAATGGAAAAGAAAACTTCAGGGCAAGAAATGTTTCTGTGCCTGCCAAAGATTCAGGGACTTCAAGTAGTGCTGCTTCAGATTTTTCACTGTGTCTCTAGAAAGCAGATCTGTGGTGGATGCTGTGAAGTGCCCCCCACCACCCCCTTCTATTATTTTGCAAGGGTTTTTTTTTTTTCAGCTTTTTTTTTTAAGTATTACCTTTGAAATATCATACTGTTTTGTTTTCCATAAAGACTGCAAGTACAAGTTGAGTGGGCTTTCTCCTAAATGCTTGGCATCAGAAGTGTTTTATTTTTTAGATTTTTTTTTAGAAGTGTTTCATATACATAATATAACTCAAGTCTAAATACAAAATTCACTTGATGTTCATATAAATGTTATATTAGGAGCCTGTAGTGATTTTAAACAACAGTTGCATTAATTTTGTGCATTTGATAGCACTAACCAAATGAGGTCAAGGTAGAAGGTATTTAAAACTTTGAGACTTTAGGGCACTGAAAATTGTGTTTCTTCGGATGGGGCACTCAGCCTGACATAGGTGTCAGACTGCCTGTAACAACCTGATCTTCAGCTGCAGTCCCTTGGCATCACTGTGGCCTCATTTCGGTTCTCTTACTTTTCCTTGTAAAACACTTTGAAAACTTGATTCCTCTGCTTCCTGATGCCATTCTCTCTTTCCTCCACGTTCTTCTTTAATTCAATGGGTTCTCATTACATTTCATCTTCTTTTCCTGTCAACTATCATCCTCTGTGTTTCTCATTAAAAGTGCTTTATTCAAATGCTTGCATCATAATATTTCATTTATTTTATAGTGTTGGGGGGTTCTGCATCTGTTCTATACACATCTACAATAAATACTAAAAATGAAACTAATTATATCCCAATTAAAGAAAAAAGGTAAAAACAATCTCCCAACTAAAAAGTTAAGGCATTCCTATGTACAGATGATGATTCTAAACATAAGAGTCCTTAAAGATGTCACTGGAAAACAAAGCTGATAAACAACTCTCAGCACAGTGGCAGGATACAGTACCAACATGTAAAAATCATCTTATGTACCAATAACAAACACACTAAGAAGTAATTCCATTCACAATAAACTAAAAAAAAAAAAAGAAAGGAGGGAAAGAAACAAAAAAGAACTAAAGAGAAAGGAAGAAAGGAAGGAAGGAAGGAAGAAATCTTGGACAATGGCTAACTAAAGAAGTGGAAACAATCTCTCAATAAGAAGAATAAAACACAGAAGGAAAACATTAGCAAACTGAAAAGCCTCCCCAGGCTCATCAATCAAAATAATTAATTGTAAAAACAGCTGTTCTTCCAAAACTAATCTATAGATTAAATAAAATCTCCATCAAAATTCCAGCACCATTTCTCAGAGAAATAGGAGGAGTGGGTCTTAAAATTCACATGGAAGCACGAAACATGAAAGAGATACTCAAACAATCGCAAGCAGAAAGAATGAGGAACATCTGATCTTAAGTTATACAACCAAGCCACAATAATAAATCAGCATGGCACTGGCAAAAAAAAAAAAACTCCTATACATCAGTGGAATAGAATAGAGGACCCCAATAGACACACACACAAAGTTCCACCCACTTAATTTTTTGACAAATATGCCAAAATGCACACTGGAGAAAAGACAGCCCCTTCAACAAGTGCTGCTGGGCCAACTGCGTCTACAAGTGGAAGAGTGAGACTAGATCTTTATCTTCCACCTGCACAAACATCAACTCCAGATGGAAAGACCTTAACAGAAAAGCCAAAACTGAAACTCTTAGAGGAAAAGTAGAGAAACCATTCCAAGATGTAGGCATAAGTAAGTACTTCTCAATAGAACTCCAGCCCCTCACCAAAAAAGACCAACAATTTAAACTAACAGGAAGGTAATCATGAAATTACAAAAGTTCTGTCCTTCAAACAGCACAGTTAAGTGAATGAAGAGACTACCTACATATGGAAGAAAATTCTCACGAATGCTTCGCCTGATAGGGAGTGTATATAAAAAATACAGAGGGTTGAAGAAAAACAAAACAAGAAAGCATATAATTCAGTTTTTAAAAATGGACTAAGAAGTTGGACACACCATTCTTAAAAACAGCAATACAAATGGCTAACAAATGTTTGAAAACACGTTCAACATCTTTACACAAATATATGGAAATTCAAATGGATTCCACTCAATCCAGCTAGAATGGTTATTATCAAGACGATAAATGACAACGGATGTTGGTGAGGATGCAGAGAAAGGGAGACACTCATTCACCACTTGTGGGAATATAATATGGTGTAGTCACTATATAAACCAGTGTGGAGGTTTCTATAAAGCCTAAAAACAGAGCTTCCAAAGACCCAGTTATACCATCCTAGGCACACATATACAGGACTCCATATCCCACCACCGAGAGCCTTGTGCATCCATGTTCACTGCGGCTTTATTCAGAATAACGGGGAGAATGAGCCCAGATGTCCAACAACTGATGACTGGGTAGAGAAAGTATGGTCATATACACAACAGAATTTTATTCAGTCATAAAGAAAAATAAAATTATGAAGTAGATGAAAATGGATGGAGCTGGAAAATAATGTATTAAATTAAGTAACTCAGGGTCAAAGATACAAACACCACACTTTCTCATATGTAAACTTAAGATTTTATTTTATGTATATGTGTATTTACAAAGAAGTAAATATGTAAGGAGTCCAGAAAACTAAAGATTCTTTAAAGAAAAGTAGTTATGTAGCAGAACTCATGCAGTATGAAAGCAGGAGTAGAAATAGGAGGAGAAAGATTTAAGTGAATGGAAGGCAGGAAGAGGGGAAAAGAGTTGGTGAGAGGAAGGGTCAGCCAATACTTATAATGTATAGAGAAAAACAGAAAAGGAATTCTGATACTCAATAAGGTAATCACAACATTTTTCAAAAGTGTTTGAAACGGAAGTACCCCGTGAGACTGAGTAAATCAGCTCCCAGAAGCCACAGGTTATTAAACAAAAACCCAGTGCAAGGAACAGCCTAACTCTCTATGAGTTTTTAGGTCAATCAGTCAAGTCACTCAAGCCCCCAAAAATATGGGTAAATGTCACTCAATTGGCTCTTCTCCAGAAACAGAGGCAAGAATCTATTGCTGAGGATGGATGTTTGTGTGTGTGTGTGTATGTGTGTGTGTGAGTGTGATGTGCCATAGTGCAATTTGATTTGATGCCTACTTCTCAAGATGGAATGCACATGTGGTACTGTAAACTAGTCCAAAAGTCTATGGCTAGGAGGTCAGAAACCACAGTGAGAAAGCTACTGCTATTGTTTTACTAAAGGGATATGATGTGTCTTAGAACTGTTTTCTAAGTAACCATATTTATGCTGATGTCAACTCTAGTCAGAGAAGCTTCTTGTTCCAGAGGGCCATGGTGACTGTGGGAATTTGTAGCTGGCAATGTGTCTTGAATATACAATCAGAAATGGGACAGCTATAGTGTCCCTCCAAGGCTCAGGGAACACCATGGAAGGAGCAGAGGAAATCTAACAGTGACAAGAAGGGACTGGCACTGTGGACCACTGCCTGTGGAATGGCATGACGACTACACTCACAGCAGCTGCAATGGCCTTCCTAAGACTAGGCGCAGTTACACCCTCTGATGGAAGGGAAGCCTCAGGGCTCTACCCCTGTGGGGATTCAGGTGTACAATAACCGCTTGGGGAGCGGACATGTTTTTACCAGTGCAGCCTCGGGTAAAGGAGTCATGCTCTTTTACGTAAACTCACACCTCTGCTCCTGTAAATGACTTTTATATTTGGTCACATACACAAAAGACAGGAAAAGCAGAAGGTGGCAAGTCAGAGTAAGGTTAATAAGAATAAAGTTGAGACAAACTAAGAACAGGGTAAATATTATCAAAATACAAATGTGTATATGTATGTGCAGGCATGAAAATGTCATGATATGCTAATAAAAATATTTTAAAGAGAGAAAGAGGTAGAATGCATATGGTCTTGCCTTCATGAAAGAAGTCCACTGTCAGAAGACTCAACCTGGCATGGCGGAGCGCTGTACTCCTAGCACTTAGGAGTCTGAGAGGCAAGGAACTGACTCATGTTTGAGGCCAGCCTGGGGCTGTCTCAAAAACAAACCAAAAACATCAAAAAGAAAAAAAAAAGAGACTAATAACTAAGTATCACAGCACAGGGTATAAGCAGTGTGATGAACACAGAGGAACGTGAGATCAAGCCTACTGCTATAGGACAACCTCACGGGGCTCGTCCTGAGGCAGGCAAGCTGAGGAGAAAGTAGCTAATTTTGGGCTCCTGACCACAGGAGAATGAGTTTGTGTCATTTTAATTTGTAAATGAAGATTTTTTTTTTTAAGTTACCAATCAGCAGTGCACAATGACACACACATGTAATCCCAGAAGTTGGAGAGAAAGACACAGGCGGTTCTCTGTGCCAGCCTGGTCTACAAAGCAAGTCCAGGACAGCCAAGGCTACACAGAGAAACCCTGACTTGGGGCAAGGGAAAAAGTTAGCAACTATTAAATTCATATCCTTCAATGTCGTGGCTCTAAGAAATGATCTATTTCCTTGACATTAGTTTATTTTCTCTTTGAGAGTAAGATATTTTTAAAACACAGATTAAGATAAAATCACTACAACAAAGCCATAAAGATAAAAAGAAACTGGGATTATTTTTAGCTTCATGAGAAAAGCTGAAAATAACATACAGTTCAACTTACCTCATTTTATCTTAGAGCAGGCACATTACATACAAAATGAGTTAAGCACTTAAAATAATATACGAATAACATACCAAATCCAGGAACACTTTTGAGACTGTATTTGAGGCAAATTTTCTCCAATCTGAGGTAGCTGTATCTCATTAGACAATTCCACAGGAACATCCAGTCTACTCTCGTCCGATGGTTCATGATAATGACACTCCTTTCCCCAGGTACAAACGCATCACCTGTGATGACTACTTTTACACCAAACATGGTCTCCAACAATGCCTACAAAAATAAAAAATAAAGATGCAGATATAGAGCAACTTAGTTAGAGTTTTCAGGTTAAGAAACCAGATATAAAATTATTTATAACCATGTTTATAACATTATTAGATATTTATCATATTAAAAAGAAATGAAAAGATTTAACAGTTACAGATCTTTTTCCTTCTTGCTAACCATATCATGACTATGCTATATTGTTTTTATAATATCAAAAAATGATGACACTTAAAAGATTAAATAAACGAAGATTGTCTTTAGAAAAGCAAAACTGAGTCCAAAGTAAACGATTTTAAAAGTTACTGCAAGCTTCCATAGGTAAATGTTATCCCTATGATTTCTAACATAATAAAACATAGTTTCCCGTATTCTTGCTTCTGTAATAAATTGGGGGGGAGGGTTTGATCTAGTGTGAAACTATAAACTACTACCTACACTTCAAATCTCTTCCACTAATTTTAATTTCTGGAAGTTTCTTGATAGAAAAATATGAACTAGTAAGGCTGCCCCCCACCTCAGGGGGAGGTGATCAAAGAGCCAGCCCATAAGTTCATGTCAGAGAACCTACTTGGACACTGAGCTGCCATGGGCTACTTCTATGCAGGGGTTCTAGGTTATCTCCATGAGTGGTCATTGGTTGGAGTATCAGTCTCAGAAAAGATCCCTGTGCCCAGATACTTTGCTTCTGTTGCCCTCCTCGTGGAGCTCCTGTCCCCTCCAGGTCTTTCTACCCCCCTCCCCTTCTTTCATGAGATTCCCTGCACTCTGCAAAAAGTTTGGCTATGAGTCTCAGCATCTGCTTTGATACCTTACTGGGAAGAATCTTTCAGAGGCACTTTGTGGTAGGCTCCTGTCCTGTTCCCTGTCTTTCTCCCTCTTCTGATGTCCATCCTGTTTGCCTTTCTGAGTGAGGATTAATCATCCTACCCAGGGTTCTCCTTGTTTGGCTTCTTTAGGTGTACAGATTTTAATATGATTATCCTAATTATATGTCTAACATCTACTTATAAGTGAGTATATACCATGTGTGTCTTTCTGTTTCTGGATACCTCACTCAGGATGATCTTTTCTAGTTCTCACCATTTGCCTGCTAATTTCATGATTTCATTGTTTTTAATTGCTGAATAGTATTCCACTGTGTAAATGTACCAAAATTTCTGTATTCATTCCTCAACTGAGGGACATCTGGGTTGTTTCCAGCTTCTGGCTCTTACAAATAAAGCTGCTACAAACACGGTTGAGCAAATGTCCTTTTTGTATACTTGACCATCTTTTGGATATATGCCTAGGAGTGGTATAGCTGGATCTTGAGGTAGTACTATTCCTAATTGTTTGAGAAAGTGCCAGATTGATTTCCAAAGTGGTTGTACAAGTTTACATTCCCACCAGCAATGGAGTAGGGTTCTCCTTTCTCCACATCCTCTCCATCATGTGTTGTCACTTGAGTTTTTGATCTTAGCCATTCTAATGGGTGAAAGGTGAAATCTCAGGGTCCTGCCACAGAAGAAGACAATGCAGAAAATCCTGATGAGATCTGATAGCCTAGGGTCAGATGGAAGGGGAGGAAGACCTCCTCTATCAGTGTACTAGAGGAGGGCCATAGGAATAGAAGAGGGAGGGAGCACAGGATTGGGAGGGAAAGAAGGAGGGGGCTACAGCTGGTATACAAAGTGAATAAATTGTAATAAATAAAAATAAATAAATAAAGTACTGTGAGCCAGGTTAAAAAAGAAGAAGAAGAAGACCAACAGAGCCAACAAAGCTGGGCCCATGGGGGCCTGCAGAGACTGATGCACCAACCAAGGACCATGCATGAAGAGGACCTAGGCTCCCTGCTCAGATGTAGCCCATGGCAGCTCAGTCTTCATGTGGGTACCCTAGTAAGGTAAGCAGGGACTGTCTCTAACATGGACTCTGTCACCTGCTCTTTGACCACTTCCCTCTGGCAAGGAAGCCTTGCCAGGCCACAGAGGAAGAGGATCCAGCATTCCTGATAGGCTAGAGTCAGATTGTAGGAGAGAAAGGCTCCCCCTTTCTGTGGTCTAGGGGATGAGGGATTGGGGGAAGAGGGAAGGAGGGTGGAAGAGGAAGAGATGAGGGGGGGAGCTACAATTGGTATATAAAGTGAATAAATTATTAAAAAATAAATAAGTGAAAAATAAATTCACACACCCCAAAAATATGAACTACTTTTCAAATCTTCAATTATATATTAAGTTAAAAGAAGTACAAAATAAGATTCTACTGGGTATTTTTAAGGATATAAAGGTAAATTATGTAATTTTTCTAGAAAGAATAATCAAAAACAGAACTGAATATAGCACTGAAGAAACTTTTATTTTTTTCTGTAAGATATTTTGTTACCCAAAAAGAATACATAAAAATTAAACTATCCACTAAAATCTTTCAGCCTACTAGCTACAGCAAATGAATACTCAAATGCTTGTCAAGTCTGTTAAATTAACATTTCTATACCTGTGAATATAATTTAGGTTAAATAGTCAGCAGGAAAGTGTGTATTGCAAAGTAGAGTTCTTAAAAAGTAAGCTAGTGTGCCCCCTCTGCCCCTCCACACCCTTTGCACTTTTCCTTCTTTATACTGCCCAGAGCCTGGGCTCAATCTCCCTCTACCACAGCCTACCAAAAAACAGTATGTGTAAGTATTCCCAGCTTCAGTTGAAATTTCAAACTATTCATATGTAAATCCTGCTTTACCTCCTATCTAATGGAGAAAGGGTTGAGCTAAGGAGGTTAAAAGCTAAGAAAATCAAACCTCTCAAATAGCTTCAAGCAATTCAACATTGAAAGTAAATGAGCTATGAGTATCTATGGTAGCATGAAACAGAGTTGAAAGAAAAGCCAAAAAGAATCACATATTTAAATATCCACATACAAGGCTTTCTATAAGAACAGGATACTTTAGAGGAAAATAAACACAGTAAATAAGAAACTATTTAAACAGTTGTATTCATGGCTACTTCTTCCCAAGAAGAGGACA
The DNA here is from genome assembly GCA_028658305.1 of Pachyuromys duprasi. Taxonomy (NCBI): domain Eukaryota; kingdom Metazoa; phylum Chordata; class Mammalia; order Rodentia; family Muridae; genus Pachyuromys; species Pachyuromys duprasi. The sequence goes on along the minus strand of CM053755.1, from coordinate 33,997,947 downwards.
CTTGAGTTAGCTGGTGAGCTAGGGCTGCCACTAGGGCTGGCGATGCTGGTTCTCGCCATGCTTGGCAGTCACTGTTAGTACTCCAAGCACCACGCAGACAGGAGGCTTGCTGGCTTCTAATCTGAGAAAATGTGCCTCCCAGCTTCAAGGATAAAACCCTACCTCAAAGGTCTAAGTGAATAGTGATAGAGGAAAATACAGGACATGTACCTCTGTGCATGCTTCCCGCGCATACACTGACATGTACTTGTACCATTCATTAACATGGGTTTATGTTTATTAACTTTCCGATGGTTTTTTTTTTCTGTTTAAAAATTAAAAGCTTTTTGGGCTATTCATGGTAGCACATGCCTTTAATCTCAGTACTTGTAAGGCAGAGATAAGTGGATCTGTTTTTGTGATATAACAAACAGTCAACTCCTGTCCCATTTTAAAAAAACGTTTTTGTATAAATGAGAAGCAGAAATGACAAGGTGTGTAAGCTTATAATTAGGTAGCGGACTGTCACCTCCACAAGGTGGCTATGCTCATCTGTCTGGTTACATTTCAAGAATCTGGCTTCATACTGCTTGTATCCTGAGAACTTTGGTGAAGCTGAGTTTAAAGATAATAAACTAGTTTGTTTGCCAGAGGACAAGAGAGCATTTACTCTGTGGCATGGCTACTTTTTTATTATATTTACCCAGGGTTACAGTTAAAAAGAGAAAAACAGTCAGGCAATGGTAGCCTATGCCTTTAATTCCACAATTGGGGAAGCAGAGGCTGGGGAATCTCTGGAGTTTAAGACCAGCCTAGTCTACAAGGCTAGTTGCAGGACAGCCAGGGCAACACAGAGAAAGAAGCCCTGTTGGAGGCTGGGGGCTGTTTTTTTGTTTAATATGCAGTTTGCTGAGAATGGAAAAAGCTCACACAAGTTAAACCTTATAGCCAAAAGAACCACCTGGCTCTGCACTGTGACAATAGGAAATGTGCCTGGAAAAAAAAAAAAGACTTTACCCGTTAAGTCTTCCGACTTGTGAAAAGAAAACTTTGCTTGAAATGAAACTGCCTGATTGGGAAACATAGCTGGAGGTGTTCCCCATGACTTGGAAGCAACTGTCTGAAAAAATGGTCGCCAGTGTCAACACGTGGAACCTGACAGCTGTGCTGGACGAGGAGGTCCAGGTTACGCCTCAAGCTAGTGAAGAGTGTGACAGCATTGTTCACGTTAGTGGCTTTTCAGGCATGAAAGATGCAAGAGGTCCTGGAGCCCACTTCGGGGCAGCTGAGGTCACGTAATGTGTGGCAGGGGCAGACTCCCTGCAAGAGGTTGCTGAGTGGACACAGAGTGAAACTGTGAAGCTGTGAAGGTGAACCTAAGTTTCTATGGAGACCCAGGATGTTGAAGAAACTTTTGTCGGAATATTTCATCATAGAATAAGAAAAGCAGTTAGGAGAACAAGAGCTCCACAAAGACCAAACTGAGCAGGGCACAGGGGTCTTTTACGAGACAGTTTCTCCAACCAAGGACCAGGTATGGATATGGCCTAGAACCCCCGCTCAGATGTGGCCCATGGTAGCTCAGTATCCAACTGAAGACCCTAGTAAGGGGAACAGGGACTGTTTCTGTCATGAGCTCGATGGCTGGCTCTTTGACTCTCCCCCATACATGCCAGGAAGTAACAGCCTGGCTAGATCCCAGGGGAGGACATTGCAGCCAGCCCTGAGGAGACAAGACGATCTGGGGTCGGATGGAAGGGGAGGAGGTCCTCCCCCGTTGGTGGACTTGGAGGGGGCGGGGAGGAGATGAGGGAGGGTTGGGGAGAGTGGGAGGGAGTGAGGGAGGGCCTACGCCTGGGATGCAAAGTACCTAACCTGTGATTGATATAAAAATAAATAAATTACATTAAAAAAAAAGAAGAAAATATAAAAAAAAAAAAGAAAAGCAACTAATATAGCAAGTGATTGGGCAAATTACTGAATGCCCAAAAGTCTCTGTTTCCTTCTGTGTGCACCGCTGAGAATGGTGGCGCGGAAACAAAGCCATCCTCCTCAAGCCTTTAGCACATGTATAGCAAACCACCCCCGCCTACCTCGGAGACAGGTCTCTCAGAGTCCTGGAACTCACTCTGTAGACCAGGCTGGCCTTGAACTCAGAGATCCAGTTGTCTCTGTGAGTACTGACATTAAAGGTGAGAGCCACCACTGCCTGGCTGCTATCAGGTAACCTATTCATGCAGAAAACCCACCCAAGCACCATTTCAGTGCCTAAGAACCTGAACCACAGCAACTGCATGACACTCATCCCGAGGGCAGGAGCCCTGCCTGCTGTCTCAAGGGAAATACGCAGCTCAATGTCAACGAAACAGGATGGAAAGGATCCTTTACCAATTACAAAGGAATATTTCCCTTCTTGTTTTCTTTTTCAGATATTAAATGTATTGCCTCTCTACCAAAAAGACTGCTAAGCCCAGCAGCCTGAGGAGAAAGAAGGGATACTGCTGCTGAGGAGAAAGGACTGGAACAATCCCCAGCAGACTATCCAAGAAAACAAGCATTCAGTGCCCACTAGTTGGCAGCAGCCTCCTTCCAGGAGGGAAGAGCCAGGACTGGGAACCAGCTCAAGATCAGGAGATGCACTCAGAGCAAGTATAGAGTGCCATATGCCCCAGGAGTCCACTGAACACTGTGTGTGCACTTTGATCTTACCCATGCTGTTGACCTCATCTTCACATAGAAATCACATACCTTGATCTCTTTTGTGTGTTCCTAATTTTTGTAATTACTGAATCAACCACATCTCTGTCATAAGTTTATAAAGCTGTTTACTGTTAGAATCTTCACGGGGCAGGTTACATTTTTACTGAAAATTTTTTTCATGCAGTATTTAATATTCTTTTCCCAACCCCACAGAACCTTTATAGGTATCACTGCTTTGTAAAACAAAAACGGAAATGCAAAATAAAATTTAATGATTCTTCGATATTTAAAATGTACATATTTTTGTACATATAAATGATACCCTTCATTATATGAAATATAAAAGAAAATTCATAAAGAATCTAAAAAGCTCTTAATTTTCTGTAAGATTCTTTATAAGGGTTTGCTTTAAGGAATATTTGTGTTTGTATTTTTCTATTTTCTCCTTTCTTTTTTATGTCTGGTTTTTCTTCTGAAAACCAGATCTCTGATGCTAACAAAGTAAAAGAGAGATGTGTTACCTGAAATACGAAGGACTTCTCTAGTGTGTAACTTACCACAGGAAGCGTGAGCCACATAGCCACAAGGCGGCTGCTGATCCAGCGGTACCATGACAGGTTTATAATCATCAAAGGTAAAATGGGACCCAGCATAAATATACTTCCAAAGAAGCTTCCCGCAAACAGGAAGAGCATGAAATAAATCCCCTTCCATGACACCATGATTCTGAAAGATAAAACAAAAACATATTTTATAAAAAATTTATACTATGATTTTCCTGCTCCAATTCCATCACAATTATGCATACAATAATCTTTAAAGACTGATGAAGTCCTCAGCAGATTCCCTGGCTATAAGCCTAAATTCTCTGTTCTGCAAGCTTAACAAGGTTCCAGTACACTGTAAATTGATACTCTCAAAAGAGTGCATAAATGTCCATTCACCAGAAAAATATGTTGTCTGGTGTAAAAAGTCTTTTCTAAAAGAAAATTAATTGGTATTTAGCATTAAAAGGTTTTTCTCTGTCCGAGGTTACTATTCACAGAGGTTGTTTTCTATCTAAAAGCAGAAATAAGTGTGAGGGTCTGAGGACCGCTTCCTAAGGGTAAGCATGCCTAATGCAGCAGTTTCACAGAATACAGTAAAATTCAAAGAATGAACCTGGAGTGTTTATTCTTTACATCAGACCCTAAAGTTCAGCTCTTGGCGCCTGTCTTAGCCTGGCTCTTTATGAACTAGCTAAGTATGTATGTCAGCTGAGCCTTCACTGGCTTTATCCAGCCATCTACCAAAGTATTACTTTAGGGGTACTTGAAACCAAAACATAACAGAGAAATTTAAAACAAATGCTTAGCGACATAGTTGAAAATGAAAATTCCAACATCTGATTTTATGACCTAAAGTTTAACTTGGTTCCATATACATTTTTCACATTTCTACCAATATCTGATGGTATATACACAAAATCCTACAAAGTATAAATAAATATATTTACTAAGAATAAATATTTACTAAGACCTTCTAGATCTGAACCTTTAGGGAGAAGAACGGAGGGAATAATGGAGACATTCTGGACATGACAAACCCATAGGAGGGGAAACAGATCAGTAGTTGCCAAAAGTTAGAGAGGGAAGACGCTCTGGGTACTAAATGACAGCACAAGGGGAGGGTGGCAGATGAGCGCGGTGCTCCGTTGTGACTGCACAGTGCACGCTGGTGGAAACCTCACTTCTCCAGTTCCCTTCCTTCCTTTATTGAACCCGGGCTCCATGTGTACCAAGTACCTGCTCTGCCACTGGGCAACATGCCTAGCCCTGGACATTTTAAACTGTGATCCAGTGATAGTTGCACCTTCCTTTTATCTAGCACTTGGGAGGCAAGGATCAAGAGTTTAAAGCTACAGAGTGAATGTGAAGCCAGCCTGAGCCATGGAGTGATGCTCTGCTTCACAAATAAAAATTTTCAAAATGACTAGCTGAGGTAAAAGCTATGTTCAATAATAATGATCTAAAATATTTTTCTAAGCTTTTATAATACTGTTTCATGTTTTTGATTTAAGTAGACTTTAACAGTCTTTTTTAATCTCATGGTGTAGGTATTTTTATTACCCCTATTTTACACATCAGCATTCTGTGGCACAAAATGTTAAGTAGAGTGCTCAAGGTTAAACAAATAGTAAAGAGCAAAGTTGAGAATTGGCTCTAGGGATTCTGGTGTTGGTATCAATACCCAGTCTACTACATTATACATCTTTTAAAGACTATATTACTTTGAAATTAAGCACATACTTTTAAAAAATTACACGATAAAGATAATTATATAACAAGTTTTAAACCTTTATTTTAAAAGTATTCTGAATTATAGAAGTTCACATGAACTTAATGGGGATCAGTAGGTCTCTTTTAGCTTAATCTCCTTTAGTACCTAAAATAACAGAGTCCACTAGGACCTGGAAGGGATGGTAGGAATGAGATTTCCATCTTCTACAACAGACTATGAAATATCATGGCTACTTCAAATAAGCCAATATTTTCCCATCCAACCACTCTCCCTTTGGAGAATTAATACCAGCTTCACTTACCTAATTGTGTCCAAGTTAATAACATGAGTCTGATTCTGATGTCTACTCATCCTAGTGAGTGATCTATGGTTAGTAAGGTATGGCTTGGCATGACGGCTATGCCAAACAAAAGGCAAAACAGAGTACATGACCCAAGTCATGACCCACCCAGGCCTCTCACTCAGTTGTTTCTATTATTCTTGGGCATGGCCATTGAGAGCTCCCTGATAAGGACTAGTGTATCCACCAAGGATACCTACATGTCCTTAGGAAGGAATCAACTACATTCCACTTCACAGACTCTCTTGTCGTATGCACATAAGTCAGCAGTTGGCAGTAACACTGATCTCACAGTCTAAGAGGGAAGATAAGTTCACAGCATGAGTCCTTCACTGTGAAATGAGCTACAGTAGTATCATGAAGCATTCAATCAGGGGAAGAATAATGGGCACTTCACAAGGTACTCAAAAAGGCATCTTCCTCGAGGAAGTGGTAGAGGGAGCAGAGAGAAAGTTCAGGCAGAAAATCATACAGGTTTGTAGAAATTTGAACCCAAGCTGTAGAGACTTAGAATTTACTAAAGTATAAAGGTACAAGGCGAACAATGCTAGCTTGCAAGAAACCACTAGAATATACGCCCTAGGGAGAAAGCTACAGCCAAGTTGGAATGGGGAAAAACATAGCACCTTCATCTTGGCACAAAGAGAGGGTAGAAAACAACTAAGGCATGACTCACATTTTAAGACAACTGTTAAAAATGACACAAACATGGACAGACTAGCTTTGATAAGAGCCTTTTCTGGACTTTAAAATAGATAACTCCTAAAACACATTGGCAAAAACCCCAGGACTGAGAGATACCACTATCAAAGAATTCTTCAAAGCAGGACAGACACAAACCATACCATTTAGCAGCTAAATGATCATGGGCACAGGTCTTTACCTGGACACCTCAACTGTAACATGAGGAAGCTAGGGACAGATTTTCTCTAAGATCTCTACCAGTTTGAATATAGGCTTCCTTTTACTTGCCATACATTTTATTTGATGTTTACCTAGTTAAGATCAGAAGACTTAGCCTTTCTTGCTGGTCCAGATGTGTAATCCCAGCTACTACTCACCAAATCAGGAAAATTCCACATTCAAGACCTTCCTGGGCTACAGTGAATATACCACCACCTGAATAAGTTCAAAGAACCTTGCTCAGTGGTGGAACACCTACAATGTACTGGGTCTAGTCCTCAGCACTGCAAAAATAAAGTTTACAGACTTCACTTTTTACATACAACCCAAACTTCTATTACATGGAAAAAATCTGTAATCTTGATCAAATTCAAAGTTGAATTTTAAACACTACAAGGCTATAAAAAGCAAATCATGATATGAAAAAAATTATAATGAAACCCATTACTCTGTAATACTAACTTTTAAAAATTAAAAATAAGAGTCATTTTAGTAACAATGAGTCCAGCCAACTGGCTAGCCTCCTCTCAGAGGGTCTTTAATATTATCTATTTCACATGCTTTCCCTGGTGCATATTATGCTGTAGTAGATTCATAACTTGAGGATTTACAGAAAAGTCCCTTGCTGCTGCATCTCTTAAAAGTGTCAAAATAGAAAGTCCTAAAATAGATACTTTACATGTACATCCAACCAAACAAAAGCCTCAAATATGTATTAATTATCTGAGTACTATTTAGACGTGAAGCAAAGAGGGAGTGGATTCCTATAACTACAGATCCCCACCATAATTTACAAAGAAGCAGGTGATAAAGAACTGTAGCCAAGTGCACTCCCAGGAAATGCTGTCAAATTCAGAATCTGAAACAGTGAACAAATTCAAGACCATAGTAAACAACAGACAAGTCTGTAATGCATTAATAATGCTGCTTAAATCCATTTGTTCGTAAGACAAGTGGTCAATAAAGTACCACAAAACCAAACAACCCCATTACGGGAAGTGACACTTTTTGTTGTTTTGTTTTATTTTGGTTTTGGTTTTTAGAGACAGGGTTTCTCCATGTAGCCCTGGCTGTCCTGGAACTCATTCTGTAGACCAGGCTGGCCTCAAACTAAGAGATCTGCCTGCCTCTGCCTCCCTAAGTACTGGGATTAAAAGCACGTGCTACCAAAGCACAGTTGGAAGTTAGTGCTACCCTACTAATGAAGATGCCTTAGAAATACCCATATTTTTTCCAAAAGAATAGAAAAACGACAAGCAACTTTGCTTAACTCTGTGTGTAGGTGTGTATGTGCATGTATGTAGAGAGAAAATTATTTAGTTAACTAATACATACAGCAAAATACCTTATGTATTTGATAGTCATGATTATTCTATTATTAATATAAAACTAAAATGAGTTTGGATTCTTCAAAATTATCAATGAAAAACTTTTGTAAAATATGGTTACTACGCCAGGCACAGAAGCACACACCTGCAATCCCAGGAAAGGCAGGGACAGGCGGATCTCAGTGAGTTTGAGGCCAGCCTGGTCTACAAAGCAAGTCCAGGACTACCAAGGCTACACAGAGAAACCCTATCTGAGGGTGGGAGGAAAGGCAAAAACAAACAAACAAACAAACAAAAAAGGTCACTAGTGATCCATGAAATTAAATAACACTTTTCTTATGTTTCATTAGAAAAAAATAAAAATACTTGTAACTAGGTTCCTACCATAGAAATATTTGTAAATCCATGTTTATTGCTACTCTACTTAAAATAGCAAGGAAACAGAAACACCCAGAATGTCCATTAATCAATAAATGAATAAGAAAATATAGCACACATACAAAACGCAGTATTATTTAGCTGTTAAAAATAAATACCACAGAGGGCCTCTGAAAGACTCTACCCAGCAGGGTATTAAAGCAGGTGCTGAGACTCACAGCCAATCATTAGACAAAGTGTAGGGAATCTTATGAAAGAAGGGGGAGAGAGAAAGACCTGGAGGGGCCAGGAGCTCCACAAGGAGAGCAACAGAACCAAAAATCTGGGCACAGAGGTTTTTTTCTGAGACTGATACTCCAACCAAGGACCATTCATGGAGATAACCTAGAACCTCTGCACAGATGTAGCCTATGACAGCTCAAGTGTCCAAGTGAGTTCCCTAGTACGGGGAACAGGGACTGTTTCTGACATGAACTCAGTGGCTGGCTCTTTGATCACTCTTCCTGAGAGGGTTGGGGGACAGCCTTACCAGGCCACAGAGGAAGACAATGCAGACAGTTCTGATAAGACCTGACAGACTAGACCCTCGCCTATCAGTGGACTGGGGAAGGGACATGGGAAGAGAAAAGAGAGGGAGGGTGGAGTTGGGAGGGGATAAAGGAGGGGCCTAGGGCTGGGATACAAAGTGAATAAATTGTCATAAAAAATTTTTAAAAGATTTTAAAAAATGAAATTGCAGGAAGTGGACTTAGAAACCACAGTATTAAAAGTAACCAAACTCAGGGGAAAAATTGCATGTTTTCCCTCATATACAGATAATGCACAGAATGTATATATGCAAGTGGGTATAAATGCAGAACTTTTAGAAAAGAGACCACAAGGCGGTAATATTAGATGATAAAGATGAAATGCAGGCAAAATGATGAGTCAAGAAAGACAATATACAATTAGTTTTTCTAGTTTCAACACTGCCACTTGGTTTCTTTTTCTGGTGGGTATGTGTGTAAAGGTGAAGGTATAAAACCTAAATGAAGCTCCAGGGCTTAATGTGGCTGTACGATGTTTCTATTCATGCGTTCCCAATGGACAGTCAATACCTCAGGAGTCCTACCAGATGCCCTGACTGGCAAGTCTGTTTGCCAGAAAGCACTTGCCCACTGCCTTCCCAAGAAAAGAATCTGGCCAACTCTCAAAATTGAAGTTTTCAGATGACTCCCAACTGACCCAGCACCTTTGAGAGCCTAAGAATATTGAGCTAATGATGGCAGTAGCACAGTATGCTTACCTCTCAGTTAAAACAACAAACACCTCAGTAAGTAGGTAGGTAAGCAGACAGACAGGTACGTAGGGAGGCAGTAATTTTTAAGGAAAAAATGGAAATGACTCCTATTAATGGATAACAGCTGTAAAGATGGTGCACAGGAGGCTTCCAAAGTACCAGTAATATTCTATTTCTTAAGAAGTATGATTACATACATATATGCTCACCACGTTTTTAGACTATCAATATTTAATCGTCGCAGATTTCATATACACATTACATTAGCAATAATGTGAATATTTTATAGCTCTCCCCATTCTTGAATGAAATGTAGAGGTGAGCTTTTACTCCTTAATCGATTTACTTTTGCATTACTGTAAGTTTAAGAATAAAAATGCATTTTACAACCTAAAATATTTCAATTTTAATAATTTTAAAATAATTTTTAAAACATGCTAATTAATCCATGATTAGGAATATTTGTTAGAATCCCTAATTACTTTATAGAAAACACAATCCTTAGCTGAGATAAATGTATCACAAGTTTTGTAAAAAACAAGTTAATCTTGACTCTGATGATAAAATCAAATGTATAAGAGGGAACTGTGAGCACAAATGTCAATGGCTGCACATGAGTGCATACAGAGCAAGTATTCATTGGGAAAATGATCATCAATAGCATGAAAATAAAAACAGTAAACAATCACAGCCTGCTGACCGAGATTACCAATGTGTTCTTGTAGAAACAGGTGAAGACCTGCTGTTTGAGCATTACCACATCACTGTTTTCTAACGCAGTGATTTACCTCAGTGAAATACTTCAGAGCTGACTAATTTCCCATAAACCCATGTATGAATACTAATTTTCACAGCCCATTTTCATGGACACCTCTCCATCTGCCCTGTAACCGCTGCTACAGAGTTTACATAAGCTTTTCTAGGTGCAAAACAAGGACCTAAATACATCTGTCTTGCCCAGTAAAATGGAAAGTCTCTCTATGCCCCAAGGAAAACTGTTATTTGTTTTCCTTTCCAGTGTCAAGGGATGGAAAGATCAGAGCTAAATGGAACAGTCCTTTCTAGAAACAAAGATCACGGTCAGTACCTCTTTCTTCTCTTACATCTCTTATTTTTAGTTTCAATGGCATTGTCACACATGTCTTTTATTAAAACCAACTTTAAATTATTTCAGGAAATAGACTACTACTTTAAAATAAATTAAAATCTAATCTCACCATTAGCAATGTTATTCATCTTTACTTCCTAGTCATACAAATGAGTCCTTATTAAAGCATGGGATCAGGATAGTATTTAAAAATTCCATTCAAAATATTCTGAAGAAAATAATATATCCTTTTAATAAGTAAATAATCGGGAAAAAAGGATTCTTTTGACAAAAAGCTTAACATTTTACAGTATCAATTGAGTATTCATGAGTACATAGAGGAAGCTCTAAAGATAGCATAGAATTTTCTTTAGATCATTTACCTGCTTGAAACAAAGACAGAGACACTGTAACAGAGAAGAGACAAAGCATGTCATGTCTTTTTTCTTAAAGCAGCATGAGAAAATATTTTCTCGGGTATTAAAAAAAAAAAAAAAAAAAACACAGTAAACAGGCAGAATAGTTAGAAAGTTCTTACAAGAAACCAAACCACACTTACCCCTTCTGATAAAACACAACAGGACTATGAATGAGCAGAATAGGGCCAAGCTTTGAGTACATCTACCAGAACAAAGCAACGAGAACTTTCAACACCCAACAGACTCAGTCAACAAGCCTGCTAATGCCTTTTGGGGAAGTCCACTCTGGCAGTTCTTTGAACTGGTCAAGGGCAGCAAGAGTGGTGTCAAAATGAAAGTGTTTGTTCGAGGCCAGCCTGGTCTGCAAAGTGAGTTCCAGGACAGCTAGGGATACACAGAGAAATCCTGCCTTAAAAAACAAAAATAACAACAACAACAAAATTGTGTTTAACTCATTAACAACTTTTTAGCATTTGGACAGAGAAGAAATTTTAGGTGTCTACATGAGACTTACTGTAATAAATAGTAGATATAAATATTTGATACATACAAATATTCACTTCTTAAATCCTATTCAATCTTTTACTTAAAATGTATTCACAAGTCAGTATGCAGAACGAAAAAGTGTATATCATATTATGATTCTTTTTATTCAAAATTCCAAAATAGGTAAGCAAAGAGACTATAAGAAATGCTATTTCTTGATTTCTTGCTGGTTACTACTTTCAAATTAAATAACTTTACAGAACTGAACCCTTTTTTATTATTTTTTCATTAATTACAGTTCATTCACTTTGTATCCCAGCTGTAGCCCCCTTTCCCATCCCCTTCCAATCCCACTCTCCCTCCCTCTTCTTCTCCTATGCCCCTCCCCAAGTCCAATGATAGGGGAAGTCCCCCTCCCCTTCCATCTGACCCTAGTCTATCAGGTCTCATCAGGATTGGTTTTCTTTGTCTTCCTCTGTGGACTGGTAAGGCTGCCCCCCCCTCAGGTAGAGATGATCAAAGAGCCAGCCCACACAGTCCCTGTTCCTAATATTGGGGAATCCTCTTGGACACTGGACTGCCATGGGCTACTTCTGTGCAGGGGTTCTGAGTTTTCTCCATGTATGGTCCTGGTTTGGAGTATCAATCCCCTGTGCCCAGATTTTTTGGTTCTGTTGCTCTCCTTTTGGAGCTCCTGTTTCCTCCAGGCCTTTCTACCTCCTCCTTCTTTCATAAGATTCCCTGCATTCTGCAAAAAGTTTGGCTATGAATCTCAGCATGTTTTGATACCCTGCTTGGTAGAGACTTTCAGAGGCCCTCTGTGATAGAATCCTGTCCTGTTCCCTGTTTTCTCCCTCTTCTGATGTCCATCTCATTTACCTTTCTGAATGAAGATTGAGCGTCTTACCCAGGGTTCTCCTTCTTGCTTAGCTTCCTTAGGTGTACAGATTTTAGTATGATTATCCTATATTATATGTCTAATATCCACTTATAAGTGAGTATATACCATGTGTGTCTTTCTGCTTCTGGGATTCCTCACTCAGGATGATCTTTTCTAGATCCCACCATTTGCCTGCAAATTTTGTGATTTCGTTGTTTTTAATTGCTGAATAGTATTCCACTGCGTAAATGTACCAAAATTTCTGTATCTATTCCTCAACTGAGGAATATCTGGGTTGTTTCTAGCTTCTGGCTATTACAAATAAAGCTGCTACAAACACGGTTGAGCAAATGTCTTTCTTGTATACTTGAGCATCTTTTGGATATATGCCTAGGAGTGGTATAGCTGGATCTTGAGGTAGTACTATTCCTAATTGTCTGAGAAAGCGCCAGATTGATTTCCAAAGTTTACATTCCCACCAGCAATGGAGGAGGGTTCCTCTTTCTCCCCATCCTCTCCAGCATGTGTTGTCACTTGAGTTTTTGATGTTAGCCACTCTGATGGTATAAGGTGAAATCTCAGGGTCGTTTTGATTTGCATTTCCCTGATGACTAAGGATGTTGATCATTTCAAGTAGAACTGAACCCTTAAAAACTGTACATATAATTTAAGTTTGATACTTTATCAACAGCCCAACCAGATACATGCTGTTCGTGTAAAGAAAATACAAATAATGGTCAGTGTCTGCTTTGCGTTTTATATTTTTAATCACCTATGTCCTCCCCTTCACAGTTGAAGGGATACAAAGTAAAACAAGCTTTCCAGGGGGCTAACTGGTTAAGTAGCTGTTATGGTCTGATGACTATCATCAGGAAACAGCTCTTAGTGTTGACCTCAGAAATCCTCAGCCAAATATACAAGCATGTTCCACTGTCAGACCAGCACACAAAAGAAGCTTAACAATGCACTGATCAGGCAGTGAAGGCAGTCTCTCCAAAGCTGGGGATCCCTGGAGGAAAGGAGCCATGAGCCTCCCACACTGCACTCAACAGCTCTTAAAGAGGATTTCTTCTGAAATCCCAAAGTTGAGATTCATCCCAAGTGCTGAGATTACAGGCGTGACCCCACCACACCTAGCTCCAACATACAGTGCTAACAAATAAAAAATATGATACCATTTGGGGAAGTGTGAACTTCCCTCCCCTAAGCTCCTGAAGCTCTGTGGTTAATGTAGGTAAACATAGACTATAGTTCTAGCACTTTTGAGACTGAAACAGGAGGATTACTTGAGGAAAAAGGATTCCTTGAGTCCAGGAGTTCAATGACAGCCTGGATAATACCAAAAGCCAGTCTCTAAAACCCAAACAACATCAAATGAAATGCAGAGAAATCTATCTACAAGGATGGCTGCCAGTACAACATGCAGTCACCTCTGTAGGATGACATTGTCAGCAACTGGGGTGGTCAATGGAAGTTAAAATTTTCCATAGTGTTGGTTGGTTGGTTGCTTGCTTGCTTGGTTTTTCAAGACAGGGTTTTTCTGTGTAGCCTTGACTGTCCTAGAACTCACTCTGTAGACCAGGCTGGCCCCAAACTCAGAGATCTGCCTGGTTCTGCCTCCTGAGTGTTGGAATTAAAAGTGTGCATCACCACTGCCAGGCTCTTCCATGATGTGTTTATATAAGGAAAGCATTTCCCTATGTTACTTTACACTAAAGGAAACCAAGACAGAATGAAAAAAGTACAGCTAAAGTAACCTAGCCTCAGTAGTCATTTCTACTTTACCCCATTATCAATGCAAAAGCAGTCATCAAATGATAAAGTAGAAATAACCCTTAGCCAAATGACTGTTTGCTAAAACCTAACTAAGCTCAAAGTAAAATTTTACTCTCTAATTTTAAAAGGTATTTAAAGATACATTAAGGCAGGAATGGTAGAAATCTTCTCATTAACCTAAAACTATATTGACACCACCAAGGATCCTGAGCTTAACAAAAGCCACTCAAAGCCACCATTCAGGCAGGGTTTGTGGCACTTTTGAGTTCTAGACCAGCCTAGGCTATACAAGGAAATGCATCTTCAAAACAAAACTCATCCAACTGGCTTCATAGCATTATCTCCATTCACTTGATGTTTAAACACATATGCTCAGTTTCCCCCTCCATGAGAAACAGAACTAGCTAGGGAAAGTATGCAAAGAAGGACTAGGGATGTAACTCAGGCTGAGAGAGCGCTGCCTAGAATGTACAAAGCCTGAGTTCCACCCCAACACCACACACAGCAGGGACAGTGGTGCTCAACAGTATTCCACTTAGTCCAGAAGGAAAAGAGACAAATGGAGCCCAAGTACAAGCTGCTGAGTGACTGACAGGAGCATCGGTAACTGCCAGAGCAAGCGTGGGGTCTAGTAAGATCGCACTTATAAAATATGACGTCATAAGAAAAACACTGAGCTAAGAGGAAGAAGTGGGGTGGAGGGTTGAGAAAGCCAGGATGGGAAGGGGAGAGGAAGAGGCAAGTTCGCACAGGTGAGGTTCCAGCAGCAAACAGGTGCTTAAAATGTGAGAAAGACAACATAGGAATTTATAACTGCTTCCCTGTCTACTTTTCATTCTTAATCAAAAGTATACACATGTTAAGAGAGAAAAAGGAAAAACGAAAAGAATCTGCCTAAATTTGCCAAGTTATTTCAAGCATTTCAACAGAAAACAATCCCCAATCACTTTCCAGTCCCAACCATCCTCAGGAGCAGCACTGAGGGGAGCAGCAGCTAGGGATCCAGCCCCCCCACAGTGCAAGGGATCCAGCCCCCCACAATGCACAGGATCCAGCCCCCCCACAGTACAAGGGATCCAGCCCCCCACAGTGCACTGGAGCACATCCAACAAGGAAGGAAAAGGAGTGAACAAGGGGAAACACAATAAAGGCCAAATTCACAGATATTCAGCACTCTGCCTGTCCATGGAACTGACTATCTAGAGCTAGAATGGAGGCCACCGAGCTTTAAAAACAGCACAGTCTGTGTCTCAGCAAATACACCAATGAAGAAAGTGAGGGGTGGTTAGTGGAAAGATACAACCTGACTTGTACCTAACAGGACATAGCCAGTGTGACAAGGTGACCAATGAAAAGAGACCACAGACAAGTAAGCTACTGGAAAAGAATTAAGACACAAGCAGGGCCTAGGCCTGAAGCAAGGTCAGTCACAGTTATCCCGGGAGAAAGACAGAGGCAGGTGATATGGTACTGCTGTCCTTTATGGTCCAGACCACCTTAGGTAACTGCAGGTCCTGAAGAAACTTTGCTGAAATCTTGGATTCCCATTCGATTCTGTTGCTTCCAAATTATTTCAAACAATATGAATTACTAACATCAAGATTTTTAATGCAATGACACCAATATTTTTCTTTGTAAATGGTAAAAAACACTGTACTTCAACAATTTCCTGTTATTACAAAAGATTTCTCTAAGACCTAAGAGCTCAAACCACATACACCCACACTGAGTGGAACATGACCGATGTGAAACCATCTCAGAAAGGATGATTAGGGTAGCCACGCTGCCTCCAAGCTGGTATTTAAAAGACTACCTTCCTTTTCCAGTTACTTATTACAGCCCTCAAAATGTTAACCACGGAGTTACAACATGGCTCATGAACTCTAATCCTCAGTACACCAAGTGAAATAAAAGCACACATCCATACAAAACCAATTACAATTCATAGGTACACTGTTAATACCAGTCAGAAAGTGGAAATAACAAGAATGTTCATCACTTATTGAATGGGTAAACAGTACCTCAGATCTATCAATGAACACCACAGAACAAGAGAAATAAAATGCTGCTACCAGCTACCAGGTAGACAATAACACCGTACTATGATCAGTCAAAGACTCACAGGTGCTAGAATCTTGATTTTATGAAATGTCCAGAATAGATGAAGCCACAGAAACAGACAGTAGGTCAGTGGTTCCCTAAGGCAGTGGTTTCAGGAAATGGAAAGTGACTATGAGTCCAAAGAAAGGTTCTACATTTAACAGTGGTGGTGGCTGTGCAATTCCGATCTATAAGCCAGTGTCCTGAAACTTCACAAGTATGCAAAACCTTTTAACTGTATGGTAGATAATTATATCTGAAAATAAGAAAGTCAAATGGTAGATTACCAACACAGGAATAATTCTAGCCATTTCTATTCTATAGATAACAACTCCTGATGGAAAGGAGAAATGAGACATAATAAACTGCCACCTCAGAAACTTAGAATAAAGATATTTGTGAGCTGGGCGTGGTGAGGCACACCTTTAACCCCAGCCCTTGAGGAGACAGAGGCAGGGGGATCTCTGTGAGTTCAAGGACAGCCTGGTCTACAAAGTAAGTCCAGGACAGCCAGGGCTACACAGAGAAACCCTGTCTCGAAAAACAAAATTGTAAGATTTGTAAGTATGTTTCACATGTGGAATGAGGAGGGCTAAAGCAGAAAGGGGCTACCAGGGCAGAGGAGAAGCATTGGGGAAAGAACAATAAGAGCAGAATGGGACACGGATACCGTCAAAGCACATCATATGCATGTATGAAAATGCACTTCAACACTTGTATTATTATTCAGTAATGTTAAAATATGCAAAATAAAGCCAGAAAACAAAATAAAACCAACAAGTAGATAAAGCAACATCACTACTAGGAAAAAGACCAGTCACTCAAAACATTACCAACACTTGTCCCTGTGTAGTGACTATGATTGCTTATTTTCTAAATGGTGCAAAGTGCATGATTTTTATATAATAAAAACTAATCAGAAGCCAGTATTTCTTTTATTATTTTATCTGAATAGAGCCTACCACTGACACAGATCTTTAAAAGCAGTATTAATCACTAATGGAAAGGCTAAAGTTTGAATTAAGGTATACTAAAAGACATTGGTCCAATGTTTTAGATATGCAAGAGCTGACATTCAGGCTTCAGTCTCTTTTTTTCTTTTTTCTAAATACAGAACTACTAATTTCATTGGATCAGTAAGATACTTAACAATTCATGGACAAACAAAAAATAAAATGCTTCCCTCATGAAAGTACACTTCTTCAAACAACAAGCTGACCATATTGCTTGTAAGTCCATAGACGTAACACCACCCTTAATAAAAGATTATGTAACAGGTTACTGTAACTAAACAAACATTTCAAGTAAAACAAAGACAGCAATTATTTTAGACACGAAAAGAAAATAGTCAAGTCAGTGCCTCTCTTATAAGCTATTCTCATGGCAGAGTAGCATACCCTAGTCAAGGATTTGACACCTAAAATTGTATGCTGAGCTATGTACATGTATTTTTTTCCTTGAAAAGAAAATCCCTAATTTTTATTAGTTAAGGACTTTTTTACTTATAGAGACACAAAGAACTATTCCTTAGAGAAATATTCACCAGCAACCTCAAATGGCCTTCTGCTGGAATCAAATTTAGAAGACACCATTAGGACATGAGGACCCCTGCTTTGTAGAAACCATGCCACAGAATTTTCATTAATGGAACAAGTTTTCCAAGTATGGGAGAAACAAGGTGGAACCTTGTTTTCTTCTCTAGGAAATAATTCTAAATTGGAAAACTTAAAAAAAACTGACAAAGTATTTTTTAAAAACTAGAAACACGAGATCTACTGCTCATACATAGATCATGTCATTGTATTGCCTGTATACTTGTATTAGGCTTTGTTTCAAAACCATTTTGGATGCCATAATTATTATATAGTACCTTGTAATATAAATGGAATTAAACCATTTTTATCCAAAGCATGTCAGATTGAATTTTATCAACCATAAAATTCTCTGCAACTGTTACAAAACACTTTTTTATATGTTATTCTGAAAACACAATGACTGGGTTTCAGTTCATATACAAACTATACTTTGTACAAATAATAACAGGTTAATATCTGGAACGTCTGCTTTGCCATTAAAATATTACATATGTGACCCTTTTTTCCTTAGACTATCAAAAATGAAAATAAAGAACAGATGAAGAATGACCCTGAAATTCTATCCATGTTTTCTCAAGTGTTTCAGGTAGTGTGGTCTTATTTTTAACAAATAAAACATAACGAAGAAATTAATATGAAAGCCTGTAAAAATATTCCTTTGGTAACACAAGTTCTGAGGCCTGAAGAAAAGGAACTAATAGTCATAACATCTTTAACATATTTATCATAACTATAACTGCTATGTGGTGGGCAAAAGCAGTCATTTTCAGAGCAGTACAGTGTGATCACTATGATATTATGAGACGCATGGGAACTCATCTGTTCAAAGAGGCATTATAGATCATGTCCATGGAACCCTTTAAAAAATTCCCATGAAAATGCAACTGTGAACAAGAAGAGCACAGCAGTTCTAACCCAGAGCTGTCCTTCCCTACATCCAATTCTTCTATGCCTGGCCTTTCCTCTCCAGGGTATTAGAGAGCACCACCTGAAATGCAGCCAAACTCTTTACATCACACTTCAGACACGAGAGGTCCAGACTCATTACAGCTATGAGAATTTCATCTAGCCTACCTGGAAGTTTATTTACTTGTTGGATTTTCAGTTAAAGTAACCAACACAAAATTTTGGCAATTAAAAAAGGACTTAGAATGGGGCAAGCTGTCCTTAATTCTATTTCTTTCTGAACTTTGTGGCTCTATTTAAATTAACTACTTTAAGAATGAGTCTTTCAGATCTCAAGAGAGAGCTATCAAAGTATTTTGCATTGCAAGTCTCACAATTCTGTGAGGTGGGTGAAGCACTCACTTCCTCTTTGTAGTTGAACATGACTTCAAAAGCACTAAATGCCTCGACAGCCAAGCCAGCAGGTAGGTAGCAGTCAAAATTTAAACCCACATGCATTTAACTCCAGAGCTTGCGTTCTTTCCAATACAGAACCTGACATTTATGTAGCAAGAATTTCACATTATGAAATGAGGAATCCATACTGCAGACAAAGAAAAACACACAGCCTCTACTTCATCAGGTATAAATGAAGCCAGGAAGAAGGCAGGGGCTGGAAGGATGGTTCAATGATTAATTGCAGGATTGCTCTTGCAGAAGAGTGAAGTTCAGTTCCTGGCAGCCATGTGGAACAGGTCAAAACTCCAGCTTCAGGCGATCCATGTCCTCTTCTGGCCTCTGGGGCACTGCACTCACTTGTGCATAACACACACACACACACACAATTAAAAACAAAATATTTTTAATAAAAAAATGATGTTGACAACACATTAAAAAAGAAACAGAGAAACTGTAAAAGCAATAAAGCAAATCCAGATGAACTAAGGATTGTTTAATACAGATACAATCACGGACAAATGTGGGGGCAACACCTGTAATCCCAGCAAAGGCAAAAGAAATTTATATTTAGTTCAGGATCAGCCTTGGCTATGAAGGGAGACCCTATATCAAACAAAAGAAAACTCAAAACAAAATACATACTCTAAAATCAACAAAAACAAATGGAATCAATCTACGTAAGTTAAACTATGAAGTCCAAAAATGCAAAACCAAAAAATAAAAGTGACTTTGTCTGAGACTGCCACAAAAAGTATTTGCAAAACAGGAAAATATCAGATATTTAACATAAATGACTAATGCAAATTCTAACATCTAAATAAACATCTAAGTTTTTCTCTAACACTGGTACCTTTAATTACCAGGGATCCTGACAAAGCGGAATTCAACATAAATACTACGGAAAAGTTAAAACTTACTGTAAAACCCCACAGAACTAAGAGGCAACAATCTAGACGCCATAGGAGCAGGAAATGAAGAAGTGGGTGAGAAGAACGGAAGGCCAGCTGGCGCTGGGGTCGCCGGCTTGTGCTCATCCTCCAGGACAGAGAACACCAGCACACAGTGCCAAGACACAGGACGCACACACGCCACTTCCCTCCGCGACCAAAACCTCCTGTACACTGCAGACAGCACTTTAGCCCTCAGACGCAAGACCGCAGAATCCTCACGGGACATGCCATCCAGCAGGAAGTCAAGCTCTTACAATGCTATAAAAGGTGTGACACGTTGAGATGCGCTCTCTAAAGGCTCTCCTTGGCTGACCAATAGAAATGTTAAACAAAATTTTAAAGTTTTGCTTAAATTTTGTGGGGTTTTTTCCTCTTTCACCCTGATCATTGGGCCTGGAGCCAGGAGTGCCAGGGACTAAGTGGTAAGAGCGTGCCACCTTGCCATTACTGCAGGGTTACAGCTACACTGTCTTGGTTTCTCATGTTATTTGCATTTTTACACTGAGACTTGTACAGATGGAGCTAGATCATAAGTTGAATTCATTTATTTTTAAATAACTAATTAATTAGATCTCACCCTCCTTATTCTTTCAAAGCAAATGTTTAAATTGCTAAGAGGAATTTAACAGGTTTTTTTCTTTTTAAGTAAACCGCAAATGCCTATCTTACAATTTAGTGAGAAAGAATAATCCAAGTGAACTAGAATAGTCAAACACTCTATTCAATACAGAGTCAAAACTTTTGGCTTCTCTAACTTCAGTGGATGAAGAATTTTATTGGGGCATATATTCAAAGTACAGTGTAGAGATTAGAAAGCATAGGTACGTCCATTTTCCTTAACAATGCAGTATGGTATACTGTCCTATAAAGTTCACACTCAAAAATAACAAAACTGAGTTACCAAAAAGAGAAATAAGAAAAGAAAAGGTTACAAAAAAAAAAAAAAAGACCTCCAGTATTCTAATTAAGTTTATAATGTTGTGCTGGGCCATGTTTCCAGCTCTCCTGGCCTTCAGGATGGGTGCTCAGGTAGGAGGCGGTGTGTCACTGCAGGAGGTGCCGCTGGAGCTGCCAACACCCCCCCCCCAAGGGATGGGAAGGGACTAGTGTGACTCTAGGCCACACCCCCATACTCATGCAGATGATATGCGAAGAAGAGACATTTCTTCCTTGGGTGCCACTGATAAGATGCCCAGATTCCTGAAAAAAAAAACTCCCACCCACTCTCCTATAAATTTCCACATTGGGACCCACTGAGCCTCACACACGTAAGATATGAAAGAGGGCTAGTTGGCAAAAAGGGGACTGAAGAAAGCAGGAGGGAACAAGGAAGAGTGAAGGGGATGAACAGAATCTAATGCATTACATACATACATGAAAATGTCATAATAAAACGTATTGTTATGAACAATTACTGCTAACAAAGCATTAAAATAAAAATTAGAAAACATATACTCAAAGACTGAAATTTTTTATTATATAACCATATATCTTAATGTGCAAGGAAAATATATTAAACCCCAAAAGGGGGTTAAGCACAGTAAATTAAGTGCAGTAAATTAGGCTGTGATGGCTTATGCCTATGATCTCAATACTTAGGAGCAGGTTCAGATAGAAAAGTACTCTGAGTCCAAGCTAGCCTGAGCTACAGACAGGATGAATAATAATAATAACAATAATAATAATAAATGAGGAGGAGAAAGAAGGAAAGAAAAACAGTTAATTAGCAAGCTAACTCTACTATACAGCATTAACACAAAACTCCTTTTCTAAAGTAAAAATATTAAGGTAAAAATGGCATAATATATATACAGTGTTTCTAATTACCCATTACAGAAGGCAGTATTTAGTTATCATTACAGACAGCAATAAAAATGGAGCATGTTGGTTCCCACCTGTAGTCCCACCATTTAGGAGGCTGACACAGGAAGACTGCCTCAAGTCGGAGGTCAGCCTGGGAAAGTAAGTCCATGACCATCCTCAGAGAGAAAAAAAACAAAAACAAAACAAAACATGGGGGGTGTGGGGGGCAGGAAGAATCAATAAAGAAAATTAAATTTTCTTCTTTTCCCCAGAAATATTCAAGTAACAATAAATGTAAGATTTTATTTGCAATCTAAGAGTATTAAACTTGAACATGAAAGAAAGTGAACATTTACAAGTATTTATGACTAATAGAAATATGAGCTGATTAAAAATAAAAAGGCTAATTTGTAGCCTCTAATAAAATCATGGCTTTTTAGAAAGTCAGTTCCTGCTGGGTATGGTGGTACATGCCTCTAATCCCAGCACTCAGGAGGGAAAGGCAGGCAGATCTTTTGAGTTTGAGGCCAGCCTGGTCTACAGAGTGAGTTCTAGAACAGCCAGGGCTACACAGAGAAACCCTGCCTGGAAAAAAACAAAAAATTAAATAAACAAACAAGTCAGTTCCTCCATCATTCCCTGACACACTACTAATGGGAAGTACTGGGAGCCAGGGCACTACACAGCACACCTTAGAGGCACAACAGCAGGAAAATCAAAATTGTAGTAATCCCACTTGCTGAAAATCTAGCGAATGGCTTCAGCAAGGTGCTAACATTTGTGTAAAATTGTTCGCCAAGCACCTCTCCAGTCAGTTTAGAATTAGTAGGCCATGGGAGGACCAAGTCAAATGAAGCCAACTATGCATGGAAAACATCTGCTGATGACTTCTACAGTTCGTGGCTTCCAATGGTAGTGTATATCTCTTAGGATAATGCTTGCCATGGAAAAGTTTCAAGTATTTGCTGGTGAAAGCTTGGACTGTTAAATGGCATGACTATCCAGATCTACTACTGCAGTATGCTAATATTCAGATAATTTAATTAGTCAGGCTCTGAAGACTTTTCGTAAGTGAGAGCTGTTTTTTTTAAACTTTGCAAATACATATCATAGTAAAATATCTAAAAAGTTATTTTCACAAAGAGAAAGAATTTCAGGTCACTTAAACGTAGTTAACCCTGCACATTTGGGAGACTGAAATTGTATTTGAAAAACAGTTCATATTTTAAAGTGAAGTTACTTTTTTTAAATGTCTGGCATAAATTAATTACTATTAAATTCTCACAAAAGTATACACAGCCATAGACAGCTCTGATCACAGGTTAGTGGTATGATCTCACACAAGCATGTACAGTATCTACTCTGATCACTCCAGTTTGAATCATACTAAAATTTTGCAGCTTAGATTTACAGGCTCATAGGCAAACTTTAGCTCTAGACCTGCCTTACAGATTTTATTCTAGACAACACAGTACTTAATGATAGCCATATTCTTCCCATGCTATTATCTTAAAATTACAGTGAATAATAAAGTTAACTCCAAAGCCAACTGTTACATAACACTGAGAACATGCTAAATATTTTAAGTGAGTAGCTCAAAACTAAGACCACAGAGTAAACAGACTTGAACCCCACCCCTAGGGGGTATAAAACAGAATTCTTTCTAAATAAGACATGTGCACTCAAAGGAGAAGAGTTTGAGAAGGCTGTAGTCACACTCCAACAATGCTGTCCAGACTTAGAATAATTTCTAGAACCCCTCTCTGAAAAATGCCTGTAGGATCTTCAGCACATTCGATTAATTAATAAATGCAATAAATCTCTAAACTTGGAAAGTGTATTTGAGGTTTTGAAGCACTTAAAAATTCACATGAGGCATGCATTAAAGAATGTAGTGAATCACCAAGCAATGCAATCTACACTTGGATAAAAACAAATGAGATGTAAACACAATGAGACTAATTTTCCTGGGAGACAACCTTCCAAGATGACTGCCCTGAAACATATTTCTCATTTGGATATGAGATAACTCTATCCTACGAGGAAACAGCCAGCACAAACCTCTCTCTCATCTCTCATCCAGTAAACAAGGATCCTAAGAAGAAAAGACATTGCCCTAATTTACTACAACATTCAGTGGCAAATTGAGAATTTAAGTTTAGGCCTCTAGTTCAATATGCAATAGTCTTTCTTATATGCTGTAATCTATTGCCCATAGAATTTAAGGTTCAAGAAGAAGAAAGCCTCATTGTGTTGCTGGTTCAAACTGTAAGCAGTTTCCTTCACCACATGCTACCACCATGACACATCATTGTCTCCAAAGGCCCAAACAAGTAGCGTGCCCAGTCCTGATCCTGCAGTTTCAGAACTGTGAACCAAAATAAGGTTCTATTTACATGGCCCATCTCCATCTTCATTACAGTGAAGGAACGCTGACTGACAAGTTCCTTCTATTTGATGCACATATTGAACGTCTATTTACATAGACACTTTGTATGGTGGTCAGTGTTTATTATCAGAATCAACTGAGATGAAAGCTTCCAGGCTCAGCCTGTGAGGGATCCTCTTGATTAGGTTAACTGTGTATGTAGATTATCTAGCTTAGATTGGCCTCGGAGCATTCCTGTGGGGGTTTTGTTGATTATGTTAGCAGAGGTGAGAAGTAAAGCAGCAAGAGTGGACCCCAGACATGGGTCCTACGGTACATAAAAATGAGAAGCTGGAAAGGTGGTTCTACAGTTAAAACTCCACAGTGCTCTTGCAGAGATTCCTCAGTTTGGTTACCACAACTCACACAGGCAGCTCACAACCTTCTGTAGCCATGGCTCTACGGGATCCAACACCCTCTTCTGGTCTCTAGGACACATGCACACAAACATACACACAAACATACACACACACATAGAGAGACAGCCAGCCAGAGACTTTTTAAAAGGAGGAAGGTAGCTGAGCACAGTCACTCATGGCTCTCTACTTCCTGATTGTGGACATAGAGACCAGCTGCTTTAAGCTCCTGCTACCTTGTCATCTCTGCAGTGATGGACTGTGAGCCAAAAATAAACCCTTCTTCCTCAACGTGCTTCTGTTAGCTCCTCTGCCACAGGACACATAACTGGATATTTTATTTCCCTTACCTCATTTACTCAACAGCCCAGTTAGACAGACACATGATATCATTTTTAAAATAAAGAAACTGGGGTTCAGTAAGTTTGTGTAACTTAATCAGAGTCACAAAATATGGCAAATTGTATTTTCCAATGATGACTATAATAATATCTCCTATGTTATTTTCCTTAACGTTTCTTTTGATAGTGAAGATTGTGCTAGAAAAATTGCAATAGTCAGAACAGAATCCTCACATAGCATGTACCTACACTCCCCTAGTATAGCATCTTAACATTAGTCCCATATATGTGACCACTATTATTATGAACCAATATCAATACATCGGTATTAATTAAAATGAATGCATTGTTTACACGGTCTTAGTTTATACACAATGGTGCCCTGTGCCAGGGGCCGTGAGGACACCAGGACACCACAGTACATTTAGTTATTTCTCCTAGGCTGTTCTTGGTCATGACAACTTCTCAGACTGTTCTTGTTTCTAATGACTTACAAAGCCAAAAAGCTGAGATTTTAACCCAGACAGGGTACATTTTACCCACAGTCCTAAATTAACAGCTTGTCTTTACACTGTAAAAGCCTCCAAGTTGGTCAATGCCGTGAGCATGCATGGGAGACATACCACACTTTAGAAGTTGTCCCTGTGCCAATACTTTCTTCCAGTGACTGTCTTACTCTGTGATATATCCAATATGCGAATGAGCTGCAGCGATGTGTGAGATCATATGATTCTAAAATACGTGACTTCGAACAATAAGTACAAACTGTCTTTGTGACAGGACAGAGAAAGCTGTGTTAACTTTAAATCTCTGTGTTCCCTTCCTGCAATGTTACAGAAAAATTTTAATTCAAATCCTATTTGCTTTCATTGAATGGTAGGGGTGCTTGTTAAGTGTTATTAGATTCATTACACACATTATTTAGGGTTAAGTTTCAGCCATTGCTAATTATAACAGGCTTGGGGGAAAAAAAAAACTCTAACCTACACCGATTAAAATTCTATTTATAAAGGAAAAAGTCAAAACCACAGAAATAGTGCTGAGTTTAGTAACTGCCAAACGTAATCCCTATTTTGATATTGGTCTTACTGCTCAACACTGTAATTACAAAAAAAAAGTGAATTTCTGAGTGTTTCAAGATGAAATAGTCTTTGAATAATTTTCAAGGCTTATAATTACTTTCCTGAAAAGGTAAATAATCTCTTAATGTACTAAATACTAACTCCATAAGTTAACAGATTGAAAATTCAGTTTTATTTTTAAATAGAATATGCCTCTGAAACTCAGAATCTCTTAACTCCTAAGCAAGAAAAAAAAAACTACCTGGGGTCAAAGGTCAATGCTATGTTCTTCTAGCCCTGTACGGATGATGCAAACCCTACTGATGGAATGCTAAGATTCTTCATGTAAGTCAAGGTGTCAAAGTATCTACTGTCCAGAGAAATGATATGGTAACTACACACAGCCCCTGGTCCTCACTCCCACTTCCTCCTCAGTCAGTCACAATCAGCTAGTTTGTCCCTGCCATCACATCAAAACTAGCTTGACTAGTTAATTCCATGATGCTGCATCCAATGGCCACTTCTCTCTCATTTCTATCTACCTCTTAGGGGCATTCTACACATGTTTACTCCCTGTTTGAAATGTTGGCCTTCCTCAACTTCTGTGACACCACTACCTCAATGCTTCTACCAGCTGGGGTGGCACTTCCTCTACCAGAAGGCCTCTGAATTCTGAGGCATTCTACTCCTTCGACACTGGCTGTTTATTCTCTACCTAATTCTGCTCTTTTCTCTGTGGTAACTTTATGCTTATCTATCACTATAGATGCCCAACACAATCCTCTCCTCTGAGTGCCACACTCTTGCATACTGGACACTTGGACAGTAAGCAGTGAGTGTTTAATAGTTCTCGCCAACCCAGCTCAGCCAAAGTAAATGCCCTATCATCCTTCTGTTAGGTGTTCTACTGCTCACAATCTTTCTTCATCTCATTAAACAGAATAACGTCTACCAAGACGCTCGACCAAGAAACTTACAAGTCAGGTTTCTTCTCCCCTTTCCCTCATTCTCTAAATTCACTAAGGTCAGCATGGGGCCTGGCAGCTTTATCTCCAATCCTAAATCTAACTTTGATAAATCACCTTTGTCAAAACACTTTTCCCCACACCATGGATGGCATCCTTTCTTTCATGGTCAAATGGCCAACATGCCCAATCCTTTCTTCATCCTATAGACAAATGTGAATATGCCAGTACCATTTCCCAGTTCTAAGAGTTTCAAATTAAGTACAGAATGTACAAACTCAACAGGACTTTATCTAGAGTCTTGGGAATTACAGTCCAGGAGACACAGGCTCAGAAAGCACCAGTGTCCTGGTGTCCTGCTAAAGGAAGGGATGGAAGGTGGACACTTAAGTATAGAATTGAGAGGACAAAGGGATACATGTCCAGCAAAGGAGAACAACAAGGAAATGTCCACAAAACCATAACTATATTTCATTTTATGCATCTACATACAAGAAACTCTCTGCTTATTCCCCAAGTCCAGACCCTTGCAGTCAAAGAGTCAAAATGATCAGAGTTTCCAGTTTAGGCCTCTGAACTCAATTTTGAGAAGCTCATGCAATGTTGCTTTCATAGCAATTTTTATTTCTTTAAATAAGGGCTGTCAACATTGTTCACTGTTACGTCCCTAGCACCATACCCAGCAGACATGGAAAGTTTAGTTTCTACTTGCTGAAAGACTTAGTTTTAAAGGGGAGGCAGTCAGATAAGTTGCTACAGTCATTTTGGGGAGATTCAAACAAATGTGGTTCAGTGGATCAAAATGTCATTCAACTAGTGGTTCCTTTAATACCTTTTAATATATATTCTTTTTAAGTAAAAATAACATTACAACAAATACAGAAATGCAACATAGAAGCGATGTCACCTTACACCCAGAGCACTTTCTCTAGCTGCCAATGCGCCTTCATGGTCTGCCTCAGCTGACACTGACAAGAAAGCAAGTGTTGTTTCTACTTTACAGACACGGGCGCTAAGGCTCCGGGAGGAAGACAAGAGGTGAAACCACAGAATTTTAGTGGGGTAGTAGAGATTCGAACCTACTTCTTGTGACTTCCCCAGTCAGCCCGTTATTCTTGTCTGTCTGTCTCTGTCTGTCTCTGTGTGTGTGTGTGTGTGTGTGTGTGCACATGCGTGTGCATTCATATTGTTTCGGTATAGATTTTCAGCCTTTTAAAACTGAAGTACTTCTAGCAGTGAGACGGATGTCTAGGAGCTGGAAAAGGAATGCTCAGAGACCCCAGACAAATTCTGCAGTCACTGTAGTGCTGGCTGTCAGCTTCGGTCAAAGAAGTTTCTTTCTGTGGTTGGCAACAGTAACTACAGAGATGCATAAATGATCAAAGTGCTGAGACTAAATGACTACTGAATGCTCCACCATAAATAGGACATTAACACTCTCCAAGACTCAGGGAGCATCATGGGAAAAGGGATGGAAAGAATCTATGGGCTGGAGGATACAGTAGAATGCTGTGCACTCAACCATACAAGAAAACAGAGGGAAGGTGTCATCTTCTGCACTGGTGGTACAGTATTCTACAGGACAATGCCGCAAAATATATTTCTAGTCCCTGTATCTTTCCGAATTTAATGATAGTGTCATTTAATCATGGTGTCATTACAAACATCCTTTTTTTAGGAAGAAACTCATACCCAGAAATGGAACAAGAATTTCAAAGACACAGAGCCATTAGGCAACCCAACTAGATCCCACAAAGCATTTCCCCTCTATGTACTAAAGTCAAGAAAAATCCATCTGACTCTTAATATAAAAGTTTTGATTCTTATGTGATACTAAATCAAATCTTAGGTACAGATGCTATGTAAAATATAATTATAGTGTGTGGCTCCTACAGTTACTTAATTCTTTTAAAATAAAATTCAATCCTACCTAGCTTATAGAAGCCAATGAAATTAATAATACTTAGTGTGGGAATATTTTCATGATAGGTCTACTTTACAAATACTTGCCTACTTTACTGTCAAACAAAAATTTGAACCCCAAATGAAAATTTAAATATGGAAAGACAAATCTTGACTTGTGAACAAGAACATTCCAAAGCATTACATTTGAGTTAGCATTTTCCCACTAGGACAGTTAGATACACAGTGATGGAGATTTCACATTTCACACCAACCTATTAAGTCAATCAACTCAAACATACCTTAAAGTAACACTAGCAACACAGTCTTCAACAACCATGGACAAATCCTAGCTTGAAACTATTGCCTATAACCTGTCTCCTCCTATTACTCCAACCCATGCGGTAACGCTCCCAGATTGTGGGAGACCCCCTCCTATCACCCTGTCTCTTCTGTCAAACACTTCTGTGACTGGCTTTTGCACACTTTATATCTGTCACCAACTGTAAAAGTCATTTTTATTTCCTCGGATTAGGGAATGAGATGAGAACTGTACCCAGCTTTGCAAATACATGGCTTAGGCTATGCCCAGAACATTTCTACCTAAGTATCCTTAGGCCTAGGCCTGAACACTTCTAGCCACCATACAATCTAATCTTCTTCAAGCCCAGACTGCAAAGGCTTCAGCTTCCAGCTCTGTCTACCAACCTATGCCTAGAATGTTTTCAGTCTCCAAGACTTACTGATGAATAAGCTCACCCTTTCTGTTCTTTCTGTACTCTGGCTGGCTGGTTCAGCTCAGCTGTTCTTACTCAAAATTACTTTCCAAGCTCACTGGCTTCCCTCCACTTCTCACTGAATTGCTCTGCATGGAAAAACTGCCTCTGAATTCCATGAACTCAACTGGACTTAAATGAACTGCACGAACTGTACTACACTACCAAACTCTACGATCCTGTCTCCATGAATAATTTTCTCTCTCTCTGACTCATTCTGTCAAATCTTTAATTCATTACTGTCTACCCCTAAATTCCAGGGGGAAGGATTTAAAGGTAGTATTCCAGCTGGCTCACACAACTCTTGGTCTTTGGATGTGATCGCTTACCAGAGCAGCCATGTTGCAGAGCAGCCTCTGCAACCAACACCGTTCACTTTATTCCTAGATCACAGAATTCAGACAACCACTTGCTTCTTAGTTCATACATCTTACGTTCCTTTTGATATTTTTCACAGCTAGAAAAACCTTAGGGAGTTTTGGAACTGAACTAGAAGAATAAAATGGATTCAGAGTGGATTTTTCTCAGTGTCTCCTTTCACTGAAATGTTCTCTAACCCTCCTCAGTCCTTCCAGACTTTAAACCCTATAGCTGGGCACTTCTGAACTGCTGTCCTTCTACTGGGAAAGCTTCCAATTTCATTCCCTATCATATTGCCTCTCACTTCTCATTTTGACTTTAACTAGAAAATGGAGAGACAGGCTGATAGCTAGTCTGTAGGTACACAGAGAATGGAAGAGAGTGAGAAGGCTAATGGCCAGGCAAGTCATTACAATCACCATCAATCTGTAACCTAATCAGATGCAAGTTAGGGACCAAATGAATATACTAAAACAAGTAAGAGTTTCGAAACAAACAACAATAACACAAAACAAGAATGCGAAACATCTCCCTAATATATAACATCTCTGATTTTCTGGAGGTTCACCTTATTAATCCAGTAACTAGAAATACTAAATGTGTCCACATAACAAAGCCTGGCATGAGTACACCACAACTAGCTACAACGTAGAATGTTAAACAGATAGTTCTAATCTCAGATTAATTTATCTACAGATGGAGAAATCAACTTCTATTAAGTTGGTGAGGAAAACTAAAATGATACAACCCAATGCAGAGGGTGTTAAATGGCTCTGGAGGCCAAAAGAGTCTTACAGCTATGAACACTTTGAAAGAATTCGACACCTGAATGAGCAGTCACTTCTCCAGATCTCAAAGGTTTTAAAGAAAGTAACATTAGGAAAAATTGCATCAGTCTGGCAGAGAAGTCTTTATAAAGAGCCTTACAAAATGAAAATTAAAACCAATTCTGAGTCTCCCACTTCTATTTATCTGTGACAAGGACTCACCATGTAGCTCAGGCTGGCTTTGAACTAGCGAGCAGTCCTCCTATCTCAAGCTCCCAAGTGCTACAATTCTGTTCAGCTTAAACCACCATGTCTTGTTTTAAGTTAGGGTTTTACTGCTGTGAAAAACACCATGACCATAGCAACTCCTATAAAGGAAAACATTTAATTCAGGGCAGGCTTATAGTTTCAGAGGTTTAGTGCATTATCATCCTGGTGGGAAGCACGGAAGCATGCAGGCAGACATGGTGCTGCAGGAGCCAAGAGTTCTACATCTTGATCAAAAGGCAGCAAGGAGTCTGGATGTGTTTTAACACGGGATGTGGTTTGAACATTTTAAGACCTCAAAGCCCTGCCCCACAGTGAGACACCACCTCTAACAAGGCCACACCTCCTCCAATAAAGCCACACCTCCTAATAGTGCTACTTCCTATGGCCAAAGTTCAAACACATAAAGCTATACCATAACTATTCAAACCACAACACTTTCCAACTGAAATTCACAGGAAACCACACAATTAAGCACAACAATGTAAAAATGATGCATCAAAACGCAGTTGAAAGTTAGGTGTGATGGCAGCAGCCTGTCCTTGTACTTCGGAGATGGTGGCAAGAGTTCAAGGTCAGCCTTGGCTACACAGAAAGTTCTGGGCCAGTAAGAGTAATTTGAAAGCCTGACTCAACAAACATGAAAAAGAGCCTTGAGGGGCTGGAGAGACGGCTCAGCGATTAAGAGTACTCTTCCAGAGGACGCAGGTTCATTTCCCAATACCCGCATGGCAGTTTACAACTTTCTGTCTTTCCAGGCCCAGAGGCTCCAACCCCTCACACAGACATACATGCAGGCAAAACACCAACGTACATAAAATAAAAATAAGTAAAAAAAAAAAAAAAATTAAAGAGAGAGAGACTTGAGCTCACCTGACACAGACATTAGGTACCTGTGCAAGAGCTGTCAACCTGTAAAGCAGCTAGAATCACTGACTGGCTTACCAACACCACTGTTAACTTCCCCAGCCAGGCCTTCCTTGTCTGTCTGTCTGTGTGTGTGTGTGTGTGTGTGTGTGTGTGAGAGAGAGAGAGACAGATTGTTTTCTAACCAGAATCTCATTAAAAATATTCAGGAGGAATGAAATGAAACTTGTGACAAGTTATGTGACGTATCCTAGGGTAGCATTTCTCTGTTGTGACAGGCAAGTGGTATTACCGAAAAGCCTGGGTTCTTTCCAACCCCCTGCACAACCTCTGTAACTTCATGCATGGATCATGCTTGCTCTACAAAACATACAAATGACTCCACAATTACTCTTTTAACTTGCTGTAACCACCAGCTGTTCCTTCTCTTCCCTTCCAAAAAAAAAAAACAATGCCACAAATTCAAAAGGAAAATTATCAAGTTTCTATAAAGCCAAAAAAGAAAATTCAAACCTAGGCCTGTATATAATCAAATTTTTAAAGCCAAATTAACAACATAATGATATGGCTATAAAGTCATGGCGTTCCAAGAGTCTCCAGAGAAATGTCTCAAATAACCCATTGCTCTGCCTAGCACAGCTCACGGTAACAAGCAAATACCCCAAAGCTCTGCCCGCTACAACTCATGGCAAAGAAAACTATGTCAGGGAAGCCTGGCTCCATGCCTGCACTCCCTCCATCTCGGCAGATCTCACTCTGGAGAAGCAGCCCCACAGCTCTGCACAGCACGCACCCTTAGAGAGGAGCAGGTTCCACTCTCAGGTACAAGATTCAGCTGACTTCTAGACCCTCCCAAGCCCTCCTCCCCCAAACAGCTCCATGTGCAATCCGTTTTAACATTCCTTCACCCCACATAAATTTGTGGATTGCTTTACTTTTCCTTTGAACCGGTTAAACCATGTGCCTGATCCCACACTATGAGTTACATTAAATCCATAACACATGTTTATTTTCATGTCTGCCTGGGTCCCTCATACTCTAGACAACTTTGTTATTAGGAAGACACTACTTGGTACTGCACTTATCAACACAATTAGAAACGCCTATGAGTGGAAGCAAATTACAAATGAAAAGGTCCATCTCCCATGGTACACAGGCCTTTGGCTTTTGAAAAGCATCAACCCTTATAAATTTGGCTGGGTGAAGTCCTTAGCACTGGATGAAGATGGGAAGCTTGGTTTCACAATATGAAAAAACCATCATCAGAGTATAGGCAACATGAAGTTGGGTCCTGCATCCCCAGCATCCTGCTGCCCACTGGTACTTACTGTGTACTTAGAAGTCCTTTGAAACAGGCCAACTGAGGAAAACACATGCTCCACCCAGTAGCACAATTCCCTTTACAAAAAAGCACAAAAGATTGCCCTATAAAAGGTTCTCAAACAGCCCCATGATCCATGATCAAGCCGTCTGTAACAGGAAATATTTTACTCCACTAAGGAAGAAATTAATACGAAAGTCTGTTTAGTTCCACAAAGTTCTAAGTCTATAATTGTGGAGAATTATAAGTTAAGTGAAGAAGTGCAGGCTCAAGAAAGGTATAGATAACAATGGATGGAGATGACCAAAGCCAGAACAATCAGGGGCATGGAAACCATCAAGTCCTCTACCTCCTTTCTGTATCCCCAAGGTTAACCTAAAAAAAAAAAAAAAAAAACCACCGGCTGGCAAGATGACTTAGAGAGTAACAGTGTTCGCTGCACAAGCCTCATTCCCTGAGTCTGATCCTAGAACCAATGAACCAATGATGGGAAGAAAAGCAACCCCAAAAGCTGTCCTCTGACTTCCAGATGTGCACCATGGCATGGGCCTGCACTCTACACACACAAACACATAGAATAATAATTGTTATTATTATTATTTTAAATCATAACTCGTTTTCTTTAAATTATTTTCTTTATTGTGTATATGAGTATATGCTTACATGTGGGCACATTCACGACCCAATATACATACGGAAATGAGAACACAACTGGTAAAAATTTATTTTCTCCTTCCACCATGTGCATTCTGAGCTCAGGCTATTAGACATGGCAGCAAATGTCTCTACCTGCTGAGCCCTCTTAGTACCCCTTGTAATAAATTTAAACTCGTTTTATTTACAGGAGGTACTGGGCTGTTCTCTTTTTCAGAATTGTCATACATATGCATATATATGTATGTATGTATTTATTATGTATTATACATTCCAAATACAGAAATGTCTTGCATATACATTTAAATATCTAAAAACACATAAACATAATTCTCACACATACATAAGACCTAGTCCATCAGAAATACTTGCTCAGAAGCTATGTAAATGTCACCAAAATAACCCACAAAGAAAAATAATATGACATCTTAATAAATTCGAGAACTATGTATATTCTGAGTCAAGGGCACTCATTTTCCTAGGATATAAGACATCTCTATTCTTCTGACTCGGCACTACCAAGCCACCATCCTTTCCAGCATAAGCAAAAGCATCAGGGAAAAAAATGAGCTGAGCAAGGTGGCACATGTCTGTAATCCCAGCACACAGGGAGGCAAAGGCAGGCTCTCTGTGAGTTCAAGACCAGCCTATTCTACAAAGCTAGGCCAGGACAGCCCAGGCTACACACAGAAACCCTGCCTCAAGAAAAAAAAAAAAAAAGAAAGAAAGAAAGAAAGAAAGAAAGAAAGAAAGAAAGAAAGAAAGAAAGAAAGAAAGAAAAAGAAACTGGCCAATGCTTAAGAGTTATTTCAAATCAGGCTACATATACACATGCAAAAATGTTTAAAGCCTGAAAGGGTTAACCTGGGCAAACTCTCCATTTCTATAAGCAGTGATAAAAGAAAAGCATTAGAAGCAGCTCTAGTTGTCAAACGCCAGAATCCAGAGGAAGACAAGTGGAACGCTCCTTCCCATGGAGGCGCAAGCTTCCAGCTCCTTTGACTACTTTTCATTGCTGCTTTTGTGTACTCCAAACTGTGAAACTGCCAACCGCAGAAGTTATAACCATGTCAAATTTTCTTTTACTCTAAAATTCGGGGCTAAGCAAAAAATAATAAATTGCCTTCTTAAAGGTTAGCGATTAAGTTAACTCAATTTATAGCAATTTTACTTATCTAAAGGCTAACATCATATCCCAGGATGGAAGGCTGAATGAGTAAAATCAGGAACCCAAGGACAACCACTCTCAGCACAGCACATGGTGCTCAGTCTGAAAATCGCACAAGGAAATTAGAAGATTACAAGAAGAGCTAATGAACTGGGCAGAGGTGTGGGGAACAAAAATCAACACACAAGTCAAGCATGTCAGACATGGAGGTTCATACCTGTTACCTCAGCACTTGAGACCTTATGTTCAAGGCCATATTCATCTACCTAGAGAATTCCAGGCCAGTGTGGGATTTATTGTAAGACCCTACCCAGAAACAAAAGAAAAAGAAAAGAAAAAAGACACAAAGAAAGAAAAACACAGGGAGGGAGGAAGGAAGATAAAAGTAAACCAAAAAGAACTTCCCAGAACAAGTCACTTTTACAAGTACACCTAAAACCTAAGAATAAATTCAACCAAATAGGTAAAAGATGTAAAAATTGCTATAAACTGAAAACTGCAAAGCAAGCCAGAAGAAATTAAAGACAAC
The DNA here is from genome assembly GCA_028658305.1 of Pachyuromys duprasi. NCBI lineage: Eukaryota > Metazoa > Chordata > Mammalia > Rodentia > Muridae > Pachyuromys > Pachyuromys duprasi. Next base: position 33,962,558 of record CM053755.1, on the reverse strand, counting down.
TTAAATATTTAGAAAGAATCCCACATTTATGAATTTGGCAATAAAACACAAAGCAATTTATAGAAGCAAGACAGTATCAAAATACCAATGCTTTTTTTCCAAACATCTTTAAAAAAAAAAACTCTCAAATTCATATCAAGTGTAAAGGAGTTCCCAGTAGTCAGAGCAGTGTGAAAGAACACTCACAGGCTAGAGCTTCCCACTGTAAATCCAGAAACAGAGATACAGGACTCAAAACCGGATGCCACTGACAGTACCACAATGATCAGTAGCAAAAAAGCCAAAAGTTTTAACTAGCAGAAGAGAAATAAGATCTTGTTATTAACAGGAGACAACTAATCCTCACCTTAGAGTACACTGGTTTCCTACATCTACAGCAATAAATTTCTGTAGCTTAAAGTAACAGTTTAATCTTGGGACCCAAATAACTGAAAACAGTATCACTGAACCAAAATTCAGGTATATGCCATACTTCCTCCATGTTGGGGAAGGAACAGGTCTTGCCTCATACAGCTGCCAAAATTCCTTGACTTGTGGCCATCTCCTTCCAACCTCTTCCTCTGTGGTCACATCAAAAATATCATTCACCATGACCTAGTAGGCTTCATCCCAGGAATGCAGGGGTGGTCCAATATATGAAATCCATCAAAGTAATCCACCATATAAGCAAACTGAAAGATTAAAAATTATTTCTAATATGGGCATGGTGGTGCATGCCAGTAATCTGAGCACTCTGGAAGGCAGAGACAGGTGGCTCTCTGTGAGTTCAAGGCCAGCCTGGTCTACAAAGTGAGTCCCCAACAGCCAGTGCTACACTGAGAAACCCTGTCTTGAAAAACCAAAAAATAAAAGAAAAAGAAAGAGAGAGAGAGAGAAAAGAAATCAAACCCAGAGCCTGGCATATGCTAGGCAAACACTGAACTCCTGGGGTGTAGCCCAGTCCTGGAATTCCACCACTGTCCACCACCTTCCCAGTCCCCTGCACAGACAGCCCTAAAGGAAGATATTTTGTTTGTTTGGTTGGTTGGTTGCTTGGGTTTTGCTGTTGTCTATTTTTGTTTGTTGTTTGTTTTTACACAGGGTTTCTCGGTGTAGCCCTGGCTGTCCTGGTTACTGCTCTTCTGTGTATTATGTCCCTCTACCTCCCATTTGTAAGGGTGCATGTGACCTCTTGTAGAACCCATCCATACAACTGTTATCCTACTCCAGGGCCTCAAACAACTGAGAACTCCCTTTGCTACAGAAAATCATGCATCTTAGCTTCCAGACCTTAGATTATATTATAAGGTCATAGGCCCCTTTCCAAGAAACTTTACGAAAATCCTACTGAAACTCAAACATCTCATCAAATATATGAAAAGCTACCAAATGGCACAAGATGGCTGTACTTTGAATACAAGAGCTTCGACTTTCCTATATAAGGAGGATGCGATCCTGCTCAAATGTAGTCTGTCCTGAACTATCTGTAAGCATGAGGCATGCCCACTAAGGACCAAGCTTTCTCTCTGCTACATGAGTAGAGATGGGTCTTCCTGTTACAAACAGAATTTACAGAGTTGGGGAATATTAAGGTTTTAAATAAATCTGAAACAAACTGCTTTCCAAATGCAACAAGTTTATTTTTACCCTCTAAATTTTTCCAGACAATTTCAAGGCCCACTAGCCCTTGAATCTATTCCAGAATCAAGCAGTTTTCATTCCATGAAATCAAAATAAATTCCAGATGAATTAGAGTTGCATGTAAACTATGAAAGAACTAAAGAATTAGAATAAAATATAACAATAGGAAAAATGGGCAAAAAGTCAAAATAGTCTCATATGAAAAATATACACAAAAATCAAATTAAGGCAGCATGAGACATGTTTTCAATTACTATCTTTCTTATTTGTCAGTGGTAATATCTAGTAGAAGTGAGCACATAGGCAAAGGAGGCAAGCACAATATTACTAAGGGCATTAAAACAGATAGGGCTCCTTTAAAAAGCAACACAGTGAGGCTCATATATTTACGTGCATATAATATCATCCAAAGTTTCTATCTTAGGAAAATACTCATAAAAACGAGAAACTATATTGTAAAGGTCTTCACTGATGGCTGGGACCATAGCTCAATGGAAGAGAGGCCGTGAATCAAAACCAACATAACAAATATGTAAATGAACAAATAACTTACTGGAATACTACGTGCATATGAAAATTAGAAGAATAAAATGTCGATCAATAGAGAAATAGGGGCTGGAGAGAAGGCTCAACAGTTAAGAGTGTGTACTGCTCTTCAGCAGACCCACGTTCAGTTGCCTACACCCAAGTCATCTGGCTTAGAGTCAACTGTAACTCCAGCTCCGAAGGATCCAAAACCCTCTTCTGTCTTCTTCCACCTGCACATATATGTGCACCTCACTCTTACACACACATACTTAAAAATACATTTATGGAATATAGAGAAATAGCTAATTATGATCAGCAGGAGCACTACAGGGCCAGTTTTAAACTGTGAAGCACATACTAATATATGCTAAAGCTAGAAAGCCATCAGTAAAGTAAAAGGAGCAACTTACAAAACTATTAATAAGTGATTCTATCGTTACTCAAAGAGAAAAACTCCTCCCAAGCTCTATAAACGATGTTTAGGTGTTAACGGCAGTCATGTAAACAAGAACAACAAAAAAATAAAACATGATACAAGAAAGACAGTGGTATTATAAGTTAGTGAAAAAAGTGGGTACAAAGTTGTCTAACTAAAAATTAGACAACATAAATAAGACTATCAATTACCTAAATAATGTCATTTTAACTCTTCTTTATATATTATTTTTCCCTAAAGAGTGTAAATGTTATATAACACAGTTAATTTTCAAACAAAATCACCTCAAGGTTCTTATGTCTTCAAAGCCAGAGGCCAAATGACCAGCAGTAAATGCTTCTGGATTTGGAGAGCTGGGATGATGTCAGCAACCCATCCCACCAAATGCCAAGAGAATTATACACATTCACACACAAAAGGCTTTAAAATATTATCAGAACTTACCCAACCTAAAAGATGCTACCTTCACCAGGAGTAGTGGTGTATGCTTTTAGTCCAACACTCAGGAGGCAGAGGCAGGCAGATCTTCATGAGTTCAGGGACAGCCTGGTCTACAAAGGAGTCCAGGCCAGCCGGGGCTATTACACAGAGAAACCCTGTCTCGAAACACACACACACACGACCAAAAAAGAAAAGAAAAGAAAGAAGCTCCTTTCTTCACACTGGCCATTTGCTGTTTTTTTAATGTTTCACTACTAAAAGCAGTTTTTGAACTTTGATAATTTAAAACTTCCTTTGGTGAGCTCAGGTAACACATAAAAGGGTAAACCTCAATAATATTAACACATTGTTTTTAGTAAAATTGTGACTGATTAACACTTACCCAACCTTATTACTGGTTGGCCCTAAAACAGCTCTCAATAAGAATCCAAGATCAGAAAGAAATTTAGCTTGCAAAAACATAGCACAGCTTCAAGATTCAATTGGGGTCAGGACACAGACTCTGGCTCAAGAAACGGCTCCCCCCTGATAAGGTCCAGCAGCCTTCACCCTCAACTTTTTAGTCCCAAATCCCTCAAATCCCTTTTGCTCATTCTTCCTTGTCTACCAGCATCCCCTGCCCAGCCACAGTTCTCAAAACCCTAGTCTTTTCAGGACAAGCTCAAACATCCCTGCTCCACCAAGTTGCTTCTCGTTGACCTACAAAACCACTCACATGGTTAGATATTTTTATACCAACATCCTTTTTCTGACCTCCCATTGTATTTTACTAGGAGCCAGCACCCACATACTCCATTCCTAACACATCCCCTATCAACACAGACAACGGGGCCTACCCAAAAATACAGCAGGTGTTTATTTTGTTCCATATGGAGTCTGGGCAGTATTATCACTCTGGGCCTTGAATGGCTGCCTAAGAAGTATGGACATTATCTTGCAATAAGGGGAGAAACTGAAGTTCCTGAGCTCAAAAGTAATAACCAAGCACTGTGGCCCATTCATGTAATCCCAGCACATGAGAGTACAGGCATGTCCTGGGCCTTACAGGAGACACTGTCTCAAAAAAAAAAAAAGTAAAGATCTCACCTGCCAGTTCAGGGGGTTTTAACCCCTAAAGCAAGAATGGCATTTGGCTCAATACTATGATTAAGAAATGATCTGGGTGGTGATGGAGCACACCTTTAATCCCAGCGCCTGGGAGACAGAGGCTGGTGGATCTCTGAGTTCAAGGCCAGCCTGGTCTAGAGTAAGCTCCAGGACAGCCAGGGCTACACAGAGAAACCCTGTCTGGAAAAAAAAAAAAAAAAGAAAGAGAGAGAAAGAGAGAGAGAGAAAGGAAGAAAGGAAAGAAGGGAGAGAGGGAGGGAGGAAAGGAGGGAGGGAGTCTGTGGTCAGAAAGCAAGAAATTTTCCCAACAACCCCTAGTTCTATGGCCCTGAACAGACTGCAACTTCCCTACCAAAAGGACAAGGGTGTGTGTATACATACATACATACATACACACACACACACATACATACATATACAGATATATACATACACTAAAGAATTTACTGGAAATGACTTACAAGCTGCAGTCCAACTAATCAACCAATGACTAGCTATGAACAGAAAGTCCTAGAACCTAGTAGTGGCTCAGTCGCACAAGGCTGAGTGTCTCAGGTGGTCTTCTGTATAAACTGGAATCCTGAAAGAGTAGGCTCCAATGCCAGTGAATGAATGGATGGGCTGGCAAGGTGAGGGCGAGCAGGCAAAGAACAAACCCTTCCTTCTTCCACTTCCCTTATATAGGCTTCAGCAGAAGGTGTGGTCCAGATTAAAGGTGTGCCTCCCCACACACACACAACTATGGATTAAAGGCATAAATCATCCCACCTCAAGGTCAAAAGCCTGTGTCATCTAGCCTCAAGATCCAGATAATGGGTGCGCACTCCATTTCTGGGTTGTAGTTCATTCTAGATATGTCAAGCTGACAACCAAGAAAACCCATCCCTTGTTACTTTGAGGCCAAGCAGAGCTATTCAGTGAGAAACTGAGAGAAGCCAGATTGAATCAGTCAGCTTAGAGAGGAGTTTGAGCCAGAACACCTCAGTTGAACCAGTCAGCCAGAATTCAGAAAGAACTAGAAAGGGTGAGCTTTTATGCAGCAATAAGTCTCAGAGGCTAAAAGTATTCACATTCTATTCCTAGATTAGATTGTACTGAGGCTAGAAGCTTCAAGGACTAGACTTAGGTTAGCATACAGGCAGTAAGCCTTGGCGACAACAATTACATCAGGAGAATAAAAGTTATTTTTAAGAACCCATTCTGGATTTCCCCCACCCTCTGCAAGCACCCCAGCAGGTCTTGGCTCTCTTCCTGAAGAACTGACCCATACCTTCATTCCTGATGGGTCTGCGCCCTTTGTCACCCTGCCTGGATTAGGCTGTTGTAGTTTCTCATGGACTTTCATCTCAGGGCATGGAGGCACTAAGAAACCCCCTAAAGGATGGGGTTATGTCCTGCACTCCAGACTTAATCTTTCTTACCTCCACTATGGAGAGGCTTTTCAATTTCCTATTGGTAATCTGGATCTAACATCCCTCCTGTTATTCCTTTCTTAGCCTGTTAGTTTAAGAGCATTAGAAGCACAAAGTGAGCATGGGGAAGTCTGAGCTTCCAGTTCAATGGAATGTTTGTTGTGACTACCAGGTAGGAGCATTCCCCCATCTTGAATCAAAACTTCTAGGCCAAAAGAACTTAGAATTGTAAAAACAGGAAGCAAAACTTTACTAGTAGGTCACTACGGGTGACCCTTTGATTCCTGAACCCATGGATCCTGGCTATAGGAGAAATAGTACCACATATTGGACACTGATTCAAATTATATACTGCCCCAGCCCTCCATGTTGCTGCCACCTAATTGGTGCTATAACTGTGTCTTCAAAAGGTCTTTCCATCTTTCTATTAGGCCAGACTGCTTCAGGATGGTGGGGAATGGGAACATGATAAGACCAGTAGAGTCCATGACTGTGGGCTCACTGTCACACTTCTCTGGCTATAAAGTGAGTTCCCTGGTCAGAAGCAATACTGTGTGGAATACCATAATGGTAGATAAGGCATTCTGTAAATCCACAGATGACGGTTTTGGCAGAAGCATTACATGCAGGAAAGGCAAATCCACAACCAGAATTAAGTATCTCCTCCATTAAGGACAAAACATCCTTTCCCTGGAGAAAGTGGTCCAATGTAGTCAACCTGCCGCCAGACTGCTGGTTGGTCACCCCAGGGGAATGGTGCCATATCTGATGCTCAATATTGGTCTCTTCTGTTGGCATATCTGGCACTCAGCACCAGCAGCAGTAACCAGGTCAGCCTTAGCAAGAAGTCCATGTTGTTGAGCCCATCATAACATCCATCTCTGCCACCATGGCCACTATGTTCATGGACCACTTGGGCAATGACAAGAATGGCTGGGGAAAGAGGCTGATGGTCCACAAAATGAGTCATCCTATCTACTTGATTGTTGAACTCAACAGAAGTCACCTTTTGATGAGCATTTACAGAGACACAAGTATCTTTACATCCTTTGCCCATTTGGAGAGATCTCCCACTTCTTCCCAAGTGGGTCTTTCTCCCCGATTTGTCAATCCTACTCCTTCCAATCTCTGACCATCCAGTCAATCCATTGGCTACAGCCCATGAGTCAGTGATCAGTTTTACATCTGGCCATTTCTTCTTCCAAACAAACTCTAATACCATGGCCTACTGTGAAGATTTCCCCTCACCGGTATCATTCAGAGTTGTCCCAGAAAGGGGCTGTAATGCTGCAGCTGTCCACTGCTGGGTGGTGCCTACATAATGCGCAGAACCACCAGTAAGTCAGGCCCTAGTCTTCTCTTCCTCAATTAAACAATCATAGGGCACACTCCATGAGGCTGTAGGTGCATGTGTGGCAGTAGATGGCATTGTAAGTAACAGGGTAAAACCATATGCATTTGGGCAACTTCTTCATATAACTCCATTGTGCCTTCAGGACCTGTTTAGGCCTGATTATATACATAGCACGTCCATTTGATAATAGATTGCTGCTTTATAACTTAGCAAGTCAGATAACACCCAATTCATGATTGGCAGTTCAGGTCACATGGTAACTTAGTAGCCCATTATCAAACCTTCAGTTTCCAATAAGGCCCAATAGCAGGCCAAGAGCTGTCTGTCAAACAGAGAATATTTGTTTACAGATGATGATATAGCCTTGCTCCAAAATCCCAAAGGTATCCCCTGTGATTCAGCTATCTGGGCCTGCCAAAGGTCCAAATAGTATCCCTACCAGCAGCTGACACCTGAAGTACCTTCAAGTCTGCTGGATCATATAGTTAAAATGGTAGAGCAGCCTGGACCTGGTGAAGAGCCTTCTCCTGTTCCAGACACCACACAAACCTAGCAGCTCTCCAAATCACCTAGTGTACGGGATGGAATAACACACCCAAGTGAGGAATGTACTGTCTCCAGATTCCAAATTATCCCACTAAACATTGTGCTTCTTTCTCGGTGGTGGGGGAGGCCAGGTCAATAAGTTATCCTTCACTCTGCACGCCCCACACTACTGGACTCCTAAGAATTTCACTGAGGCTATGACATAGGGCAGGAGAGTTAATATATCCCCCAAACATTACTGTAAAGGTGTACTGCTGGCTTTGCTTCTGGTGGTCCTTGTAGACAGTTCCTGTGAAACAAAGCATTTGCTGGATCATAGCTGCATACCATGTACCAGATGTGTTAATCTGTTCAAGTAAAGACAATGCATCTGGTACAGCAGCTACAATCAGGGTCACCACCTGATTGAGTTTTCAATAGTCAACTGTCATTCTCCATAATCCATCTGTCTTCTGCACTGGCCAGATAGGAAGGAGAGTTGAAGGAAGACGTGGTGGGAACCACCAACCCCTGCACTTTTTAATTCCTTGATGATGGCACTAATTTCTGTAACTCCTCCAAAGATATGCTACTGGTTTTGATTCATTCTTTTCTTTGAAAGAGGCAACTCTAAAAGCTTCCATTTAGCCTTTCCAACCATAACAGTCATCACTCCACAGTTCAGGGACCAATTGTGAAAATTCTGCCAACTTCTAAGTATATCTATCTCAATTACGTATTCTCAAACTGGAGATATAACCACAGGATGAGTTTGGGGACCCACTGGACCTACTATGAGTCACCCAACAGCCAAAACTCCATTAATCACTTGGTCTCTATAAGCTCCTACTTTAACTGGAGGGCCACAATGTTTCTTGGGATCTCCCAGAATCAGCATCAATTCAGAACCAGCAACTAATAGACCCCAGAAAGCCTGATTGTTTCCTTTACCCCAGTGTACAGTTATCCTGAAAAAGGTACCTCTGGGAAAACGCTAACAGTAAAACTTTTACATGTCTTATCAAGGTCCTTCCTCAGGGACCTTGGCCATCCATTCAAAGTGTTCTGTGTCTGCAAATGCACTCAAGTTGGAAATTGATCCACTCACTGAGATTGTCTACTGCAATGATCTGATGTGGCCTTTCTTTCATTTGTTTGTGACTTTTTCTGCTTATACAGATCAAACAGAAATGCAGTAGGCGTTTTATCTATTTCAGGTCTGGAAACACCATGACAAAAGTCAGTACCAAAATTCTGTATGAATCATGCCACCATAAAAATCACCTTGCCTGTGCTGAGCATTACAGGTCAGGTCATTATGAACATTGTTTTGTCTATGCTGCCCATTGCAATAAGTTTAATCACCTTGCCTCTGGCAATTCAATGTTGCCACCTGGCCCCTGCCTACATCTAGGCCCAGTTAAATTCACGGCATTTAATCCATCCAATTGAGGTCCAGCATCTCCAACCCTAAGGTCTGGCACTAGGAAAGGGGTAACAACAAAGCTCTTCAAATGTCTCACTATTTTGTGTCTTATTGGATCCATGACTTCTGGGTTTTACAGAGTGTACCTACTCTAGCACTGCAATTTAAAAACGCCTTCATCAACACTAAGCCAAGGGATACCCGGCATTTCCAACCTCTTTTCATTAGGCCATCTTTTAATAAATGCTTCAGCCAAACAATTGCAACCTTTTGATATCTTTTTTAACTGTGCAAGCCTCCATATCAAATCAAGAATCTCCACTCAGAGGGCAGATATCAATAAACTCAGCCTGATCCAGTATTAGTTCCTTCCTCCATTATCCCACACCCTTAAAGTCCATTCCCACACCTATTCTCCAGACTTCTGTCTGAATGAATTAACTTAAATCATTAAGCTCCTTAGTAGTGTAGTGTAATTCCTCACGAACTACACTTTCTACCTTCTTTCCTGGAGCCTGCTTTGCCTTGAGTGTGGTTATATGTCTAGAGGCAACTATTAGTAGGCCTATAGTCTTGCCTGGCATTTTCTTCAGAGAAAGTCATTATTGGTTTAGCAGACACTGAAGGATTAATTTCCTTGAGTGAAAAGGGCAATATTTCAAGGGGCAGGGCTCAGGATACTACTTCCTCAGGTGAGACAAGCCCTCGAGAATCTGAAGGTTCAAACTTCTCAGCTTCAGGAGGGCCCTCCCACACATCCCCATCCCAAGTTAAGGGATCCCATGCTTTACCAATTAATGCTCTTACTTTAACCTCTGACACCCTCTGAGGTTGGGACTTGAATTTTCAGCCAACGTTATAATGAGACTTCAGTTTGATTTTCAGCAACTCAAGCTCTGGCTGCTGGAAGGAAGATTTGTCTTTTAGGGTACACTTAGAAACCTTTAGACTGTTATTTGAATCTGGAGCAAGTCAGTTTTATAACTACGTGCATTGCTGTCCTTCAACGTATTCTAAAGTTGGTTAATTTTATCATGTAGCTCATTCTTATCCTTTATCGATTCATCCGGACATGCTAAGAGCAACCAAGCAGCACCATCACTTTCCTGATTTTCCTCCAAACTGTCAAAAATTTCATATACAGGGTTTCTTTGTATAACCCTGGCTGTCCTGAACTCACTTTGTAGACTAGGCTGGCCTTGAACTCATAGAGATCCATCTGCCTCTACCTCCCCAAGTGCTGGGATTACAGGCATACACCACTGAGCCTAGCTGAAGGAAAGAAACCATTTTTTAAGCACTAAGTGTCAGAAGAAAAGGCCAATGCAAGAAACATCCTTGAACTATCTTTCAACTCCCACCTCTCACCCTCACACTGTCCAGGAAGCTCCAGTGATTATCCCTACATTAAGAGGCTCAGCCCTTCCTGGCTCCTACTCCCTGAAGAGCATGTCCAGTTCTACCAAGGTGTTCAGCAGCTCCCCTGGAATTCCATGAGGATTCATTGATTGTGCTGCTCTATAAAACATGGTCAGGTCCATCACAGCAACAACCTAATTTTTGTACTAGGTACCTTTCTATTGCTATGGTAACAATACCATGCACAAAACATTTTAAGAAAGAGTTTATTTGGCTAATGGTTCCAGATGGATGGTCTGTCAGGACAAGGAAGGCATGGCATGGTAGCAAGAGCAGGAAGCTGAAAAAGCACATCTCAACCTCACATAGGAGGAAACAGGGAAAGAATAAGATATAGAATGTCCTGATTAGTTTTTGTCAATTTGACACAAGCTAGAGTTGTCTAAGAAGAGGAATTTCAAATGGAAAAAAAAATGCCTCCATCAGATTGTCTCTGGACATCTTAAATAGTGAGTGATGTGGGAGGGTCCAGTCCATTGAGTGGTATCACACCTTAGGTCCTAGATAGTGTAAGAAAGCAGGCTGAGTGAGCCAGTATGTAGCATTTCTCCATGGTCTCTGCTTCAGTTTCTACCTCCAGCTTCCTGTCTTGAGTTCCTGCCCTAACTTCCTTCAATGATAGACTGTGATACAGAACTGTGAGCAATATAAACCTTTCCTCTCCAACTTACTTTTGGTCATAGTATTTTATCACAGCAATTGAAACCTGAAGACTTAGGGCCAGCCTATAAATCCTCAAAACCTACTCTCTGTGATACACTTCCCGCGAAAAGGCCTACTTCATAAAGGTTCCATAACGTCTCCAAATAATGTGACTAACTGGAGACCAAGTGCCCCAATACAAGAGCCTGTAAGGCATCTTTCACCCCTATTTTTCTTCATTAAAAGAAGCTTCTAGAAAGTCAAGACTTTGACTGATGCCAGAAGTAGTCAAAAAGGCCACAGCCCTGACCCAAGACTAAGACCATTTGTGGAGCAGTAATGAGACATGCTCACATCAGTTGAATTCAAGTAGCCTCATGACACTGAAACTTCTACAGTTTAGTACTTCTTAGCAGGATTAAGGAATCCTGTCTATGTGCCAATGGGCCAATTCCTCAAAAGCACAAGTAACATGAATCACCCAAAATGAAATGTTTACTACCCCATAATAATCATGGAAACTGAACTTAGATCTAAAAGCCTTCTGAAAAAAAATCTCCTAGCCCATACTATTTCATCAGAAAATTCTATCAAATGACTAAAGAATTAAAGCTAGCTCTACACAAGGTCTTCTAAAAAAACAGATGATGAATGGAAACACTTCTCAATTTTTTTGATGAAGCTAGTATTACCTTAATGCAGAAATGAGAAAAGCACTATAAAGAAACACACACACACACACAAAAAAAAAAAACCTTGAAGAAGCATTAGAAAGAAAGCCAATGATATTAAAAATTGTTTTAATCAAGGACACAAAGCTGGTTAAATAGTCAATAATCAATCAGTACAATACACAATACTAAAAGGTCCAAGAAAAATAAGCACACAATCATACATAGCCACAGACATACAAAAATGGCTTTTGAAAACAATCCATTACTTGCTGTGACCATGTTTCTTGACTGTCAGCCTGACAGAAGCAACTAGGAGATTTGTAGACTAGAGCATGGTGCCTCTCATCATGTCCACAGGAGAGTTCCAGAAGAACTGACTCCTGGGAAGGCCTGCCCAGACTGAGGGCAGGACTATCCCATAGGCCGAGCGCCTATTTGGAATGAAAGCAAAAGGGAGAAAGCCCACAGTGGTGGCCATTCCCTCCCTCTACTTCTTCACTGCTACAAGCTGAGCAGCTCTGCTTCACCCACCCTTCCACCATAATGCAATGCACAGCACAGGCCCAGAAACATGGAGCCAGACTCCACGGACTGAAACCTCTGGAGCTATGAGCCAAGATAGAGAGATCTGCCGACCTTAAATAGTTCTTGTCAGACATTGTTGTTACAATGAAAAACATGTTGTCTGGCAAACTGCGCCTTCTTGAAAATAGAAAAAAGGCCGGGGGAATTATTAGACCATAAGCAATTAGAAACAACCTATGGAAATATTTGGGAAGGGTTAGAAAGTCCAGCCTTGTTGGAGAAGGTGTTTCACTGCGGGGTTTTGAGGTTTCAAAAGACTGCACCGTTCCCAGTGTGCGATCTCTCTTTGCCTCCTGCCTCTGTAGATCTGGACGTGAGCGCTCAGCTGTTCTCGTCACCCTGCCTTTGCTGTGCCACCATGGACTCTTGACCCTCTGAAACTACAAGCCCGTCAAACGTTTTCTTTATAGCTTACCTTGGTCATGTTGTTTGGTCACAGCAACGGAAAAGTAACAAGAGACACTGGGTATAGAAACCCTGAAACATTGTGCTAATTTAAAAAATAAAATAAATGCCATCCACAAATGACCAGATAGAGATGTGCAAGATGATATGTAATCCCAGCAGTTTGGAACCTGACGTAGACGGCTAACCATGAGTTCTAGGCTAGCCTGGGCCACACCGAGAGAGAGAGAGAGAGAGAGAGAGAGAGAGAGAGAGAGAGAGAGAGAGAGAGAGAGAGCCTGCTTTAGCCTCCCAAGTGCTAGAACCACTGGTATGTATCACTGCACGTGGCCCTGCACAGTATTAGTTTCTGAAAGGAAGTACGTTAGGGAGGAAGAGTAACAGACATTTTCAAACTTTGTACATATAGGCAATTACTCATTTCCTTGTTAATTTGTTTATAAATTATAAATTTGTTTATAGTACGGTAGGCGGAATGACTTTCAAAGTATATTCACATCCTATAAGGATATCCCTTCTCATCACTTTTATTCAACAGTGTCTGAGATTATAGCCAGAGAAATAAGGCAAGAGAAACAAAAAGGACACAAATACAAAAAAAAGTTGAATTATTCCTACTTGCAAATATGATTTTATAGTTGAGAGACCCTAAAGACTCCATAAACCTAGAACTGTGCAAATATATAAGGACCCAAAATAAGCTGGAGGTGGAAGTAGTACCTATAAGCACATCATTTGAGAGCTGGGGGCAAAAGGGAGCAAGATCAACTTCAGGTACATAGAGAATCCAGAACTAGCCTCATATTGGCTTGTAATCCTAGCACATGATAAACTCAGGCAGAACAGCCTTGTATTTGAAGCCAGCTATGTGACAAGTTCCAGGCCAGCCTGGGCTACAGTGAGACCTTGTCTCAAAATAAAAAAAAAAAATTTAAAACTCAGTAAGTAAGCAAATAAGCAGAAAAGAAAGGTAATCATACCACTCCATATCTTGGTTAGGATTTCTACTGCTGTTGTAAAACACCAAGAGCAAAAGCAATAAGGGGGAACTTACAGGCTTACAAGCTTCTGTCACAGAACGGCACTGAGTTTTGAAGGGCAGGGCAGGAACTCACGGCAGGAACTGAGGCTATGGAGACATAAACGCTGCTTACTGGCGGGCAAGCCTTCCCATGGCTTGCTCAGCCTGCTTTCTTATACAACTTAGAACTATCTGCCCAGGGGTAGCACCACCTCCAGAAGGCTGGGCCCTTCCACATCAATTATTAACCAAAAATATGACCCACAGACTTGCCTAGGGGCAATCTGCTGGAGGCATTTTCTCATCTGAGGTTCCTCTTCCCAGGGAACTCTAATCCTCAAGTTGACAGAAAAGAACAACCAGGACCACAGACTTAGTGTTCTTGTTAAATCCTTACTGCCCACAGCATAACATCACTCTTAGCTGAGAATTCACAACCTGTACCTGACTTTTCCTGTTTCTCCTCATGGAAGGATACACACAGTCTCTCATTTACCCTGCCTCTACAGTTTCCGGGTCTCCTTTTACTCTGTTTAGCTCCCTTCCCCACTTAGCCAGGCCAGTCCCGGCACATGTTCCCACAGTCTCTGTACCGACCACTATTACACCTGAGGGCTTAGCACACTCTAAGTTAATAATCTATTCCTCCAGCTAGTCTTCAAATAGGACTTGCCTTTCCTTGAACTCAAGAATTAGTTAGAAATTAATTTTACATTCCAAAAGGCAGAAAGATTTCAGAAAGAGTTGATAAAATAATGAATGTCATGGGCACTTCTATACATGTCATTTTTTTTCTATAAAGGCTGAGAAAATTATTAGTCTATCTTAACAATAAACTATACTAAAACCAGTTTGTTTTAATTCATCCATTAAATTATTCTCTCAAAGAATTAAATTGGGGCTGGGAAGATGGCTCACCACACACGCATGAGGACCTGAGTTCAGATCCTTGGCACTCACATGGAATTCCAGGTTGGGCAGCAAGTGTATGTATGTAATCCAAGCACTAGGAGGCAAAATCAGAGGGTGTCAGGGGCTTGGTAGGTCAAAAGAAAACAAAAAACAAACAAACAAACAAAAGGCCATCTAGTCAACCACTGAGCACTGATTCAGTAAGAGACCCTTTTCTCAAAAAATAAAGCTTTACGTGTACATGTGTAGGGTCTTACCCACACACAAACCAACACAAACCAAAGAATTGAATACAAAGTTATTGATTTGTTTCCTAGTAGACATTAGTTACAATTCTTTGTTTTAAAATAGTTTCAAAAATAATAGACATCAAAGCTGGACAGGAAAGCACATTTTTATAGCCCTAACACTCAGGGGCTGAGTGTCTAGGATTGCATAGAATCTGAAGCTAGCATGGATTACAGATTAAGCTCCAGACCAACCTGCACTGCAGACGAGATTGCTGTCTTCAAAACAAACTACAATAAATGTACTACTTAACCAAAGTGATTGTAGCCACCGCCACACAACTAACGATGCCAGAAAATGACTCATCGTGGTTTTTACAACTAAAAGACCTTGAAGTCAGTGCACCCATTCTCCTTACACATGATACACCTGTTGAATAGTGAAGGTATGAAGAACATAGGATCCAGGCCTTGTGGTGCAGGATTGTAAGCTCAGCTGTTTGGATGGCAAAGGCAAGAAGATCACAAGTTCAAGATTTTCCTGGGCTAAAGAATGAGTTCAAGGCTAATCTTGGCAACTCAGTAAGACCCTGTCTCAAAATAGAAATAGAAAAGGGGCTGGGAATAGTTCAGTGACAGAGCACTTACTCAGATGTGCAAGCCCCTGCATTCAATCCCCAGTAAAAGAAAGAAAGCAAATTGGGGTGAGGGCCACAAGCTTTTAGGGCAGGGACTTAAACTTCACAGTGGTCCAGTTTCCTCATCTGTTAAAGTAGCCACTCTATACTGGTGTAGGCTGAGTGAGCCGACACTTATAAGGCCCTTGACACACCACCATGTAGAGTAGCGTGCACTAATAAATGTCTAGCACATGCCTTTAATCCCAACATTTGAGGAGGGAGAGACAGGCAGATCTCTGTGAGTTCAAGGCCAGACTGGTAAACAAAGCAAGTCCAGAACAGCCACAGTTACACAAAGAAAGCCAGTATCCAAAAACAGAAACAAAAACAACAAACAAAAAAAAACAAACAAAAAGGCTGCTTAGTGAAGAAATGCCATCTCCATTCACAAACAAAGCAAAGCACTCCAAAGAAGTTACATAATCACAGTATTTTTAGAAGCAACCTGGTTACCACTACACATAACCTCAAACCCAGACCAAACTGACCCTATTTCCCCAGACACAGTTTGGAAGAGTCCCTTCCTGTACATCTGCAGCAGCCAGCCTTTAGACCTGGTAGGAAGAGGGATCCCCAACATTTGCTCAACTTAATACCATATGGAAATCATAGTGCCAGCTATACCCTGGGCATTCCTGAGGCAGTGGCTATTGATGACTGGAGCTAAGTGCTCCTGTGAGTTTTCTGGTTTTTTGTTGTTTGTTTGTTTGTTACCAGCTCAAACCTACACAAGTTTAAGGGCTGGAGCAATAGCTCAATGGTTAAAAGCGCTTGCTGCACTTTCAGGGCACCAGGGTTGGGATCCCAACATACAGGTTAAGTGACTCAAAAAACACCCGTACTTGCAGCCCAAGGAGTTCTCCACATTGCATAGTGCATATAAAATCTCAAAGCCTCACATATACAAACAAAAATAATGTTCTTAACAATATGCAAATTTTGCAAAGACTTTCATCAAAACATTTTGAAAAGTAGCCCAACTATTTTAACTTTTTGTGACAAAAGTGGGTTTTGTTTTGTTTTGGTTTTGGTTTTTGCCGAAATACGTGATAAATATGAACGGGAAGCATTTTGTCTTGGTAATGCCTTTACCGACTTCTTTTTCAATACTTTTCTTGGAATGAAACTGAACGCAAAACTCTTTATTTGTCAACATCCATTCAGAGCACACTGAATACAGCAAGTGAACTTCCAAGGCATTTAAGCCTTCAGGCAAGATCCAAGGAACAAACACCTTATGTCATTATTGCTCCGGGTCAAACATAATCTTATGTTAAGGTACAACCTGAAAGATAAACCTGCAAGCTGGGCGTGGCGAAGCTCGCCTATTACCACACCAGTAAGAAGGCAGAGGGAAGGAGGACGAGTTACAAGGCCAGTCTTTAGCAAGAGCCTGTCTCAAAACAAGGGAAGCGTGGCTCGCCGTCAACCTCCAGTGTGACCTACCTTTTCTTCTGTGGCACTGCCACCTAGATCTAGGGCACACCTCTGTCACCCGCAAAAAACAGGCAGGCTTAGGCCCTGGAAAACTCTCTTGTGGTCTTTGCACGTGGCGACCCCTGGGAAGCTCTGTGCACGTCGGATCTGGGCCCTGGCACACCTTAGGCGGTTTGGGAGGGGGTGGGGAGGGATGGACCCAGCATCTCCCGGCGCTGCCAAGACCTGATGTGGACAGGAAGGTGCCCCTCGCCCCACAGCCCGCCGGGCCCCGGAGGCCTCCGCCTCCCTAGAGTGCTCGCCCTAGCCCTCCGCCCAACGCCGGCGAGTGACAGCCCCAACCCCCAGGGCCCGGCCGAGGAGGCCCGCGCCGGGCAGAGCGGCCGCGCCGCGGCTCCCCAGCGCCCACTCGGGGACTCCCCTGGCCGCCGCCATGTTCCCCGCGCCGAAACCCGCACCTGACGCCGCGGGCCGCGCACCTGGGCCACGCCGGGGGAGACGCGCGACGTCGCGGGGACGCTGGGGCGACACTGCGCCTCCACGGGGGTCACAACCTGCGAGCGGAACCCGCCGCTAATTCATCCAGAAGCGGGGAGGTGTCGAGCCCGTCGCCTTAGTAATGCGTCCCGCCAGGCTCCACCCTGATTGGCTGCGGGCGCTGTGGCGCAAGGCGTCCCCGGCTGCTTGGGAAGCCCTTGTGCTGGGCGCTCCGCCCCTGCTCCGCAGCCCGGAGAGACCCCGGGCGTCGTCCAGGCTCCTTTAAAGGGGCGGTGCCTAGAAGAGCCCGTTCCTGCTGGGAACAGGTAGAAAGCCTGCCGGGGTGGAGGAGCGTGAATCCAGACCTGGAGCTCAGCGGGCGTCTCCGGGAAAACTGATAGCTGCGTCGGGAGGTGGTAGCGACTCTAGAGCAAGCACTTGCAAGCCTGTTCTTGCAAATCAAAGAGCAAATTAACATCCAGCCATTTCCACAGCCCAAGTTCCTGATGGTGCAAAACTAAAGGGACCTTCAACCTCTGAGGATGCCTAATGGTAAATAGAACAAACTAGCATACAGCCAGTTCTAGAACCCGGGTCCTGATGGTGTAAAACTTAATTCACCTTCAACCCCCGAGGTTGCTTAATGGAAAACAAATCAGAGAGACTAATTTACAAGCCTTTTTTTTCCCCCTCAAGTCAAAGAGCAAATACACAGTCGATGGTAACACAACTGTTGGCTAACAGTGTTTTTCTCAACTTTCCCTCCCTTGGTTTTTTATTTGTTTGTTTTTGTTGCAGCACACTCTTATTGAAAGATCTTTGTGCCTTTCTACTGTGTTGAGTATGACCTCAAACCTACCAGACTAAGCTCCTGGATGATAGAAACTGTGGTTAATTTAACCTCTTTGGTTTCCCCTGCACAATGCCTTCCTTTTGGCTTTTAACAAATAATAGAAACCTTTAAAAATAATAAACATCCACACATTGCCCACAGAATCGTTCGACAGCCCTTCGTGTATGTTTATAGATTTAATTTGTTTATTTAACGTGGAACAGAGAATCTTGGGGGGGGGGGTTGTTGTTGTTGTTTTGTTTTGTTTTGTTGTTTTTAAGTACAGGGTAGCCTTGTGTGGCAGTACATGCCTGTAACCCCAGCACCCCGTAACGCAGAATCAGGAGCATTGCTTCAGGAAGACTCTGAGTTTTAAAAAAGGTACCCAGTTGGGCGCAGAGGGACACACCCCTTTAATCAATCACAGCACTCAGGGAGGCAGAGGCAGGCTGGTCGCTGTGATTTAGAGGCCAACCTGGTCCAGGACAACCAAGGCTACACTGAGGAATACATTCCCGAAGAAACCAAAGAAAGAAAGAGAGAGAAAAAGAAAAGAGAGAAATCAAGAAGGAAGGAAGAAATGCAAGGTACCTTTCCTGCAGAGATTCAGCATTACATGGCTTTTACTTTTGTTCAATATTTAAGTATTTGAGATATGCCAAAATTGTACTAGAAAATGAAAAATACAACAAAGGAAAACACCTGCACAAAAATGCAATTATGGGGCTGGAGAGATGGGCTCAGTGGTTAGCAGCACTGGGCGCTCTTCCAGTGGTCCCAGGTTCAATTCCCAGCACGCACAAGGCAGCTCACAACTGTCTGTAACGCTAGTTCCAAGGGATCTGACACCCTCACACAGACACAAATGCAGGTGAAAACACCGGTGCACATAAAATTGAAAAATAAATAATTGTTTAAAATGCAATTATCCCTATGAGGTCGGACAGACCTTATTTTTGTCTCTATAATCGGAGTTCTGGACATTCTTAACTTTTTTTAGGGCTTGCCATTGTTTCAGACCGAATGTCCCAATCCTCCAGAACCTGTCAGGGATGTACTGTGACTTCTCTGAGGACCTGAGGAGACTATACGTAGCCTTTTCTCAGCTGGAGAATCCTCTTGTGTTCTAACTGGAGATTAAGAGACAGTAGTGAAAGGAGGAGGGGTACTTAGAATTCTGGGATAGCCCCATCAACTTAGATCCTTTAACCAATATTTCTCAAGAAAGAAAAAAAAAAAAAAAAAGGTCAGGTGGTTATGGCACACACCTTGAGTCCCAGCACTCAGGAGGCAAAGACAGGCAGATCTCTCTGAGTTTGAAGCCAGCCGGCTCTACAGAGAGAGTTCCAGAACAGCCAGGCTACACGTAGAAATCCTGTCTTTGAGAAAAAAAAAAAAAAGTAAGATGCTTTGGAAAAGGGCTAAAGAAAGAAATGTGTGTTCTCATGGACAGAAGTCTCTCCTTCAGTTCTTGCAGTCTGTCTAAGAATGGGTTCAGGTCTTGAAATTGGGCAACAGATTACAATTTTCCCTTGTGGTGATGTCTGACACCACTCCTTTACTTACCCCTGATCTCTTGAGACTATGTATTATATAGTACCCTTACTGTCTGCCCACATACCTCCTGCATGTATGTATGTATGTATGTATGTATGTATGTATGTATTTATATTTAATGCTATGTTCCCTCAGTCATTTTCATAAGGTCAGGTCAAGACCCCTGGCTGCCACTTAGACCTTGCTATCCATTGTGGTAATTAGATTGTCACTGCTTCTCATGGTTGTGTCGCTATTCTGGTATCTCTCATTCCCGATGTTACTACTAAAGGCTCCTGTCTTAGAACGACATTCCCATTAGCCTTGTCCTGCTTCAGAAGACACTGAGCTTCTCAGTGATGCTGTTGCTCCCAGGGTGAGGATCCCTCATCTCCTTGATAAGCAAAGTCATCCAGGCCCTTACAGGGGGACAGGGGAAGCCAGAAATTCTTCTAATCACTTGGCCAATGCATTTGAAGCATCTCTAATTTTTTTCATACCTACATCTCATTCATTATACCATGAATGAGAGTTCTGGCATCTCTCATTTAATGTGGCCATTTGCTTCCCAGCAGTATGTTAGAATTGGCTCACAGAGCTCTGACCATGGCCAAAACAAACAAACAAAAAAACCAGCACACTACTTTCCATTTTTTATTGTCAGATCAAGATGAGATTTGACAAAGTTAAAGAGGCCTGTTGAATCTCAGGATTAAAGGATCTCAAGAAAACCTCACCCCAAGGCTCAAGGTTCTGCTGTTTCTGTGTCAGTGGCCCAACTTTGGCTGTGGAAAGATACCAAAGATGAGAATCTAGCCAGCTCTAAATTTCTGGGGCTGCACCTAGTCTTCAGTTAGATTGCAATTAATAAAAATCTTTTAAAATTCTACTGAACAAGTCTTCTGACTCAAACATATTCCTTGCTTAAGAAAAGCCATCCATCTCCAAGTCCTTTCAGTATTTTCTTCAAACCTGTCAGTCACCAAAGACTGGATCAGCTAATGTACTTTGTTTTCCTGCACCCTTCCCTTGTTTACCAAAGTCATCTGCCACACTATCCCAGGTACCATTAATATTCCAGTAACTAGCCATGGGATTTGCTTTCTGTTGCCTAGCAATGGGACTTGTCCTCATTACCTTCCTGTCCTCTTGAGAATCCCATCTTTAGTCAGCTTCTTAGGAATACCTCCTGCTGGTGGCTTCCTAGAAATAGGGGCTGAAGAAGAGATCCATTTACAGAACTCTTGCTCTGAAAAGAAGGTGGGGTGAAAGAAACAGAATACCGAATGAGAGAGGAAAACAAGCAACAATGTGGTCTCAGCTGGAGGCTTTATCCAGAACCCATGTGAACTCTGAAGCAGAAAATACTCTACGCCTTGATGCAAAGTTGTTGATTCTCTTGTGTTCCATTCCTGTATTGGTCAGTCATCAAGAACAGGTGACCTGAAGATGTGATACAGAACCAGCACAGCAAGGCAGCTCACACTTCTGAAGGGTGTCCTCTAGAGAAGAGAGGCCATTAGCAACCAAAGCTCAGAGAAGCAGAAGGATGGGTACCCCATATTGCAACAACCATGACAGCATCTACTGCAGACGCGTAAGGCACACAAAGTCAGCCGCAGCTTCTTGAAGTCATCCGTATATGACTGCGCATGCCTGGGAATCTCTGGAAAGTCACAAGAGAAACTCCAGCAACAGTTGCTTCTGGGTAGCAGAACTGATACCAGCAAACTGCTGTGTCTGTATTCCCTATTCTATAACTAGAATTTTATCCAGGTATATGTCTTGCCTTTTTAATTTTGATGTAGGGAAAAAAAAAACCCTTTTCTCTAACCATAATTTATAGGATATTAATCTACTCTGCTGCCCAGAAGGATAATTTCTCCCCAGTTTTAAATCTTTCTTGATTTCCTACAATACAATATACAGCTTATAAATGGCTCAACCTCATGAGCCATTAATTTAATAGGCACATTTAATAGGGCACACTCTGAAATGCTTAGAGAAACAGGATCACAAGCAGTAAACATCACATCCTAGTTCTTATTGTACTTTTGTTACTATTAAATACCTATATGGCCATGCAATTGCTTCTTCTTCTTCCAAATATGATAGTAATAAGGTAGAATATGTGCTCAGTAATAGACTTTAGACACGGGCCAAGTGAGTTGCTGCCAACAAAATTAGAACAACTCTTTTCATTGGTAACATGTAGAACAAACAGCTTGCAGAGGCCAGGGACACTGAACTGAAAGCCTAGAGCAACCACTTCTGCAGCCCACAGCATCCCTGGTTCAACCAGCATTTGGAACAGGATGCTTTGATTTCCTGAGAGGCAAGCTTTCACTGCTTCACAGGCCCCGCTATTTTCTATTCTATTCTATTCTATTCTATTCTATTCTATTCTATTCTATTCTATTCTATTCTATTCTATTCTATTCTATTCTATTCTATTCTATTCTATTCTATTCTATTCTATTCTACCCAGCTGGCTTCTCCATAATGTCTGGTCTACTGTCTCTGGAAGGATCAAGCATAGGAGGCACACAGGAACAGCAGGGTGTGCATTCCCTTGCTCCCTCCCTGGAGAGTGGGGTGAGGCAGTGGTTCCCTGTGTACCTAAGCCATAGCTCCATATCTAAGGATTTTCTCTCCAGTATTCTAGAGACCACTCCCTCTGCTTGTCTTTTGAAACAAGGCCCAAATGCAGGACTGGCTTAGCCCTTTATATTTGGTCTCAAGGCGCTTAAATATCTCCTGTTAATTTCCTTTAATGTTAATTGCTTCTTCTTCACTTCTTCTCTTCTCACCTTCCCTTCCTTCTTACCGACCTCTCTCAGTCTCTCCTTCCTTCATTTTTTTTCTTTTGTCTTCTTCTTCTCTCTCCCCTTCCTCCTTCCCACCCTCTCTCCTTTTTTCCTAGGAATCTAACGGACGGTACCTAAGTCTCTTCTGCTCTCTTCATTTATCCCTTCTTGCATGATTGATTTCTCGACAGAACCTTGGCTGATACTTTGATAAACTGCTAATTTATTTGGGCTAAATGGGTGAAAAGGTCACTCATCCAACGCAGACACAACCATTCCTCTTGCTCCTCAGTGCAGACCCTCTGTGTCTGTAAGGAAGTCCTCAGGGATGAGTAGCAAGCCCAACTCACAGTGCCTTAAACTACAAGGACATTGATTATTATTCAAAGTATATAATACAGAATTGCTTCTGTAACTCAAGGATGCCCCAGATTCCTTCATCCTGCTTAGCTTCCCACAGCTCCAAGGCTCACAGTTAACACAGGAAACAAGAAACAAGGAAGAGGTGTTCTCTGTGGGAGGCTTTTGTTTGGTTTCTGCTTTTGTTTTGTTTTGTTTTCTTAAGACAGTTTCTTGCTAAATAAAGCTAACCTTGAATTTGAACTCCTTCTGCTTCTGCCTTCCTATACTGAGATTACAGGCTGGACTCACCACTTGCCTGATGATTTATATTTTCACATGGGGCCAGAGGCCTAACCGAACTTCCCCAACAAATGTCCCTTTTTGCCCAATTATCTAAAACACACATTTATTCATAAAGATGTGGAAAGTAAGTATCCAACCTTCTAAACTCTGTAGTGTAAAGCAGCTAAAGAGAGAAAGGGATTATAATTGCATAGTCAACCTATGTGGCAAGTAAACCAACCCTCAGACCAATTGTCCCACCCTGAGACAGATACATTTTTCTACTGTTCCTATAATTATTACATTTATTTGTTGATTTGTTTATTGGAGGGAGGAACACTCACACTGCCACAGTATGCATGAGGCATGTGGAGGTCAGAAAACAACTTGTAGGAGTCAGGTCTTTCTTCCTACTATGTGTGGGTCCTGGAAATCAAATTCAGGTGGTTAGGCTTGACAGCAAGCATCTTTATATGAGCCAATGGCCTCTCTCGGAGACATTCTTACCCTATCTGCCAAGAGAAGAATCTATTATTTTTCCTTATCATTTCTCCTAACAGTAATAACCTTTAAGACCTATGGCAAGCTCTTCAACTTTTATTAAGTGAGCTCTGATAGCTACCCAATCTGTCTAGGATGGTCAACCATAAATCCATATTAACTATATATTTTATTTTTGTTTTCTGGATACATCTGGAGCCTCAAGATTGGGAAGGGGCTGCTTGTCCCCAATTAGCTAATTTCCAGACAACGAACAACCATCCTAGATAGGAGTCTTTCCTAAGCAAACCAACCATTCTGTAGGTCTTAACTCCAAGCCAATATACTCCTGCTATATTCACCCCAGGGTTAGGTATTTGTATAAACTAACAACATGACAGCCCTAAGGTATGGCTAAGAGGAAGGTTTTCCTTGTAGATATGGGGGAGAGAACAGCCAGAGGCATCTGGTTGAGTCCCGAGTGGAGAGAAAGTTGTAGAATGTACATAGCCAGCAGACTTGACTGGCAGTGAGAGAAAAGAGACAAAGGAAGATCAAAAGATGAAGACACAGAGAAAGGGGCAAAAGAGAGGACTAAGAGAAGAAAACAAACGAGAGAGGAAAGCCAAAATAGCAGGGTTATAAGGACAACGAGAAACTGGAGTGGGAGTGTGAGAGTGGGAAGTTCACGACCTGGAGGGAATTTTGAGGAGGGGAGGAGGAGGGAGAGCTGGGATGCCAGCATGGACTCTGAAATGTATAATGGATGCTTGCAACATGGAGGGAACTGGAGGCCAGCTTGTGCTTTGAAATGCTAATAAGCACCACAGGTCACCATTCGAACCTTCTGCCAATGATAAGAAAAGGACTCCTTTGGTACAGGGGAACTGGATTCACAAGTTCTTGAGGAATGCTGGCTTTTATTTAACCATGAGAATTTGGACCTGACAGTATCCTGTAACAGGACAGCCCTGTACTCCAGAATCCGATGAAGGAGTTGAATTCGGTCTACTCCTAAGTCTCCCACCCTGCTTCACCCATTGTTTCCCATGGAAACTACAGTGGCTTTTGTTCCTATTCTCCTGCTACTTCTGCTTCTGAATTTACCCTGTTGCTTCCCACTGAACCCCCAGATAGCATGTCAAGCACATCTCTAGGGAACCGTGAACTATGAACTGTCTTTTCCAAGGGAGTCACTTCTTCATCTGTTGGCGTCACCATAACTGAGTAATAATATTTACTTCTATTTAATTTGTTTAGATTTATTTATTTTATCTTATGCGTATGAATGTTTTGCCTGCATGTATGCATGTGTGGCAGGTATTCGCCAAAAGAGAATATTGGATCTCCTGGAAATGGAGTTATAGATGGTTGTGAGCCACCACATTGGTGTTGGGAATCAAACCTGACTCCTCTGCAAAAGTAACAAGTACTCTTAACTGCTGAGCTATGTCTTCAGACTCATGATATATATGGGGTTTCTCTGTGTAGCCCTGGCTGTCCTAGAACTAGAATTGTAGAACAGGCTGGTCATAAATTCAAATATCTACCCGCCTCTGCTTCCTAAATGCTGGAATTAAAGGCGTATGCCACCACTGCCTGGTGGCCATGACCTATATTTTGAAGTAAACCCAAGTGGGTTTCTTTACATTTGCTCTCTTTCCCTAGAGAGCAGCTCTGTGGGGTTACTGTTCTTACCTTCTGTATCCTCCCACAGAATAAACCTGAGCTACCTACCATCTTCCCATCAAGCTTAATAAAAAACACGTCTTTCCCTGCCAATGACTAGATGTTATGGTACATACCATACCTTTTAACTACCAGCACCTCGGAGCCTTGAGCAAGGGGATGATGACGCAAATTGGGCTACACTTGAGTTCAAGGCCAGGTTGTCCTACATAGTGAGACCCTGTGCTGCTTAGTTTTCATCAACTAGAGTCAATTAGGAGGAAGGAATCTCAATTGCGGAAATGCCTCCTTCAGATTGGCCTGCGGGCATATCTGTGTAAACACGTTTTGATTGGTAGTTGGTGTGGTGTACGGTCTGGCCTATTGTAGATGACACCATTCCTGATAGTTGGTCCTTGGAAGTATAAAAAGGATAGCCGAACATAAGGCTGGGAGCAAGTGAGCAAGCAGTACCCCTCTATGGGCTCAGCTTTCTGAGCTATGCCTCCCTGTTTCTGCTTTGAGTTCCTGCTTATGGCTTCCCATGATGACAGACTCTTAACTTTATGATGAAATAAACCCTTTCCTCCTCAAGGTGTTCTTTAGCTGTGATGTTTTGTTACAGCATTAGAAAAGAAAACCAATAAAAACCGTGTCTCAGAAAACAAAGAGAGTCAATTTTTTTAATATATATTTTTTTTCATAAAGAAGCATGACAGAGCACATCCTTTCAGGGCTGAGGAGAAATATGCACAAAAACATTAAAAGAAAGAAGTCTATTTGGTATAGACATGTTTAATTATTTAACTTTACCATACCCAAGAAATAATATGTTATCTTCATTTTACAGCTATAATACTAAGGTCAGTGTATTAGTTTCCTATTAATGCTCTAACAAATTCGACACCAACGGGATGGGTTATAACAAAAGTAATGTATCTTGCAGCTCAGACATCCAAATCAAGGGGACTGGGTATGTGAACTACTTTGCATCAGTGGAGCAAAACACTTGACAGAAATGACTTTCATTTTGGCTCACAGCTTCAGTCCACTCTGACAGGGAAGACGTGGCTGAGCTCTCAGCAGCAGGGGTGTGTATTGGAGGCTGTGCACATGGTGGTAGAGGAGAAGGCTCAGAGTAGCAGAAACGAAAGGCCAGGCTGTAACCTTCAAAGCCCTGTGATTTATTTTCAGCTAGGTCCTACCTCCTGAAGTTTTTATAGATGTCCCAAATAGCTAGCAAATGATGAGTAAGGATGGAAAACACTGAGGACAACTCAGATTCAAACCATACCACTGAACTAACAGCAAAGGCTTGGGAGCGCTGCTGCCCTCTGGAGGAGTTGAAAAAGCGGTGGTGGACTCCAGGGCTTGTATTATGGCCCTTCCCTCTGTCCTTCCAGTACTCCCTCCAATCTCTGCTTCTAAATCACAGCCCCTTCTCCTCTGCCATAGTAAAATCTCCCTCTGTCCTACTCTAATAAGGACACTGTGATTACATCAAGGCCCACTGGATAATCCAGGATAATCCCCTCATCTCAAAATCCTTCATTTAATTGCAATTTCAAAGTTTCTTTTGCTGTGTAAAGTAGTGTTCCTAGGTTACAGCACGGTGTCTTGGATGGTTTTGAGGGCCAATCCATGTACCTGATGGGCTGCTCGCCTTCTAGTACAGAAGCAATGCCGTGTCCTTGCCCTTTCCAGCTTCTAGAATCCTCCTGTATTTCTTAAATTTTGACGCCTTTTTCTACCTTCAAAGCTTTGTAGCACCATCAAGTCTCTCAAGAGAACTCCAGTCTTCTGCGTCCGTTATCATGGCTCTTTGTTTAACTCTAATGGCTCTGTGCTTTTATTTATCTTCTAAGTATGTAGAGGAATTTTAATTCAGAACATAGCTGTTTGGGCAAGAGATCACATCCAAAGACCTAGGTCTGTGTGGTCTGGCTGGAATACAGACACACCTTTAATTTCAAGAGACAGAGGCAAGAAAATCTCTGAGTTCATGGCCAGCCTGGTACAGAGCAATTGGTACAGAGCAAGTTCGAGTAAAGAAAAAATTAGGTCCAGTCATGGTGGTACACCCCTTTAATCCCAGTACTCGGGAGACAGAGGCATGCAGATCTCTGGGTTCTAGCCAGTTCCGTTCAGTCAATTTGACTGAGTCAGTGAGTTGAGAGGTAGTGCTATGTAGTTGAGTTTGTGGCTGATAGAATTCAGAGGCAGTTTTTACTGTGAGAGTTTTACAGAGAGAAGTTGAAGAGAGAAAACCCAAACATAGGTGAAAACAGAATGAGCCAGAGAATGAGAAGGATAGCCAAAGTTAGTATGAGACCAAGCAGAACAATTCAGTCAGAGGCTGAGAGTGAAGCCAGTTTGAATCAGCTTGGATTGGAATTTGACCGAGAACAGCTGAGTTGAACTAGCCATCCAGAATTCAGAAAAAACAAGAATGGGTGAGTTCATTCAGCAGTAAGTTTCAGAGGCTGAAACTTCTAGGCCTAGATTAGACTGTATGGAGGCTAGAAGCTTCCAGGACTAGCCCTAGGTTAGCAGATGGAGCCAACAAGCCTCCAGGACAACAATTACAACAGGAGAGTAAAAGTTACTTTTGCATAAAAAGTTACTTTTACATCCAGGGTGTGCCCAGGATCATCTATCTAGGAAAGCCCTTACTGTAAAAATGTTACTTTATATAGTTACTGTAACTGTAAAAGTAATTTTTACTTACTATATAAAGTAACATTTTTACAGTTCTGGAAAATGAGGGCTACATTATCTCTGCTACCACATACATAAGGCAGCTTGGAGGTTTTTGGAGGTAAAGGTGGCAGAATCAGATGGGAAGGTCTACAAAAAAAAAAAAAAAAAAAGCAGGGATTGGTGGTTGTGATTATCTAATTGGATAAGCTTCGTGGGTTCCAAATGTTGACATAGGTCAAAACCTAAATTGCATGCTTTAAATATGTGCAAAGGGTTGAATATCTTTCATATCTCATTAATCTGGTCTTTAAAACTTCATAAGAAAAGAAGCTGGAGGCTTAGACACTTGGGAGCAGTGTAGCCAGCCTGCGTGTGATGCTGACCCCCGTGCCTGACAGATGTTCAACACATGGCCATTTCCTTCCTTTTCCCATTAATATTATGGATCAGCCAGAATTTCTGAAACTGCCAGGATTATGTCCTGTCTTAAAGAAGCTATGAGCTTTAATTCCACCACTCTGGAGGCAGAGGCAGGTGTCTCTCTGAGTACAAGGCCAGGCTGGTCTATGGAGCAAGTTTCAGAATAGCCAAGGCTACATAGAGAAACCCTGTATTGAAAAACAAAACCAAAGAAGAAGCTATGAGTGGCTATTTTCTGAGAGAGAGACAGAGACTGAGTGGAACCAACAGATTACCAAAGACCTCTTGTTGCAAAATTACTGACTGTGTACAAAATCATAACCTCAGAACTCTGCTTTGGTTCCATTTTGCTACCTAGACTAGAAACAGTTCCCACGAATGAGGACAATGGAAACAAGCATGTGGAAGCTGACCATTAGTTACAAGCAGGGCAATGTGCAATGGCTGTTTTGCCCAAAGACACTAACTAGCTCCAGTGACTGATGTTCTATTGTGTGGCCCATAGTGGTGAAAGGCAATGCAACAGTATTCTGAGGCTGCTCAGAAAATCCAGGTGTTGCTAACGTTTCATTCCAATGCAAGAAAATGTTATTTATGCGTATTCATCATTTGTCATGTATACTTGTGTTTAGAAGGCAACATGTTCTATTCCAAGATCAATTGGAAATGTCTTGAAAAAGACTCATGTCAAGTTGCCCCTAGAATTTTATGTGGGACGCTGTTCTAGTTCACTTTCTGTTGATGTGTTTAAAAACAAAACAAGACAAAACAACCAAATACACTCTGACCCAAAGCAACTGAGGAAGAAGGGGTTTTGTCAACTTACACTTCCAGGTCACAGACCATCACTGGAGGAAGTCAGAGCAGGAATTCAAGCAGGCACAGGAGCACAAAGCATTGAGGAACACTGCTCACTAGCTCCCTCTGGCTCAGTCCAGTTACTTTCCTTTTGTCTTGTCTTGTCTTTTCTTTTCTCTTTTCTTCTCTTCTCTTCTCTTCCTTTCCTTTCTTTCTTTTGTTCTTTTTTTTTTTTTGAGACATGGTTTTTCTTTGTAGACTTGACTGTCCTGGACTCCCTTTGAAGACAAGGCTGGCCTCAAATTCACAGAGATCCACCTGCCTCTGCCTCCCAGAGTGCTGGGATTATTGGTATGTGCTCCCCACACCCTGATTTAGCTAACTTTTTTATAAAGCCCTGGCCACCTGCCCAGTCATAGTGTCATCCACAATGAGCTCCTGAATCAATCAAATCTCTCACAGACATGGCCAGAGATCTCTCTGATTGATGCAGTTCTTCAACTGGTATTCTCTCTTCCAAGCACAGATATTGGATACTATGGCTGCTCCATCTCTGCTGGGACTTCCCTGAGTTTCTGATCCAGACTGCATGGTTGTAGAACTCACTTCGGAGTCATTCATTCTTCATGGTTTTGAGGTTGGGTCTGACTCACTATGCAGCTCAGGCTGGCCTCACATATACAGTCTTCCACCTGATTCTGTCTCCTAAGTTTGGAGTGACAGGTGTGAACTACCATACTTAGCCATTTGCTATTTCTAGATCCCCACCTAAGGAGTGTCTCCCCACCTAAGGAATCATGCACAGCTTTTTTCCTCAGGTTGATATAGTTAAGAGTTTAAAGAGAGTAAATAACTTGAGGGAATGATTAGAAAGAAGAAAAAAAAAAGAAAAAGAAAAAGAAAGGACAGATAGCTCAATACTCAGTTCACCATCATAAAACAATGCGGCTCGTAGGTGTGGAGTCAAGCTGTGGACCTAAATTGAACAGGAGTTTTACTCATGGTTTCCTAAATGGTAAATATAACACCGGGCGCCAGATTCTGTTGAGTTTCACAGCCGCTTCCCAACTCTGTAAGTGAGTGGGTTGGTTTTACCCTCTTGTGAAATGAGAATAATGAATAGTTCCAACTTCACGGAGCTGCTGTGAGGCGAATCTGTCTAGGACATGAGAGCTACTTACTAGTCTTCCTAATTGGGCATATGAATTTGTTCCAGCTCTGTCTCAGGGGAAAGGAAAATGCAAATATCAATCAGCCAGGAAAGAAAGTGCTCCTACCCTGTGACCCATGGAGAAATGTTAGCCTCAAAAGCACGGGGAGAGTAGGCAGTTGTGGCCCGCAGCGGTACTGGAGCACTGAATCATGTCCTGTTTTGCACTGTTGTCTAATTGTTTCGAGTCATTTCCCCTCTCTGAGATTCAGTTTCCTAGCTAGTTACAGCATGCACTTGGACAGGATTCTTTAAGCCTACTCTAGTTCCTGATTCTTGTTTCTATTCTTATATCTCTATTTACATAATGGAAACTCAGACTATAACATGGAGGGCCAAGCGTAGCTCTTAAACAGACCAAGTTCTTTGCTCCAATGTAAGATCCACACAGGGATCTGAGAGCCCTAGCTGCTGCCTGGAACACTCAATATCTTGAACTATCCAATTACCAAGTTATCATCCATGCCAATGAGCAAACCACTCACCATTCAGAGAATAGCCGATGAAAAAGGAGGAACCTCTCAGCTCAGGGCGTGTAAGACCAGAAGAGCCCTGCTCTTTGTAGTTAATTCTCAGATGTTGCAGTTTGGACTGTTTTCCACACAAATGGGCTGGGGTGGCCAATACTTTGTACTCACAGGAACCATGGTTTCAAGCTTCAGCTACACCCTAGAATCACTTGCAGAGCTTTTAAAACAGCATAGATCATAATGGCGTTGGTTGGGGATGGGATCTGGCTATAGAACATTTTAAAAGCTCCCCAGGCAATGCTAAGTGCATTCAAAATGGAGAATCATTGATCTAGGCGGGAATCTGGGGTGTAATTACTGGGGCCCCGCACCTGATTTCCTGAACACACCTGTCTGTAATGTGATAAGCCTCCAAGTATGGCTGATGTTGGATGAATAAGTGAAAGAATGAACAAATAAGTATGAGACAGCATAAGCTTTGAGATTAAAGGTCAGAAAATCTTACACCCAGCCCTGGCCCAATTATTCTACTAAACAGGAGCAATTATTTTCCCTAAGCTTCCATTTATTCTCTTATGGAAAGGAGATAATAGTACGTGCCATATCCTTCTCTCTAAATCACTGTGAACACAGGGTATGACAAAGAGCTTCACATGTCTGTACATTATATAACCCTGTGAAATTGTTCAAAATAAAGCATAGTAGTTATTCCAGCTCACGGGTTCTTAACCAAGCTAGAAATGTGCCCGAGGTAGAAACTGGTTTGTACAGGGTGATGTGGGGCTCTCGGAAGGAAACAGAGCCCCCACCTGCAGCTGCAACATTCTTGTCCCCCTTC
The DNA here is from genome assembly GCA_028658305.1 of Pachyuromys duprasi. Classification (NCBI taxonomy): domain Eukaryota; kingdom Metazoa; phylum Chordata; class Mammalia; order Rodentia; family Muridae; genus Pachyuromys; species Pachyuromys duprasi. The sequence goes on along the minus strand of CM053755.1, from coordinate 33,930,847 downwards.
CTGGACCTCAGCGTCACTGCTGTTCTCCCAGCACTGCTATAGATCGAGCGCTTATGTCCTCTTAAAGTTCATGCGATGAAATGAGATCCCCAATATGGTGGTATTCACAGGGGCTTCTGTGGGGGTTACTAGACAATGAGGGTGGAAACCTTGTGAAGGGGGTGAGTGCATTTACAGAAGTCACTCCGTTGTGTTTCCATCCACCTTCATGGGTGGACACAAGAGAAGCCACAGACTGTTTAGCCCATCGACAGATGAATGAATAATGTGATAGGTATATAATGGAGCGTTATTCAGCCAGGTAGTAGTGGTGCACGCCTTTAAGACTGGCACTGGGGAGGCAGAGGCAGGTGGATCTCTGTGAGTTCCAGGCCAGGCTGGTCTACACAGGATATCCAAGGCTACACAGAGAAACCCAGTCTTGAAAAAACAAAACAAACAAACAAAAAACATCGGGGCTTTATTCAGCTGTAAAGAACGATTAGATTATGTCATTTGCATGGAGAAGATGAACAAAACAGAGATCAGTGTGTTAAGTAAAGTAAGCCAGAGAGACAAATATTGTACATGTTTGTTCTCATATGCAGAAGCTAGGTTTACATATAAATACATATATACAAACATCACACACACACAGACGCCATGAAAGTAGAAGGGAAACTGTAAGGTGAAAGGAGAGGAATGAGAAAGAAAAACACAAGATACTACATATTTTCCATCTAGGTGTGTGTGTGTTTGTGTGTGTGCGCGCGCGTGTGTGCGCGCGAGGTAGAAAAGCAGAATAGAGACTATTTTGGGGGAGGAAGGCAATCAGCAAAAAAAAAAAATGATGAGGTAGTTGAGGAGGAACATAAGCAAGGTACAATGACTACTGGGTTGAAGATGCCATAATGAAACTCATTATTTTATTAAAATTAATTATAAAAAGCTAGGGGTGTGTGTGTGGCCAAGGCTGTACCTCACTCGGTTGGGAGAGTACTTTCCCAGCACGCATGAGACCTCTTTACAATTCCCAGCCCCACCTGAAACCAAGATTAGAGGTGTAAACCTGTATTCCCAGCGCTTGAGGGGTGAATGCAGGAGGATCAGAAGTTCAAGGCCATCCTTAGTTAGTGAGTTTGAGGGCAGCCTGGGAGATGTGAGACCTTGTCTCACAACAGAAGAAAAGCCACAATCTACTAACGAGGAAGAGCACCCTTGCTAAAGACCAAATCCACCAGCAATGTGGCCTTGGCCTTCCCCAGCCACCAGCACCCAGAACAATAGGTCTGTGTAGTTGAGGAGACATCTAAGCTGTAGCATCCTGTTATACGTACCACTTCAAATGGGCTAGGAGACAGACCCGTAAGCCATGCTGACTAGGCAGCATCCTCAGCCAGCAAGCTTGAATAGCAGCTGCTACCCAACCCTGGCTGTCCCCCTCCAATCTACTGCTGCTCAATACAATATTGAGCGCCATAGGTGTTCAGTGGACATGCACACAACTGTTGCTGGGTTTGGGGCTCCAGTTTCTAGGTACAGTTTTAGCATCTATCTGTTTTCATCATCTGCCTGGTGATTTGGGCATTGTTTCTTATAAGGCTCATGGATCTGCTAGCTCTTTAGGCTGGATGTCCCCTGCTGCAGCCCGTGAGTGCCCCCCATTCCTTGTCCCTAGTCCTCTACTGACGAGGCCTGTCCTTGGCCCCTCATAGAGGGGAATGTGGAATTCAGACAAAACATGGTGCTTGCCCGGAATCTTGCAGTTTTTATTTATGTTTTAAATAACTTGTTTTTCTTATTGTTACAAAACAGCACATGTCTGTTTGGAAAAACTAGGCAAGCAAAAATTAAGCATAAATCTTTCATAAATCCCTCAGTCTAAGAAAATCATTGTTTAATGTTTCTAGCTTTGTGCACATACACGCACACACACATATTTCGAGAAACGGGGTCATCCTGTATTTAGTAATTTGCAACCTGCTTTTTCGTTTAACCATGTCTCACTGCCTTAAATGGCCCTCTTGCACTACTATTTATTTCCACTCCCATGTGTCCACTTTTGCTGCCATCAACTCCCTAAGCTATTTACAAACCAAGCACTATAAATTAGAACCATCTAAACCAATGGACAGCGTGAAGGGCTTTCCTAGCTAACTGGTGCTTTGGCCAATGGTGTCCACGCAGACACAAACCCCGTATCTCAAAAAATGTTTGTTGGCTGAAGAGCTCCAGAGCCCAGGCTGTAATAGGAATAAAGAGTTTATGGGGCAGCCATACCCTTAAAACTGCTACAGTTTCTAGGAAACTGGAAAATTCCATTGCCACAGCCAATGTCAACAGCACAGGCAAGTAAGGAATGAAGGAACTCAAAAGGAGGAAAGAATTTGATTAACAGAGACTAACAGGAATAACGGGCAAAAACACCATAATCAAGGACCAGAAAATGCTGGCTCCCAGCACTGATGTCTAGAAATCGGGAAAGGCTTTTGCCTGTCCTTGTATGAATGGATAAGGTGGCAGACATAAAATACGTGTTTGTGTCAGGAAGGATGGCTGAGGTTGCAAATATTAGCATCAATGAATGCAGCTAGCAGCACCCCAGAAAATCCCCCATCTTGACCTGGGGCCTGCCTGGATACTGACAGTGTCTTTGGTCTCGGACCACCTGGTGATTCCTGCCTTTCCTAAGCTTCTGGAAAAGGAATCTTTACACTGTTGGAAGGGGGGTGGGAGGGGCTTGTAGGAAGAGCATTGGCGCTCAGACTAACAGGTAAGGGAAAAGGTCACATAAGGAGAAGCTCCATTTAGCTAGCTTCTCCATGACTGCTTACGACAGTGATTGCAGAATTGGATCGGTTTGTCTCCTGATGCATTTCATCACAATCTGTTCAACAAAATGCTACCCAGGGTAATTTACAAAATTTTTTTGGTTTTGTTTATCTTTTGAGCTAGAGTCTCATTATGAAGACTCTAGATTGGCCTTCAATTCTCAGCGATCCTCCTGCCTTGGCCTCCCTGGTGCTGGGAGTGTAGGCATGTGTCGCCATATACAACTATAATAATTTTAATTATCAATCATATTATGTAATTCCTTAATATGCTCAATCCACAGCATATCATACACATGCACACAGTTAATACTAACCATCAAGTTTGCTTTAAAAAAGGTTTTGAATAACTTTATTGTTTTTCTTGAGTTTATCATTGCTTCATTTTATGGTTCTATAGTTTTCCATAAACGAATTTCTGGTTCTTTTTGTATATTTTGAAAAATTATCTGACTTACTATGTACTCCTCCAGTTATACTTCTGTTCTGGTTATCTTGTCTGAATATCTTCCATTTTCAACTTCAAAGTATACCTGTCACTTAACCTTCCTCCTGTATCTTTTTTAGCTAGTGTCCTGATGCAGATCCACTGATCTTTGGATCCATCTTGCTGTTGTTGTTTTGGTATGTTGAGACACGTTCTCATGTAGCTCAGGCTGGCCTTGAACTCATTTTGTAGCCGAGGATGTCTTTGAGCAACTTGATCTTCCTGCCTCACTTACTGGGATTAAAGGCTTGCACCCCAACTCCTGGTTTTATTTACTCCTAGAAATCCAACCTACAACTCATTTTATGCTAATCAAGTAGTCTACTAACCAAGCTGCATCTATTCACTTTTAAAGTCGATAAAGTAAATTTCCCAGTGAACAGTATTTGAGAGGTGAGCTTTCTGAATTTTGTATTTCTGGATACAGAATTCTTTTTCTCATTAAACTTCATAAAATTTATCAACTGTTAAAGATGTTCAGTGTCATCTTTTGGGCCCTTCAAAATGAACTTTTCTGCTTATTTAATGGAACCTCTTATATCTGAGTACTTAGCTCCTTTAGTTTGGGGAAATTTTATTGATATTTTGGTTAATAATTTCCTTCATCTTAATGTATCTGTTCTCTTCTTTCTGGCAAGGCTACTAGATAAGATACAAGGTGCCCAATTCCATGTGATTTTCAGATATTCAATAAGTAACTTTTTAAAAGGTAAGATCTTCTATATAGCACAGGCTGGCCTGGGAATTTCTATGTAAATCATGCTAGCCTTGAACTGCCAATTCTCCCAAGTGCTGCTGGGATTATCTGTATTTGCCACCAAGCAAATAACTTTTTATTATAAATGTAAGGTTTGCAACATTTTTTTTACTGTAAATATGATATTCTTCTATCTTCCCCATAGGTAAATTGACTCACTCTACATGCAATCCACTCATAACCACGCTTATTAGCCAGTGTTTTTCTGAATTTCTATAATCTCTCATTTGTGTATGCACCAAAGTATGACCACTACAGATTATAATGGCCACCTGAGAGTCACAAAAACAGAAACTTTTCATAGTGAAATGGGATTGATTCTCTATAGAGCCGGTCAGATGCAAACATTCAATACTGTTCCTTAAAGTTACTGGTATACAAGGAATACATCCAATGCCCTCATTTCCAGAGGTTAAGGAAGAGGATCATGGAGGGAGTGGCTATCACAATTTACCATCACTTGGGTAGGAGGGATGGCTCAGTGTTTAAGAGCACTGGCTCTTTTTTCAGAGGACTCAGGTTTGATTCCTAGAACCCACATGGCAACTTACAAACTGTAACTCCAGTCCCAAGGGATTGGACACCCTCTTCTGGTCTTTGTAGGCATCAGGGGCACATAGACATACATGCAGGCAAACATCACTACAAACAAATAAATCAACACTGTTTAAAAAAAATTGCCATCACTTCAATTTCGATTTGTGAGATGGAAAGTTCTTGTCTGTGTTGGAACATTGCCACGGGGACAATGAAGCTATAATTAGGACTTTGAGTTCTGACATGATGCTGTTACTCCAGAGGAACTGTCTGACATTTAGCCCTCAGGACCCAAGAGATGTACACAAATAGGAAGGAGCCCACAGGTTGGAGCTGTATCCAATTTCAAGTGTAAAGAACACAAGTATCCTGCACTGCTTCTAATAATCAAATCAAAGGAGAAGCTGAGAGCAAGCTATGAACCATCTCCATCACTCCGTGTCCTCTTCATTGATAAGGAAAACACCAAACAGTTCTCTTCTGTTTCATCATGTTTTGAAGCACACAAAAACAAAACCTGGAAATCCTATCAGACAGAACCCGAACATGAGACAGAGAACTGAACATAAACAAAAGCATTTCTACCAGTGATGAAAAGATGGAAGACTCAGATAGCAGACACAAGAGTGTTCTCTGCATGAGACAGACAGCTCAGGATCTAGATAACAAAGGCAGAATAGTTATTGCCTGGGCTCAGCCACAGAGATAAAAGCTATAGTGGGTATGCTGTGAAATTGCAAGGGAAAAAAAAAAGTCAGCTCTTCAAAGGTTTCTAAGAGAAGGCAGACAGGAATGCAGCAAAGCAGCAACCTCGTGACTGTCACATGTGGGGTCCCAACTTGAAAAGGGCCTCTCTGATACAGTCTGAGGGGCAAGAAGAAATTTAGTAACAACAAAGCATGGGTTGGCCAAAGGGCAGGGGCGAAAGAGAGGAGCAATAAAAAGAAGCCTTTCAAAACAGAAAGTGCTGGCAACTGCCTGGGAAGAGATTATTTTTCTGTGTTGGTAGCCAGTGTATCATACCCAGGTTTCCTTATGGCGTTGTGATAACAAGGCAAGGCAATAATAAAGGACAAAGTGATCGACTGAAAAAGGCTTATTTTATTTAGTTAGGAAGGTTGGCAAGGACAAGTGGGGGATGATGCACAGTGGATTACCATGTGGTCGGAGGGAAGGAGAAAGTGTGAGAATCAGAGAGGAATGACGACAAACAGAACTTGTGGGAGAGACTAGGGAAATCGAAGTAAAAGAGCTCTATTGTCCTTTAACACTGTCCATGAGAGTATGTGGACATGTGGGAAGCCCTAACGCCAAGGATGATCCAGAGAACCAAGTGCAGGCCTTACAAAACACCTCAGAGAAGCGTCGCTTTGGATAGCCGCAAGTCTTCAAATTGCAAGTGAGGAGGCAGAGGGATTACCTTCTGAACCCCAACAGGGTTACATTTAGATTTGGCTGTTTTTAGTCCTTGAAAATCAAATGTGAGCGTTAGCACAGACTTAAAATCTTTACACATGACTGGTGTTTGTCTACTTTGACCCATCATGCCTTTTTCACCCAGATCTTCACTAGAGCCCAGGGTAGATGCTGGGCCATGGCTTCCCAGCCTAGGCCTTGAACCTGATGCTACTAATCTCTACCTGCTAGATCCAACTCCCAGCTGACCCATTGCTATACTGTCCCAGAGTGACCAATTCAATATCTCTATCACAGGTAAATATATACTGGGTGACCAAAAAGTATTGTACCTTCCATTTGTATACTGAGGGAGAAGGAAAAGATGTAAGGCTGGGCAAAGAAGATATTTGTGAACAGATCCTTTTAGCCCCCTGCCCCTCCCCCTCAAGAATCTTTTTTCTTCTCATCATCACCATCATGATGATGATGATGATGATGGATACTGAACAAATTCTCATCACCTAGGCAATAGCTTTATGGTAACACGCATGTTTTTTCAGCATTACAAAGAATGCTCTGTTTTCATCCCCATTGCACAGGTGAGAAGACTGAGGTATAGTGTACCCAAGGAATTTGGGAGAGGCAGACCTGGTTGTCAAATCTAGGGCTTGACCATCTCCACTTAGGGCTACCTCACATTTACAAATATTCTCTGTATCCTCATCACCTTATTTTTTTTTTCCTAGCTTAAAAAATGTTTTTTTTTTTCCCCTGCAAGTCTGGGCACATAGGAGATATTATTAAATCATTGTTCTATGTAGTTGAAATACTTCATTGGCATACACAACGAGTGCTGGTATGGATTCTCTGGCATGGATGCTAATTGGATGGTTTTACTTTATGTCTTTCAATGGCCGGTCAACCTTGCCTTGGATGAAGTAACACTCTAGGTCTCAAGGCCACTGTGATCTGGTACAAGAGGAATACGAGGGCTCTCATCATTAGCTATACTCTATCTTGTCTGCAATGGAAAAGGTCAAGACTCAGGCACAAGTGGTCGGCAGCTTGGCTAGATATCTTGGCACTCTTGATGACTGTCTGGAAAAGGCTGAAGCCAGAATGAACATTTGCCCAGGCCAGTCAGAGAGGAAACCAACTTGCTTAGCTAATCACTTGATTTGTCATCGGCTTTACTGTAGTGGTCTGAATGCGGGGGTCCAGGAATCTGACTCAATATTTCTGTATTTCCTTGGTAGTACCAGTAGGTCTAACACCTCCCAGATCATATTGTATCTATTTTGATAGGCCCTTGAAGAGAAGCTCACACTTGCCTGAAGCAACTGGAGGGCTGGGATAGAGGAAGGTACAGGAAGGGGGCTAAGGTAAGATACAGCTCCCAAAGACATGTTCCTAGTAACTTCCTGCTTTTCACACTGTCCAGCAATATTAATAATATTGCTAGTTTATCAAGAGATTGATCTATTTATTAGGCTAGAAAGCCCATGATCTGATTGTTTCTGGAAATGCCATTGCCATACCCTGAGTGATGGTTGTGTTTTGCTAGTATCTTGTGATATCTTTTCCCTTTTTTTTTTTTTTTTTTTTTTGAGACAGGGTTTCCCTGGCCATTCTGGAACTCACTCTGTAGACTGGCTGGCCTTGAACTCAAGATATCTGCCTGCCTCTGACTTTCAAGTGCTGGGATTAAAGGTGTGTCCCACCAAAAGCTTTCAATCTTGTGCTTTCAGTCCAATCAAATTGATGATCAAGATTAACTATCATAGATTGCTTGCTCTTCCTCAAAGGACTGTACATTAGCCCTGGAGGCCTTGTAGCCTTCCCTTTGGGGAGGGAAACCCACATGTGCTTTTCTACATAGTTTACTTTCTGTCACCACACAATAAGAGATACAATCAGAAACTCATTGCAGTTCAGGAGCTTATGACCCAAGTGATGTGTGTGTGTGTGTGTGTGTGTGTGTGTGTGTACGTGTCAGTGATGGTGAGGTCAGGGTAAAGATACCATTTACAAACATAAAGCAGTATGACAGGATAGTTTAAAACAAAGGTATGTTCAAGGGCTAAATTGCTCTATAGTCATCAAGAGAGAGGAGAACTCAGGCTAGACCAATGGCATTTGAAGGAAAAAAGAAATGTATGAGAAGGGAGGATGTGGGAAGAGTAAGGTGTATAGGCAAGGGAGGGAACAGGGAAGGAGTAGAAGCTGCTGAGGAAGGTCACAGTCTGCTCTGGACAGTGGTTAGCGCTGGACAGTGAGAGCAGCCATAGTCTACTTTGTTGGCAGGGATCATGCTGTGGGACCCAGGGGCCCTTTCTCTGAGTACTTTCCAGGGCTCCCGGGGTGTCAGCTGCCAGAGCTCTCACTGTACCTTGCACAGAGCTCATCCAAGCTTCTGCTGACTGCTACGTCCCTTAGACTACACTACGTCTTTCTAAAAGTAACATCCTTGAAGCTTGAGACTCTGGCTTCTTCGTCTCTATGGGATCTAGAACACATGGTTAAGAAGGTGCTGAGTAAGGCTAATGCATGGAGATACCCCTGAAGGTGAGGCTGTGTGAAAGAACAAGCTGGTTCTGCCGTGAAATATGCTGTGTGTGACAGGCATGCTAATGCATTCAGGCGACCAGATATGGCATCATGGGATTATACAGATTTATCTTAAAATCATCTGTGTATTCTGTAAAGAGTTATTGAAAGCCCACGATGTTCCTGACACTGTTACAGAGGTTTAGGATGTGACTCTGGTAAAATGCGGACGGTGAAGCAGATGTTTTGAGTGGGAGAGACAGCTAGGCCTGCTTCATAACTTGTAGGAGTAGTGCACCATGGGAAAATGTGGTTTTGTTTAAACAGCAGGGAAAAGAGTGTTATTACAATTACTAAAGTACAGGGCTGGATATACTGAGCTTACTTAGTATGCTTTAAGCCTTGGGTTCAATTCTCAGTGTGCGTGTACACTCACAAGCACACACCTCACTTTCCTTTTGTTCTGTAGCCTCACTTTCAACTTGTCACAGCAGCTGTAAAGTGACCTAAGAAAAAGTACTCATTTTACCATTATCACCATGATTTTTACCATCCTTGTAATGCACAATGCCAGTTTCAAATGTAAATTAAGAGCCACTTAATGAAATGACACAGTTCATATTTCATAGCTCATACATCCATATGGGCTTAATTTTTTGCCAGAGCAGTGGAAAGTGCACAAAGCTGGTCCAGTTGTTTTTATTTTGGTCATTGACATACAGCACAAAACTCTACCCGCACGCTTTACTCTTGCTCTACTGATGAGTAAAGAACATCTGGAAGGAAAAAAGGCTTTGAGTTGTTCTCTCTCTCTCTCTCTCTCTCTCTCTCTCTCTCTCTCTCTCTCTCTCTCTGTGTGTGTGTGTGTGTGTGTGTGAGAGAGAGAGAGAGAGAGAGAGAGAGAGAGAGAAAGAGAGAGAGAGAGAGAGAGAGAGAGAGAACACTCACCAGTGAAGCCCTGACAGTCCCCAGAGGCTACCCAAGAATTTGCTTCCAATGCAGAAAGAATACAGTACATGAGAGAATCATGCGTGACTGAGGAACTTCATCCTGTCCTCCCTGCCTGTGTTACTTTCCTATATTATGTTAGCACGGGGTCTGAATGTTCATTTGAAAGTAACAACAACAAAAAGTGCCTTTGACCTTTGACCCTCTTTCAACTTTGTCGTTTTTGTACAAGCCTTTCTCACAGAGACCCCGAAAAGCATGTGAGAATCTCACATATATTCATCAGAAAAGTTCAGACTGTTCTGAACTCCAGGTTCATTCCCACAGTCCAGCGATTTGGAAATAAAAGGATTCTTGACATAAACATGTGTGTGTGTGTGTGTGTGTGTACACATATACATGCACACAGAGTACCTGGGAGGAATCCTGGGATGGTGCTAGAATTTATGTGATGTTGTGCATGGTGGTGTCATGTCTGAGTGAGGTTTAGGTAGTATGTGGTGTTTGTATGTACATGTAACATGTATATGTTGTTCATGGCACATGCTCGCCACAAGTCCATGTGATTATGTATAGCCTCTGTGGCATATTTATATAGGTATGCAATGTGAAATAAAATATTTCAGTTTTCCTGCACCCTTTGTCTCCAGGCTCTGTAGTCTATATCTTACATCCATTTTCCCCTACACACACACACACACACACGTCTTTTCTCATGATCATCTAAGTAAAATAACACATAAGTTTTTGACATTCACAAACAAACCGAGTGGTTTTTATCTGAGTCAAGCACTCCCTGGGGCTTTGTGTTTTTTTTCCTTCCTCTCCTTCCTGTAAATCCATTTTATGCGTTGGAGTCAGAGGATGACATCTTGTTACATCATGTTAGACAGCACCATTATTTTCCCTAGCAAACCGTTTCCAGTGTGGCTAAGCAGACAGAACTGAACAAAGACAGACAACCCAGCATAAATAAAGGATCCGTGGAGCCCTGGTCCCCAGTCTCACACTGACTCGCTCTTTTCCACTTTACCTCCTTAAACTGGGGGCTGTAAGATCCAGCTTCTCCAGTGACATTGTACAGGCCCCCTCTCTCTCTGCTGAGGGAGGTGTGCTCTGAGAGGGAAGGAAGAACAAATGGCAGAGACTGACACTCACACAGAGGTCCCTTCTATCCTTGGCTCCGGTTAGGCCTGTCTTTTGCTTTCCAGATGTGGCTGGCTGCTATTTATAGTCCTGTCCTTTTGCTGCTCTGCCCAGGCCCCCTGTGGTCAACTCAATGCCTATATTTAAAAAGAGATGCTCTACGCTTAAGTTCAAACCAATCTCAGAGACTTTCCTTGAGCAGCCTTTATGCTGAAACTTAGGCATAAGATCCCTCCGGGTGCCCTTTTCACCCTTGGTGTATCTGACAGTGAATGGGAGTCCTACAACCTTGGCATGGCCTATGTTGTCTTCTGTGTTGGTGAGGGTTTGTTTATAGATAGAGCTGTGCTGTGTTCTTCAGATCTTATTCTGGGTAGGCTGGGGGTGCTGCTCTGTTGGGAGAGAGCTGATCTAGCATACACTATGCCCTGGGTTCTATCGCTAGAGCCACATAAGCCAGGTATAGTGGCACATGGCTGTGATCTCAACACTTGGATGAAGGCAGGAGATTCAGAAGAAGACAGCCTTGGGTAGATGAGACCTTGTTTCCGGGAAGGAAGAGAAATCTTATTTTTGGCGAACTTCCTCTGTGCCCTTTCCAAACCAATGTCACCATGCCTGCGTTTGGCCAGAAAACATTCACTGGCTATCTAGTTATACTGCCTAGACAACTTAGACACAAAACTGTAAGGTCTGTTCTGTACCGTGAGGGAGCTATGAGGTTGGTGGAACTTAGAGGTAGTGATCCGGGTTTGAACCATAATCCCAAGTTATGTGAGCCTGGGCAAGCCAATGCGTTTCCTCTGCCTGTGCAGACCGTGTTTGTCTCCTGGGGAGGCTGTGAGGACAAAGATAAAGTCATGAATGTACCAAAGTCGTCTGGGAACTTGCTTATTCTCTTAGTTCTTGTACTTCTCATGAGAGTGTGGGAAGGAGTAAAGGTGGCAAGGAATTGGAAGGTTTTAGAGCAGCGGTTCTCAACTTTCCCAGTGCTGCGACCATTTAATAGAGTTCCTCAAGATGCGGTGACCCCGACCATAACTCTAAGTTCGCTACTGTCAATATCTGATATGCAGGATATCTAATATGTGATCCCTGAGAAGGGGTCATTCAACCCACAGGTTGAGAATTGCTGTTTTAAGTGAAGGAAAATATCACAAGGAGCATAGTGACTCAAAATCCAATCAATAATTTATGTTCTAACTTAAAAATACTTGAGATTAAAATGTTGCAGGTACTTACACATGTTACACTTAATGTAAATCATTAAAGATTAATTGAGCACTTTATAAATTAGTCAATATAGTAAATACCAGAGATATAGAGACTAAACAATTAAAGTGGAACATTCTTTTTTTTTTATTAATTACACTTTATTCACTTTGGATCCCCCCCTGTAACGCTTCCCAAAGTGGAAGATGCTTATTGAAAAAAAGGAAAACAGATCAATATAGCTAAAATAGAGAATCCAGAATTCAACCTCACTATATGAACTGGAAATGTGATAAATAAAAGAGTAAGGGGAAATTATCTAATTATGATGTAGGTATCACTGGGCATTCATTTAGGAAATAATTTTATTTAGACCACTACTTTATATTATATTATAAAGGAAATGGAAAATTCTCTAAAATTACATATATAAGTAATAAAGTTATAGGACAAAACTGCACACATTAAAAAAAAATCAGTGTAGAGACTTTGCCAGTTTGCTGGAGGAATAGCTTCCAAATTTTGAAACAGTAGAAGAATCATCAAGAATAACAGGGACTGTGCCCACTCTCTCCTCTGCCACCCCCAGAAATGTACCTGAGAAACAACAGGAGAGATTCTTTATCCTGACCAGTGGTCCCACAGGCTTCTGCCCATAGTCCTTGTCTTTATTAATTAAGGATCCGTGATGACGCAGAACACCGTTCTGGTGGGACCCTGTGGAAGAGGTTAGTCATCTAATGGGGGACAGAAGCCTGAGAGTAACAGGAAGGAGCCAGGGGATTATATACCCCCAAAGGACATGCTCTAAGTGACCCATTTCCTCCTGTCGGTTTCTAGCTTCCACAGTTCCAGCGCCTCCAAATCGTTCGTTCAGATTCAGAAGCTGATACAGAAAGGATGACTCCTTCCATAAAGGTAGAACCCTCATGATCCAATCTTTTCTCAAACAGGACCCTAAGAAAAAGACCATGGGGAACTTCCCTATTCAATTCACAGCAGGCACCAACAAATTGTGTGTGTGTGTATGTGTGTGTGCATTTGTGTGTGCGCGCAGGCACGCACTTAAGCACATGAGCACGGAGGCCATGGGAAGATGGCATGTACCCTATTTTATCCATTTCTGCCTTATTCCTAGCTGCCTGGCCAACGAGCCCCATAGACCCTTCTGTTTCTACTTCCCTGGCACTGCAATTACAGGTACATGTCACCATATCCAGCTTTTATGTTTTTTCTGCTGACAAGTAAAAGTGATGTATATTCATGAAGATCGTGACTTTTTTTTTTTTACTTATACACACATCATACAAAAGACTCGCTCAAGCTAAGTGACACATACTTTGCTTCCCTGTTATTTTTTTGTGATGATAACACAATCTTCCCTCCGAAACTTTCAAGTCTACAGACAATCCAACCTTTTAAATTTTGTGTATGAGGTGTCTCTGTGTGTGTGTGTGTGTGTGTGTGTATGTAGGCATATACGTGCCGTGATGCACTCAAGGAGTTTAAAGAACAACTTTTGGGAGTTGGTTCTCCCCTTCCACTTTGTTAAGGTAGGGTCTTTCTTACTGGTTGCTGCAAGCATACTTCAGGCCTGTGAGCTTCCAATCATTCTCTGTCTCTGCCTCCGCCTCACCTTAGGAGTGAGTGCTAAGATTACAGCCACCTGTCATCACATTTGGCCTTTTTTTTTTTTTTAATGTAGCTGGGTTCTAGGAATCAAATGTGAAGTGATATCTTGCTGGGACTTTAGTTCCCCCACCGCTTCCAATGATTCCTGGTGAGCAGTATCCATACAGGTGTTAGCTTTTCTGTGTCTTCCTTTGAGAAATGTCTACTCAAGCTTTTTGAGTGTCTTTTCTTCTTTGTGTAGTGCTGGAGATTGTACATGCCAGATGAGCATTCTGCCATTGAGCTTCACCCTTTCACTCTTGGGTTGTTTATTTTCTCAACATTGAGTTGTTTGAATTCTTTATATATTTATAGATAGTAGGAAAAGTCAAGAGTAGGAAAGCCTTCTCCATGTTGTGCTGAATTTACGCTCCAAGCGTATTCCTATTTTAAGCTCTGCTACTTCTGTGTTTATTTGATTTGATTTTGTAGGGCTGGGGTTTGAACCCAGGGTCTCACACAGGCTAGGCAGGCACTCTATTACTGAGCTATCACCACCCACAGCTGCTTCTATTGTGACCTGCTGCTTGTGGATGAATAAGTCCCCTCCTCACCCCTCCCCAGCTTAGCTCTCTAGTTCAAATTCCAATTATTTGTTTGCTTGTTGGCTTTCTGATGTAACTTTTTGTATCAAATGCTCCTTTCCAATGGTGGCAAGTCCCAGATTCCCCCTTTTGCATCCCACACTGGCTACTTCACACTAGCAGATGTGTCTTGCCCTTGCCATGGGCTCAGCTGTGTCATTACAGTGACAGCAGAGTTTGGACTAGCTGTCTAAATCCATGGGCTTACCATTTGCAATTAGCTTGGAAGCTGGAAGAAAATACCAGAAGGAATTAAGTGAATTCTCTTATCCCTCTTCCTTTCTACTTGCCAGTTTTCTAGGAACCAACTTCTGAGTAACTGTTCAACTGAAGGTTAACCCACCACGCGCCCACAACCAGATCACCAGTCCTTTTGCACCACACACAGTTTCAGGCACGAGCTTACAAAGGTGAAGAAGATGCAGCCTTTGTTCGCACAGAGTTCATTGTCTAAGGGTGGGGGGCACACACATTAAACTCTGCCTTAGTTACTTTTCTGTTGCTGGGATAAAACACCCTGACCAAAACAACTTAACAAAGAAAGGATTTATTTTGGCTCAGTTTGCGGGTACAATTTGCCACGGAGGGAGAGTAGAGGAGGCAGGAGTTTGGAGCACCTGGTCACATTGCATCCACAGTCAGGAAGAAGAGAGCAATGCTTGTGCTCAGCTTACATTCTCCGCCTTATACAGTCTAGGACTGTAACACGAGATGGTGCCACCCACAGAGGACGATACCCCACAGGTGTGCCCAGGGTCCTGTCTCCCAGCTCATTCTAGATGTCATCAAGTTGACAATTGAAACTAACCCCCGCAAACCCCACTTTTCCTGGGTAAATGTGCTAAGTCTAATATCTGACATTACGCTCTGGGAAACTTAAGCAAATTACTGACCCAACACAGAAATTCAGAAACTGTGTGTACTGAATTTAGTTCGAAAATAAGGGTGAATGGGGATATGGAGAAGGATCATCCCATAACATGTAGCTGTGCAAGCATGAGGACCCAGGTTTGATTCCGAGCGCCCATGTAAAAAGGTGGGCACACTGGCATTTGCTTGTAATCAGCGCTGGGCAGGCAAAGGCATGAGGCTCCATGGGGCTTTTAGGATAGTCAGTATGGCCAACTGCTGATCTCTAAGGTCAGTGACAGACCCTATTTCCATAAAGAATGTGTAGAAGCATTTTAGGAAAATACCTAGTGCCCACCTCTGCCCCTGCCCCACAGTTCACGTACCTATACCCATGTGCACCCTCACACACATAAACTTGCATAATATGACAACTGTGCACATACCTACACATATATATACATACATATATGAGTATATATACATACATACATATATGAGTATATATATGTACATACATATATGAGTATATATATACATACATATATGAGTATATATATATACATACATATATATATGAGTATATATATATATATATATATTCAAAAGCTTTAAAAGAAAAGTAAAAAAAGAGTGGGGAGGATCAGCTCCAGCAAAATGCATCCCTCTGTGAACAGTAGGAGGTCAGTTCTTTTTCTTTTAGCCAAGACCAGCCTCAAACATATAAACATAGTGGCCTGAAGGAGAATTACGTTCAGCAACCTGGTAGTTTGGGGGGAGGTGGGAGGAAGCAGGTTATTTTACCATCTGAAAGCAGAATCTACTCCTCCTCGCCTCTTTCATGATCTGTGTTTCCCAGAGGAAACCCTCTCTCAGATGGCACACTGGCCGTCTCCTCAGTTCTTGACTGACTTTTCACTCCTCAGATCTGCCTTTGCTCTGTGCTCTGTTGTTTGCACCTCAGGAGCTGAGTGGTTACTTACCACGGTTCTGTCATCCATCTTCATTCCTCTATACATCATCCATTGGATTGAAGAAATTGGATTCAAAAGGGCAAAGAGGAGCCGAGATTCTTTCCCAGCCATTCACAGAAAAGGATGACCCTCATTTGTATTGTATTTATACTGCATCCCAGATGTGTTCATTTCTGAGTAGTGGAAAGTCAGCTCTCTTCTTGTTACCTCTGCATACGCTCTGTCCACAAAACATACCTTACCGCTATTTTAGGTTTATGTTATTTAAATTAGTTAAAGACAAAACAGTATAAACATTTACACTATTGATACTAGCTTAAAAGCCCAAGGACTTTGGACTAGTCGGGATGTTTGTGAAAAATGTTCAGCCTTGGTTGCTGACTTTTTCAGATGGATTTTGATGTGTGTGGGAAGAAGTCGGGTTGCAATAATTGTGTATTTTAAAAGTCTCAGCATTGTCAGTTTTCCGTATGGGCAAGTGGCCTTTTGTTAAGTGAGGAATACAAGAATTAATCATTTAGCAAAGGGACAAAGAGTTGATTTCCAGCAATGTGCTAAAATCGCCCACCGGGGGGAAGAACAGACTTTTGACAAGTGGACACCCACACACAAAAGAATGAATTTACTCTTCCACCTCATTCCATACACAAAAATGAACTCAAAAATAACATTTAGAACCCTAAATATAGGAGTTAAAGCCTTCCCTTTTAGAGGGAAACATAGTTATAAATCTCTATGACCTTGGACCAGGCAACAATTTCTTAGGTTTGATACAAAAACACAGGCAATAAAAGAGAAAATAGATAAAGAAGATTTCATGATAATTAAAGATTTGTGCATCAAAAGTCACTATCAAGAAGATGAAAAGAATTCAAACCACAAAACAGGAAAAAATTTGTTAACTAATATATCTGCCTAAGATCTAATAGCCAGAATATATAAATAACTCTTAGAATTCAACAACAAGATATACAACCCTATTTAAGAGTAGACAAAGGACTTAAATAGGAACGTCTCCAAAGAAAATATACAAATGGCCAACAGGCACATTAAAACAATCTCAACATCATTAGTCATTAGGGGGAAATGCAATTCAAAACCAAAATGAATTTGCATTGGTTTTCATACCAGTTAGTATAGCTATAATAAAAATAAACAGAAAATCACAAGAAATGGTGAGGATGTGAAGAAATTAGAGCCTTCGTACATTGCTAGTGGGACCGTAAAATGGCACAGCTGCTCTGGAAAACAGCTTGGCAGTTTCTCAAAAAGTTAAACATAGAATTACCCACAACCCTGCCTTTCCACTCATAAATATATACACGAGAGAATTGAAAACATATGTCCACACAAAACCTTGTACATGAACATTCATAGAAGCATTATTCATGCAAGCCCAGAAATGGAAGCAACCCAAATGTCCTTCAACTGATGAATAGATAAACAAAATGTGGTATCTCACACAACAGAATATTATTCAACCATGAAAAGAAATGAGGTACCGATTGATGTTTTCACATGGGTGAATTTTAAAGCATTATGCTAAGTATACAAAACAGATACAAGAGGCTGTGTGTTGTGTAATTCTCTTTATGTGAAGTGTTCAGAATAGGCAGGTCTATAGAGAGAGAAAATAGGTTAGTGGTTCCCTAGGGCGAGGAGCCAGGGGAAACAGATAAAAGCTAAATAGGCACAGAATTTCTTTCAGGAAGGTGAAAATGTTCTGGAAGTAGGTAGGAATGATGGCTGCCTTACTCTTTCAAACATACCCAAAACCGCTTAAGATGGTAAATTGTATGCTATGTGAACTTAATCTCAAAGGAAAGAAGGACTGAGGAAGCGTCCTGTGTTTCATTGTGCTTAGAGTTAGCTAGCCTTCGGGACTTGCTGTGTCCATGAGATGATGGGTTCAGAGGTTTCTGCTGTGCTCTGAGACATTAATGGGTGGAGGTGAAATACCAACATGATGTGGGCTCTGCCATCAAGGTGCTCATGCCCCACTGAAGAGAGAATTCAGACCCAGTCTTCACCAACTAGAACAACAGCCCGAAGATCAGTAGTGGACAGAGCGGGTACCCATTCTGGCAAAGAAGTACGGTAAGAGAGGGAGGAGCTGTGACTCACTTGATAAGAGTGCTTCTTGCTCTATGTACTAGCTATCTAGTATGCACAAGGCCCTGAGTTCGATGCCCAGCATCCATTAAAAACAGGTAAGATTGTACATGCCGGTGCTTTTAACTGCTGAGCCATCCCTCCAGCCCCACTGAAGAGCATTCTAGGCAGTAGGACTGACTTAAACAATCATTCAAAAGTAGTCATGTCATGCCTGGATTATGATTCTAGCTCTCTGCTATTGCTTTTTATTTAACGTTAGAACCATTCTCCACTTTGATTCTTAGTTCTTATCTCAGAGAAGATGCCTTCTATGTGAAAGCTGGGAAAGACAGACATTGTCCTTGAACCTTGGTGAGGTGTACCAGGGTCTCCTAAGTTCCCTTACTTCATCAAATTCTACTTGTAGTCATCTAAGTTCGTGGAACACAGGCAGTGCATAGCTCTGGTCCTACACGCTGTGTCGCCTCTCTTGAACCTCTTTTTGCTGCAATGACTAGATCCATCCACCTGCTGGACAGATGTCCTCCCTCCCTCTTACAGAGGCTTTTGATGCACGAATGAGGAAGCCAGGGACAAAAGGAGATCTCCTGGGAAGAGCTGTCCCATCTGGCTCCTTTGGAAGTTAGATGTATTTGGCTCCTATTTGGATGGATGGCAAATCTACTGCCTGAAGGTGGAGAGCTGGGGAGGCTTGGGGAGGATCTTGGTGCCTAATGAACTGTTCAGCAAAGAGTGCCCTGCAGAAGGAAAGACAGATTCTCAGTCTGGAGCCTTGGATCCCCTAATGCCTCCCAGATGAGCAGCTAGCCATAGACCTCCAAGGGTGTGCTTGCTGACATTTGGTCCTACATGCATGGGGCATAAGCCTGTTTTATTGTGTTTACCATTGTGTATGGGGAAACATAACATGAGCACCATGGACCATGGATCTGGCCCTTGGCAGACTTTCCCTAAAGCCAGCACGAGAACTCCACCATGATGAAATAGTCAGTGTTTCAAGCCCCACGTCTGTCTCAGGCAATTCTAGTCTACTGTCTGTCCAAAAATGGATCTAAGCATATGCCTATCTGAGACTGGATATCATACCCAGTAATGATGGGTGGAGATAGAAGACCCACAGCAGGGTGAATATGCTTCCCTGCACTCCAGACTGAAAAAGACATGATTTACCACTGACCTGTCCTTGAACCTCCTGATAATTTGTTTTTAAAATCCAGGCAAGCTCCACTCCTATTCCACTGCCTATCTCTCGCTGTCTGAGGGATAATGGCCTGACAGTTCCGACAAGGACCAGATGTGCAGTGAATGGGTCGGTCAGTACTGGGAAGAAGAGAGGAGGGAGGGAATGAGCTTGAATGTCATTACTTGGAAGGGTCACAGAGTCAGTGACAGTGGCAAGAAACAGATTTTTCCAGCCGCTTTCAGGCCGAGATTTGCTCTGCATAATCTGGATGCTTTTATCTGTTTCTGAAAATAGACAGGAATTTTTTCCACAGGCTGCTCCAATCTGGCTGTGGAGACGTGAGGGAGGATTGAGGAGACAGTTGCATGTGGTCCGGTATGTTCGTTTAGAGGCCCCATCCTCCACTATCCCTTCCCTGCCCTGGCTCTATGGGCCCACATTATCTTAATGCCTCTTGAAGATGAGAGTGAGAAATGTAGGAGATACTTTCCACTCCGAGCTTTGCTTAGCATCAGAGTGAGCAAGCCTTCCTTCTTTTGCCTTAGACTCAGAATAAAAGGCCTTGGTGAGTTCAGAAGCATGGCTTCTTGACTCTATAGAAAAACACCCATCATTTGGGAGACAAATGATGCAGGAAAGAAAATGGCTTCATTAGACTTATGGAGACTAGTGTTTGTTACCAGTTCCACAAACCATTCTCCACATTTGTCCTAGGCTACAAAGAAGCATCACAAATTATCTATAGTGATCTTCTGGAAGGTTAACTCTGGATTAAATCAGCCTCCTCTCTCAGCAGCTGGTCCCTCTCATCTGAGATCAAAAGGATCTTGAACCTTCCAAGTGAACCGCTGTCAAGAGAACAGCAGGAGGACCTCAAATATTATTTACATAGTGCTTTTTTTCTCCAATTATGCATTGGTTTCTTCTTGCTACAAGCCTATTTTATAAACATGGAAACCAAGACACACACACAAAAGAAAACAGCGTTCAGGATTATGTAGGCATACATTAGCCCAGAAATGAATAAATCTAGATACTACCTATAATTATTCCAGCATTGCATTTTGTTGTCATTCACCCACCTACAAAGAAAGAGCATATTTGTTTTGAGCATGCAGAAGAACATGCCAGGCTTTCTTTCCAACTTGGAATTTCTCAGGCCTACAGGAAATTTATCTGAGCCTTTGAGGCTGGTAAATTTATGGAGCTTATTTGCAAGCTTCCTCTAAAGTAGACCTTGTTTCAAATGGAAGCAAGAGAACAGTGTCAGATTGTTCTAGAATGCCGACTAGTACCCGTATCTCTGAGATGCCTTCCTTCCTTTATGAACAAACGGCATTCGAGTTACCTCACAGGTAACTAGCAGTGAGGGGGTAGAAAGAGCAGAAATGTGAACGTACACAATCACTCAGTACAGCCAAGGTCCTCAGGGAACTCTCGTTGATGGCTCGTTGATGGTTCGAGGTTGGTGCCTCGAACCTGCACTGTGGGAGTCACTTTCCTCGTGACGTAGCTTTTCAACATCAGGCAAGGTGAGGGATCAAATGGGAAGTCTTGTTTCCCAGCTCTCACACCTGGTGCTATGGTGTCGTCACACAGACCGTTGTAGTTTATGGGGGAAATGACTTCAATCAGTTGTGTGTACCATGCTCTGTGTCTCACCAGTTTTAGACCTGGACATCAAAGAGGAGAAAGAATGGGAAGAAAGGCACAGATCAGAGGGAGACAGACAAAGAGATAGGAGAGAGGGAGACTGGAAAGATGAGAAAAGAACAGGAACAATGGTAATAGGGAGGTGGTCCATAGACTTCATATGACAGGGCAGGGCGAGCCAGGGAGAAAAGACATTTTAGAAGAGAGCAGAGCCTACACTGACTTCAGCACTTGCTGTACCCCCAAGCCTCACATGGGACCTAGACAGAATCTGACATACCCTTCCAGGGCCTTCCAGCCCAAAGCAACTCAGAGGAAAGGGGAGCATGGAGCCGGCTGGAAAGAAGTGAGCTGGCATCTGACTCATTCCCTCTTCTGGGAGCACGGGCATACGAAGAAACTCGCTACTGATGTCATCTGGTGGTGATGTTTACCAGAGGAGACGGTGGCACATGGGACCGTGTGGAGAGTGGGAACCATGGAATTGGGGGAGCTGGCCTGGACCAAGAATGAGGTTGAGGGATGTCTACACCCAGAAAAGATCATCTCGAGACTGGCAAGAGCCGGACTGCTCCCTTCCCGCCCTGGGCCTGCATGTCCCGGCTCATGTAGCCTTATGCCCCTTACCTCTGCCACCCTTGAGGTGGTCACACAGCTTTGTGGGCAGGTGAAACTTCCTCCCTCCTTACAATGTCATGTCCATCAAGCATCTGGAATACCTCTTCATGCAAATAAGGCATTTCCAGCACTCTGGCCCTGGCCAATGAGGTACACTTACCCGCAAAGCCTCTACCAACTCCTAAAAGATTTAAACAGCCTTCCCCTACCCGCAATTAAACAAACCATCTGACTGAAGCCATCTCCCAGGAACTCTGTTTCTCAAGCTCACTGCCATCTGAGGTCTCCTCAATCCTGGGCTGTCCCATCTTTTGCTTCTCCTCTTGGGGTCCATGGGTTGTGATTGCTGGCCAGCTGGCAATCAGGCCCCTATGAGCATGGGGGTGATGTATGTGTGTGGGGGGGATAGAACCTTGGATGGCAGGGCCAGGCACTTATCCACACTATACTTTATTTCTCCCAGTAGAGCTCAACGTATACCGAATTGCAGCTCTTTTATAATAATAAATGAAGACATAAAAGGGAAAAAATATGGAGTGCATAGAAGGACAGACTTGGGAGGGTATGGTGTGGCAAAAAAATCACATGAGCTTCCACCTCAGGAAGATATGAACTTAAACCTGCCTTTGCCACATAGTGGTCTTTATATCTTTGAACCTCTATAGAAGAAAAGATGGAGATGAAAATGAATGAACAAGAGGTCCACTCTTCTGTTCATCCCTTATCTGGGGGTCAAAGCAGTTAACCCTCCATCTCTTAGGTGCAATGGGGTGGGGTGGGGGACAGCAAAGGCTTTCATTTGTAACTGAGCTCATGCCTATCTTTTCCACAGGGGGCCCTTTCTGCTTCCCTGGGAGGAGGTAGTAGTCATGACGCCGAGCTGTGGAATGCTCTATCCACTTACTTTGGATTTTAGGAATCCATCCAATGACCACGCAGGAAGTCATCTCAACCTCCCTTGCCCGTAAGAAGCTGTAAAACTGGCCAGAACCTCAGGGGTAGTTGAGCTATTAATGGAAAGTGAATCAACTCTGAGGCCCTTAAAATTCTTCTACTACTTGTGTAGTATAAACCACATTCCCATAGACCTGGATGTGTGTCTAGGAAGCCCTGTGGCTTCCTAGAAGAGACAGCATCTTCCCAAGCTGTGCTGCTTGCTGAGTTTGTGTCAGGCTGAGTAGGTACGCATCTTCAACATGGATGAGTTAGCATAAGCAGGGACAGGACTGAAGATATTTCAAATGAGACCAAGAACGGGACCACACCCTTAGTCCAAACTCATTTCAGGGCCAAGTTCAACCTCAGGACACTTGCACATGGGGCCTCTTCTAATTGCAGGCAAAGCTTACCTTTCAGAGTATGGGTCTGTGTGCACTGACTAGGGCAGATGGGTTTCTAGAAGGTATCCACCACTGATGCCCAAGTCTGGGGTCTTCATGCCTACAAGATAGCTCAAGGGCTTGACTCCCAGTTACCACATCTGAAAGGAGGCTGCTCAGCCCTCACTTAGAGCAATTATACTGATGTACTTAAGAAAGTACAAGATAGGCTGTAGATACCAGAGGGCCTTTTTCCTAGGTCAAATACCTACTCCAGCTCCAGGCAAAGTCGAGTTCATTTCTTTTCCTCTAGATCTGTGGTTTTCAACCTTCCTAATGTGGTGACCCTTTAATACAGTTCCTCATGTTATGGTGATCTATAACCGTAAAATTATTGTTGTTGTTCTTATTATTATTATTGCGGGTTTTTTTCGAGACAGGGTTTCTCTGTTTAATAGTCCTGGATGTCTTGGACTGTCTTTGTAGACCAGGCTTGCTTTGAGCTCACAGATATATGCCTGCCTCTGCCTCCCAAGTGCTAGGATTTAAAGATGTGCACCAGCCACCACACCTGGCATAAAATTATCTCTGTTGCTACTTCAACATTGTAATTTTGCAACTGTTATGAATCATAAGGTAAATATCTTATGTGCAGGATATCTGATATGGGGCCCGCATGAAAAAGTCATTTAACCTCCAAAGCAGTTACGACCCATAGTTTGAGAACTGCTGCCTGAGAGGATCACCTACCTGCTCCATTGCTTTCCCCAGGCTCACAGAAGGGATTAGGTTCAGGGTGTGCAGTTTAGAGAAGGCTTGCCTTCCCCTTTTCTGCGTGCACACAGAAATGCAAGCGTGCATGCATGCTTTCTACCCCTGACTGACTCTATCATCAGCTGAGCCCTGTTTCCTTCCACAGCAGGGTCCTTGGAGCCCAGCGCTGAGCTGGTGTTGCTCTAAAAATAACCGTGTCCACAGTGATGAATGGGAAGGCATTTGCTCTCCTTTCCCTGCCTCAGCGTTGAGCCTGACTCATGTTGGGAAATGACATTCTGTTAACACAAGCACTTCTGTTTCCTCCTGTGCTCACCATCCGGTGAAAGCCCTGGCCAGGACAGGCTTTCAGTTTCCAAAGTCTATTCCATACCCCTATCCAGTAACATTAAGAATACCTTTAGACAAAGAGGAAGGAGAGAAGCATCTTGTACATCCCTGGAGGACGCTAAGGATGTGCTTGGTTTGAGCCTCAGCAACTCCTGTACCAGGCATAGTGACCCTCACCCTGAGCCTAGTACTTGAGGAGTGGAGGGAGAAAGACCAGAAGTTTAAGGTCATCCTTAATTGCACAGAGAGTTTGAGGCCAGCCTGGACTACATAAGACCCTGCCAAAAAACAGAGAGGCAGGCAGGCAGACAGGCAGACAGACAGGTTCTGTTGGACAGAAGGGCAGGGAGACACAAGAGGAGACTCAGACTCAAAAAGTGGACATAGGCTTGCACTGCCCAGTGAGCCTTGCCTTTCAGCAATTGATGAGGAAGTAGGAGGAATCAGGCTTAGGAAGGAGTTCCATCATCAACTCTTGTTTTGTTTTTGTTTGTGTGTGTACTCTTAATTTTTGTTTATGTGGCTACAGATTCCAAGAAAGAAAGAGTGTATCCAACCCTTAGAGTTGGAGTTAGGTTGTGTAAGGAGCCTGAAGGTGGTCCTGGGAACTGAACCTGGGTCCTCAGAAGGAGCAGTAAGTTCTCTTAGCTGATGAGCCATCACTCCAGCCTTTTAAGATTTATGTTGCTTTTTTTTTTTTTTTTAAGTTTTGTTTTGAACTCAGGTGCCTTCATGGGGATAATAACAAAGTAGTAAGGGTGTTAGCTCCTAGACACAGATACTTCCGCATTCAAATTCGGATGGATCAGCTGACAGGAGAATGGGCAGCGGTCTCTCTGGCTCAACAGGTCAGTGTGGGGAAGTATCAAGTAGATCTTTAAAGAAGGCCCCCTCTGTACTTTCTGCTCTCTGTTCTGCTCTGTGACTCCTTATAGCAAGCATGTCAGGGGAGCTCTTTCTTAGAAGGCCTGGACTTCACCCGGTGGTGAGGTCTTTCTGTGTTCCATTCGATATTCCTTATCTTCTCTCTGTCTTGCCCTTCCTCCATTCCTCTTCCAACTGTAAGGCCGCTTTTCTACATTTTTTTTTAAAAGTTGACCATTTTTAAATAATTTAGTATCTTTTTTATGTGCATTGGTGTTCGGTCTGTATGTATGTCTGTGTGAGGGTGTCAGATTCCCTGAAACTGGAGTTACATACAGGTGTGAACTGCCATGTGGGTGCTGGGAATTGAGCCTCAGTCTTCTGGAAGAACAACTAGTGCTCTTAACTGCTGAGCCCCCTATCCAGCCCCAGCTTTTCTATTCTTTTTTGTTTGTTTGTCTGTTTTTTAGAGACAGGGTTTCTTGTGTAGCCCTGGCTGTCCTGAACTCACAGAGATCTGCTTGCCTCTGTCTCCCTGAGTGCTGGGATTACAGGTGTGAGCCACCAGCTCCCAGATTTTCTACTCTTAATACCTCTGATTACTGAGCATGCAAGGACCATTCTCTTTGAGTTCTCTGTTGACTTCTGAAGGGCCCTGGGCCATCTGGGCAGTGTTCATCGCTGCTTTCTTTCTCACAGGCATTTCCTTAGAGTTCTGGGGTTTTGCTGTGTCCCCTAACAGTTCATGTGTTTGAAGCACAGTCTTCTGCATCATTGGTCAGTGGTGTGGAGACAGGATCTTTGGGCATGGTTACATGAGATCATAAAGATGAGGTTCCTTTTATATGAGGACAAGCAATCTGAACCAGCATGCTACTTCTCTCTCATGATGGCATGACCTCCTCCATGTTATAAGACAGCATGAGGGTCCTCAGTAGATGTCAGCATCTTAATATTGAGCCCTTTGGCTTCTAGAAGTATAAGGAATTAACTTTCCTTATAAAAAGCCCAGTCTCAGGGGCTTTGTTACAGCAGTGAAAAAAGGAAAGTATAAACCAAGAGGTGTGCCCATATTTTGAGGAATCCCTGTGCCCAAATCAGCTTCTCTGAGGTCACTGATGCCCTTGGCTGCTCTCCTATTTTGGTGGCCACTCACTCCTGAGTGCGTGGTCTGAATCAACTCCTATTGCTTTGTTTTTCCTGATCTTATTTACACACATAACTCTGTATCTCTGGCTTTGTGGCTTGCCCTGCTCCAACACTTTCATTCTCTGTGTTTACTGGAGCTCAGCTATCAATCAGCAGGGATAACTAACTGGAAGAGGCAGTATCAAAGGAAAAGGATCAGGCAGAGATACCCTCTCTCCACCCAGTTAGGTCTACTGAGGTTTCTCCACTGAGAAAGCCTCCAAGAGCCTGAGAAATCTTTACCCAGTACCAGTTAGGATGGCAGTAGGTCCAAGGGAATTATGCTGGATGTTTCCAGAGTGGAGCCAAAGCCCATCTCAGGATATTTATATGATGACAGAAGCTTCCAGCATCGATCAATGCCATGCAGAGTTGAGCAGCAGTAGCTTCTGCCAAGTTCTCTCCACTTGCAAAAGTCTCCCGCTTGCTAAACATGTCACTTCCTTGCTGAGGGTTAACTGCTCAGCAAGTTTTGATCTATATGTGAAAAAGCAACCAAAGTCACTCCTTTCTCTGTCTATAGCTGACATCTGAACAGCCCTGTTCTGATGGGTGCCAGAGAGCCGCTCTTCCAAAATTAGAGGGCACAGAGATCTTTTTCGTTTCTTTTTAAACTTGGACCTTGTAAGTTAACCTTCTCCCCAGTGAGGTAGGCTTCTAGACAAGCTGGTTCCACTGCTATAAAGATAAATGAAAGGCTAAGTGGGGCTGTGAGCAGCCCCCGGGGCTATTGCTGATGACTTGACAAGTCATTTATTCCAGGGCATAGCCTGGCTTCTGGCCAGGCCCTCCAATCGAAGCTGAGCTAAGGAAAAAACCCCAGTGAGGTGAGTGACCCACTGCATGGGTCCTCTGCTTTCCCGCCAAGGCTGTCCAGCATCTGGTGGACGCGCACAATTAGTAAAGCTTTTGAGGGTAATGATTTGGTCTCATGGAAAATGGAGAGTTGGTCCAAGATGATGTCTGGTAAACTTTGACATTCCACCCTGAAACGGCCTTGCACTCACACAGAATCACTGAACAGCTATGCGATCACATTACAGCCTCTTCCTCAAGATCAGCTTGTCATTGAATCCATCCCCAAATCCCTGCCTTTCTCAAACAAAAGAAGCTCTGGAGTGGGAGGCTCTGGAATCGCCAGATGGAAGACAAAGCATAGGCTGCCAAGGCTACAATAAACTTCTAAAGGTTTTGGCCCAATATCCTTCATTTTGTGTATGAAAAACCCAGGATTCAAGACCGAGAATCCTGAGGGAAAGCGAGTAGGCCAGGGGAACAGTGGTACCATCTCAATAGCAGAGAGAAATGAAGCTGCCTCCATAGGCTTGGCCAGAACATGGGATCTTGCTGTCCAAGAGGGAGAAATGAGGACAAGGTGCTGGCCATGTTTAGATTTTGGTAAGCTACTAACACAGGGTTCAACAAAATGACGCGAGCCACCTCAGTCTGTGACACAGGTAAAGAACCCGTGCCTGTGGAATCTCTTCAGAGGACCTAACAAAAGAGCAAATCATGTTGGTTCCTCAACAGCAAGTCCCAAACACCTGTTGTAGGTAGAGCATGGCGCTGATTGCACTGTGTTACAGGGAATAAAGAAGATGGAGTAGGACGGAGTGGGCAGCCCCAGAGCCAGTCTGGTGGCCACGATGGTGGTATTTTTACAGGCACACATGTCAAGGAAATGGGTTACTTCATAAAGTTTAGACAACTCTCTTCCTTCTGACATCACACCATCATGTCCTGTCTACTTGAGGCTATTCTTGACACAACTCCGAAAATGTAATATTATCCTCTCAATAAAATGTTGGCAACCTCACTCAGAGTCCTCTTGAGTGTTTTGAAACAGCGCTGGATGATGAAATCCCCAAGGCTGGCAATCATAAGTGTAGTCAAAAGGACTTGGGCTCCTGGGACAGAGAAACATAGTCTTAAATCAGAGTTTGTCATTTATTAATTTTGTGACCCTGGGACACTTCTTCCCGTGCAGAGGCTATATCCTGTCTATAGTACTGAAAAGTCTCCTGAAGAAGGAATTCCCGTGGAACATACCTGGGTACCTACCAAATGCATCCCCTATCTTCAGAAATAGTTCATGATTATTTGAGGCACATGTTACATTGTACTAGGTACGATGAGAGAAAACAGGAGACTTTTGATGATCTTTAGTGTCAGGGAGACAAACATGTGGCTGACACCAGTGTCTTCTGTCCCAGGAATCATGAGTGATGTAGAGAGCCTAGTACGTCTTGCTTCTGCTCCAGTGGGTTCTTCACTTTGGTAATGGTCACAGGAACTTTCAGAGGCTGATTTATGCAGTCCACATTACATTGTGTTTCCATGGCTGGCTTCAGTTTATACCAGGGCTCCCCCAAAGCTCATAAAGTTCCCCTGAAACCTCGTAACATTTCACCTGTGGAAGTTTATGGCCCACAGGATGTGAGCTCTGTCCGTTTGGTTTTGCTAGAGCTGCCATTATTAAGCGTGCTCTCCCATTTCCTACCAACCTTGTGAAGATGGCCACCTCCTAATTGGGCATAGCAGGCAATCCCCGTTTCAGCCCCAATGAGGAAATATCTAAACTCCTCGAAACTGAGTTTGGCTAGTCAGCAAGGATTTTTGTCCCCAGGGTCCTGAGGTTCGGGAGTTTGTTCCAGATCTGAGCAAGGAGTATGCTCTATAAAGTTCACCCAGAGCTTATTTCAGCTGTTCAGACTCCTCCAAACTGTCTTGCTTAGGAATCTATTCATGGATGTATGATGACCTGCATAGTCAGAAGTATTGGAGACATTAGAGGGGTGTTAAAGATGCTCATGGAGGATTAAATAGGAACAGCTCTCATAGACTCATGTGTTTGAATGCTTGGCCCATAGACAGTGGCACTATTACGAAGGGTGGCCTTGTTGGAGTGGGTGTGGCTTTATTGGAGGAAGTGTGTCGCTGGGAGTGGCCTTTGAGGTTTCAGATGCTCAAGCCAAACCCAGCATCATTCTCTCTTCCTGCTGCCTGCTGATCCGGATGTAGAACGCTCCGCTCCTTCAGCACCATGTCTGCATGGATGCTGCCATGCTTCTTACTATGATGATAATGGATGAAGTCTCTGACCTTTTTTTTTTTAATTATGCATATGTGTGTGTGATCCCTGGAACTGGATTTACAGTTGTGAGCTTCCACATGGGTGGTGGAAATTGAACTCAGGACCTCTGGAAGAGCATCCAGTACTCTTAGCCATCTCTTCCAGCCCAAGCCTCTGAAACATAACCTAGTCACTGTTAAATGTTTTCCTTTATAAGAGCTGTTGTAGTCATGGGTCTCTTCACAGAAGTAGAAACCCTAACTAAGATAATGTTCTTCATAAAGTTAAAAACAACTCTCAAATGCAGAAAAGGAATCTGAATGGACTAAAAGTCATCTCTCTGGGACAGCCACACACTGGCTTTGGTGTTACATGATGGTCCTACAGATATTAACACAAAAGGCAGTCTCTCAGGTGCGTGTGTCTGGGTCACTATGACATTAAGAAGAGAGTTTAGGGGTGAAGCTCAGTCAGAAAAACTTCACATTCCATTCCTAAGATGGAGAATGGACCTGGTGCACAGAGACATTTATGAGGTAACCAGGGAGTACCACAAGTGCATAGTTGGTTCAGATGCTGACAAAGCAAGGACCAGCTGAGGCAAGACCACACACAGATGAGGCCCATTGACTAGAGAATGCAAACTGAGGAGTTGAGGTATAGAGTAAGAATCGTGGAAGTGATAGAGAGATGTTCTGGGATGATGTGGAAAGAGGTAGGGAGGATCTGTAGCCACACTGAGCAAAAATGCCCCAGCGTCACATGTGGAGGGGAAAGAATCTGGACACAATTGACAAGCACCGGGCTCAAAGAACAGACTAGAGAGCTCAAGGTCGAACGCTGCTATTTCATCATAAGCTTTAGCAGAAACTGAAGTCAGCACTGCCTTCTCTTGTCCCTGTTATCTGGTTTCCTTTGCTCTCAAGTACAGATATCCAGCTCATAACTCAAAGGAGATCTGCTGGCTCATAAATCTCCAAGGAACTGACATCAGAGGTGGCTCTCTCTCCAGGAACTGTTAGGCCCAGGTGATTGTCTGCCTCTTAATTCCTAGCTGATGTTCTTTTCAGGCAGATGTTTCCAGATGCTAGCTTCCAGCAGTCTCTGTGCACTGTCTCCCAGTTTCAAATTCAACAGAAAATGAGCCCTTGTTTCCTGAGAATCCTTCAAACAAAACAGCAAAAAGAACATTGCAGGATTGGGGTAGGTAGACATTTCGGGAGCTCAGGAGTAGAGGTCTAGCCATGGAATGAAGGAGGGCGGTTTCCCTGAGGGAAACGGGTAGGTCCTGGTGAAGTACAAATGGCAGATGTTTACATTCTGCTGCCCTATTGCAACTGAGCTTTGGAGTTGGGGGCACTAGGCCCGAGAGGTAAGAGCTACCAATAGTAATGAACTGAGAGTGCCTGCCCGCTGGAAGTCCTCTGCCAAAACTCAGCCCAACACTTCATACGTGAGCAAACCCGCAACACAGACAAGGAACTCCATTTCTGTACATCAGGCCTTGTCCATTAAGGAATGCCCATGTCTGGAATGCAGATATCTTGTTGCCTCAACACACCTGCCAGGCATGCAGACAACATCCCCCCCCCTCACCCCACTCTGCACAGGGACTCTTCAAGGCACTCTGTTCCCTTCTTTTCACAGCTACAGTCTTTGCTTTACTTCTCTTTTCAACATTGGGGGGGGGGGCGGGATAAGTTACAGAATGAAGAAACAACATGTGAAGCCAGCCTGATTCTGCCCATCTTTCTTTTCCTCTGGCCATAATCACAACAATACTCCCTCATGCTTTTAAAATGCAAAGCTTGGCTCAGCTGGGTGAGCCCGAGCCTGACATGGACATAAATACCAGCATAGAGCTAGCTGCTCAGGCCCAGAAGACTGACTGCTGAGTGCACCTGATCTTAATCTCAGGGCTCCTTCTTTGCAAAGGTGTTTTGGAGGAGAAGGACACTCTCCTAAGCAAGGGGCTTACTGAGAAGTCATCAACAGGACTTCATTCTCCACAATGGTGACATTAGAGTCTGCCCTTCCTGCCGCCCATCCCCATCCCCTACCCCCACCCCCACCCCTTAATTCTTCTTCCTTACAAAGCAAAGACAGAGGTGACAAATCATGTAGGGGTCACATTCCTGTGTCTCCCCCTCTTGGCTACCCTTAGGCTAAGGGAGTCTGGAAAACATCAAATGATTCAAAAACGGAGCTGAATGGTTCTTCATGCTTCCTATGTGGTGCCAAGGAGCAGGGCAGCAACTGATGCAAGAACTGGAGTGGAGCTCAGGATCCCCACGGAGAATGTTTAGATGTGCTCCATGCATCTGTGCATGACTGTTAGGGCTTTGGTTGCTGGTGGGGGCTGGGCAGCACTGAGTTCTGCTCACAGGGCATGGGCATTCGGTGTTTACTGGATCCCTTCTCTGTTCCTAGGGCCTATCCTCTGAAATAAAAGTAAGGATGCTGGGTAATTGGGGCTTCTGGGACAGGATCAGCAAGGTCTCAGGGGTTGGAGAAATGTCATTTATATCATCTAGAGGTGACAAGCAGGCAGTGTGTGCGTGGGGAGTCTCTCATGGGACAGTGACATGCTTCACACAGTTGTTCAGCATGTTCTACAGGCTGTGTGTGGTCCGGTGAGGCAGGCACATCCTGGCACAGTCTCCTGGCCCAGCCGCAAAGAGAAGACTTTATGGATCACAGCTGAGCCTTCCCACCCCCCCCCCTTTGAAATTCCCTAAGACCGTGCATTCTGATTTTACTCCACCCAGTTAGCCGATCCTTGCCAGACCCTTTTCCTGCTTTCACCCATTTTCAGATTCGGTAGTACCTTCTCCAACTTTCCTAAGGTGGATGGTTTAGTTTCCCCTACGCTTTCCCCAGTTTGTGTGGTTACAAGCTCGATCGCTTGGTCTTACTTGCTTTGAGGCTGCCTTCTGTACCTGCTTAGGGTCCTTCTGCTTTCCACGTATAAAAATTGGTTGGCTTCAAAACCAGTTTTTGAATGTGGGAGTTAAACGATGTAAGCATTATTACAGCCAAGAGGGATGTATGAAGGCACAATACCTAAATGAGATGTGCCCTATATGGGATCCTGGAATAGAAAAACGTCTTTTGCTGAAAGCCAACACAAGCTGAGTAAAGGATCTTAGTTGATAAAAGATCCCCCCAAAAGAAAAATTGACTTTTCCTCCTATTGCGATCCTGTTTGAATAATCCCAGATTTCCCCAAAACGACACATTTCTTGAGGAGTAAGACCAAGAATTAGAAAAGGGAAAGCATAAGGATTGATGTTCCAATGGGTAATTACATGTAATTTTCCTGTAATTTCATTGGTTCTTTGTAGCCAAATAATTCAATGGTTGAACATTGACCTCCACAAATAGTATTTCTTGGTTTACATAAAAGTTTTATTAAGATGTGCTTTCATATGCTGTATGTCACCTATTGGAAGTATATGATCCAGTGCTTTAAAAAATCGTATACAGAAGCTGGGCAGTAATGGTGGCGCACACCTTTACTCCCAGCACTCAGGAAGGCAGAGGCAAGTGGATTACTGTGAGTTCGAGGCTGTGGTCTACGAAGTGAGTCTGGGACAGCTAAGGCTACACAGAGAAACCCTGCCTCAAAACAAAAACAAAAACAAATCATATGCAGAACTGTCACAATTTTCCACATGAGCAGTTTGCTTATTGCTTATATTTTACTGGGGATCAAACTCCATAAGCAACATGTTTAGAAAATAGGCACTGGGGTAATGGGGTGCATGTACACATGTCTACGTGTGCACGTATGCTTAACTCTATAGAAAAATCTACTTTAGATACACTGATCTGCCTGAAGTAAAATCTAGCTCGCCCCTGTTTGAAGAAGCCAGGGAACATTCTCCCTGTGGCTTAGGGGAAAGGGACCATCTATTCCTTACTGGTCCCAGCCCTTGCCATAGATTTTTGTCACACAACCATCTCAAAAAAGGTCTTCCCGTAACAAAGAATATTTTTTCCATTTCTTAGATGAAGAAGCTGAAGTTCAAAACTATCCAGCTGGTAAGTGGCGGAGACACAGATTTGAAAGCAAATTGGCTTGATTTCACGGCCATTCTTATCAAAGCTCCTTCTCCCCTAGAGTGCTTCAGAGGACAGAAGATGGCTGGAGGCTTGCTTGAGAACGGTTCTGCCTACGAAAGTGGGAAGTCAGAGTTTGAGCTTCTTTAACATCTCAAGAGCCACCCAGAAGAAACCACTGCCAGGCTTATGTCTCCAAAATGTAGCTCTGAGTGCCTGGATTGTCTGTTCAGCCAGCCATAAGCAAAAAGTCCAGAGATTTGGCTGAGACTCTAACCACAGGCCTTCTGTCAAAGAAGCAGTGAGTGACATGTCCTAATTTCATGAATCCTCCGTTGTCTGAGATCATGGCAGTGAATGCCTCTAGAATGGTCCTGGTATTTATTGTCTTTGTCTCCAGTGCCTGTCACCAGGTAGAGAGATGGTCTCAGTGTGTTGATTGAAACCATAAAGACATTTCATACAAGAGAGACAAGGGCCACAGGGTTCAAGTTTAGGGTCAAGATTTCCAGCCCTCTGCTGGCTGACTGCTGCTTTTATGCAGAAAGGGCCTGTTGGCTGAAGCAGGGAGTTCATCTCATCTGCTCTTTAGAGTGGCCAGAACAGTCTTGGGACCCAGAAGGAGTCTTTTATAAACCTGGGGCAGGTTTATGGTACCCTAAGGCTTCAGGAGCCATTGCTGTGCCTTTTCCTGGGGAGATGTGAACAGACATATCTCTACTCAGACATAACATTGCATTGAAGAAAGGATTCTAGGTAAGTCTAGTTCAGTGAATTAGTGAGTTCACTGGGGTTAATTACAGCACCATCGATGACTACAAATCACCTGCATCATAGACCAGCCTGATAAAAGATGAATCTCTTGGTGCTTCCTGCATGGTCTGCAAGCAGCTTAGCCAGTAGGAGAATCACTTCTTTCCAGCAAATGTTCCTGCTTTCATAACCTTCATGCATCTTGTGTCAGGAGGTATTTGAGATTTGTGAGGTTTCTCTACTTCTTGAGCCTTGTAAGTTTCATGAACTTCCTGCTCCCTAAAAACCTCCCTTTTCTCAGGAGGGACTGCCTGAATTCAGGGGAAATAGCTATGATATAATATATGTGCTATGTATAATATAGTTTATAATATAATATAATAGCTTTATAGATGGACCCTATAAAGCTCCACTTGAATTTTGCATTTGCAGTTTTCTCACCTTTTTGTTGAGTCTATCCTTATTTAAAAAAAGAAAAAAGTTCTAACTTCACAACACCAATACAGCTATTCCCAGTCAAGAACTTCTTGCTTCTCTACCCCAGGCAGGCCATCTCTCCTTTGTGGTTTTCATCTGTGCTTCAAAGCACTGCTCCCCAGGAGGGAAGAATGGATGTCTTGGGCTTCCAGGGGTGTTCAAATACTTGGGAAAGCTTAGGGGAAGAAGCATATTTACCCAGCAGTCCTTAAAGGTCATCTGAAATGTCAAACGGCTGTTAGTACTCTGCAAGGTACCAACTAACATGGGAGGGGACACAGGGTCCTCATGCCCTCTGAGGTCTGACTGACAGACACATTCCTTTATGATTAACCAGCTCGTGAAGAAATGGGTTATATTATTGTTTTCTTTTTAAAGTCATTTCACTGCTCAGACTACAAACCCTTGAAAAACAAATGTTTCAATAGGAACCGTTGGTGGCGAGGACCCTGGAAGTCATCCCTCTCAATTTTTTCTGTCCTGATGAATCCTTTCATCACTTGGATCCTAGAGCCAGGAAGCAAGGACTCTGAGGACAACAAGTAGGGCTGAACAGAAGATTTCACATAAGCTAGCTGGCCTGCTTCCTGCTAGTTCACTAGGACCTGGGCTCTGTAGGGCTGTCTTGGGATGGAGTGGGTGGCTTTTGTTGTGAAGGAAGCCTGTCCCACTGCTTCTGCAGGCCTGGGATCCAGTCACTCAGCCTGACCCTCCAGCTGTTTATAAGACGCTTGGCTTAAAGGCAATTTATTATTTTAACTGCTTCCCCCACATTTGCCCATTTCTCAGCCTCATGTAATATATGCCTATGAATATCTATTGGCCAGAATAAAAGAGTAAGTGAAAAAAAGGGAGGCAGAATGAGTACGAGAGAGGGTTAAGAATGATAACGAAAGTCAAAGCAAAACATATAGGAAGGGAAAAATCAATGAAGGAGGAAGAATGAATTAGACCAGAAAGGAGACAAGAAGGAACGGATGAGACCAGACAATGGCGGGCTATGATACAGATACAGCAAAGGGAATTATTTCAGAACCTCCCAGGAAGGGAACATGGTGCTTTTCCTCCTGGTGTGATGAAGGTCCCTCCACCCTCTGGCTGTCCTCCACTCCTCCCTCAGCACCAGCATAGCCCTCCTGCATCCATTGTTCCCACTCACAATGTCAGTTCCACCACCTAATTCAGGGCTGACACCAGTCTTTCAAGATCATCATGGGCTTTTGCAAACCCCAAACAACGCATAGCAGCATAGCAAAGCAATTGCTCAACTGATTCTTAAGATACC
Organism: Pachyuromys duprasi; assembly: GCA_028658305.1. NCBI lineage: Eukaryota > Metazoa > Chordata > Mammalia > Rodentia > Muridae > Pachyuromys > Pachyuromys duprasi. Next base: position 33,895,233 of record CM053755.1, on the reverse strand, counting down.
ACCACCTGGGGTAAATGCAGGCCAGCTGTTGAGCAGCTGTCCCACATCAGCCCTCAGCGACAGAGGTGGAGCAAGCTGTAATTCAACAAGATAAAGAGAAACCTCAGAGGCCAGGGACTCAGCAAGAGCTGAGGCCTGCGGAGCTACAGTCCCGGGCTCTTGGCCTGAGTTTTCTTTGTCTTTGCAGTTTTATTATAAATACACTCATAAAAATAAGTACCACTCTCCTTTCACAGAAACACTTTATAATTTAAGCATTTCCCATGCATTGTTTCATTTGATCCCTTTGCATTTTAAATTGTTTTAAAATTAGCTAAATGTCAAAAGTATTTCCAATCTCCCCCAACTTGACCTACATAGTCTGCAAAAACATTGTCTGTTACTTTCTTATAAATGTAGCATAGGAGGAAAATATGTCTTTGCATTTTCCCCTCCCCACCCCCTTCCTGTGTCTTGCAAAGCAGCCCTTTCTCTCCTCTGGCCGCTTCTCCTGACATTGTAATTACAGGTTTTTGCAACTTTGTTTTCCTGTCTGTGTCTCGGAGATGGCAGTACTTTGTTCCCTTCCCATTTCCCTTTGAGAAAGGGTTTGTTCAGTCGCACCGCACCTGTGGCTTGCCCCTTTTACCTCCTCCAATGTCAGCACAGCCAAGTGTCACCAGGTTCTTCAACCCCGAAGAACAATGAGAGGCACACAATTGTTACCTAGTCAACTCCCCTCTATACCCCTTTGACTGAAGCTGTCCTTCTCCGCCCCATATTTTATGGTCTTGGAAACAGCTCTCTCTTTACCTAACCCAGCAACATGAAAGCTTAGTGAGCCTCTCTCAGGTGTTCTCACAACTGTAATACCAAAGTAGAGTCCAGCTAACTTTATAGGCTTGTGATTAAAAGTTAGAGAGGAGGCCGCTGTCAGAGTGTTAGCCTCGCCTGCATATTAGCTGTAGGGACAGTGATCCTCAGCACCACATGGACCAGGAATGATGGTTTTTACTTATAATCCCAGCACGCATGAGGCAGAGGTAGGAGGAACAGAAATTCAAGGTCATCCATCCTCAGACACATAGTGAGTTTGAAACTATCGAAGGCTACAGGAAAGTTTATCCAAAAAAACCCACAAACAAACAAACAGACAAACAAAAAAACACAATGTAGAGAGGGAATGATACATAGCTACCATAGAGCCTTGTATCTGACATGGCCTGAGTGCTCACAGATGTCATCTCCCAGTCTCTCCTTTTGCACTTTCACCCCTTCGGGAATGGCAAGAAGAACATTTGGCTGTGGAGTGACAAGCTCTATGAGTCATCCCAGCCTTTTGCCCCCTTGGACTAGACACTCATTTTTGTCTCATTTAGTGCGCACAAAAACAGAGATGATGAAAGTTCTGCACTCGGCAGTCAAGGTGGTTGTCAGGATCAAACTGAAGACATGCAAAAGTGCACTCCAGAGTAGAGGGTCTACCAATACAGCTCCTAAGCATCATGCATTCCCTGGGCAGGGCTGTAGTTCTACTTCACTGTAAAATTTCCTGTACCTTTTAAAAGATATTTTAAGGCAGTAGACTACACATGTAGAGGCTACCATCTTAACCATTTTTAGAGTATAGCTTAGTAACATTAAGTATTTACATTATTGTATAACCAGGTAGTAGAAAACTCTCATCTTGCAAAACTGAAAAGGATAGTGAAACATGCTTACTGTGTACAAAACCATCATCTAAGCTGTTTTCCCTCTGAGGCAGGTCACTGAGCTGCCATGACCAGCAGAGGGCTGGTTTAGAGTTACCCACTGATTGGCCTGCGAGTTTCCTCTGTGTCATCTTTTCTCCACAGGAAAACTCTCCCTTCCTGACACCATTGCAACAGCTGAATTAGACTTTGCCTTCTAGAGTTACCCACTTTGCCTTTTCACTATAAAAAACAGGGCTTACAACCTCAGAGTGATGAAAATAGCCCAGGCCTTGCAGAGCAGAAAGAACACAGAGAAGATATACCCATTTAGAAGAGTCATAGTTTCTTTCCTTCCTTCCTTCCTTCCTTCCTTCCTTCCTTCCTTCCTTCCTTCCTTCCTTCCTTCCTTCCTTCCTTCCTTCTCTCCTTCCTTTCCTTTTTGTTGTTGTTGTTTCAAGACAAGGTTCCTCTGTGTAGCCTTGGCTGTCCTGAAGAAGGACAGGCTGGCCTTGAACTCACAGAGATCTGCCTGCCTCTGCCTCCTAGAGTGCTGGGATTGTAGGCACGTACTACCACGCCCAGCTGAGTCACAGGTTCTTGAAACAATGGTTTGCTTCTGTACTAGTTCATTTTTCCCTTGCTCTGATGAAATGCAGGAAGCTAAATAGCTATCCTAATTAGCTCACAGTTTGAGAGGTGAAAGTCTGAACAACATACTGCCAATCCTGACAGGGATTACACTGAGGCTCTATTACACTGAGCCAGATTGCTGTAGTGAGAGCTTTTGTGAGGAGTGGTCTGCAGCTATGTCTTCCTTCTAAGTGAAACACTCACTTCCAGAGGAAAGCTTAAGAATCAGGAAGTAAAATTTGCATGTCTCAGGAAGTTCTCAAGACTAGATCCACAAAGCTTTTCCCTAAGGCTATAAAAGCAGGGACAATCTGGGACAGCCAGAGCTACACAGAAAAATGCTGTCTCAAAAACCAACCAAACAAAAAAACTCCAAAAACAAAAACAAAGAAATCCAAAACAGGAACAATTGCTGAGTAAAGGAGATTCTCCAACCAGCCGAGTTGTCTGTCATTCAGGGAGTTCCAGGGATGCAACTTTTGTCCATGCTAGGGTGGACATTTTTGGTGAAGCTCCTGTAAGTAACCTCTTACCCATATTCTTTTAAGTAGTCCCAAGAAACTTGCTGGTTCACTAAGCTAGACTTGGGGGAGCCATTTTTTGGGTCTGTCATTGGTACCAAATCATGGGTAAGTTGACATTTGTTCCCATCTCCCTAGGAATAAAGTCACACAAGAGTCAGATGGTTGGATGGGAAGCCAAAGACTGATTCAGGGACCAGTTTTGTTCCAAGAACTACCTTAATCACTCCTATATGCAACATCATTAGCCATTGGCTAGGCCTCCCACCACATCCCACCTTTTTAAAAGATTCTATTGTCTCTTACTACAATCATACTTGGGAGCCAAGGTCCCAGTGTACGGACCCTTGAGGGATAAGTCATATCTAAAGGAATCAAGGACTGGTTGAAATGCTGAAAATAAGTGACTCTCAAGTGCTCAGCCCTAAGTGGTACTTCTATATCGCCCTTCGCAAGGTACAGGAACATCATTGAAAAGGGACCAAAAAGAATGAAAGAGTTGGAGAATGGAAAGGGAGTTGCTAAATGCTGTTTTCTGGACACAATGTGGCCATTGCACTCTTACTGAAACCGCAGTTATCTGCTGCAACTATCAAGGCAGCCAGATCCAGTCACCATTCCAAGGCAGCATTAATTAGACTAACTGGGCTACATGCAGGGAAAGAGAAGACATAAAGTGGAGAGAAGAATGTGTTGGTGTGCCTGGAGGAGTGGCCAGGGAACTAGGGGTACATATGGTTTACAGGTATGCTATTGCCAAAGAAGACATTTTTAAGCTAGGGTCAGATGGAAGGGGTGAGGTCCTCCCCTATCAGTGGACTTGGAAGGGGGCAGGGAGGAGATGAGGGAGGGATGGGGCGAGTGGGAGGGAATAAGGGAGAGGGCTATGGCCGGGATACAAAGTATATAACTTGTGATTAATATAAAAATAAATAAATTACTTTAAAAAATCCAGTTTTAAGAAAGGAACCCTAGGGGATAGAGAGTTGGCCCAGTGGTTATGAGCACCTGCTGCTCTTCAGGAAGCTCTGGGTTTAGTTCTCAATACCTACATTGCAGTTCACAACCATCCTTAACTCTAGTTCCTAGGACCCAGTCTCCTCTGCTGAACTCTGCAAGCACTAGGTACACCCATTGTGTACATATACATCCAGGCAAAAATACCCATACAAATACAAGAAGAAAAAATAGGCTTATCTTTAAAGAAGGAGCTGCGATCTGAAAATCTATAGCTGTTGTTCTCTTGTTAGCCATTTTTGTCTTTGTTCATCTCTCTAACCCTGTTTGTGAAAACTTCCTTCGCTTGTTCTTTGATTTTTTGCTATTTCTGTTCCATTTTCTTCACCTTTATATGGGGAAAAATGGTCTGCATTGATCACTTCTGTGGAGAGGAAGAACGATTCTGTTATTTAAAGTCCTTGGCTCAATGCCTCTCTTTGAGCTCTTTTAACATGCCCTACTTCTTCACCTTATCTTGAAAGAGGAGAAGCTGTGATACCTTTAATGATTCCTTTAATAATCTCAATTTCTTCCTGCTTCATAGGAATTTGCATAGTCTCTATTTGATCTTGCCAAGTTTCCAAGACTGTGAGAATGCTTTTCTTTTGATCAGGAGAAAAGCATCTTGGTCATCGCTCTATTCCAAGGAATCCTGAGACACTGTGTCAGGCACTTAGCTTTGTGTGCCTCGGGTTCCCCGTTTCCACACAAAGGTAAACACACTTTATGCAGGGACTGCGTGATGGGTAGGGTAATTTCCAGAGTCTTTGCTGCTCTGTCACCTAGGCTGCCTGATCAGAAAGATATGTTTTGTAACCACCTCTAGTTCATAAATAGCTTGTCCTTTTTATTAGCCTATTTCTCCATCACCTTTTGCAAATTTTACACTGGATTATCAGGATAAGAAACATCTGTGTTTCATTGCTCCATTTTAAATACTTTCACACACTTTGTGTGGGTTGGCTGTATCGATGGTGCACCTAACTAAACAACCTTGACCCCAGTATCTTTAAAAATTCACACATGTAGTAAAATATGCAATACCTCTTGTAGATCCTTCTATTTTTCCGTGTAATATTTTTAGCAGGAACTAATTGAGAAGTTTATATATTTAGCTCAAACATTTCCCTTTTCAAGTTTTTGTATATTTAATTTTAAAAAATTTAACATACAGAGTAATGACATTTCATACACATGTGCTACTGTTTGTTATTAGGTATTCCCCTTCACCATCCTCACTTAACCCTTCTTTTCCACCTTTTGTTGATCCCTGCACCCCAACACAATTCCCCCTTTCAGTTATATGTTATTTAATTACTCTTTCTTTTGTCCCACCTCTCCATTTCTGTAGATCTTTTCTTCCCCTCTTACATACACACACACACACACACACACACACACAACCTACCTGGGCTGGGTGGATGGGAATTTACACCTACAGCCTACATGTGAAAGAAAGCACACAGAATTTGCCTTTTGTGCATCTGGCTTAGTTGAGTAACGTAATAATCTCCAGCTGCGTTCATTTTCTTGCAAAGGTCAAGATTCCATTTTCTTCTGTGACTGACTAGAAGCCCACAATGAATGTATACCGCTGCTCTTTACCACTCCTCCACGGATACACTTCCGGGATGATTCCTTTTCCTAGTTGATGTGATGTCCACAGACCCACGAGCGGTGTAGCTGGATAACACTGTAGTTCTGCTTTCAGCTTTTTGAGGAATCTCCATACAGATTTCCACAGCAGCTTCACCAGCCTATTTGCCCACCAGCACTGAATAGGACTTCTCTTTCCCTAGCATAATTTACAGATTTAATCATTCCACTAACTCCTTGTATTAACTTACAATAAAGAAACGTTAGTTATGACATAAATATCCAACAATTGGTAAATGGACAAATAATTGATATATTTATATAATAAATCATATATATATGTTACAATTTTTTCTAGATTTATTTCTTGTTACCTGCATGATGAGATATTCCTGACCTCTTAGGTATTTGAGAAAACTGTAGAGCATGGGTGTGAATAAAAAGCACACCCGCTTTTTAAAATCTGAATGAAGCTAGTTCTTTTAATTGGTATTGAGAAGCTGCAAGAGTATTTGGGTAATTGTCTTTGGTTTTGTAGGACTGAGAGCATACTTTAATATTATCTGATTCCCCCCATATAATGTCACATTTTTAACAACAAAGTTAAAACTAAAATTTTAAAAAATAAAATTAGAAAATCCATATAGATTGGAAATGCTTTTTCATAATACGAATTGAGAAAGAAGATTGTTATTATTAAACTTATTTAAGCCCATTGAATACTTAGCTTCTTTCAAGTTTTATCCCTAAATTTACACACACTATTTTTATCCTCGATTCCCCCGCCCCCCCTTTTTTTTTTGCAAAGTCATGACTATTTGCAAAACTTTCCTTTCACTGTTATTTCTTCTTTATGTTTGTTCAACTTTCCACCCCGATCCCATGGCTTTCAAAATCCACATTCTTCTCAGGGTCTTACTTCAGCTTTAGGAGACATGGGGCAATGAAATTTAGAAGCTCTACCTGGGCTAAAAGCAGATGAAAATCTGGAAGCTCTGCCTACATTTTATTGCCTATACTTTGGCTCAAGGAACAAAGATAGGTATTTATCCTTGCCTTTCTTCTTGAGTCACCTTGAACTTGCAGAACAGATCCCACCTCTTCCCTGGATAAAGATGTTGCAACCTCAGCAACAAACAGACTAACAACTTAATATCTTCTTGGCTCACCATGAAAGATCCAAGTACGACAATGAGGGGTTATGATGAATGATAGCACCCTTGACCAGACTCTAATTATATGTACCTCTTACCCTCTACTTAAATGTGAACTCATGCCATCACCCCAAAGATGGTCTAGGAGTCACTGAACTTTCCCAAACAGTCATATTGAATAAGAATCATTTCTCTGTTTTTCACCGTTACAGTTTCCTTAATTGACATACAAAAGTGAACGGCCAATGATAGTTTGCTAAGGCTGCCAGAGGCCAGGCTTTATGCTAAAACACTGGCAATATTGTTGTACCTTTTCCTCCTACTATGTCTTTTGGCCCTATAGAGTTTCTATGAAAATCTTGTACTCATTTTATAGGGAGCTAATTCTAGCAACTACACACAATTAACTACACAGGGGTGTTGTAGCCTTAAAATGCTTTCTCATGCATAATTTATTTAATTTTCCTAATTGATCTTTTCAGGAAGTGGATAAAACCTTATTAACCTTATTTTACAAAGGACAAAATTAAGCTTTCCCATGTTTGCCTTCACTAGGACCACACAGTTAGCAAGTGGCCATGACAAGAGCAAAACCCAGTTCCAAACTCAGTGGTTTCCTTTCTACAATTTGATACTATTTTCAAGCAGAGTTATCAGATATGTGATTACTATCATCCAGAATAAAAGCAGGGATCATTTAACACCCAAAATGGAACCCAGGGAGGAAGCAAAATCAAGGTAGTATGTCAAAGGGGCAGCAGTGGGCTGGAGAGATAGCTCAGTGATTAAGAACACTGGTTGCTCTTCCAGAGGGACAAGGTTCAGTTCCCAGCAGCTACATGGTTGCTTACAACCGTTTGAAACTCCAGTCCCAGGGGATCCAATGCACTCTTCTGGCCTCCTCCGGTATTGCACATGTGTGGTGCACAGAAATGCATGCAGGCAAAATACTTATAAACATAAACAGTAAAATGAAAAACTGCAATAAACCACCCCAACACCCCCCAACAAAACAAAACAAAATGCCCAAAACAACAAAAACCAAAATGGAGAAGGGGCAGCTTGACCTGGGCAGAGAGCAGCTCAGAGCTATCCATGGTCCTGAGATCTCTAGCCTAAACCCCCACTGACCACTTGGCTTCCTAGAGCCCCTCCGACCTTCTCTTTGCTGCTCTGTTAGTGCATCATTTACTCTTCTGAGTCTCGCTCACCGTTCTGTCTCATGCTGCCTCTATTTCTCTTATTTGTTATCCTGTTAGCAAGTCTATTGTTAAAAGAAACTAGTCTATTGGTATACACTGCGTAAGTTTTTTTCTCTGTGTGGTTACCATTCTTGAACCAAAGAAGAGGTAAGCCTAGCCTTGATAAATAATGGATCACTCTAGTCATCTTCATTATTTTAAAATAAACCAATGTTTAGTTGTTATTTTAGCCTTCTGAGAGTTTGTACTAGTTATTCCATGAGTTTACCTTTTGCTCCAACAACGGTTTTCTGTTTGTATTTTTCTCTTTTAGTCCTTCTTTCCTTTTCTTTTTAATGTTGCCCTTTTGCCTCTTCCTTGTTTCGCAGACTCTCTGCAATGCCTTACTTCTATTGTTGCTTTCCTTGTTCTTGGTTTTGGGTAACAGAGTCACAGAGTCTAAGGGTTTTTTGTTTGTTGGCGTAATGGATTTAGCTCAGTGTTTCTTGTGGGAGGGAACCCAAAAATCTCTGTTGACTTTTAGATTTCCAACTTCCATCTCTCATCATTTCTTTTGCCTTGTATGGGGGTCCTTCTCAATCTGATTTTCCTTCCTAAGCTCTTAGAGACCTATGACATCAATACAACCCTGGCTAGCTAGCACATGAGAAAGCTTGCACCAGCCCAATACTCTGAATTATGGTATTACTGGCTTTTCGGTGTCTTATCTCCATTGAGCTGTGTGGTCCATAATTACATAACACTCTTTCATCTGTGCCTTTTCTTCTTTCTCTTTGTCCTTCACTTCAAGCCCAAGCTTCCTTTGTTCCTCTTTGGAACAGCTTGCCTGAATTGCTTCTAGCATTCCCAGAGCTCTGCAATTTAAACAGCTCTAGCATTTCTGCACTCTTTCTATCCTTCCCTACCACCCAATTCTAAAAAAATACCCAAAAGACGGAAAACAAAACAAAGCATGGGTTTCCCTACCATAAGTGACCATTTATGAAGCAAAGCCAGTTTAATTCTAATAATATTTGTAAATGAGCCTGTTTTACACATCAGGAAGCTGAGCTCAAGAACAATTTCAACATAGGGGAGGGCGCTGTAGAGAAGCATTGTCAACTTGAGGTGGTGGTAGCTGTGGCAGAAACATTGTCTGGAGACATCCCTGTACAGATCCAGTTACATAGATACCTCTGGAATCCCTTCCATGTGCAAAGCACTGACTTGGTCACCACACAGAGAAAAAAAAAAACAACAACAACAACAGAAGAAGAGCCTCTGTTTTTTCAAAAAAGCTTGCCAGGAAGTCAAGAAATGCCCCAGGCACACAGCTCCAAGGTTCTGTGTTCAGTACCTCAGCTGTTAAATATAAGACCCAAGAAGGAGGAAATGCTTTAATTATTTAAATTATAGAGTAGGAGGAGTTGGAACAAATAAGTGATTGGATAGGGGAGCTTGAAAATAAGGATTGAAAACCATGTAGATTTGAAGTAAGAATTTACTACACTTTTGAGGTGTTTTATATTTGAGGGTGAAAGACTGAAGAGGGGAAGGTTTAGAGAAATAACATAGGGACACATGAAATAAGTTCTTTAGTGTCTGACTAATTTGGAGGTGAATGAGACCTAACCTCTTATGCTTGTCTTCACATTGCGGGTGATAAACACACATTTGGCAAATGTTAGTGCCAATTCAGGCACATGAATGAACTTACCAGAACTGGAGGTTAAGGCCAAAGGAAGAACCCTCAACAAGGTGTGGCAGGGGTTCTGAATCCTGTGTGTGGGCTCGCACGTGTGTGTGTGTGCGCGTGCGCGCGCGCGCGCGTGCGCGGTCTGCTGTACATATGCATGTGTGTTGTTATTACTGCTGTTGTTGCTATTGACTGGAGAGATTCTCCTCCCTGTTTTGAAGAGGAAGAGGATACATGTTGTCTAGGGCTTTCTCTTGGATCCCCGGAGAGTGCCATAAATGTCTGAAATAAGACATTTATGTTCTGCATCATGGAGTCTTTCAAGGTATTAGGGTTTTGTGGTAATGATAAAAAAAATTCCTGCAAATACTTCAAGGCACTAGAGAAATGAAATGGGGCTGGGGGTGCTAATAAAGGTGATGTTTAAACACAAAGCAAATAACTGATTTTTCTAAAGCATACAGTAGCATGTGGCTAAAAATAGCCACCTGTTTCAGGTTGGGACCCAAATTGGAAGAGCTTTTCACATATCACATTCAAAAAGCATCTGTCAGCCGGTAACTATGGCAACAGCCATTCCCCAGCAAATGTGGAGATATGTTTTTGGAAAAGGGCTGGAAAAGGAAGCGGATGTGGCAGTCTCTGGGTGAGGGGTGAGCTTCTCTGTTCCTCCCTGGGGTTGAAGTCACCTCTGTCTCTCTTATTCCCCAGCTCTCTAAGTTTTAGTCATTTTGTTTTTATTTTCTCTGTAGGTGTAACTTCTAAAGCCACTAACTGCCTTTCTGATGGGCTGGGCAGGGAGAGGAGGAGGCTGGCTAGCACACCCTGTCACTGCAAAGATAGGCTAGGCTGCTTGTGGACCTTGGAGACTTCTGGGGGAGCAAGTGGTTGGAATGCAATGTGTGCTGCGCTATTTCGTTGTCTGTGCTTTACTTGTCACTGATGCTCTTAAACGTTTCATCTGTTTTTGGTGAGTAGGTATGTGCACTCTTCCCCCTTCCCCATGTGTGTGCATGGAGAACAGAGGATAACTTCCACTTGTTTTTTTCTTTTGCTTTTGAGATAGAGGCTCTCATTGGCCTGAGACTTGTCAGTTAGGCTAGACTGGCTGACCAGTGAACCCGAGAGCCCCTCATGTCTGCCTCCCCAGCACTGAAATTGCAAGTATACACACAGTACCATGCCTGGCTTTTCATGTGAACTGTGGGGATTGAACTTGGGCCTCTATGCTTGTGTGGCACTTTACAAACTAAACTACCTCCCAACCCCTTAACACGATTATTAGTTATCACCTCATGTTGATAGTACCAGGTCCCGTGTAGCTATCCTTTGTGGAGAGCTGTGGGACACAGCTACAGACAAAGCCAGCCTGAGAGTCCAGGATGCTCTAGGTAACCGGGAAGCCGCCAGCACCTGGACACAAATGGCCTCTTGCTAAAGCAACACACCTGCAGCCACTAGGACTCACACTGTGGTGTGGAGAGTTGCTTGTTAAGCTGCTTTGTTATGTTTGCACCTGGGGAAAAGTTTTTGAAAAGAATTTAGGCGTTTCCACACCTTTTTCTTTTTGTATTGATGTGACTTGTTTTTGCTTTGCCTATAAATAATGAACCCTGGAATAAACCCGCTGCTGCTTCAGTCAGACTGACAGCCCTCTCAAGCTGATGTCATGCCATTTGTTCTCACTCCCCACTCAGGTACTGTTCGATTCTGCCGGAGGGCTCTGGCAACCCTTTAGTTCTCTGCTCTGCATTCCTTGCAAGTCCCTCCTTTGGGGATAGGAAATTAATTCCTCGCCAACCTCTCGAAGAGTTGCCCAGGAGGTGCAGCAGCATAGGTGTCTATGGAAGGCTACGGGGAAGGTATTCTGCCCTTCTAGTCAACTCTCAGCATCTTCAGTTCTGACAAGTGCTTGGAAGGTGACAATCAGGATTCCGGGGTGTTGGCCCATCTGAAGACAGCTGCAAATTATGAAGGAATCAGCCTCAGTTACAGCCCTTAGGGTATGCTTTTCAGTGTATGAAAAAATATAGATGACTAAAGATGCTTGAGATGACAGTAGAGCCCAGGACAGGCATATGAGGATGAAAAGCCAGAGTCTTCTCAGTGTGCTCTCTAGACAGCTAAATAAGGAAGCCACTTGGTCCCCAGGGAGATAACTGAAATCGGAATAATGGTCAGGTGAGGGGCAGGGCAGATTTTCTGCATATGAAGTCAGGAGTCACTATGGCGTTCAGGCCTCTCCACTAGGCACTATCTGAATGCCCTGACCCCCCCAAAAGAGCTCTAGGAACTGGCCATATGGTTGTGCAGAAACTCTTTTCCCCGCATTCTCCTCTCAGCCCTCTTGCTTACCTGAGAAAGAAAAGAATGTATTTACCAAGCATCTATATGTGTGTGTCCTTTAGCATATAGAAAGCCCTAGGCTTGGTAGACTAATTCATTCCTTCACTTATTCTAAAAAGCCACCCCAAGTGCCACTCTATGTCAGGCATTGTGCTGTGTGCTTCATGACCTCTGTCTTCACGTACCTTGCATTTGGATAAAAATCGGAATCCTTGTGGTTAGAATGGTTCATGATGAAGGGAACTATCTAGCACCAGGAAGTCTGGGATAGTTCATAAGTTTATCAACTCTGTTTTCATCTATTCATCCTTCTTAAAGTACAAGGAGATTTTCTGGTGCAGGAGACGCTCTCTAGATCAGCTAAATCCAAACCTAACAAAGGAGCCCTCTGAGAGCACATGTATTCCATACAAAACAACCAACTCAGAGCCCAGAAGGACCCAAAGTGTCCTCTTCAGAGCTCCCAGCTTGAGCTACCTTTCTGCAGGGCAAGGCAGCAAGCAGGCCACAATGAGCAGTCCACATGACCCCAAGGGCTCAGCAAAATTATAGGAAGCAGCCAGGGCATCACCCAAGTGACCTGCTCTCCCTGTCCTACCATTATTCCTTCAAACACTCATAGCAGAGCCCATGCTTTCTTCGCTCTGGCCAGCTCTGTTGCTTCCTGTGTAGTTCTTCGGGTCCTGGTGTCCTTTCCTCTCACAATGGCAATAGACCCTTTCAGCAGAAAACAGGAACAATAATGATAAAATGTTTTAAAACATGAGCTCAAACCCTGGACTCGTGCAGACCACTTACTGAGTCATCATTATAGTCTTCATCTCAAAATAATATATACACATATATAGTACTTTTTATATAATACATATAGTGTATACATATATATATATATATGTATATACAGCTCTCTGAGTAACGAGTTCTTCTTTCATATTGGATGTGCTGTGACTAGTACTTGGCTTTCCGACAAACCAGGCTTAAAGAGTAGGCTCCATCACCTACTAACCTGGTGCAAGCTGAGGAGGCTGATATACATGTGTGTATGTGTGTGCGTATGTATACATATATGTGTATATATATATGTATGTATATATACGTATATATACACACACACATATATATCTCAGAAAGTGGTTGGCAGAATTAAATGAGATAATCCATGCAAAGAATTTAATGTAGACCAACTGCCACATGTAAGTTCTAAATAAATGTCCTCTGGAGACTACTGGAACCTTGTCTTTAAAGTCTGTAACCAGATGAGACTGCAGAATTTCCAGTCTTCATAGTTACACTCTCACTTGCTCCCACAGCTCTGCACAGGAGGTGATAGTGGTTACTTGATAGTGCATTTTAGGGACAAGGAAATTGAGAATCAAAGAGTACTTGTGTAGTGGAAAGGGTTGGAGTAGGACCCAGCTCTCTCAATAATGAGCTCTTCTTCCACTTCAGATGTGTTGTATGTGACTGGTACTTAGAGCAGCTCCACCATCTATTGACGAGGTGCAAGCCGAGGAGGCTGCCCGTCTCCCTGCTTCATCTTTAAAACGGCTACATCACTTGGGGTTTTAAACAAAGGGGTTTAACCCAAGCTGGTCAGAATGTGGGGAAATAATCTCTCTCACACACTCCTCTTCTTCCTTTCCTTTTCTCTTCTATCATTTTGAAAGAGGGTTTAGCCCAGGATAGTCTAAAACTCATGATCTTTCTGCCTCAGCCTCCTGAACTGGGATTACAGGTCGGTGCCAGCATGCCTAGCTCGTTGTTTTTTTGTTTTTGTTTGTTTGTTATTTCACTTTCTTCTAAGGCAAAGCTCAGATAAGGAAGAGGCTCATGTACATGGCTGCTCATCTAAATGCTGCCTGAACCATAGAATTTAGAAGAAAATTACGTGCTCCATAACAGGGAAATATAAACAAAATCAGCTGTGATATTTCCACATGACGGGGCAATATATAACCATTAAAAATGACGTTTACAAAGTTCAGTACATAAACTGGGTTTACTGTTAGATCAATACAGCATGCCTCCTATCCCTCTTGAAAGCTAATGTAACATTTTATCACAGTTATATATGGCTTAAAGATGCATTTAGTGTCAACAGACTTGTTAGGAAAAATTAAGAGTTTGCCAGCCACGTCTCCCCAGAGACAACTGTTCCCAACTCCTTTAGCTTTCTTTCTTTCTTTTATTCTCTTTCTCAATGTCTAGCTCCTATTCAGTATTTTCTTTAATCCATCCAAAATAATAACACTCAAATGTTCCTCTGGAGTGAAGGTGATGTGTCTGCCAGTAAAATACTTGAGCGCAAAGACTTGAACTGGATCCTAAGAACCACATGGAAAAAGCTGAGATTACAAGTGTGGTGGGGAACACTTGAAATCTCAGCATCTGGGAGCTGGAAACAGGAGGATGCCTGAAGTTCAGTGGCCAGCCAACCGAGCCTATTGAGAAAGCTCAGGGCCCGTAAGACGCTGTCTCAAAAGGAAGATGGTTGGTGTCTGAGGAACCACTCCTGAGGTTGACCTTTGGCTTCTACATGCAAGCTCAGCACACGTGTGCACATGCTCACATGAGCACAAACAAATGTTGCTTTCAGGGCTTTTTACACTCAGAAGAAGTTTGCGATGCTGTCTCTCCCAAAGAAAACGTTCGAGGAAGTAACAATCTTTGCGGATATAAAGAATGGGGAAGAAATGCTTGCTGACCAGACAAGAAGCTGGTGGGAGTTCTTCAAGATCTGCATGAAGAGAAGAACAGGGAGAAAACAGCAACTTCCAGATGATTTCCAGAATTTTGAGTCACCCCCAACCCCTGCTTTTTTCATACTTTTCTATGAGGATAACTCCTTTCTCTTATTGTGGATAAACTATTTGGTTCTTAAAAAATAATAAAAATCCTATTTTCTCTCAGTGGATTGTAAAGCCAGACCCCCCACCTTGGACTTTTTCACCAGGTCTCAGAGTGCTTGTTTCCTACCCTCTGTTGGCTTGATCATCATTGTGGTTTCTGCTCCTTGCAGCATAGACAGAGGGGAGCACTGTAGATCCAGGTAGGTAGATCCTGGAGTAAATTGTTGGGTGCTTTGGCTTTCTGTAGAATCTAAGCCAAGCCTGCAGAAACACTAAGGTCTGAGATGTGGGTGGCCAGCTCTGAGCCAGGCATGGCTTGCAACAAGCTTCAGTTGTATTCACCACTTTTCTTTCATGGTGACAAAGTCCCTTATACAGAACAACTTAGGAGGGAAAGGGCTTATTTTAACTTATGGTTTTGGGAGGATACAGTCTATCATGACAACTGAGGGAGATAGTTTCAAAATGGCTATAGGCTGGCGTGTTATGTCATCACAAGTTTATGGTACAACAAGCAGAGAGCTAGATGGAACTAAAGGCAGGCAGTTATGGCTATTAAGACCCATCGCTGGCTTCCTAAACCCACCAAGGCTACATATCATAGAGGTTCTGTAGCTTCTCTAAGCAGCACCACTGATGAGGACCAAGTGATCAAAAGGCAAGACTGTGAGGAGCATTCTGCTTTCAAACTGTAACATCATCTACTGCAAACTACTGATGTCTTAGCCCTGTGTGACTCTGCTCAGAAGAATCAGGTCCCTTTGGGGGAGGGTCACCATATCAGGAATGCTGCACATCAGATACCTTTATATTATGACTCATAACAGTAGCAAAATTACAGTTATGAAGTGGCAATGAGATAACTTAATGGTTGGGGTCACCACAACACAAGGAAGTGTATTAAAGGGTGGCAACATTAGGAAGACCAGGAGCCACTGCCTTAGAGGCTGAGAAAGTTAAATGGTAGCTTGGTGTCTCCATTTTGTTTTTTCTGGAAACAATCCCAAGGCAAGGATACAGAACCAAGAGTCTGTGTGGCAAGTGCAGGGAGCAAGGAAGCGGGAGGGCTTACCAACAGTGGGTCCCAGTCATCTCAGCATCACGTTCAGGGGTACACCAAACTATGGGTGAGCACTGTTGGGATCAACTGCAATCATGGGAAAACACCCAAAACCCACATGGGAGAGCTGGCCCTTCAAGGGGACACTTGATGGGCTATGAATTCACAGATCTGTTTTATCACATGTGGAAGGAGAGGATATTCTATACCATTGTTAGCCTGGTGTGCACACAGGCTGAATAGCCTTCGGCAGCTTCCAGAACATTCCTTTGCTTAGTGAAGGCAGGTACCGAGAGCTGGGACTCTGCAGAAGCACATGAAGGATAAGGTTTCTGGTCCAGGGACTTCTACCCTAGGGTGTGTGTATGGGCATATCATTTCACAGTGTGGGGCAAAGAAAGTTAGTTTTGCCCTTTCCCAGAGTGGACATATGGTTTTATTATTTAAAGTGAGAACATTTACATTTGAGAGAGGGCACTAGTGAAAAACCATGCTGATGTTCTGGCTCATACGTAGATATGAAAGAGCTGATTTCATAAATGCACAGAAGACAATAATAGTCACCAGAGGTTATGATGGGGAAGATCTATTAGGACAAATGAACAAAGCACAATTCTGTTTGTATAGGGGCAATGAGTTATACTGTTATCTGGCACTGTAGAGTCATCATCATTCAGAGTCAATGCATATTTTATGAAATGCTAGAGATGAGGTCAAAGGTTGCCAGCACAAAGAAATGGTAAATATTTAGGGAGAAAGAAGTAGTAAGTACTCAGCTTGAAGCATACATGTATCAAGTGATCATGCTGTAGCCCATAAATATGAATAAGTATTCGATACGGGTGATGATGTTTTGCTGGCCAACAGATGTAAACAGGGATTGTCCTAGGCATTCCAGGCAGGTAGTCTCTCCATCTCCCTGAGTATTGATCTGATCTAGACAGGTAAAATTTGTCCAGCTTGCTTCTATGTCAATAAATTCTACAGCATTTTAAATGACTGAGGGAAAAGATGGCATGTCACCTCCACGAATGGACATTTAACAAAGCTTATGGAAGGAATCAGATTAACTTGTGTTTCCATCTATTCTCACTCATCAGACAAATGACAGGATAGTGCTTAGCTGCCATGAAAACAGTTTTCTAGAGTATCTATGACACACTCGCTATAGGAGAGGTGGAGAGGGAGGTATAGAGGGAGAGAGAGAGAGAACACTTGTTTGTGGTCACAGGGTCACATGCATTTTAGGGAAGGAGTGATGTGTGCTGAGGGTGACAAAAGCATTTCTTCAAGGACAAGAAGGGGAAGAATTTCTAGACGGAAGAAACCATCTACGTTTAGGCAAAGCTTCACAAGATTAGTGCTTGACCTGGTACCTGTGGACTAGCGTTATTCCAGACTATTGACTGCGGTGGATGACCAGTCTTCTATTTTCAGATACTTACACACTAGGAGGACAAGTACTAATGAGAGTCAAAATGTGGAGATGGCCCTAATAACAGATGAGTAGATAAGTAAAGTGTGGCATATGCATAGAATGAAATATTAATTGGCCATTAAAAGGGATGAAATTCTGATACATGCTATATAGCAAATGAACCTTAAAACCATTATGCTAAGTGAAATAAGCTAGGCACAAAGCAACAAATATATATGATTCTACTTGCACGAAGAACTCAGAATGGGCAAATTAACACACAGAGAAAATGAATAGTGGCTACCAGAGCCTGGAGAGATGGGTAATGGGGAGTTACTATTTAAAGAGGAGAGTGTCCTCATTAGAGAGGATGAAAAAAATCTGGAGATAAATAACAGTAATGGCTGAGTAACTGTGCTTGATAGTACTACACTTTATAGTTAAAATGACTAGAACAGTAAAGTTTCTGCCATGTGTGATTTGCACAACTTCAGAAATTCCTATTTTCAGAGAGCTTTTGTGAGAAGATAGTCAATAAACAGAGATTTGATTTAACCCATCACATATGATAAGTACAACAATGGGAGAAAACAGAGAAGGAGGAGGGGTGAGGAGGCATCTGGAAGATTCAACGTGCACTTTCCATAGCAGCAAACAGGGAGTCACGGGTAAGAAAAGAACGAGAGAGATGAGGGTCATGGGTTACATGATGGAGGACCCCAAATGTTGCATTAAGATCTTTTGGTTCTGTCCTGAGAGGCAATGCAGGGTTTAAAGAAAGGCAGTGGATAGCTTTGGCCAGAGCACAGGAAACACCCATGACCGACCAGATGCAGAACAAGCCGTAAGAGGATGTTTCTCCTCTTCTGGTCAGGGGGAGGAAGATGTCAGATTGGGTGGTGGGAAAGCGTTCCAGACGTGGAATTGGCAAGTCCTGGGGACCAGTCAGAGGTGAGAAGTGAGGGACAACAGGTGGCACATTAGTTAAGCCAGGGATCATAGCTGGGGAAAGAAAGACACTGGGTTTAACATTGAACATGCAACCTTTGGAAGGGTCAGGGACCCCATCAGTTGGCCTCTCTGTGAAGAGACAAGCAGCTGAATGGAAGAAAATCTCTGTGAGCTGTTCATCTGGCAGAAGATTAATATCATGACTACACCACGTTTAAAAGTAAATGCAGGCAAAAGAACAAGTAAGCCATTGTTAGATGGTCTGACCACCTCTCAGAAGATGTATAAATAGCCAAAAGGAAAAATGACAAAAATGCTCAATATCTTTAGCCACCAGGGAACTATAAAGCAAAACTATTTTGAGATTCTACCGAATCCTAGTCAAAATGCTGTTGTAAGTAAGTAAATAACAAGTGCTGGTGAGGATGCGGGGGGGGGGAAGGAGAGGGAGGGAGCTTTAAATGTTGTTGGCATGAAAGTAAATTAGTTCAGCCACTACAGAAATCAGTATAATAATTCCTTGTAAGGTAAAAGATGGAAGACGTAGCATATGACTCAGCCATGCCACTCAAAGGTATCTCGACCAGCATGGGATAGAGAGACACGGACAGACATGTTTACAGTACCACTCATCATGGTAGCCAAGATTCGGAATCAGCCTAGCTGCCTGTGACAGATGAATGGACAGAGGAAACGCACTGCGTATACCGAACAGTGCGATTCTATCACAAAGAAGGATGAAACGGCGTCACTCACATGAAAAGGGATAGCATGAGATGTGATTATGTTTAGTAAGATTTGCAAGAGGCAGAAAGAAAACAATTGAGCGTGTTTTCTCTCATATGCAGAACAAAAGAAAAAAAAACAAACAAAAGGAAAATCAAAAGACCTGAGAATAGCAGAGAAACGACCAGAAAAGTCTAAGGGATGGGACAGAGAGGAAAAGGGAGGATAAGAAAAATAACTGGGACTGCATATGATCAATTCATTATCTATTCACGTATGGGAACGACACGGTAAAATACAGTAATATACACAACAACAATTACAATTTAAAATACACTGGACTGGGAAAGGAGTTTCACTCCCAGCGCTTGGGAGCCAGAGGCAGGCAGATCTCTGAATTCAAGGCTGCATATTTTCATGAGAGTTTAAAATAGTGGCCACTCTGTGTGCAAAGGCTTTTTTTCCTTTTCTTTTCTTTTGTGTGTGTGTGTGTTTAGCCTGAAAGTTGTTATTTTGGGCCTTCCAAAATGCTTAGATCAATTCTTATTCTCTCTGCTCTTTTAACTATGGTTCTGTATTTGCATCTAACTACACTGAGTCCCTTTACTTTGTATACTGCTTGGGGTTTTGTCTAAGTGTTTGTATACCATGCTTGGTTCTTTCTAGATTTATGTGTTTACTCTGGAGAATAAATGAGGCATCACCTTCCGGGAGCAGGAGTTGTCCAAATATCTCCTCAGAGAACTGTCACTTCCTCCTCACTCCAGATACCCCTCTTTGCTCCCCAGGGACAATGGGCATGCCCTAAATTTGTCCATGTGTTGAGGGGAGAGACTAAATAAGAAGAGAATAAAAGCTGCATTTGAGTGAGGAGTTAACGAGGAAGAACATGTTCTGTAAAAGGCAAAACAGGAGCCGATTCACAGGTGTGAAAGGCTGAAAGTGGAATTTTGTGTCCGATGCTTAGTCGGCTTTACTTCACCGTCACCGATGCCAACTTGAAGAAACAAAGTGTTTTTTTTTCTGAGTTCTATATTTTTACAGCACAAGGTTATATAAAGCCATTTTTATGCAAATATATAATGTAGTTGTCTATATCTTCCCGTACCGCCTCCCCTTGTTCCTTTTGTTCTCCAAACAGTTTTGACTCTACTTTCATGCCGCTAGTTCACAAACAGCCTTATAATGACACCCAGGACCCACAAATAAAAGGAAAAGGTATGTCTTTCTGATACTGTCTCAATTTGTTTAACATGATGGTCTCTAGTTGTGCTCACCTCCCTGCAAACAACATCACTTCACTCTACTCTGTGGTTCAGTACATTCTGTTGTGTGTACAAATCATATGAGAAAAGGATGTCTCTTGGCTCAGAATTTTGAAGGGTTCTTCCAAGATGGGTAGGTCCACTATTAGGCCTCTGGTGAAGGAGCACCTCCTCACAGCAGGAGGGTGGGAACCTGGCTGTTCAGGTCACTTCCGAGAGGGAAGAGAAGGGGCTACGTTCTCAACACGGCACACCTCTCAAATCCAAAGCCCCCTCTTCCCCACCAGGCTCCATTTTCTAACGGCTCCACTGTCTCCCTGGTGTCCCCCAGGAGGGGTCCAAGCCCTACACCATACGGATCTTTGTTTGGCACACTCTAGGTAAAAACAGAAGCATTAGTGATGTCTCTTCTCTCAGAGGACCAGCAGTCCACTGGGATCAAAGTTGGAGGAGAAGGAGCAGGCGGAAGGGCTCTGAGTGTGAATAGAAACATATGGAATGAGGAAGGCAGGGGACAGCATCTATCTAGGCCAGGACACTGCAAGGGATTGTGACCAGAGGTAAATTCAGGGTGTGCATGTGTGTGCGCGCGTGCACGGAAGCACACAAACACGTGCAATGGTTTGAGCCTGAGGTCCCCACAGGCTCAGATGTTTGAATACTTAGTCCCCCCCAGTTGGTGCAAATGTTTGGAAAATGTGGCTTTGTTGGGGGAGGTGTGATGTGGGGTCTTCTAAAGCTTTTGTCCACCCCTAGTGTGCTGCTTACTTCCTGTCCATGGGTTAGGATGTGAGCTCTCGGCTGGTGCTCCGGGGCCACGCCTGCCTGTGTGCCTACTACTATCCTCCCTCCATGGTGATGGACCCTCAACCCTCTGGAACTGTAGCCTCAAATAAATACTTCCTTTATGATTTGCCTTGGTCGTGGTGTGTTTGTATAGCAATAGGAAAGTAATTAACATGGGATGGTGGTGGTGGGGTCTTGGCTGAATAAGGAAGGAATAAATTAGAGGAGATTAAAGACCTTCACCTTTGGGAAGGAAAAGGGTGTGGCTGTGGCTGGGGGGCTGGATGTTTTAACTTTAAGAATGACGCAACAAAAAATGAAGACGCAATTCAGTCATTCAGCGAGCTGAGGTGCATCCTTGGTGCAGACTGTATGCTCAGCTGAGGGTGGGGCATGTCCCGCAGGAGCTGATGTTTCATTCTCTTTATGACACTGTTCACAGGTCCCACGTGACATGTGCAATGAAGTCTTTAAGTCCACAGCACCCAGTGGTAGAGGTTCTCCCAGGATCCCACTGAGAGTCTTAAGAAAGGTGATTTAGCTTGTTTAAGGCTTTGTGACCCCTTCACTAGCTGAACCAGAAATCCAGTCCTGAAAAAGCAGCTCCTACATGTGTATTATAAATACTCTTCTGAAAGGTGAGGGTCCTGAAGTGCCGTGGAGCTGTTGTCTAGATTAGGAGACCGGGGAATGGAGAAACCTGTGAACCAAGTCCCAGGCAGGGCAACATGCTCCTTATTCCTGGGCTCACAGACTTCTGCTCTGTAAGCATGGTACATTGGTTGCTTTTTGTTGCTGCACAAAAATACTATGAGCAAAAGTGAATTTTGGAGGAACAGTTTATTTTGGCTTAAGGTTAGAGAGGGATGGTTTATAGTGGCATGGGGTGGTGTGGAGTTAAAAGCCTAAAGATATTTTTCTCTTTCTTTGTCTCTGTCTCTGTCTCTGTCTCTCTCTCTTTCTTTCTTTCTTTGTAGGCCAGGCTGGCCTTGAACTCACAGAGATTCGGCTGCCTCTGCCTCCCTGAGTGCTGGGATTACAGGCATGTGTCACAACAATTGGCTAAGACCATATTTTTCAATCACAGAAATAAGAGAGAGAGAGAGAACTTAAGTGGAATGAGAATGGATACTCTCAGAGTCCACCCCCAGTGACTTCCTCCAGTAGGGCTCCAACTCCTAAAGGTTCCATAACTTCCTCCAAACACTGGCCCTAACTGGGAACCAAGTTTTCAAACACCCGGGGAATGTTGTTCATGCAACCAGCTACAGGTGGGATGGGGTCCTTAACTGACAGTGAAGTTCTACTCAACATCCGGGGCCTTGATTGAGGGTCATTCAGTTGTTCTCAGCCTCAGCTTTGGAGGCTTCTGACTTGGACCCTTTCCTCTCTGTCCCAAGCAGGCTCCACCCTCGGTAGGGAGGAGACAGGAGTTCTAAGAATGTCCACTAGAATAGTACTCTTGAGCTGATCTTAGTCTAGCTTTAAGGACCTATGTCCTTCACATGTGCCACCGTCTGGACCTGCTTGGACTTGCCTTCTCTGCTCCATTCTGATCCCCTACCCCCCCCCCCCCCCACACACACACACCAGTGCTGAGTTAGGAACACTTGAGGCCCACAGGTTTCTTGGTAGGTGGGAAAGACCTAGAAAAAGCAGACCTTGAAACACACAAACCCAGAGATTGGCACTTGCTCTCAAGTCTTTCTTTGAGGCAGCAATGAGGCCCTGGGAAAGTCCCCCTCCGTGTAGTTTCCTCCCCTCCATGTCTGAAGTAATTCTTGACTGCCCAGGACCCTAGTGCTTTCAGCGAACAAACAATAGGATCTGCCTATGTTTCTCCTGCAGTCCAAACCCTTTCCCTTTGCCCTTCTGTGCACACCCTGCCTGGGCCTCAGCTTGCACTCACATGCTTTGGCTTAGGACATTCTTTGCTCTAGAAATGTTTTCTACCCTGTGAGAATGCTGGCGGCTTCTCCCTTTGGCTCAAATGTGGGCAGAACTGTTGGTCTCTGCTCTCCACTCTCTTCCTACAGGAGTCTTGTCTTCCCCTCAATACGGAAGGCTCAACCAGGGCAGCCTAGGCTGGCCTGTGTAAGAGGCTCAGGGTATTTCAGTGCATGAATACATCCGGGCAAGAATGATGAAGTTACTAATTATGGTGTGTAGAGGTGGGGGTTAGGGTGTGTCTGGAATTCTGAGAAATAAGCAGAACTCTGCCAACCTAACAGTCCCCTGACCCTTGCTTTCACTTTCCTTCCCAGCTGGGGACTTGCTAAAGCCAGCACTGAGCTCATCCCAATGCTGTCCCCCAAGATGCAGAGCCTTAGCTGTGCGGACACCCCATGATATCACAGACAGCCCTGTGGAGGACATCGTCTGAAAGGTGGTACAGATGAAATTCTCGTAGAAGCTTTCAGGGTCTGTGACAGACAATTGGGAGTTGTGGAGGGGCCATAGTCACTCCCCAAAACCTGGTTGAGACCCTCAGTTACCCTTTGGCCTTGTTTGTGATTCTTCCTGCTTTCTCCCAGACAACACTTCCCAGCTGGATCATAAATAAAAAGAACGACATACCCTCATATTTATAGTCTCTGTGAATCACTGGTGACTAATTTTCCCCATTTTGTCACCCCAAATAGTTTTCTCTTTAGTTTCCCAGCAAGGGCTCAACACCAACCAATCATTTAAATGAAAGTGTACATTTTTATTGTTAAAAAATTCCTTGTCTAACACAGGACAAAAATTTACAAATATAATTTTTTTTAAATGTGCATTCAGCTCAGGAGATGGTTCCCACTGAATCTCTGGACTGCTAGGACTTTTCCAAGGCTCTGTGGTCTGTTCTCTTACACCCGGGGAGATTTTAAAATGAAAAACATAAAATAACCTCCCAGAGTGAGAGGTATTGCTCCCATTTTTTCCACTGTGTATTTTGGCTAGGTCTCCTCAGTAAAGCAATGGTCCTCCAGTATTTTGGTTACGTTATCATTATGTTTCATTTTGTAAACCCAATTTACCAAAAAGAAGGTAGGGGCAGCCAGATCACAGCGTCTTACAATCTGCGACACGTTTTTATTTAATGCTAATTCCTCCGTATAAAACTTGACCTCTTGGAATTTTTTTTTTCCATGATCGGCATTTTCTTACATCTCCTACCCAAAGGCTCCATCCCTCATGCCTAACTCATTTGACTTATTGCATTGCCTCAGAGGAGTTTATTTCTGTGGTATGTTTCTAGAAGATGCAATTGGCTCCCAAATTAAACCACAGAGGGACAGAGGAGATGAAGGGAGGGGGCTCTGAGAGGAGACGGAGGGGAGGAAAGGCAGGAAAGATTTGAAGACATTGTGGACCAGAAGACAAGATTTCTCTGCAATTATCATTTCTAATTAGCTGAGAAATGTATGGGGTATAGGTTGGTATAGAAGAGAGGGTTTGGGTCAGATGGCTGGTATGTGTGTGAGAGAGAATGAGTAACAGAAAATGTACTGAGAAGGGAAGGTGGACTGGAAGACAATGACCAAGCTGGAAGAGGTGACCAGAGGCCAATAGGCTTCTGGAAAGCATACTGGATGGGCTGGGGAGCCTTGATCTCCCCTGACCCGACTGTGGCTCAGTGTTAGCTCAAGGCCGGTGCCCTCCACCTTCCCTCTAATAACCCCTGTTAAGTCTGGCTGCCTCTCCAAGCTATCACTGAGGTGACTGAGTTTGTGAAGGAATCAAA
The DNA here is from genome assembly GCA_028658305.1 of Pachyuromys duprasi. NCBI lineage: Eukaryota > Metazoa > Chordata > Mammalia > Rodentia > Muridae > Pachyuromys > Pachyuromys duprasi. The sequence continues at coordinate 33,870,656 of CM053755.1, read as the reverse complement.
GCTGGCAGGACACAACCAGCCCAACTGTGCAGTGTCATTTGCCTCAGATAGCTCCAATGTGCTTTTCTGGGTCTGAGTCAGTGTCCCAGCGGCAAGCGACTTTTTACCTCTGCCTCTCCACCCACAGCATGCATTGACCTTGGATGCAAGCTGGTTCCCAGGAGCCAGGTTTTGCTGCTTGCCAATTGCCAATGCTGATTTTACACATTCCGATTTTTTTTTTAAATGAGTATTTGTTCTAGTTATAATAGCAACTGCAGGGCTGTAAACTCACAGATCACGTGACTGGAAGCACGTGCTTTAATTTTCTGAGGGTCTTTAGGTAGACTCAGCATTTTAACCTTTCATTAACCGTTGTCCTTGGTCAAGTGCTCCACAGGAAGCAACTGCTGTCTGCAAAGCTGGATGCTATGGGGAGACATGGTAAAGGCCCAATTCTCCTCTCAAGACAAGAGAAAATAAGAGTACCCACCGAGCCCCTCAAATCCATGCCCGATGGCTGGCCCCCTCTGCCCCCTCTAACCTCATACGCTTTTACCCCATGGCTCTTTGTGCTCCCACAAGCAAAAACTTCCCAACTTCTGGTTGATGATTTTTTTTTTCCTCTGATAATTGGTCACTCAAACCTGTTTTCTTGGCTTAAAACCCAAGTGTCTCCTTAAATGTCTCCTTTTAAAAATTGTTTTCAGTTGGCGTACAAAGCAACAGGGTTTCACTCCGACATTCTAACACACATATACACTATTGTAATTCGTCCTTGTTTGCACCACCCCGTGCTCTCCCTTGTCCTTCCACCTTCTCTGGTCCCCCTTCTTTCGCCCTTCTGCTTTCATGTCATACATGTTCTTATTACTGTCTCTTCTTTTCATCTCCTGCCTCACTTTAAACTTCTTCTTCTTCTCCCCATAGTTTCTTTTCTGCTTTCATGTCCTACACACACACACACTCCTACGTTTAAATCACGCATGTTTACTTTCTTGGGAAATCTTCCGTGACTAGTAATAACTCTTTCACAGCCCACTTCCCTAAGTGTCCCTGAACTCCTATGTGTTCCCACACAGCAGCTATTGTCCTTGCTCCCACCAGCCATTCCTTTGGCTTTCTCATCAGCAACTGTGTGTCTCAGCCATTGGTTTATCCTCTGTGTCTGGTATAGTGTCTGGCTCTCAGACAGAGGGTGGAACAGGAAGAAAGGGGCACCATCTTCCTCAGAGGTTCTGTAATGTCTGGGCTTTGTGGCTTGCCTGTTTTAGGGACTCTTCATTAATTTTACTTACTTCTGCTTCAGGGTAATGGGACCGTACTTCTGTCTTCCTCACATGATTCCTGGAGGAGTCCCAGAGAGGCTTTCTGCTAAGCCTGGAATGGGCATGCCTACGGGGCTCTCATCGGCCTTGACCAGACATTATCTCCAATATCAAATGACCAAACACTCCATGAGAAGTTCCACAGAGAGCAGTGTGAAAACACTGAGGACTACGGGATTCCCCTGGCCTCTGCCTTTACCCAGTTCAGGCAAGCGTCTTGTCCCTCCAGTGTACAGTGTAGAAGCCTCCTGCCTTTTCCTCTCCTGATGAGTGCGCACTCGCTCTCTGTCTGCAAGCCCAGAAGCGCTGGCTCTGATCCGTCCTCATTTTCCTGCCGTAGTTACTTGGGGATTATCTTGGCCTCTTTGGGATTTACAGACACACATGCACATGCTTACAAGTGCACTGTGAATGTCCATTGCGGTATTGATTACAAAGGCTTAGATGATAGGGTTATGTGACGCCGGAGCAAGGACCAGTGTCTCTGAAATGGCCACAGAAGTAGGAACAGCCAAGACAGTGGTTTTCAACCTGTGGGTTGAGACCCATGTTCACACGGGTCACCTAAGACTGTTGGAAAACAGATATTTATATTATGATTCATAACTGTAAGAAAATTCCAGTTATGATGTAGCAATAAAAATAATTTTATAATTGAGGGTCACCACAGCATGGGGAACTGTATTAAAGGGTCGCAGCATTAGGAAGGTTGAGGACCAAGGACTGAACCAAGTTGGAGAGCACAGGTAACCCTGACCTTGAGGCCAGGCAAAGCCAGTAGCGCAAAGCATGGATTCCTAAGACAGGAGTTGGGTAGAGCACGATCAGGCACAAGGAAGTTGGGACCAAGTGAGGGGATCCTGGCTGCTGCCTAGGGTGCTGAAATCATGGCTGCCAGGCCAGAAAAAAAGGGGGCTTCTAAGAGTAGCTCAGGCTGGCTTCAATAGCTTATAACACCACAGGTGGTGAGGAATACTTGTGATTCACAGATGGTCTGTGAGGAGGAAGGAGGAGCTCTGGTTTGGGCTGGCTGTGCGGAAGTGACAGAGGAGCTTGCTGACAAAGGTTAGACACGATGATCAGGACTGGACTGGAGGGTGTGGGGCAAAGTCATCCGCACAACCCTACCTGTGTTCCAGTTGGCTGGGGCTGGGGAAGGGAGGGGACTGAGACCTGTCGCTCTCCTGTGCCTGGTCTTGTGTGCGAGCTCACTTCTGCTTGAGCGATCCTTAAGGGAGATCTGCTTACAGTAACTAGGAATGCCGGCTATGAGGAATTGGTACAGAGGCTCAGTGCCCTGGAGACACAGCTCAAGCAGTAAAGTTCTGAGCATGTAAGCACGACGAGAAAAAGGCAACTGCTGTCTGAAGAACGGCGCTCAAGGTTGACATCTGCCCTCCACACGTATGTGCATACTCACTCCTGTACACTCACGGGACTCACACACAAACAAACCAACTCACCAACCAACCAACCAACCAAACAAACAAACAAACAAACAAACAAAGACTGCAGATGCTGACCTGGAAGAAGAAAATTTGCTTAAAGACCTAGGAAGTTACAGCTGGGGGAAAGGGCGGATCAGGAGAAGAGGGCCATAAAGAAGAAGTTTTTAAAGTTTAGGGGACTTTAATCCACTTGGACTGTAATTTTGTGCAGGGTGATAGATATGGATCTATTTGCATTTTTTACATGTGGACATCCAGTTAGTCCAACACCATTTGTTGAAGATGCTTTTTTCCATTGTATGATTTGGTATCTTTGTAAAAAATCAGGTAGGTGTGTGGGTTTACTTCTGGGTCTTCAATTTTATTCCATTGATCCACCAGTCTGTTTCTATGCCAGTACCATGCAGTTTTTATTACTGTTGCTCTATAGTACAGCTTGAGATCAGGGCTGGAGATATCTTCCAGAAGATCTTTTATCATAGAGGATTGTTTTAGCTATTAGAGGGTGCTCTGAAAGACTCCACCCAACAGGGGATCGAAGCAGGTGCTGAGACTCACAGCCAAACTTTGGGCAGAGCGCAGGAAGTCTTATGAAAGAAGGCAGGGATAGAAGGATCTGGGGCCGGAACAGGAACACAACAGGAGACCAACAAAGCTTAAAAATGAGAGCCCAAGTGGTCCTGCAGAGACTGATGCACCAACCACAGACCAGGCATGGAGAAGACCTAGACCCACTGCTCAGATGTAACCGATTGGCAGCTCAGTCTCTATGTGGGTCCCTGAATAAGGGGAGCAGGGGCTGTCTCTGTCATGAACTTGATTGCCTGCTCTTTGATCACTTGCCCCTGGTGATGCAAGCCTTGCCAGGCCACAGAGGAAGAGGATCCAGGCAGTCCTGATGAGACTTGACAAGCTATGGGCAGATAGCAGAAGAGGAGAACTTCCCCTTTCATTGGACTAGGGGAACAGGATGGGGACAAAAGGGAAGGAGGGTAGAACTAGGAGGAGTTGAGGGAGGGGGCATCAATTGGAATATATAATGAATAAATTAGTAAAAAAATTAAAATTAAAAAAATTTAGGATAAGAGTTTGTACTTCTTTATGGGAAGATTTTGATTATTTGATTAAAAAATAGGACTATAGCCATTCTATATTATTATCAAAGGCATTTTAGAGCCTGGGACCAGTTCTGATCCTTTAGTTAGCCTTTCCCAGGGCCCTTGGCTTGAGGAGTATTAACACGTGCGTCATTTTCAACATCCAGGCAGTGAAAAGGCAGCAGTCTTAATCAAAGGAGGCAGAAAACAAAGGGCATAAACTCTTGGCCTTCGAAACCCAAGATTTCCATGCAAGCAAGAGACAGGCACGATTAAGGATACATCATGTGACATATAAAATCATTTTACTTTTAAGCAGTTGTCCCCGTGTCCTCTACTCAGAATAACATTCTGATATTTGGAGAAGAGGAATCAGATTCAGAGTTAGAACATCTAGAGAAGTGGTTCTTAACCCATGGGTCAAGACCCCTTTGGGGGGTTAAACAACGCTCTCACAGGGGTCACATATCAGATATCCTCTGTACCAGATATCCTGCATATCAGCAACAAAAATAATTTTATGGTTGGGGTCACCACAATATGAGGAACTGTATCGAAGGAACAAAGTGTCAGGAAGGTTGAGAACCAGTGTTCTGAGAGTCCTGGGGTTAGAGGGAGGTAGTGAAGGTAGATGGACTCCTACAAGGACAGGGTTCAGACAAGAGGGAATGTGGCTGCTTCTCTGGGAAAGCACTAGGGAGTTCTCGCTGGAGTAGTAGAGGTAGTGTGGTATGCCTAGGCACGGGACACCTGGCTTCCATCTCTCTGCCCTTCTCCACCCTTGAGATAGGTTTCCTGGGCTCTCTTGGGGGCCGTATGATGGCTAAAATAGACTGTCAACAGGATTTAGAATTACCATGGAAGTGAACCTCCAGGCACATCTGAGAGTGATTTTCTAAACTAGGTTAATTGAGGTGGGAAGACCCACCCTAAACGTGAGTGTCCCCAGACTAAAAGGGGAGAAAGAAAGCTGAGCCTCCTGTATTCTTCTCTCTCTCTTTCTCTCTCTCTCTCTCAATCTCACTCTCTCCCCTCCTGATTGTAGATGTGACCTAATGCCTCACACCCCTTTCATCATGCTTGCCCTACCATGATAGACCATACCCTTACACTGTGAGTCAGGACAAACTCTCCCTTCCTTCCTTAAGTTGCTTTCTTTGGGTAATTTTGTATCACAGCAGTGAGAAAAGGGACTGATTCAGAGGTCTACGTGAGCCTTGAGCATCATAATAAAAGTTGTCAGTCTACAAAAGGGCTTCCAGCAGGAGCAAGGGAATGGGACAGAGGATATTCTGATATTGACCATTCAGTTAGAAGTTGGGTGAGAATTGCATCTCTACCAGTTTGGAAAGGGGTCATGTTTAAGGACCAAACAGGAACATGTCACATTCCAAAAGGAACCCAGGACAGACCGAGCAACAGTATAGCTTTCCTTAGCCTCTGTGCCAGGGATGGAGCAGGGATGTCAAGCCTGAGTCTAACACAGTTGAATACTGTACACTTATTGAGAAAGACTCTGATGCCTGGTTTTACTGGAAATGACGATGCCAGTATTTCTGCACTTGCCACAGTGAAAGCTTGAGATACAAAATCAACCCAATCACAGGAGAATAGAGACGAGAGCATTGTAGAGCCAGAGTTTTCTAGCTGGGGAGGCTGTACTCCTGCATTTATTTCTTGCCTCCTCTACTTTTTCCCCCAGCCTGCCGCCCATCCCATCTACTCCAACCTGCTGAGCTCTAGTCTATAGAAATGTGGGCCTAATAGAAATCCTGGGAATGTGTGGCCTAGACATAACAAGGCTGGAGGGAGATTATAAAGATCTAATATCTTTATTTTGCCAGTGAAGTGCCTGAGTCCTGGAAAGGGACACACTCTCCTCAGAGTTCAAATGCAACTGAGCAACAGAGTCCAGAAAGCCTGGGTTGGGAGCTCTTTCCCCTCGTCCTCTCTCAGGCCACCTCTCATCCCTCTTGGTCACTTCTTCATGGATCTCGCTCGAAGGCGCAGCTTGTAAACTGCCCTCTCCAAGTCAGACAGAAGTCTGGGCCTCCAGCAGCAAGGCAGCCGCTGGGTGTCCCAGGCTGTATCTGTGACATGCAGCAGATGGTGCCAGGACAGGGAGTAGAGTATTGGGGGCTAAGGGGAGACTTAGGGACAACCTATGAAACGACCTCCTGGCCCCAGAACAAAGCACTTCTCTGACACACCATGGATCACGGCTTGTGGGAGACGACTTGACATGCCAGAGATTCTTTCCAAGCCACAATAACTCTGGAGCCATGGCGGCAAGTCTGTGCCTGCCGGGGTGAGAGGGCACCCTCCAGGCTACGGTGTGAGGAAAGGAGGTCTTGGGCCTTCCTGGATTAGGAGCACTGACTGCCAAGATACCACCCCAAACACTGAATGCTCAAGGGAACAAGGGGTGAGGACTCCCTGTTCAAAAGGTCGACTCTTAAGTCAACAAGTACCCTTACAAGGAGGGCAGACCCAGCACCGGCTTTATATGCCCAGCTCTGGGCCAGCAGCTTTGGTTCATGAGTCTTCTCTAATCCTCTAGAAGACAGGAGAAGTTTACTATCTACTTTGTGAAAAACCAAAAGTTGAAAAAGGCTAAACGTCCTATTCAGGGTTACTATTAGTGTTCTAAAACAGCATGACCAAAAGCAACTTGGGGAAGAAAGGGTTTATTCGGCTCACACTATCCATCATCATCAAAGGAAGTGAGGACTGGAACTCAAACAGAGCAGGGACCTGAAGGTAGGAGCTGATGCAGAGTCAGGCCATGGAGGAGCGCTGCTTACTGCCTTGTTTGTCACGACTTGCTCAGCCTGTTCTCTTGAGTGCTGGGTTTAAAGGCGCAGGTTTAAAGGTGCTCTCAGCCTGCTTTCTTAACCCAGAACCACCTGCCCAGGGATGACAGCACCCACAATGGGCTGGGCCCTTCCCTGCTGATCACTAATTAAAAAAATGCTCTATACAATTGCTACAACCTGATCTTATAGAGGTCTTCTTTCTTTTCTTTCCTTCCTTCCTTCCTTTCCTTCTTTTCTTTCTTTCTTTCTTTCTTTCTTTCCTTTCTTTCTTTCTTTCTTTCTTTCTTTCTTTCTTTCTTTCTTTCTTTCATTTTTGTTTTTCAAGACAAGGTTTCTCTACATAGCTAGCCCTGGCTGTCCTGGAATTAGCTCTGTAGACCAGGCTGGCCTTGAGCTCACAGAGATCCCCCTACCTCTGCCTTCCAAGTCCTGGAATAAAGGCATGCCCCACCATGGCCCAGCTATGGAGGTGTTTTCTTTATTGAGGGTCTTTCCTTTCAGATGACTTTCGTTCGTGTCAGGCTGGTATAAAACTATCCAGCACACTAAGTGACTTGGTCACAGCTGCACAGTTTTTACGAGGGGACCTGTGATTAGGATGTAGATTATGTCTAACTCTTTGGGCCCTGGACTTTCAAGGTGGCTCTGGTGTGTCTTCAGCTGCAAAGGAGCTGAGGGCTGTGCTTCATGGCTTCTCCAAATCTCTCCTAGGAGCTTCTTTCCTAGACCCCCTTCTCATGAAAATCTGGCACACTGAGGAGGAATTGTACACAGTGTAATCTGTCCCAGAGTCAAGTTTCTCAGGGGTTTGTTTCAGCTCTGGTTGGCCACATTGACTAACCAATCACTTCTTTCCCAAGAAGGCTGTTCTCCAGGCAGAAACCAGAACTAGATCTCAGGATCCATTGTTACCTTAGTCTGTTTCCACAGCTGCAACCAAGTTTCCATACTGCGTAGTTATGACATTGAGTTCTCACACTCTAGAGGCCGGAATGTCCACGATCCAGAAGCCAGCATGCAAGGCCTTCTTCCTTCATCATAACGTGGCAGAGGGCATCACCTAGCAAGAGAGAACAGCTGTGGTATTGCTGTTGTTCTTATGTAATCACTATCGCCACCTTAGGCGGTGGCGGCAGGTGGCAGGGCGTCTCACTAATAAGACTTCATATAACCCCATTTACCTCACAAACGTCTTCCTCAAGGAGAATCAGTAAAAGACATTTAGAAATTAAGTTTTCAATCCATAATTTGTGTCTTCTTTCAAAACGGGTCTCACTGTGCAGCCCAGGCTGCTGTTGAACCCTGAAGGGCTGAGATTATAAGAATTGTTTCTGTCATTGTTTCCACCCCAACACTTGGACTTTGAAGAGACACATTTAATATAGAGCCCACATTCTCTAAGTGATGTTCCAAATTGTGATGGCAGCAAACCACCCCCACCCCCTGCTCCCCACCCTGGAACAGCACTCAGGAAAGGCTGATGATAGAAGTGAGCAGAGCCTGACGCAACCCAACAAAGCCTGAGGCCAAGTGAATACTCTATGAGATGTATGACCTGTCAGTCAGCACTGGCTCTTCCCCACTCCAATCTTTAGGTGCTGCCTGTGCTTAGAGTGGGGACTCTGAGACTGTAGAATGTGTGCCCATTGTATCAGGGCAGGAAAGGTCTCCTTCATCCTCTCTAGGGCCTCGAAATGTATCCTGCTCACTGAAGGGTTAAGGTGTCCTGCAACGGTGAAGCGGCCCCAGAGGCAGCCAACCCTGCTCTGAATGGGTCCTGACTCAGACGTCCATGTGTGGTCTCCTGCTACATCCTGTTATGAAGGATGCTGATCTCTATTTCCATGGGCCTGCTCCCATTCCCAGGCAGGGAAGGAAGTCGGATTCCGGAAATAGCAGTGGGGTTGAGAGAAATACCTGGCTTTTGCCTCTTTCCCAGCATGATGTCTTTCTGGGGCCTCTGTCTGACCTGAAGGAAGAGTATGTGTTAGTGAGGAGCCATCAGCCTGTGGAGGAGTCATCCTGGTTAACGCCAGAGATCAAAGTAAGAGGTAATTTTGGTAGCGCTAAAAATAGATCCAGTGGTTATTTCAAAACTGTTTTTGCTAGCATTAAGGAGCAAATGTTGGATTTTGCCCAAACTTCCTGTCAACCCTATGAGATCTTCCTCCCTTGTGTTAATTCCCTGGTCCAGTGGCATTGTAAGGCTAGTGATTGTAACCCAGAGACACTTTATTTTACTACATGGTTCAAATGCATAGAGTAACACAGACAACTGAAAAGGAACATGTACATGTATACGCTCTATTTTCTATTGGATTCTATTTCATTTCTTTGAAAATTCTGGTGTTGCTCATTCAGTGAACCCAGTGACCCACTGCTAGAAGGTAATACCCACAGATTGAAGCCATTATTCCTTCTTCTTTCCCTTGGCGTTGTCACTATCCAGCTCTATGGCCAGGGGCAAGTCATTTAGAGTATATAAAGACTTCTCATCTGCCCATCCATAGAAAGAAGCATGCTTAATAACTGCTTTGATTCCCACAAGTCCTGTGATTTGGACTTTCCTCCTTTTAAAAGAGCCACCAGAAGCATTTTCCAAGCCAGTCCTGACTGAGATTCAGAGTCTCAGATTTGAAGCTGTAAATTCTCTGCTGGCCTGGCTATTGCATTGTGGGAAGAGACAAACTTTGGAGGTAGACATGGGAACCCCCAGCTTCCCAACAGATTAACTGTGCAACTTCCTTAGTGTCTGAGTGCCTTAGTTTTCTTGTCCTAAGAGGCTCTGACATAGTGTTGTGGCAGTGAAATCCTTACCGTGCGATTCAGCAGGTGCCCAAATTACAGGGGCTGCTATCGCTATGGAGCTATTTAAAGCAAAAGAAAAGCCATTCCATTGTTTATCTGGCTTCCAGGCCCTCAGTGATCAAAATACCTGCGTAACTGTCAACTCTGCCTTCAGCCTTCTCAAAAAAGCCATGTTAGTCAAGGGTAGAAGTTCCCGAGTTGCCTGGCGTGGGCTGTCTTTACTTGTCTGGCTCTACCCGTGGGAACTAGCTCAGTCTCTTTGGAACCTACTGCTGTTTTCTGTTTGCACCCCAGTGAGTGGCATGTAGGTAAAGAACAGTAAAGAACATGGTGTGCCTTCTTCCATTCTGCACCTTCTCCAACGCGGCGCCTTATGTCATCACACTGGCTGCTCAGCTTGAGAAAATTCATAATCCCTGGAGTTTCCAGTGTTGTCATCTTCCAGCTGCCTTCTTCTCGTCTTTCCTCACAATTCCTCTTCCCCCCACTCCCTTCCCCCTCCCTGCTTCCTCTCCCTCTTCTCTCTCCCCCCCCCCCGTCCCCTTCTGTAATCTCCTCTCTCCTTTTATTTTATTTCTTTTTAATTGGTGAGGGACGGGCCGCCTCCCTTCTCAGGTTCATTTCGTCAGTGCCACTTTCTCCATGTAGAAACTTAACACTCACAGAGTATGTCGGTTCACTATCTCCTTGGTCCTAGTGAGATCACCCAGCTATGGAGGCCGTATGCCCAGGGCTTTTCATGTGGGAGTCAGTGATTTTTCCCTGCAGAACTGTTTCTTGGATGTACTCTGGAGAGCTCCTAACATGGAATGGGTTACTGGCAGGGGTCAGTCAAACAGCTAATTCTACTTTCTCTTTCCTCCTTTCTTTCTGTGTGTATTACTACCCACAATTGCTTAGAATGAACATAGAATTTTTTAGTTTCAGTCTCACCCTTACTATAATGTATAACCATTGTATTTGTTAGTTTACTGGCCTTCGTTTTTTTCTTGACAAAAATCCATGCTCTAGCCGGACAGAACCATGTTTCCTTCGTCTTCATAGTACTCCTAACATATACCTGGCCCAACACATACCTGTTGCTTGAAAAATACTGTCGTTGAATACGAGATGAAGCTCACCACCCATGGGGAGACTGGGCTGGGAAGTTCTGTCTTTATTTATGTGGCTTATTTCTATCTGTGTTCTTTGACCTGGATAATATTAATGTTTTGGCTTATACACAAAGGCAACGGGAAAATTGAGGTAATTACGTGGGTAATTCGAGCAGAATGGACCACCCACTCTGACCTCAATTATCTGGTTATTTTAGGTGGAAGTAGCTTTAAACCCGAAGAACTGGAACAATTGCCTCACCTCTCCATTTAGTTTTAGCTGCGGCCAGATGCAGAAATGCTTTCCTACTGAGGCCGTGCGAACCTCCACAGACAGCTCCGATGCAGATGTGAATGTGCGCACATGCACTTGGCACACACACACACTCACACACACACACACTCACCAGTGCAGAGAACAGCAGCTAGCTGAGGAACAGGCAGCACTATGTAGGAGGCTTTCCCTTTCCACCATACCTGGCCTTTTGCAGCCTTCAGCTTCCTACCCTCAAGTGTTCTTTTCTGGAGCCAAGGAAATCATCACTTGACCTTGGCAATCCTGGGCTAGCTCCAAGCTTGAGCCTCACAGGCAGTGAGGACTAGGCTAATAGACACAGTGTTCAAGGAGATATGTTCTACAATTAAAAAAAAGAAAAGAACAAAAAAATTCAAGTCTAAGCCAGCAAGTTTGGCTCTGTTGTGTCAATAGTACTTAAAGGTGACATTTGGCTAGAGCAGCAAGCTCTACAAATAAAAAACAACATGGCCTTCTCTCTCTCCTCTCCCCTCTCCTTTCCTGTCTGCCTTTTCTGTTCTTTTCTCTCCTATGGAGTGATTCTGTATCCTTTGGGACTTTTCTAACACATCCTTGGAATAAGGATGGAGGTGGCCTCATCACGCAGGTGAGAAGGTTGAAATTCAAGGAATCAAGCCACTTGCCCACAGTACTCACTTAGCTGGCCACTCAGTCTGCCTGGCTCTAAGTGTGCACGCTGAACCCAGCGTGCTGGGAATGGTTACAGGGTGCAAGCAAGTGTTTCCTGACTTCTGGGCTCCCCAGGGGCCATGAGCTGTCTGGCAGGAAGCCCCGAGCTGCTGCTCTTCCTCTCCCCCCTGTCCACACTCCAGGAACACTCAGCTCAAACTGATAAGCATGCGGGTGCCTCGAGATGGCTCTGGCACCGATGGGAGCCCTCTGTGGGGCTAAATGTGGCTGTCTGCAGAGCCAGAGCCCCCATCTTGGGGATAGGGGGGGTCTCTTGCACACTTAGAACCAGTGGCTCCCATATAACAAGTGGCTTCAGATCCCGGGCGTCCAGCCGTCAGCACCAGCAATGTCCCTTAGGAGATAAGCCCTCACACTTTCTAGGGCTATAAGGGGCCAGGCCTCCCAGAGCAACACCCCAACTCACTTTGAGCCTAGGGCCTTGTCCTCTGGCTAGTGTCCTCATAGTTGAGATTCCTGTGACTGTCCTGGGCTTCGTGCCCATGGGCACCAGACCTTCTAGCTGAGACCCGCAGGGAAGGTGATACCTTTGCAGTTCAGCACCAGGCCTGCAAGTCCTTTTTGGCTTGGAAGACATTAGAATTGCTCCACATTCTGGCTATCTCTAGTCTGTTATACTCTAGGCGATCACTCCCATAACTGATTTCCCATTACAGGTAAAGGGGGCGGGGTGAGGCCAATATATGGGCTTGGGAGTTTAGACCTGTGGGGGGAGGGGAGGACCATCAATGTTGGAATACTGAAGCAGGATCTAGAAATATGATCCCAATAGAACTTGGGGCGTCTACAGCCCACACACCAGGGAAGCCTCGCGCAGGGCAATTTTCTTGTATCAGTTACTTTTTCGTCACTATGACAGAAGACCTGACAAAAAACAATTTAGAGAAGAAAGGTTAATTTCAGTTCTCTCTTCCAGAACATCTTGGTGAGGAAGTTATGGCAGCAGGAGCCTGAGACATATTGCAGCTGTAGTAGGATGCAGAAGGAGATGAATGTAGGTGCTCAGCTCCCTTTCTGCTTCCTATTCAGCCAAAGAACTCAGCTCATTCATAACCATTATGGGAATGGTTGGGTGGGTGGGGCTTCCCACCTCAGCGTCACCAACACGTCCAGGTTTGTTTCCATGCTGACTAATAACCAAGACTAATCATTACATTGCTAAAAACAATGTCTAAGAAAAGGTACTATGAGGTCAGGATCATCCTCACCCTTTCCTTCATTAGGGACCAGTTTGGAGGCCCTGATGAACGTTGTCACATTAAGGCTGACCAGGAGGCATAAGGAAGTGACCCTCTCCCTCTGAGTGATTGCGCTGTGTGACAAATGTGTATGTTTAAGCACACGTGCTGACACAGTGGGAGGCTGGCTGACTCAGAGAGATGAAGGCTCCCTGGCTCCTGGGGTAATGCTCAAGAGGGAGTTTGCCAGCCTAGTTGCCAACATGATAGTTGCATCATGTGACTCCATAGTATCTGACACTTTGTATGTCTGGATGCCAGGCTGGGCAAAGGAGCAGGGTCATCAAAACAATGTAAAGAAGCTCAGGGCCTGCCCCATAGACTTGACCCCTGACCCCCACGGGCTTGAACCCCATGCATTTAGGCCTCTTTGCTTTCTTTTGCAGAAAGCCTAATATATCTATTCTTGGAGTGAGGGGAGCCTAGGCTGGGAACATTTTCTGGCAGCAAACAACAAGGGTTCTATCACAGTCATGTTTTGAATCTGCCATCCAATCCTGCACGGAAAGGAATCGGTTGTTACAAACTGGCAGCAGCCATCTTCCTGGTGTGGAGCAAGGGTTAGGTGGCTGAGCTTCCGGTATCAGCACATCTGCCAGAGCATCTGCACAAGGGTGGGCTGAGAGAAAGACTAGGGCCCTTTAGATGGCAAAGCAATGTAGAGCATAGCAGAGCCAAGAGGCCCCAAAGGCTTGTGGGTGGGAAGGTGAGGGGTAACCTCACCAGAACTAACAGGACGATGACTACAGAGAAGGCAAAGGCCCCAGGTTACAGTAACCTCAACCTCTTTCCAAAAGACTGATATTTCCCTTAAATTGCGCTTGGAAGCAGAGGTGGCTGCGGCTCTGCAAATATTCATAGCAGCATTTTAAAATTCCTTACTTTTTATGACAAAAGTAATATCATGAACGCTACAAAAAAGGCAAATAGCAAAATAATGGACACCCCGAAGAGTGAAAGGCTCACCTAATTCCCGCCATGCTGGAAACATGGGTAACCATCTAGGATATTTATACTAGGGCTTTAGCCAATATCCATTTATACAGTGTAGACATATGCAGGGGGAAGGGTGTGTTTGAACTCATCTTTCAGCTGTCTGCCTCTGGAGAGCTCTCTGCCAGGCTCTTTAACGCAAAGCACCACCTTCTGCCACCTGGTGAAAGCTATGTCATTACCTGATAGAATGGGGTCCCCAGGGGTGGCTGTCTTTCCAGTTCAGAAGAAGCACTCTCATCCTATCAATGGGGTCCCCTTCTTGTCACCTAGATACTTTTTACCTGGGCTCAGCATGGCATCTGAAACAAGGCATTGTGGGTATGGGGATATTGTGATACAGTCAGAAAGACACATTTGGTCTCTGTGCCTGCCTCCTGGTTTCTGACTTGAGTTCCCAAAGCCTCCCTCCTTCTAGAAAACATTTTTGTCCTGAGATTTACTATTGCTTACTACAGTTTTAGTTTAATTAGAATATATGTGGAGGATGATTTGATGTTTTAATACGTCGCATACATTGTATATCGATCAAATTAAAGTAGCTAGCCTATCGACCACATGCACTTATCATTTCTTTGTGGTGAGAACCTCAATCCCTCTCTCCTATTTTGAAATGTACCAGGCCTTATGACATAGCAATCCTAATGTCTTTGTCACGTACTGAGTGATAGGGAAATGTGACACAGACCTCCTAAGTCCACTGGAATTTCCCAGATGATATGAGCATGTTGGGTTCTGATGACGGAATTCTAGGGGGGCTCCTGAAGGGGCCTCGGGGTAGGGGCTGGTTGCCAGAGAAACCAGTCCTGTAATTACATGGTTGGAACTGTCAGCACTCATTTCAGCCTTTCCCCCCACCTCTGGGAAGAAGGGACTGAAGGTTGAGTCAGCCACCAGCAGCCAAGGACTTAGTCAATCATGTCTTTGTAAGATGCTTCCATAAATGCCCCCTTTCCAAAGAACTGTGTTTAGGGAGCTTCCAGATAACCGAACACATGCAGCTGCATGCAAGTGAACCCAGGAAGGATGTGAAGACTTGTACTCTTCCCATAAGCCTTGCTCTAGTCTCATACACCTCTTCCATTTGGCTGTTCATCTGCAATTTCTGTCGTAAATTACTAATCACAACGAAAACATTTCCATGAGTTCTATCGGCCCCTCTAGTTTGTTCATTGAAGCCACATGAAGAGGTTTAGGGAAACTTAATTACATCTAGTTCCACAGAGGTAGAGGAGATGACTTTGATATTAGAATTGGAGGATAGTCTTGTGGCACTTTAGACTGGGAGGCCCGGCACTACCTCCAAGTAGTGAGTGATAGAACTGTGTCAAATGACAGGACATTGAGCTTATATCTATGGGAGGAAGCTTACTTGAGCACAGGGAAGTGGAGCCTATGCATTTAGTGTTAGCATGGTGTTCGGTTGTGTGACATCAGGAATTACACTTGGGCTTCCATCTCCCAAAGGTCGTTTCCCAGGATTTGCCCAGGTGTTCTGGGCAAGCAACGGCCAAGGGCCTCCCCAGCACTGCCCTGTCTTTAAGGGCCAAGGATGGTAAAATTCTAAAGCCCGTCTTCACTTGCATTCTTCTGCCTTGTCTAGCAGAGGGGCTGAGGAGGAGGCTGATGGTTCTTGAGCACGTACTGTCTTTCTTAGTTAGGATTTCTAATGCTGTGAGGAAACATCATGACCATGGCAACTCTCATAAAAGAAAACATTTCATTGGGGCTGGATTAAAGTTTCAGAGGTTTAGTCCATATTGTCATAGCAGGAAGCATGGCACACAGGCAGACATGGTGTGGAGGAGTGGAGAGTTCTATATCTGGATTAGCAGGCAGTAGCAGAAAGAGTCACACTGAGCCTGGCTTGAGGTTCTGACACCTCAAAGCCCGCCGCCAGTAATGCCGCTTCCTCCAACAAAGCCACGCCTACTCAAACAAGACCACACCTCCTGAGTCCCACTCCTGTG
This sequence comes from Pachyuromys duprasi, assembly GCA_028658305.1. NCBI lineage: Eukaryota > Metazoa > Chordata > Mammalia > Rodentia > Muridae > Pachyuromys > Pachyuromys duprasi. The sequence goes on along the minus strand of CM053755.1, from coordinate 33,854,879 downwards.
GGCCTACAGGGGTCATTTTTATTCAAATCACCACATTGAAGTCTTCTATGGTAAAATTGTATGACTCACTCAAGGTTACAAAGCTAGGTGGGAGAGCTGCTCTGAAGGCTAAGTTCAACTGATAAAAAATTAGAAAATGCTGCTGTGTCCCACCCTGGATTCTACTTCAGTTCTCTCAACTTAGAGAGCAAGGCAGCTTACTATTGGCTGTGATTTAGAATACCCAGAGCTTAGATGAACTGGCCCCTGCTCACAATGGGTTAATTACAGAAAAAATATATTTTAAAATATTTCCCTACTTCTTATTCCTCAGCATATAACTGTCACACTAGTGTATCATTGGATTTTTATTATGTTATGATGTTTGATTTTAAAAATGACTGTTTGAGTCACTGACTTGTGTTCCATAAAATATTACTAGACAGATTTTTACCTCAGTATCAGATCGAATTTTCAAAAATTTTTGAAATGGCCCTGAACATACTTTTGCCATTCTGTACTATTTATGTAAATCTGATGATTATAAAATCAAAATATCAACTGACTGTGAATAACAGATGCTCTGTGTCCTGCAAAATCAAACACTCAGTCTAGATTTGATTCTTTATATAAAAGAACAAACCCATCGATCTCATTAGTATACAAATTTGCTTCCAAGTATAGCAAATGATAAAGTTGTATGTATTCCCATGAATTCTTTTAAAACAAATTTCCTTATGATTTACTATCAGTATCTGATTTGTAAACCTATTTTATTTTTGCTTATTCATTTATATTTGAGACTCAGACCCTTGTAGAACGCCTTATATAGCAGATGACCTTGAACTTCTAATCCTCCTGCCTCTACTTCCTGAGTGCTGGCATTACTAGCGTGTTTCTACACAGCTGGTTTATGTGGTCCTGGACAAGGCAAGTTCTCTCCCAATTAAATTATATTCCAAGTCCTATATACTCAGTCTATTATAACTGTCTATTTAGAGCTTATGTACAAAGTTTCTTGGCCAAAAGCCACATCCAAAAAAGGCTGGGAAGCCCTGGCTTAGAGAATTCTCTAATACCTTTGGCTCAGAACATCATGTCCACCCACTCTGGTCTGAGTACCAGCATTATCTCTTTGATACTTGCTATGGTCTGAATAGAAATGGCCCCCATAGAGTAGCATTATTGGAGGTGTGTCCTTGTTGAAGTAGGTGTGGCCTAGTCGGAGTAGGCATGACCTTGTTGGAGTTAGCTGTGTCCTTGTTGGAGGAAGTGTGTCACCGGGACCTGCTTTGAGGTTTCAGGTGCTCAAGTTAGGCCTAATTTGTCACTCTTCTCTTGTTGTCTGCTGATCTGAATGTAGATTCTCAGTTCCTTTTCCAGCACCATGTCTGACTGCATGCCGCCATGCTTCCTGTTATGAGGATAATGAACTAAACCTCTGAACCAATTAAATATTTCCTTATAAGAGTTGCCATGGTCAGCCGTGCGGTGGTGACACTCTTCTTTAATCCCAGCAATTAGTTGGCCGAGGCAGATAGGTCTTTGTGAGCTCGAGGCTAGCCTGGTCTAGTGAGTTCCAGGACAGTCAAGGCTACACAGAGAAATCTTGTCTCAAACAAAACAAAACAAGCAAACAACACCCCAAAACAAACAAACAGAGAGTTGCCAGAGTCATGGTGTCTCTCCACAGCAGGAGAAACCCTGGCTAACCCAACTATAGAAGGGCCAGTAGAGGACTTAGGAAGACAAACTGGGGTTTCCAAGTAGATGGGCTCTTGAAGGCTGCTTAGAGGCTTGCTTCTATGACCTTGCTGCCTTCCCCAGGAAGACATAGATCTGGTTAGCAGGGGATGGGTCACTCTATCCTATTGACCATCTGACTAGACAAATTGTTTCTTTGAGATCTCAAGGAGTCCTTAGAGCTTCCAGGCTGGTAAGAGACATGCACTCTGTTCCTGTCCCCTTCTAGATGGCTCAGGAAGACTCTCCAGATTCAGCCTTGTCTTGTTTTTCTCCCAAGAGCTAGGCTGTGGTCCGCTTTTTTTTTGTGACCCCCATAGTTGACCCTTCCAAGGCCTAGCTCTCAAATAATGCCTGGTAGACTGGTCTATGCATTTCAGATAGAATCACAAATGGCTGTCTCCTAAGGCTTCAGTATTGGAAGCAATGTAGACATGGGAACTCACAGAGACCTCAGATAGAGGCCTCATTCCACCATTTTCCAGCATGACCTAAGATTAAGGTCCTGTCTGGGCCTTGGTTATCTCATTTGCCAAGTTCAGATATCAATTATACCTGTTCCATAGGATTGTTACAGGACTTAATAAGACTATACAAATAAAACACATATTTCAGACCTAACCTATGATCGCTGCCAATGCAAATCTAGTGTTCTGCCCTTCTTCCATCTGTGGGCTGGCATCACCCATGCCTGAATCCACCTTTACTTCGTTGCTTACTGCTGCGCCCCCCCCCCCAGATTCCTTCTCTCTCCTCCATTAATATCTCCATTACTGTAACTTTACATGAGCTCTCTCACCTATTTTAGCTATTTCTCTTGTTTTAAGGGTACCAGAAGAGCTTAGAGTTCATGACTACCCTGAAGCTCATTGACAAAGGTACCACAGCCCATGAGGAACAGCACAGTTTTATCAGGCACTGCCCCTGACCCACCCTAATGTAGGTCCTCATTGGCAGGTGAGGCATGAGAGCTGAGATTATCCCTTCATATGGTCCTGAGTATGAGTTCTGCCAACTGCTGTTAAAGCTGTGTGTCGAATGCAGCTTAGTGTGAGACTGGCTGATGCTATTCATCTCTAGTTTCTTCAATAAGTGTTTTTGCAACCAAATCTTATTAAGACTTTTATATAAATGTGTTCACATGGCCTTAAAAAATCCCTTGCAAGCCAGCAAGACCTATATTTGGGCCTGGCTTAATTGCAATTATATTTAGAGAATGTACTAGAGACTCATCACTCAGTCTGCACCAATCTTGCCTGGTCTTAGGAAATGAAACAGGAAGATGGGAAAAGAGTCACTACTTGTTGGTGGTGACCTATTAGGCTGCTCCTTGGTACCTGTCATCTCATTTAAGCCTCTTAGCAACTCCCTGTGATAGGTAGATGTAATCTTTGCATCGAGCTCAGAAAGATTAGGGAATCTGCCCTCAGACAAATAGACCCATTTGTCAGTTGTGGGTCTGGGGCTGGTGTTCAAGATGATTTTATCTTGCTATCAGTCTTCTCTGCTCCCAACCTGTGTGGCTCGGGCAAATAACCGCCTTAAGCTTCTACTGTGCCCGCTGTTGAGACCTCCAGGGAGCACTGTTATCCTAGTCAGGGATCAAGTTGCACATCTGGACTAAAGTGTCTGCACAGACAGTGCCACATTGTGCAAGCATGGTAGCCTCGGTTCTCCATGTGGGTGGAGTCCGGCAGGGGGAAGGAAAAAGGCTCATTGGATGCTTAGAACAAGGTGTCAGGAAGATCCAACAGCAGCTGGCCTATGGCATACTGGTCCTTAGGGCAGTAGCTGGTAAGATTGGCAAGGAGGGGCAGATGTGCCTGGGAGCTTCACCATGACCCTATCCTGGCACCGTTCTGCCTGCCCTCTGACCCTGGTGCAGATCACCCCCGTCAGCTTCCCAGCCTGCAGTGGCCTTTGACTTCACTGGCTGCCATGTCCTGGGGATGGAATTACATACTCATTCCTTAGCTCTGGGCTAGACGGAAATCATCCCTCATCTGGAGATGTGTGGTGGGTGTGTTGGCCTGGCTCCCAGATGTATGCATCTGGCCCTATGGCTCCCCACCAACTTGTGTCACATGCCTTATTTCTTTGCCCCTTCATTTCCCCGGTGATGGATTAGAGGTGTGAGCTATGACCCATGTTCCAAGCCTACGCAACAGACCATTCAAGCCAAGACATTCTGGCATCTCCATGGGGACACAGAGAAAATGAGGTGAAGTGTAAGCGGTTTGTCAGTCATTCCTCCAGACTCCCCAAACAGAAATGACTGTGGAGAGCTTCTTTGACCCCGCTGTGAGTAACTCAAATGGGCATTCAAACACCATTCAGAGATGACAGCTAGGACTTGACTATTGTCTCCTACACTTTGTGAACGTGGGCATCCTTAATTAATAATCCAGGATGCTGCTCCTCCTCCTCCCCACTTGGAGGGGCTCAGCACCTTTTCCTCAGTCACCACTGCCCGCCGAGTTGTAATTATCTTTCAGCATCGTCGCCTTTGGAAGACTGGGAAGGGAACACTCACTCCAGCTGGGTTGGAGCCAGGCCTGTTGGAGGACAGTGTGCATCTCGGAGTCCATTCTCTTTATCCCTCAACTGGAACGCCAGCTCTCAGACAAGAGAGGAGCCCTTCATTGCCAACTGGAAGGGTAAGCTTGATGCTGTCTCACATTCCCTGTGGCAGCAGGTAGAGCCACCTGAACTTAAAATTTTAACCTGTTTTCAAACTGTACGTCTGGGAGCGCCTCACAAGCTCAGGTAATCAGTTTTGGTTTTTGCTGCTTGGAACAACACCCGCGATGAAGATTTTTTTTCCCTCTTTGGTCATAACAGCCCATAGTCATGGTATGTCAACTCTCAGGAGGCACTATATTTACACACATATCCTCAGTCACACCTTGTATGGTGCGAAGCAGGCACATTGCTGGGTCCCAATTTACAGACATGCGGACCAATGCTCTGAGAGGTTGGCCCTCTCCATCCCATGTCAGAGGTCATACAGTGGCTAGCAGGTAGATCTAAAACTGAAGTACAGATCACCTGACCCCAAATCTCCCTTTTAGCCATGGCTTTCTCCCTCCATCCTTGGAGATGATACATATTCAGTTCTCTGAATCTGCTTAGGAACATGTCTGGGAAGCACCCCTTTTGGATCCCCAATTTCTGGTTTATAATTTCTCCCACTCCATCCCAGCAGCTACGTATGATGGTACTTGCTCCCTTCTCTCAGGTATTCCAGAGTGGAATTGCTCCCGAGGTAACTGGTGATTTTGCATTCTGTGCTTCATGTTCAGAATTTTAAGGAGCTGTCAAATGTCTTCTGAAGTGGCTGTAGCCACTTTAAAGATAGTACCACCAGAACTGTATGATGGTGATGACTTTTCCTCATGTTTATCAACTCCATTTTTCTCCATTTTCCGTTTTAGCTCCGAATTACTCTTGAAACTCACTTTCCTCCTTTCCTTTGGCTAGTAGCTGATTTTTCTCCCACCCAAAATAAACAACTACATGTCTAAACTCCACATTTAGATATTGGCTACTAGTTTACATTAACCAGGTACAGACTAAGACACCCACACCCCGACTCCTGCTGCGAAAGATGCTCTAGTCTACAATGTACAGAGAATATAGGAAACCTCTTTCCTGTCTCCCAGAGAACCTGCATGCAGGGAAGGTATGTGTTTCACGTTCCTTTGAGAAATAAGAAATTTAAAGGCAATAAGCTGAGCATGGTGGTGCACACCTGTGTCCCAGCCCTCCGGAGGCAGAGGCAAGAGGCCAGGGAAGAAGCCAGCCTGGGCTACTCTGCGTGTTTATGTAGGGATTTATCAGATTTTATTAGTAGCAAACAGGCTGTGTTTATGGCATTTAATCTACCTTCTTTGTGAACCCTCTTGCCAGCTTCTGTGTTCCCATCTACCTTCTGTCTTAGAAACTCTATCTTAAAAGTTAAGCGTCTTGCCTGTGGTAACTCAGCAAACAGGGAAGCCCAGGCTCCAACACAGCCCAGACTGTACTTCTTTTTCTTTCTGGATTTTTTTTTTCTTACCCAAATGGCAAGGTACACACACATTCACAGGATCTTCCTATTTTGCCATGACTTGACAGGCACTTCATGCAGACCCTTCCTTTCCATTTACATCCTGCATGTTTCCTGCTGCTGACCTCGACACCCTCAGCTTCAAGCCCTTCATCTGCCACACATGGGCTTCCAGGGCCTACCCTGGTCACATGGGATTCTTTTGGCAAAAACCCATGCTAGCATTTGCTTTAGCTGTTTTCTTTTCCACATCATTGTTTCCATAGGATGTCTGCCTTCTCAAAATAACACCGGGGCATTCCAGGTAAACTCAACATCCGACCAAAATCCCCCATTCAGCAGCAGCCTGGAGGCCTCTAGCTACTCATTGTCACCCCTTCCCCCTTCCTCTGATCATTCAGGCTCAGAAGGATGGGAGTGTGGGACAGACTTACTGTGGTGCGTGGAAGGGGGGAGCAGGGGGAAATGGAATGGACTTAACCAAGCCCACTGACCTCTAGCCCCTGCCCCAGGACTAGAGGTTAACAGCCATGTCTCTGGCTTTCTAAATGCCCGGGAAATGCTGTAAGGGGGTGTGCACACATAAAATAGGATTTAAAAATACACACACATCATACATTTAGAAGTAGAGGACAGCCTTGGATGTCCGTGTCTCTGTGTGTGTGTGTTTAAATTTTATTTTATGTGTCTGGGTGCTTTGGCTGCATGTATATATCTGTGCACCATGTGCATGCCTGGTGCCTGCAGAATGCAGTAGAGGGTGTTGGGTTTCCTGAAAGTGGAGTTATAAACAGTTTGTGAACTGCCATGTGGGACTGGACCTTGGTCCTTTGTAAGAGCAGCAAGTGCTCTTAACCACTGAACCACCTCTCCAGCTCCCACAGTATATTTTTAATGCACTTCATATACATAAATGTTAGATGCCTACGAATGTTCCTGACGACCTCATTGGCGTTGGGATACCTGTTTGTTATGGCTACATGCCACCTCTTGGAGCCCCATTCCTGGGTCATACCTGTACTCCAGACTTGCCAGTCTCTGTCTTGTGGGAATTTTCTCTACAGATGTTGTGAGCAAGCTGAGTTTTGTCTGCTGTTTGCTTCCCTCGGCCGCCTTCTGAACATTTCCTGTAATTTTCCTTGATCTGTCTGACAGTTAGTGTCCAGAAGAGCTGTTATTGTCCCAATTTGGCAGTTTCACCGTGTCCTTTCCACTGAAAAAGAAAAAGAGCTAGCTAGCAAGAGACCTTAGGGGCAATGGCTAAGCCAGCAAAGCAGCAGTCAGGCAAAGCCTGAGTGCCTAAGTGCAAGGTCCCAGAACCTAAGAAAAGCTTACAGCTCAGTACAGGTGTTAACAATTCCAGTGAAACATGGTGATGGAAGGGCAGACAAGAGAAGCTTGACCTAGTCGAGAACACAGAAGAAAACAGAGACCCAGCTTAAAGTGGGAGGTAAGGACTAATACCCGAGGCTATCTTCTGACTTCTACATGTGAGCCATGAAATGAACACACAAACACACACACACACACATGAATGAACACACACACACACACACACACACACACAGGATATTAGCAGTATAAACCCCTTGGAAAGGCGACCCTGGGCGTTTTCCAAAGGAGATACTGTCCCTGTCTTTGGTCCTACAGGATCCCACTCCAGCATGAAACATCCTCTCTGGTCCTGTCTTAAGGGCTCAGCCAATGCTGACAGTAAGTATGATGTGTGAATGCCATGGAGATTTGGTCTTATCAAGGAAGATTCCCAACACAGAGAGAAATAAATGAGATAATAGAGCAAATGTACTGAGGCTTTTGCTCCAATTTCATTCCAGTTGCATTTCACTTCTTAGCTCCCACCCATGCATTTCCTGCCCATGTTGCTACCCTGTCTTTTATCCATAAGCATCTGTTGTGGATATAAACATGGTTGTTTTGGGTTTGTTTGTTTTTTGTTTTTTTTTTTTGTCTTAATCCCAAGTGTGGGATGTGGGACTGATTCAGATAGTCCACAGTGGCAAACTATTTGCCTCGTGTGGGCTCTGAGAGGAGCTCTTTGCAAGCTGCAGATAGTTTAAATCTGAGGACTCTGGACAGAGAATAAATGCCAGAGCCCGGAGAGTGTTGAGGTGCTCCAAGAAAGAGCAAGGCTGCTGCTGCTTTCCCTCTGTGGCTGCTGGTTGCTGTTGTTGCAGTGAGACAAGAAGTTGGAGATCTCCTGAAATGAGGATTAGACTGGCTCCAACCCGATGACCCTAACCAGCAGGAAGCAGATAAGAGTACTGTGCCCCCTCTCCCACTAACCCTTTCTCTCTCCTACCTGGTGTTAGGGTGTTGGAAGGAAATGGAGTGGAGTAGGGAGAAAGAGATATAAAAAAATGTAAATAAAAGAGTTTTTAAAAAGTATGCCAATAAGCCTCTTAGGCTGCATTCCCAAAACATAAGCGTTCTTAAAAAGACTTAACTATAAAAACTTGACACATTAAAAGTCAAACAATTCTTTAATACAGTTTTGTTCCAATTTGTCTAATTTTCTCATTATTGTTTTATGGCTTAGAAATGTATTTTCAGATATTTATTTTGGTAAGGAAACTTGTCAAATACCTTAAAAATATTTCATCAGTGATTGTCCATGTCAGGAAGCTTGTTAAAATGAAGATTCCTAAATTCCACCTGGATGTAGAAAGAGGAGCCGGAAGTCCCCTTATCTGTGTATGTCCATCAAAACCCTAGTCCCTTTCCTCCTCTGTGTTTAACTCTTTGGCCTCTGCCTTTAAAGCATGTGCACCCTCTTCCCTTAATTCTCTCCTATTCATCTTGGGGCTCCTAGATTAGCATTACATCCTCCCTCTCGCCTTCTCTAACCTTGATTGTGGGTCACATGTGCCTCTGGTCTCCTCTCCAGCGCCCCACCTTTCCTGTCACAACAGCCACCGAGTGGCTTTGTCACAGAGTCTGGTCCTGCTCTTCTAGAGGAGCAAAAACTCCCCTAGAGTGGAGACTCCATCATCTTGTTTAGTCCTGTCATCCCAGACCCACCCCAGGCCTGGCCCACAGCCAGGATCTGGCAACTCATCACGGAAACGGAAACCAAATTCAGATGAAAGTTTATTTCAGCCACATAAACTAGGGACAGTTCCGCTAGCAGAAAATACCCAAGCTTCGACTGTGTACAGTATAAAAATCTCAAGCATTCGTATGTCTGGGCAAAGCACAAACTCCAAACATCTATTTCCGGGATATTTTTCATCACATTTGCTGGCTATGTCCTCACTGACTTTTCTCAGCATTTGCAGACAGATATGTAACAGTTATCACTGGAGAAGTAAGAACAATAAATAAAGTTTCATCCACGAACTTAGTTCTTTCCTCTTATTAAGGAAAGGTGGCCATCCTTTATTTCTGCCTCAGGAATTGGCAGCCATGCTTTAGAGGAAATATTCTTTTTTTCCATGGCTATTCACTCACAAAACAATCTGGCACCCGGGCATCCATTTCTGCACTGCCCAGCCACTTGTGGCTGTTGGACATTCAAATACAACTAGTCCCAATTGAAACATAACTTAAATGTAAAGCACATACGTGATTGAAAGGAATTAGTGAGAAAGAATGTAAACTATCTCACTGAAACTTGTGTGATGACTTCAGGTTTGAAATAATGGTTTGGACCTACTTAGTTAAGTAAAAAAAAATTATCAAAATTTACCTGTTTCTTTTACTTCTTCCACAGTTTCCTCATTTGTAGAATGAATGTTAAAAATAAATTTTTCCCCAATGGTTATGGTAAGGATAAATGTGTTAGTATTTGTGGGGTACTTAAGAAAACACCTGATAGCCGGGCAGTGATGGCACACACATTTAATCCCAGCCCTTGGAAGGCAGAAGCAGGTGGATCTCTATGAGTTTGAGGCCAGCCTAGTCTACACAAGTGAGTTCCAGGACAGCCAAGACTGTTACACAGAGAAACCCTGTCTCAAAACAAATCCAAAGACAAACAAAAAAGGACAAAACCTGGCAAATAATATCTGCTTTCTAAATGCTTGTGGGATAAATAAGTGGTACCCTTTAACACCTGAACCCCCTGTTTTAGCTCAGGCCAGGCTTTCTACAGAACAGATCTGAGGCAGAGCTTAAGGAGAAGGTTTCATGGGAGGAAAGAACCCCAGGGAGGTAGGCCTGAGGAGAAGCACAGTGGGACAGAGAAGGAGGGGACTGAATGGTCGTGTGGTGTGGAGCTGGTCACAGCTGTCCCACACAGCCGGCGCTTGCCAGGGTAGACTATGTGGGGAGAGGAGAGGATACAGGGTAGAGTGAAAGAGGTGTTCACCAGTTCCTTCCTGCCTCCTGTTGCTCACTGGATAAAGTTTGCCAAGTTTTTTTTGTTTGTTTTTGTGCTGAGTTCTTTACACTTTCTGGTTATGTCACCAGGCCCTTCTAGAGAGTCACTGAGAAGCCAATGGGTCAAAAGTCCACTGGCTCCAGGTGGATTCTCCGGATGTGACAAGAGCCGTGGAAGCCTTAAGGAAATTTTGCTCTCATCCCTGGAGCAGTGCCGGAATGTCGGGGAGACAAAGTTACAGCAGTGGGAGCAGGACTTTATAACCGCATAAAGGTCATCATACTGGGGTTGGTCCAGCTAGGAATCATGGCAAATGGCCATGCCCAGGAGCAGATGAGATTCCGGGAGGCAGAGAGTGTGGGTGGCACATCACCTAGAACTGTGTATCCTTGCCTGAGACTGAGTCATGTTTATTCACTGCACTTTTTTTTTTTTTTTAATTTTGAAAGCTTTTGAATTGGAGCTCGTGCAATCTTTACCCTTGGTGCCCATCACAGGTTCATTACCCTGATCCAGTCCCTCTATGCCCTATCTGAGATCACTTGGTAACTTCAGTATCTTGCTCAAGGCCATTTGTGTGGCTTCTCTCTTCCCTAGCACACGCCCTCAGAAAAATCCTGCCAATTCTACCTCCAACCTGTATTGGAAATTTGCTGCTCACCTTTTCAACTCTTCATAGAGGGTGGTAGTAGGTTCCAAATTGGCCTTCCTGCTTTCTTCTGTCTGTTGTTCACAGGAGCCAGAGGTAGCTGGTAAAGCAGCGGTTCTTAGCCTTGTGGGTTGAAACTATATTGACGCCGACTCAGGCGGCAGGGATAACCTTCCCCATCGTGGATCCCCTTTGTAAGCTTTGTAAACTTTCAAGGCAGGAAAGTGGCCAGTCCCCTGCCTGAGGAGCTCCAGCAGCCAGGCCCTGCCCCCAAATTTTTCTAACAATCCTAATGATCACTTTCTAATGGCTGTTAAGGGTCATTTCCAGCCCCCAAGGCATGAGCATGGCCAGACCCTGCCCCACAAGAATTATCCTACCAACCCCTGAACAGGAAAACCCACCAATCCCTGAGCTCCCCTGAGCTCCTCCAAGCTCAGGATTTGAAAGCCCAGCAATCTTCACCCCGGAAATCTCCACCCTGCAAATCTCTGCCCCCTAAGAAATCATATATAAGCCCTGCCTACTGTTCTGTTCCCTGCTACTCCCTCCAAACCCTGGATTTGTCCATCCCAGTACATCTCTTTTATGAGATTAGCTGCCCGGTGTGACTCTGCCATTGGAAGAAGCCAAGATGCAAGGAAGTGAAGAAGTGAAGAAGCAAAGAAGTGGAGGTTCATGAGCTCCTCAGCTCATCTGGGGGATACCCTCCCTGGCAGCTGTGTCACTGAAGAAGAGAGGTGAAGTGGAGCTTTACATTGTAGCACTCAACCTCAGCCAAGAACATCCTTCCTCAGGGCTGTAATGCCTCTGCTGAGGAGGTTTTCTCTCAGAGCTGTGTGGCTCCTGGGCTCCCAAGATCTAAGATACCTTTCCATTACAGCAGGAACACTGACAGCAACCCCTTGGGGTCAACCAACTCTTTCACAGGGGTCACCTAAGACCATTGGAAAACACAGATGTTTGCATTATGATTCATAACAAAATTATAGTTATAAGCAAAATTACAGTTATGAAGTAGCAACGAAATAATTTTATGGTTGGGGGTCACCATAACATGAGGAACTATATTAAAGGGTTGTAGCATTAGGGAGGTTGAGAACCACTGTAATCTAAAGCACAAATCAAGTCCTATCTCTTGTTGCTTTCAAGCCTCTAAGTAGTTTCTAAAACAAAAACCCAGAGTCCTTATCATGATCTGCACTTGATAACTCCCCCATGACCCTCTTCTCACCTTAGACTAATGCCCTCTCCTCTTTGCCTGTTCACCCGCTCCCTCTTTTCCTAAAATATGCCTTTTCGTTTTAGTGCAAAGGATGGCAGGGCTCTCCATGCTTCTGTTTTATATATAAAGGTTTATTGATGCAAAGGCATGACAGATTTACAGAGCGCGGTCTGAAAGTTGCTATTTGTCTTCACAGAAGGTTTGCCGAGCCTTCTTTTGGGTGGCCTTGACCATGTTTCCAGCTCTCTTGCCAGTTTACAAGCCAGCTGCTTTCTGTACTTGACACCAAGTTACCAGGCTCTGTCTTCAAACAGAGCCTTCTGACGCCGTCTAACAGAAGTCTCAAGCCTTCCCCTAAACACGCTATTATTTCCTGTCACCCAGCTCTGCTTCTGCCCAGCACCTTCTCAATGTAAGATTTCATATTTGTTCATCATTTTCCCTGCTTATTCCCCTCACAACTCTCAGCTTCAGGAGAACGGGTCGGGGAGGACGTACTCCCAAGAGGTGTCTTCTAACCAACTCCTAGAATTTCTACATCCTCTTGAACTGGACCTTTTTGGAGCAGTTCTCTAATCACACTCTGGTCTGAACATTCTGCTTCTGCTGAGAAGCTGAGGCTGGGTTGGGGGCAGGTACCATCTGCAGGGAAGAATTTTAGTTTCCAGTCTGAATGTTAGGTTGCCATTAGTGAGCTGTAGCCCCACAATCATTCAGTCATCTCACTCTTCCATGTGTACCACAAAATGGACAGTGAGCACAAGGGAGCCTGTATTCATCTTTTCCATGAGGTGGGCTAGGTAGTCACTATGCTTGGTGAGCCCTAAATCTAGAGAAGAGGCTTGTAGTTTCCTCCTCCGGTCACCAGGGGGCTGATTCTTCTGGAACTTCCCAAAGGGCTCTTGGGGAAACTGGGAAGGCAGGTGAGAAGTGTCCCTCCTTGGATAGCAAACTGCACACAGGCAGAAGGAACACACAAACACTTCAGATAGAGACCCAGAGCCCTTCCGAGACTCACAGTCACAGTGGAGAGGCAGAGCAGGAAGTGGTTTTGAGAGCCAACTCCCTCTGCAAAGGCCGGAAAATAAAGGAACCCATCCAGTTAAAACCAGAACCAGCTCGAGTTCACTTTGTCTATTTTTCCTTCACGTCCCAGCATGCCATCCTATCTTTGATTCTAGGGTATCCTAGGAAGTATGGAGAGTGCCTGGACATAGATCAGATTTCTGTGGGAAACAATCATGGAGAAGGCAGGGAAGGCACACAAAACTTTACTTTGATGGCCTTGGCTTGAATCTTGATGGCCTAATAGTTTCAGGGTCCCTCTCAAAGTCACCATCATGATTTTGCAAAGTCACCATCATGATTTTGTTATAAGTGTCCCCAGACTGCTGGGCAGTTTTGAGGATTCAGTGAGGCAATTCCTGCACATGCATGCTTAGCCCAGACTCTGGTAGACATGTTTGAGTTTTGAACAGGATGGCAAAACAGAGGGCAGAGACAGAGGAGATTATACATACATCCGCAGGGCTTCTGTAATCATTGCAAATAATCCTGAGCTCTCACAGTGCTGATACAGCCGGTGCTGTGAGTCTCCTCCAGTAAAGGGGGAAAACGGAATAAGCATTTGCTTCCTGTGGATGTGATGCTCCTCTCTTGGACACCCTATCAGGTACTAGCACACACGCCTGCACAAAAATGCTACTCTTACCTGATGGACCCCAGGCTGGCGAGTAGCATGATGAGTGGCAAAATCATAGGTTTGGTACCAAGGCATTTGGATTATTTCCTCCCTGTTACTTGCTACAGGTGTACTAGGCGAAGCAACCATCTGGGAACAAGGAAAGGGCGTGGGGCGGGGGCTGGGGACACCCATTCACTCTCTTCAAAGACTAGCTCAAATGCACAGGCCCTGGATAACAGGTGAGCAATGTCTTCTGTGGGATAAAAAGACATCTTTGTCTCACGTGGGATATTTATTCAGTTTCCTGAGACCTCAGAGCACCCTGCTTTCCTCAGGTGCAGGTTGTCCAAATGTGCCCTGAGGAATTCTGGGTAGTCAACAGAGTCTTTGCTGGTCCGAGCGGAGCGGGTAGGGGCCAAGCTACCATTCCCTTCAGACGTGACCCCAGTTTTGGTGAGTCGCACAGATGGTTTTTGTGCAACTGAATTGAAATTCTGAATTGAATCCATCCCTTCACCCCACAGCCCTCTTTAATTAGCTCGGAGCAATATCTTCTGCAGGTTCTTATCAGTGCTTCCTGATGAAGTAATTAATGGGCTTCTCTTCTCCTCTGAGCGTCCTCCAGCCCCAGAGGGCTGTGCTCCAAAGGAAGGTGCTAATTAGTTCTTGTGTGATCATCTGGGGAAAGTAACTGCACCTGTTTCGGAAAAGCGGGGTGGAGCCTTCATTCTCTCTGGGGGCTCAGGCTCTCTGACACTTGTTCCTTTTGCTTGTTCCTTTTGCTTGTTCCTTTTGCTTGGTGCCAGGTCTGCCCAGAAAGTTCCACCCCTCCTACACATTCCCTCTCCTACCATCAGCCTCTGCCGGTGGCTGATGGAAGCCTTGCCTTGAGCCCTCAAACCAGTCACCCAAAGCTCCCGAGTCTCCTGGATTCAGAGTTGTCTCAAGCCACCCTGCATGGAAAACAGTCAGGCCCCCTCAATGCGGGCCAGAGGTCGGTCTCTACACTGAGTTCTGCCACCGGCTGAGCTATGTGACCTGAGTAGACGCTTTGACTCCAAGACTTTTAGCTACAAGTAAAGCGACGGTTGGTCTCAGGAATAGCAAGTGTGTGGTTTGGATGGCTCTGAAGACTTGGTCACTACTTTCTATTTTGTTGTCAGTAGGAAAGCCATGTTCAACTTCTGTGGAAAATGTTAGCGGCCCCTCTAGCTGCCCTGTCTCCCAGAAATCAGGACACCCCTCCTTCATTCTCTCTCCCTGGGCAGAGAGTTGTGAAGTAAAGGTGCTGTTGCCCATGGTCTTCCCTCTCTTGCAGCTTCTAGTAACCCAGAGCCACCCACCATGTCCATCCTGAAAATAAAGTTGAATTTTAAATTTATTTGATCTAGTGCCTTCCTTCCTTGAGACACAAATGGTCTGAAACTTTCCCTCATAATCATCCCACTCCCCTGGCCCAGACATCAATAAGAGTAAGAGATTCCCTTTGTTTTCTAGAATCAATGGCCCTTTCCCTTAAGGGCTCTTACCATGCTGTCTGTGCTGGCCATCTCTCTTCATGAAATCCTTCTTCAGATCTGAAGCCTCGCTCTTCAGGGCCTCACCATGCTGCCAATGCTATAACTTACCTAAGAAAGGCTCTGAAGGCCACTTCATCTCAGTTTCCTTTCCACTGAGCCAGTGATCTGGGTTATAACAGGAAGCCCAAGAGGTTTGAACATGACCAACCTCAGCACTGATTGACATGGCTGCTGCTTGTCTTGCCAGTGGCATGACTGGCATTGGGCACAGGTCATTCTTACTGTGCTTTACAGTTAAGCTTCTTGAGATGTGTAGGGTTTTTAGATAGCATTCACCCACTAAATGGTGACACACATATATAGCCATTCCCCTTAGCTGTGGAAGCTAAATCTCAAGTCTCCCATTGGATTCTTGGAGCCAAGGATAGTATTGAACCCTATCAATACTGTGTTTTCTTTGTGTGTACGTACATTCTTATGATCAAGTTTAATTCACAAATCAGGAAGGGCAAGAGATTAATGATGATAACTAACAATAAAAAGAACAATTGTGGCAATACACCATGGAAGATTGGCCAGTACGGTTATGTTTGCATCCCTAGGCCATTATTAAGTAAAACAAGGGTTACTTAACGTAAGCACTATGGTAATGTGACATTAGACCTAATACCTTAGACTCATACTAAGTGATAGGAGGGTATTGAATAGAGAGGGTGGGTGCTGGACAAAGGCACAATTCTTACGCTAAGCAAGGCAAGGAGGACAGAAGGAGCTTCTTGTCGTACTATTTTGAAGGGAACAGAATGTAAAACTTATGACATTTTTTTCCCTAGAAGTTCCCATTAAATGTTTTCAGATCATGGTTGAGCTCAGGTAACTGAGACCTCAGAAGGCAAAATCCTAGACAAGAGATGCAGCAGCATGCCGCAGATTCCCAAATATCCCTTGGGAGAACAATGGCGCCAGCAGTACCCATAACCACAGGTAGGTAGATGGAAGCAAGGTAATTATTTTGACTGCATGCGACAAAGGCCATCTTTAAAATGGCTTAGCTGAAAGTGAAATGCATTCCCATGCCATGGAGAAGCCACAGGAGAGACCTGAGCTGTCTCTCTCCATTAAACAAAGCCAATTTTTACCTCCCCTTCAGTGGGATCTACAGTAGGGGAGGATTTCCTGTTTGCTCTGCACTTGCAGCAGCTTTTCTGTTTTGTGAGAAATGATGATAGAGAAGGGTAGAAGCCCTTCCTAGGACCTATGGAAGTAAGTTGGCATAGAGCATCCTTTTCTTTCGTCCTCACAGTTTAATGGGGATGGAAGTATAGTCAGTTGTTGTGCCTGCCTTGGACTTAGGATCTAGAGAAATCACAGAAAGCCTCATGGGTACATCAGAAAGTTATTCATTGCAGCAGTCTTGGGAGTGAGCGGTAATGGAGGTGGCAAGGCTCCCCCGGTAAAGAGGCCAGTGTGGCAGCAGGCAATGGAGGCTATAGGAACATCTCACTCATTTCTTGTGGTATGAGCTTGACTGGCCTCTGCCAGCTTCAGTTTCCGCATGGGGCTTGTTAATCCTTCTCATTGATTCTGAAAGTGGTCTAGTCTCTTTCCAAACAGCCATTCGCCTTATTGAATTAATCCAAGTTGGTTCCTGTTGCTATGCTCAAATTTTTACTAACACAGCTTGGAGCAGTGCCTGGGAAGGATGCAAACTAGAAGACAAATGGGCTGCTCTCCAGAGGGCTGGGATCAGAAGTCATCAGAACCTCCCAAGGCCAAGGACCTTCCCCAAAATGGTGACTGAGATTAATCTTGTTTGTTATCTCGATGGTGTTTAGAATCACCATGGAAACAAGCCTCTGGCCATGTCTAGAGTAGATAGAGGTGGACAGACTCATCCTAAATGTGGATGGTGCCATTTCCTAGTTTGGGGTCTGAGACTGAGAATAAAAACGAGAAAGCAAGCTGTAGGAAAGTGTTTAACATCCTCTGCTTTTTGACTGAAGGTTCAGTGGGACCTGCTGCCTCAGGATCAAGCCACAGGATTTCCCCTCCCACAATCACACACTATCATGGACTGTATCCCCAAGCTATGAGCCAACACAAGCCCTTCCTTCCTTAAGCTGCTATGGTTGGGTACTTCATTGTAGCACCAAGATGAGGAATCAGCACTGTGACTACAATAATGACCTTGTTGGAGGTTTAATTCTTTTCATGGGGCAGCCTCACTAACATAGCAGACTTATTTTCTGAGGTTGGCTTCTGGTACCTCTTCCGTGATGTCCTTCTTTGCTAAGCTGAGGTACCAAGGGCTGATGAAATGAGTCTATCTTCTCTTTACTGATCATGAGGCCTTTCTCTTTACTACAGAAGGCTGTGTGGATAGGTGACCCCACACTAGTCACTGTCAGTTCTAGAAAAATAAAGTAACTGAACTTAAAAAAATAAAGACAATCTTCTAAGAACATGGGTCTTTCGTGCCTCTCTGATTTCTTTTTAAAAATTTGTTTTTAAAAGGGTCTAGTTTTGGTCATGGACTCTGTGGGTGAGGAGAATCTTCTGCAGTAGAGGTGATTGTATCTTCACCTCAGGAAAAGGGGGTGACTCTAGTTGAGACTCCTGGCAGTGGGGAATATAGAGACTGAAGTGGCCACCTCCTATAGCCAGGCAGGACTTCTAGTGGAGGGAGGGACACACCAGCCCACCCATAAAACCTTTGACACGAAGTTTACCCTGCCAACAAGGTTTGCTGAGACCCACCCAATGGGAGAGAGCCAAACCCTGTCACTGTTAAGGATCTCCACCGTGCTTACAGACAGGAAACTAGCATAACTGTCCTCTGAGAGGCTTCACCTAGCAGCGTATCAAAACAAAGGCAGAGACCAACAGCCAAACATTAGGCAAGAGCACGGGGAACCCTGTGAAAGAGTTGGAGGAAGGATAGAGGAACGTGGAAGGGACAAGAATGCCAAAAGAAAACCAATAGGGTCAAGTAACCAAGGACCATGGGGGCTCACAGAGACTGAACCACCAACCAAAGAGCATGCATTGACTAGACCTAGGTCCCCTACACACATGTAGCTGAGAACAGCTTGGACTTCATGAGGGTCCCCTAGAAATTACAGAGAGAGCTGTCTCTGATATAGACTCTGTTGCCTGCTTTTGGCTCACTCTCCCCTAGCTGGGCTGCCTGTTCAGCCTCAGTGGAAGAAGATAGGCTTAGTCCAGATGCGACTTGATGTGCCACAGCAGGTTGGTAGCTGGGTGGGAGGTGGGGGGGAGATCCTCATTTCTGAGGAGAAAGAGAGGGGGAAAGGGGTGGAAGAGAGAGACAGGAGGGAGGACAGGAGGGAGGACAGGAGGGAGGGGGCTGTGATAAGGATGTAAAGTGAATAAATAAAAGAAAATTAAGAAATCAAACCAAACCAAAACAAATAATAATATCCTCTCCTCCTCCTCCACTAGGAAACATCAAAAGGCAAAAAGCCTAAATGGGGCCAGAATCCAGAAGAAATGCGTGTAGGAACAGCAGCTACAAAGAGAGGAAATGGCGGTACGAAACTGGTTGTTTTCCTTTGACGCCTTCTACAGGGCAGCATTGTTTGGGCCAGGCAGAGGCTCTTCTTTGAGTCATTCAAGGCAACTGTTCTCCTCCCTTTGCACCACCTCACAACAGCTGGGAGGGTT
This sequence comes from Pachyuromys duprasi, assembly GCA_028658305.1. Lineage (NCBI taxonomy): Eukaryota > Metazoa > Chordata > Mammalia > Rodentia > Muridae > Pachyuromys > Pachyuromys duprasi. The sequence goes on along the minus strand of CM053755.1, from coordinate 33,836,008 downwards.
AGAACATGAAATTGAGGCCATGATATATAGACTTGGGATTCAGATGCTCTGGCCCCAAATCCCAGCTGAGTCTCATTGGGCAAGTTATTAAATCACTGTGCTTTGTTTCCTCTGATGGTAGCCAGCTCACAAGATTTCTGCGAGACTTTGTCTATTTGCTTTCTTGCAGTGGAGATTTAACCCAGGGCCACTACCGTTGATCTGTAGTTTAAACCTGATTTTTACTTCTTTCTTTTGTTTTTAACTTATTTTTGTCTTTTTACAAACATACATGCATCCACAGTGCTTTGGTTAGACTCTTTCATCATACTCTCCTCTTCACATCCCCTCTTGCTAAACCTTTCTTCTCTCCAAAAAGTTCCTCTCCTACCTTCTTGTCTTTTGTGTGTGTGTATGTGTGTGTGTATGTCTACTGTATTTAACTGGGGTTGTTTGCATGAGTCTGGGTGGGAGGGGGTCATTTACTAGACGAGGGGACTATACCAATGGAACACCAACTACTCTATTGTCAATGACGCTACCACTGAGGACTATGACTCCCTTCCCCCAGCAACTATTGACAGCTTATCATGTGTAAGCTTTTCCTAAATCATTTATGACAGGCCTAATCTTACACAGCTAACTACTGCTGTTGTAAGTTCACGAGTATAGCAATGTTGTAGCCAGAAAACAGAGTCACATCACTTCTTCCCATTTTCCAGCTCTTACATTCTTTCTGCTTTTTCTTCCGTTAGTGTGTATGGACCTCAGAAGGAGTTATATAGATGTTCTGTGTAGGGCTGAGACTCAGCACTTACTTATTCTTAGAATCCATCTGTGTGTGTATGTGTGTATGTACTTTGCACTGCACATGTGAAAGTCAGAAGACAACCTGTAGGAGTTAGTCTATGTAAGTTCCAGGAGTTGAATTGAGGTTTTCAGGCTTGGTAGCAAGTGTCTTTCCTCACTGAGCCAACTCAGAGGCCCTCTTCTCAGCACTGTGATCAGTTACGAAATTCTTCATTAAGTGCTTCCCACTACAGACAGGAGCTCCTCTGATTGAGGTTGAGAGTAGCCCTCACCTATGGATACAAACACGGGTACTTAGGAGACAGTTTGACACTGCCCGTTTAGCAAAACAACAGTGATCGGCTCTTCTCTCCGTCATGTCCCCTCCACAGCTGTTGACTTTTGACCAGATGTATAGTTCCAGGCATGGATTCGCTCTATGGGTAGGCCTCAGATCCAAGCATAAAAAGGGTGGCTACCCCATGAACAGTCAGTTGTTCCACTGTTGCCTCAGTGGGCACGCCTTGCCTCATAGGTTGGTGTTGTAACCATAGCATTCCCTACTAGACAAGATTAGTCAATGACTTCTCCCAGCAGCCTCCAAAGCACCTTCCAGAACTATGAAAACTATCCAGAGAGAAGGAAGCTTCTAGCTCAGTTCAAGCTTGATTGCTCCATGTTCTGTAACCAAATTACAATAGTGTTTATATCCATATGGTCCTATCATCTAGTTCTAGTGGATAACCAGAAATATTCCTAGCCCTATTATTTTTGAAATTTTATTTTGAGACAGGGTCTAAGTGTCACAGTTGACCATAAACTCATTCTAAAACCCAGACAGATTTTGAACTTGCAATCTTTCTATGCCAGCTTCTGAAGTGGCTGGAATTAGAGGTGTATACCTCTATGCCATCAACTGTGAGGTTTAAATGAGTTACAATGTGCTCAGAATGAGGCCTGGCATGGTGTAATCTCAGCAAATGCTGCTATGCTAGATGGTGACTGCACCATGTTTGCTACCCCTGACTTGTTGCATAAGTAATAAAGAATAAATAATCCTTCTGGGAATTCCTGACTTGGATCAGGCCAGCTGGGAAGAGCAAAGCCCTTACGGGAGTTGGTTCCTTCCTCCCACCTTATTTAAAAACAAATGGAGAGTGTCCTTGGTACCCCCTTGCCAGGATGTATCACCCCAGAATCCTTTGACAAGCCTGTATAGGCAGACACATACCCACATGCATAGGAACACATGCACGTTCACATGGACACACAGACACACACAGACAAGACTCGGTGCTTGTTTCCAGCGGTTCACCATGTGCATCTGCAATGACCTCTAGCCACACTTGACCTATGCCAGGAGTAGGATGCTTCTATTTATGATTCTTGGTCTACAAACATATTCTATATACTCAGAGTCTAAAATCAGAGCCTTAGAAGAGGAGGAGCAGTGGTATAAACCAGCTCCCATAATCTATTCACTAAAAGCTTCTCATTTTCTCTTCTCCTTTTAATAGAATTGGCAGTTCTTTAGCAATTGTTTTCTAGGCAAGTTTAGAGTCTGAACAAGACCCTTAGCAGCAATAAAAATGATACCAATACTAACAACAGAAATTTCACAGTAAGCACTTAAAAGCAGTTGTCACTGCTCTATATGACCTCAGTTTATGGATTCCTTTCAACCCCTTTAAGAATCGTATGAAGTAAGTACTGTAGTCACCCGCCCATTTTAGAGATGGGAAAACTGAATCACAAACAAGTAATAGCTTGCCCTAAAGTCAGTGTGAGAGGCAGCCAGTCTGGTTCCATGGACTAGGCTATTAACTCCTAGATGCTTTTTCTTAGGTGCTGAGGAATTCATAGCCCCCTACAACATTATCCTACATGCGTATTTGAAATAAAGCCAGCTGTGACTCATAAAAGAATGAAAGAAAGGGTGACAGCACTCTGGCCGTTTCCCCTGATGTCCACTTAATGCTTTCAAGGCGGGTTCCCAACTTCCTAGACTGCATTTTCTCTAATGTCTCCTTGCTCGAAAGATTTCTTAAGCATGACTGCTTAGTTTAACAGATAATCCAAACGCTGTTTGCTTTTCCATCTGGCCTAGATGGCTTCTACCTAAAAGTTTAGGGTAACCCTGAGCCTGGTTTTGGTTCCCGTTCCTTGAGATACGGTATGGAAGGTATTTCTTGGCCAGAATGAAAGAGACTTTGGTCTACCCTGCAGACAGCAGAAGGATGGCTTCAAAGGGTGGATCTGTGAGCCCCTTTGCAGCCACAGAGAACAGCTTGGTGTCAAAGTCCATGGGGAAAATTGGTGGACCATGCTGTGGCTATCTGTCTGTCTGTCTGTCTGTCTGTCTATCTATCTATCTGTCTCTCTCTCTCTCTCTCTCTCTCTCTCTATATATATATATATATATATATATATGTATATATATATGTACACACACACATATATATCTCCTCTGTGTGTCTGTCTGTCTGTTATTAGTTTATAGGATCAATTCTGATAGTTTCATGTTCCCAAGATCCGTGATGATAAATATAAAGGTATGGCACTGCCAACCAATTGAGGCTGAGGCTCAGTCTTCAGGTCTCCAAACTTTTCAAGTCAGTAACTTCTGAGCCTCACATTTCTCTTCTTTGGGCAGTGTTTTCTCCCCTTGCAGGGTACAGCAAGGGATTAAAGCGTAGGCAGGACCTGGAAGGTTTGATGGACAGGGAAGTAGGGATGAAGGGAGATAGGATGTGTTTATCTAGTGAATAGGGTAAGAGGCACATTTTACCTGGCCATCTGGGGCCTTCCCAAGAATCAACATGCCTGATCATGAGTAGGCCTAGCTTGCTTGTGGGAGAAGGACGAGCTGAAGCACACATGATGTTATTAATAGCCCAAGCTCCCTGGGACTTTTTTTCCCTGAGCTGTTTCCATGTGAGGCTCTATTGGGGTTTTGTTTCTGGTTCTCATGAGTTATTTCTGCCCTCTGCCCTCAGTCCCTTTGCGATAGGTCCTCTGGGTGGGGTGGGGGAGCTGCCTGATAGCATGCTTAGTGGTCAAAGAATCAGGAAGGGCTGTGAGGGTGGGCAGGGCCTTCCTCAGTTGTGCTCCAGAGAAAGAGCTCCACCAAAGAGCTGGGCCTGATTCATGTCACAAACCAGGAATCCAGGAAGCCTACAAGTAGGGATGTGGGGGAGGAGCACTGAACACAAGCTCCCACCAAGGGATGAAAGGATTCCCTCTGAGCATGGGGAAGGCTCTCTCCAAAGCTGTAACTAAGTGAGCTGGCCAGGCTATAAAGGCAGGCTTATCGCTGTCTAGTTTCTAACCTCATTCTTGCTGGGATTGAGGTGTGGAGTCCTGGAAGGCAAGGTCATTGGATTGGTTGCACAGAGCATCACCTCATACCCCTGAACAATCTGGGAGCACCCTGTGGCTTCCTAGTTGCAGTGATTTAAGGAGAGCAACAATTCTCCTCAGGGGCAATAGGCAGAAAAGGCTCTTTCAAATGTTTTCTTACCACGGAAGGAAAAGGAGTGTGGCTGGCTGCTGGACCTCAAGGGGGAGGGAGTCCCAGAGAGTTGGAACCCAATATGACATTCAGGAGAAAATTCAGCCTTAGATTTGAAAGTTGAGGAGTAACTGGCACTATGAGATGACATAGTAAATATATGGGGGAGTGTTGAGAAGCTAAGGGAAAAGGTTAAGTGAAAAAGTTACTAAGGATCAGAGAAGAGAGGAGAGGAGGAAGGCTGTTCTAAATTGAAGTTTGAGTTTTGTAAGCCAGTGTATAAGGCAAGCTCAGTGCCTAGGAGGTGCTTTGTAGAAAGAGGAGAGGATGAGGACAAAAGCCACATGAACAGGGAGATGATTGTGTCACACACACTTGAAGCTGCCACATCTGAATGTTTCCCATAGCCTGTATGTGAAGGTGAGTAGGTTGTGTTGTAGATGCAAACCCAGAAGTTCAGAGTGGGATGCCCAAAGATGCAGGAAGTTCATGGTAGGGGGAAGTTGCACACACGGGTTTCAATCTCAGCACTTCATTGCAAAGAATTGCAAAAAGCAGGCAGAACCTCAAGATGGAAATACAAGAATTCAGTTAGGGTGGGGACAGGAAGTGGCACTTTAGAAAGTGTGCTCCAGCTTCACAGCGTCTTCCATTTCAGTCTACATTTAAAATATTTATGTAGTGCCTTCCCATTAAGGGGGAAAGGCAGCCACCCACTGCAGGCACAGGGGCTGTTGTGCACGAGGGTTTGGAGAGCTAAAATGGGAAGCTGTGCCAAAGATTTTAGGGTTATATTCAGCAGAAGGTAACAGAAGGCTGTAGCCCACCTTTCTAGCTCATCTCTCCCACAGAACAAGAAAGTTAGGAGGACAGTTTAGTGACACCACAGCGAACCCAATCTTTGTATCCTCTTTCTCTGGCATCCTTAGATCGAAGCATTTGTTCTCTTTGTCACAAGTTGCTTGCTCCATCTTCGAACATTACATCAGAGCTCCAGGCAGAAAGCAAAAAACGACGGTCAAAGCTCTGCCCGTTTATTTTGCTGGCGAACTTTCCCTTACGACTTCAGTCTACTTTGAAACAGCCAGGATGGTGACTTCTGGCTCCTTACCTGCAAGATGATGGACATCTGGGTCCTTTTCTTTTCATTCTCTGTAGTACAGGAAGGAAAGACATAAGTGGATTGAAAGTGCTGCTTATCAGCTTTGTGGTTGTAGTTTGTTTACAGCTGTTTTTAGTGTGTTTACAAAAGGTGCACGTGGTCTGCTTTGTTGGAAGGCATTAGTAGCAGGGGCCTGTGGATAGAAACAGAACTGTGAGTGCCGTTTTGTCTGGCATAAGCTAATTCCATGAGGCCTGATCATAATCCCTATGGAAAGCTGTTAGTTCTTCAGCTTAGTATGGTGATTGGCAAAAAGGTTGAGTCTATTTCTCCAAAAGGAGTACTCTTACATTTCAGGAGGCTAGTATGAGTAAACTGTGGGTTTAGAAAGTTTCTTATAACTCCTTTATTTAATTTTTTATATATCTAGCTAGCTACTCACCACACACACTTGTTTACACATTCATCCATCCATACATAAATATATCAACCTACCATCTACGCTCATTTATCCATCCATCCATCCATCCGTCTAGCTACCATCTATGGGTGTGTTCCATGTATCCGCTCACCTCACTTTCACCCATTATCCATCTAGCTGTTCACATATCCACTCATCTATCATTCTTTCTATGCATGTTTCCATCTGTCTATCCATTCATCATCCTTCAGTCTGTCCATCATGCATCTGTCCAATTAGCTGCTCAGCAAACATTTTAAAACCCATGTGCCAGCCGGGTGAGGTAGTGCATGCCTGTGACCCCAGTGTTCAGGAGGCAGAGGCAGGAGGATCTCTGTGAGTTCGAGGACATCCTGGTCTACAAATCGAGTCCAGGGTAGCCCAGGCTGAGTAGGTGTATCGCTCTGAGTGCTTTCCTGCTCCGGGTTCCAGCTTCCCCTTGTGTAGTAGGATGAGAACTGCCATCATCCCCTGTGTCTTCTGCCTCTGTTTTTGTTTCGTTGTCTTGGAAAGCAAAAGCAAACCAAACCAAACCAAACCAAAACAAAACAAAACAAAAAAACCCAAACAAACCAAAAAACCCATGTGCTAGCTGTATTGTCTTCTGCTGAGCTTGTGTTCCTGTCTCTTTCTTTTCTCCAGGCCTAGCTGAGACATTTTCCAAATGTGGGAGCCTAAGGATGGAGAGTTATCTAAAGCAGTTGCTATTTCAGTCCAGAACTTGAAGTTAAAAATGTTCAAATGGAAAAAAAAAGTTTAAAAATATAGATGTGTATTTTTCTAAAACCCCATTAAGCTGTCAAGGGCTCTCAAGAGTGTGTTTCCTTTCCCATCGTTGCTAATTGGCAAAGTATGTTTGTGCCCCAAACAGAAGAGAAGCCCTCCTTTTCCTCCCCCTCTTCTTCCTCTTCCAGCTCTGGCCCCCCATCCCTGTCCCCCTTCTTCTGATTCTTGTACTTAATCTATTCCCCAGCCTTAGGGACCATGGCTTGGCCTCTACCCCCTGGAAAGATTACAAAACATCAGCATTGCTTCTGCCTAGAGGCTTGGGTATGCACAGCATCCTCCATGGTGCGTTTAGGCTGCTTAAGAGGCTCAGATCCTGGCGACATCATTCACTAGGTGTGTCGCTTTGAGTGCTTTACTGCTCCGGATCCCAGCTTTCCCTGTGTAGAGTGAGAACTGCCATCCCCTTTGTCTTCTGTGTCTGTGAGCTGAAATAAGCAGAGCATGTAAAGCACCAGGCAGAGCCTGGACTCGTGTTTACCATTGAAACTGCTTCTACAGCATGCCGTGGTCTTACTGCCCTCCGCTTTGCTCTCCACGTTTAGAGTTTTAGCAGAAAACTAGAAGCTAGACCTTGAGACTTCCTCATCCAACCCTGTAACTTTAATAAATGTAATCTCATAATAACTTGATATAATTAGTGAAAAAAAATAAAATGGAAGACACTTTGATAAAACTGAGTGGGTAAAATAGGGGGCAGAGCCAACCTGCTGGCCACAGGAGTATCTCCTCTCTCACAGTCTACCAAATGTGTATACCAAAACATTTAATGTTGTTTTGTTTATGACATTGTGTCCCTTAATGCTGTCCCGCCATCATGGTCACTCCTCCTCCACTGCTAATGTCTAGAGAATCAAAAACACACGAGTAAGTTGTTTTCCTCATTGCCCAGTACAGCAGGCAGAAGCCTGGAGAGCTCCCTGGAAAGGAAGATTCAGTGATGAGGGTTGCACGGGGCAGGCAAAGGCAGCGAGTTTTGAGGCTACTGACTCAGGTTTAAGGCAGCGTCTCCTCATTTATCAACTTCTTCCTTGGCTAAATGGAGGCATTGTTTCAAAGGAAGCTCTTCCCAGGTCTGGTGGGAGGTAAATGCTTGTAATCATAACACTTAAGAGATTGGGGCAGAAGGATCTGGAGTTAGAGCCCAGCCTGGGTGATGTACATGCATACATGCATACATATATACATAGGAAGACCTTGTCTTAAAACAAACAAGTAGACAACAACAAAAGAAAGATTTACAAGATGACTGAAGATGAGTCTGAAATACAGAGCATCTCCTAGCCCTGGGATCATGTTTCTGATTTTGGCACTTATATATGTAAGCAGGAACCCAAGTTCTTGAGGATGCTGTGAACATTTCCATACATTGATCTAAGAAAGTTTAGGAATAATCCTTAAAACAAAAACCAAATAACTGACGCCCTGGGTTCCCAAAACATCTCAGTGGCTCATGGCATAACCTCTGGGCCCTTCACCGCATCAGCTGTTCAGAAATCAGCTGACTAAGTGCTGGGTGCTAGCCAGCCCTGTGTGCTACAAGGGATTCCACCTGTGCATGTCAAGGTCCCTGCTTTTGAGAGGCTTGAAATTTAGCTGAATATGCAAATGATGTCATATACACAATAGCTCATGGCATGGCAACTATACATGACAGCTCAGGGCAGGCCATCCCAGCATGACACATGTGAATTACAAGCCTAGGCTGCAGTGACAGGGTCAATGGGTCACTGAGGCAGGAGTCCTAGGGTCAACCACATCTTGCGATTATCTGGAAGATCCTTGGGCAATCTCTGTGAAAGTGACTAGGCCCATGTCTACCTCTGTGAAACCCTTACCCAAAAGATCTGCTTCAACTTCCATGTCCTGTGTCCTTGCTCAACAACATCTCAACTTGATAGCTAGGACCAGGGCTCTTTTGGGAGAGCTGACTACAAAATTGGAAGCAGAGTACTCAGTGTGGCTAGGCCTGAACCTTACCCTCCCCATGTTAAAGGCATTCACAGTGAGGGTAGAGAAAATGAAAGGGTGCTAGGAGAGGACAATGAAGGAGTGTGCATGGGGGGAGGGCTGAGGACAGGGCTCTTAGCTGAGGGTGTGCACAGCACAAGTCCCTGGTCCATTGGGACCGATGGAAAAACAAAAGCACTTTTATCTGGGGGAATGTGTTCCCAGAAAAACACTCTGAGCTAGAAATTCCTGTCATCCTCACTCATTTATTTTGTGCGATACAAGGGCTCAAACAAATTCTCGAACTTTACTGCAGAGCCCTGACATAAAGGAGAGCCTGTGTGAGGCGGTGCTGGGGACTTGGGCACAGCCTCCCAGGCTGCTGATCTCTTGAGGTTGCTGAACCACATCGCCCATGAATGCCCACTTGCTGGCACCCTCCCCGAGCCTGCCATCCCACTGCCCTTCGGGCTCGAGCCTGCCTCCATAAATGCCCTACTGAAAGAGAAAGCTCCTTTCTTAGCAACAGAAACCTCATTTATCAGTTAGGAGGGTTTTGATTATAAGTCCCCAAATACCCTACCAGGAATGAATTAAAGCTCAAATAAATACCCTCACACTTAGTGTTGAGTCTGGAAGTGGACAGTAGCTACAATTGTTTAGTGTTTCCAGTGATTTCAGCTGGGCATAGGTTTCCCCTGTTCAGCTGTCATCACATGCTTACAAGATGGCATCCGTAATTCCAAGAAGCAAGTCCTCACAGAAGACCCCCAGAGTGGAGGTGGGTAAGTGCCGATGGTTGGATTAGTAACTTGTCTCTTTGCTGTTGTGAATGCCTGACAAGAAGCAGCCTAAAGAATGGCCTGCTTCTGTTGGCTCCCTTTTTAAGTGCATAGTGCCTTATGGTGGGGAAGTCATGGTGGAAGCAGCGTGTGGCTGCTGTGCAGACCACATCTGACAGAGAGGGGCAAATGCCGGTGTCTAACTCCTTTTCCATGGAACAATGCAGTCCAGCCTCAGAATAGGTCTTTCCATCTCTGGTAACCTAATCTAGACAATTCTTTCCAGGAATGTCTGCTAGGTGATTCTAGATCCTGCTAGTTTGACAATTGATGCTAACCCTTATGATGGTTTTCATTGACATCTCTTACTGAGAAAGTCTTTCTCCAACAGGATTTGTTCGTGTTTCATAGGCCAGAATAGGATCAGATGTCGACAGATGATCATTAGCAAAAGAAAATGTCTTTTTGATAATTTACAACATTCATTCTTATTGGAGGTGATATCCTGCAGAGAGTGGAAATCAGTTATTCTTGGGAGCTATAGAAAGATACACTCATATACAGAGAGAGGGTAATATACTGGTGGTATTACACTTTTATGAGAAGAAGCAATTAGAAGCAAAATGCTTAAATGGCTCCTTCAGGGGAAGGACCTTGCCCCAGTCATGATTCATTGCTGGTTCCTGAAGATGCCTTGCTTGACCTGGCAGGCAAGTAAATGATGGACAAACAAATGATGCCACATCCTACCTGGGAAGAACCATGCTCTTCAGGATGACAGCATGGCGGCCATCCAGGACTTCAAAAGTGTGACCTGCTCTCAAAGGTGGCCATGGCCACTAACTGCATGGCTGAACTGAGCATTTAAGTTGACAGCCAGAACTGAGTTTCTGGGGACCAAAAAAAAAAAAAAGGAAATTAACAAAGGATCTGTGATTAATAAAGAGATATCTAAAGGATAATTGTACACAGTCAGACTGTGTGGGGAGTGATTATGCTAAATGACTTAACACATTTACCCCCTTCTCGTGTGGCACTCCAACAAGATGAAGCCTGTGGGGCTCAGTCAATAGCATTCTACTCCAGGGAATGCAGACCACTGGACGGTGAAAAAGATGAAAGAGTTAGTCTTGATAAGCATGCGCCTGGCTCCCGGCAGCTTGGGGGAGTTGATAGGGATAACAGTTTAGTCCATTTCCCAGATCATCTTCAGCCCCCTTCCTGATGCTTAAGCTATGCTTTTCCGGACCTTCCAGTCACCAGCCTTGCCTTGAGACAAGCAGTATTCGCACCACATAAGAGGCTCTGGTTTGGTTCAGCATTCTTTATGGTGGTTGTGTGGGAGAGCTGAGGAAGGTGAACCGGAGGTCTGGAGCCTCCACAGAATTCCCCACATTTCTGTATCCATCACCACACACACCATTTTGATTACTCTGGAGTCTTGACTTACAAAGTCTACGTGATGGCCTGGATGTTTGCTTTGAAGGCCTTCCTATATTTATAAGGAAGCAGGGATGGGTAGAGTAATGCACATCTTGAGAACCTTGTTCTTGAAGAAAGACAGAGAGATGGTAGTCCCTTCTGGGATTAGAAACCTGGATGACTTAAACTGGTGCTTCTTGACACATGCAGGTTCCATTGTCTCCTCTCTTTGACTGGGTCACCACATCTTACTAATGATTTCTCCATTAGCAACACTAAAAACTGAGAGGAGTCAGATACCCAAGGAATTGTGTGTGGGTGATGTTCTTATTCTTCTTTTTGTAAGTCAATGTTTCCTAGGGCTAACTGTAGACTACTCTGGGAATTTTTTATTTTAATTTTTTATATTAATTACAGTTTATTCGCTTTGTATCCCAGCTGTAGCTCCTTCCCTCATTCCCTCTCAATTCCACCCTCCCTTCCTCATCTCCTCCCATGCCCCTCTCCAAGTCCACTGACAGGGGAGGTCCTCCTTCCCTTCCATCTGACCCTAGCCTATCAGGTCTCATCAGGACTGGCTGCATTGTCTTCCTCTGTGGCCTGGTAAGGCTGCTCCCCCCTTAGGGGGAGGTGATCAAAGAGCCAGACACTGAGTTCATGTCTCTGGGAATTTTTAAGTCAGAATTCCTTCCTGTGTCTCAGCTCAGGTCAATCTCTTCACTTGGGATCAGGCTTTGGGTTTTAAAAACAAATTCCCAAGTGACTATTGTGTGATACTAAGACTAAGAAACAAATGTGTTGTATGTATGTATGTATATCTGTATGTGTATTTTTCTTCCACCAAGCATACACTTTATGTTTTAAAACATCAAAAGAAAATAAAGCAATTCTCATTCTGGAAAGAAGTGAAGTCCATTTTCGCTTGATTCTTTCTGTAAAAAAAAAAGATCTTTTCATAAAATGTGAACTTGTATATATGGAGAAACCTCCCAATTTTAGTGTTATGCACAGCGGGAAACTAGGTAAGAAACCTTTTAGAATGTTAGTAAGATAACTTCAAATAGACATAGTTTGTATTTCACTTATTTAAATGAGGAGGAAAGTACGGAGAAGACATTTGAAGTGAGTGGCGTGCCAGCTGAACACGGGTTCTGGTGAGCCTCAGCATGTAGCCTCGCCATGTGCCCGTCTTTAAATAGGTGTTTTATTTCTGAACCGCCCCAGATGATAGCTGCTTCTGGTGGAAGCTGAGATTTTATAACTGCATGTTTTGTACCAGATGTGGTTGTTAAGAGTAGTGGGTGCCTCGACTGAGGTTACTCAGAGGGGGGTAGGGGGGGAACAGAAGCTCAAAGGGGTAAAGAGGCAAGACTGAAAATGCGCTTCCAGGCCGTCCTGCTCCTGTGACCCCTTCCCTGTCCACAGAGCAGCTGCTGAGATTAGGTCCTTCGGAAGAGCTAGGCCTAGGCGTTCTGCCCATCCACGGAGCGTGGGCTTAGAAATGGCCTTCTTTGCTGAGGACTGACAGTTCCCGAATGCAGATGCAGAGAGGCCCTGACTCCAGGCAGTGCTGGCTGAATCCTGGCCCAGAGACACATGGGAGCAGTGGATAGCTTATTCCAGGTGTAACGTAATTGAACTTTAACCTTTGGCCAGATTCATGGCAGCTATGTGTTGGTGATCATGACAGCTATAGCTCATAATTATTCCTTTAAATCAATCTCTTCCTCCCCCTTCCTCCCCATCTCTCTTCTCCCACCCCTATCTCTCCCTGTGTGCATGAGAGTGCACATGCTTGCACACATGTATGCACAGATGCAACCGTGTGTGTGCATGTGGAGGCCAGAGGTTGACATCACTAAGTCCTCCTCTGTCAATCTTCACCTTAGTTATTTGTTTTTTGAGACAAGGTCTTTCACTGAACCTGAACCTCACCATTTCAGTTACCTCAGTGTTGGGCTTGATTTTGGACATGCATTGCTGTCCACAGCTATGAACTCAGGTCCCCATGTTGATATAAGCACCCCACCCACTCAGTCCTTCAGTCTTGGCTTTCAATGCTATTGAAGGCAATGCATTAATAAAGAAATTGCCTAAAGTTTGTTTTAAAGAAAGAGAGAAAAATAATGTTTTTGGTAAGTGTCAAACATTCTCTGAGCACAGAGTTTCTACATTATGTGCAAAGTAAACTGACTACTTACATGTTGGAATCCCATATAAAATTATATACTTGTGCAAAGTACCTAACCTGTGATTAATATAAAAATAAATAAATTACATTAAAAATATATAGTTGTCCAATGTCACTGTTCTCATCTCTTTAGAAAGAAGTTCACCCTCCCACTCATGTAAGGTAGCAAAGACCTTTGTTGTCAACGAGCTCTGATGTATATTGATTAACCCATATTTCCTCCTTTGCAATTGTCCTCCAATATCTGTGCAATAATAGCTTTTTCTCTTAGGTAGTCCACGAAAGCCTGAGGGAGTGTTTCTCTTCCAGAAGTCTAGAATACGGGGCTAGGATATGCTGTAAGTGTGAGGACCTGTGTTTGATTTCTCGAACCTACATTTTAAAAAGCTAGGCCAGTTGGCATACACTTGTAATGCCTGGGCTGAGGAAGCCAGGGACAGGCAGATTTCTGAAACTCACTGGCCTAACCTACTTTGTGAATTCCAGAGCAATGAAACACCTTGTCAAAAAAACAAAAAACAAAAACAACCAGCAATATAGATGGAAGAATTATAATTGAAGTCATCCGCTGGCCTCAACATGCACATGCATAAAAAATAAAATAAAAGAAGTCTTTTATATGCTTGAGTGCACACTATTTGCGCCCAATGAGTTCATGGCCACCATCTAACAAGATCACTAGGTCGCTAGCTTTCCAATAATGCATTCATCGTATGTCAAAAACTGGAGTAGAGATTGTAGTCAGAGCCAAAGGACCCTGAGAGATGGGATTTGAGTGCCCTTATATTATGGAAGCAGAGACTTTAAACAACAAGAAGAAAGCAACTATGGAGATTCAGAGAAGTAAATAACTTGCTACTAAGTCTATCTGAAGAGGGGGATTTGAAGTAACTGTGTCCCTAGGCTGCTCCAGGAGCTCACTTTACCCTGCAGAGGCAGTGCCCTGGCACCAACATTAATAAGGCTATTTTCCATTGCAAAGGCAAATAGATGTCTACATTAACTACGGAAAGCGCACATATCCCTCTCTAACAATTAGGATACCAAGCAACACAAAGGAGTGTACAACCGCCCTGGTTCTGCTTTGAGAAAGCGGACTAACTACCTTGGCTATTGAATGACACCTGCCATCTCTTGTGATGGGGAGAAAGCAGAAACACCCCAATGCCAGCTGCCCTTACAGAGGATCCAAATACTGTTCCCAGGCTATCCTTGTTCCTTGGCCAGACGATGGCTTCTGGGAACCCAATGAAAGCAACCAGCTCTGCATGGCTGCCTCATCTCCCTTGAGGAAAAGGCCCGCTTCACCCATAGTCTCTGTTTTTGTTACACAGATCTGCTCAGGGACCTTGTTGGTCCCTTTTAGGGAAAATCAGGCAGCAGTATAGATGCAGGGTCCTGAAAGAGAAGCTCCTGCCTTTGTCCATGGTGCCCTGTGAAGTGCAATTCCCTCTAGGTGGCCTCTCAACAGGAGGCCACATAGCCCAGCTCTGGAGAAACCCTTTCTCCCTCAATCCAATGCCATCTGGCATTCAGCAGATTGGAATCTTGCTCCTCTGAGGTCTTTGCTCTCCTGGCTTCGTCTCCCCTTTAACTTACTCTTGCCAGGCTACAAAACTTTATGAGCATTGTCCTCTGCTTCCTGACAGGCCCTACTTCAAAGCTCCAACTCAGAGCTTGTCAGTAGGAGTTTAGTCCTTCACTCACTAGCTAGGCAACTGCAACACAGAAGCATTTCCTTCCCTTCCCAAGTAGCTGAGGCTGACCTTGAACCTCTGATCTTCCTCTTGAGAGCAAGGACTACAGGTGTGCGTTACCTGCAAAAAGTTTTATGTGGTTCTTGGGTTGAACCCAAGGTTCTGTTCATGTTTAGGAAAGCATTCTAACAACTGAGCCATAATTCCAACCCCAGAACTTATATCTTAAACAATGTAAATTATATATGATGTATGATACATGGGCTCATTCAGCCACAAATATACCAAGGATGTTGTTTTTAACTTCTTTTGTTTTCTTTGTTTGAGATCAAAAATAATTTTTTAAACCTTCCTCAAAATGGTAAGCTGATAGGAAAATTGTGTGTGTGCGTGTGCACGCGCGTGACTGTCTTATTCTGCATGCATGCATGAACACCCATGAGGAGGACATAACAGGACACCAGGTATCTTCCTTTATTGCCCTATGTCTTATGACCTTGAGAAAAGATCTCCCACTGAATGTATGCTTGCTATTTTTGGCTACGTTGATTATCCATTGGGTTCTCAGGATCCACCCATCTCCACCTCACAAGGCTGGGGTTACAGGTAGCCATGCTTGGCATTTTATGTGGTACCAAGAGTTCAAACCTAGGCTCTCTTCCTTGCAGAACAAGTACTCTTACCCACAGAACCATCCTCTCAACCTCTGCTTCCCAAATATATTTTTTTAAGCCCTGAAGCTCTGCATAGTAAGACTCTGTTTCTTCGAGTAATTATTTTCGTTAGGCAGCAAGCCCTAAAAATATTTGTAGACACTGTCATCCTCATAACTCCTAGAAAGTGCTCTGGTTCATTCTGTCAAGTTCCTTCCGTAGTAACAGTTCCCCTCTGGCTTTGGTTGGGCCTCATTATTAAAGTCTGTCTGCTTACGGGTCTTCTGTGTGGTGCTGTATTCAAATCCATGTGTACTTAAATCCTAGCCCAGTGGTTCTCAACTTTCCTAATGCTAAGACCCTTTCATACAACTCCTCATGTTCTGGTGACCCCTCCCAAGCCATATTTTTTTTTTACTTTTTACTTCATAACTGTAATTGTGCTACTGTTATGAATCATAATGTAAATATCTGACATGTGACTCCAAAAGGGTCTTGACCCACAGGTTGAGAACCATTGTCCTAGCCTGCAGTCTTCTGTGTCTCACTGTCATTGTTTCCCTGGAAAGCCCATTTGATTCTCTGAGCACACGCTCATTGCATCCTTAACTTGATAGGATTTGGAATGACCTAGGAGACAGCTCTGGGTCTGTCTGAGAGGGGGTTCCTGAGAAAGGGAGATCCATCCCGAATATGGGTAGCAGCAGCCTAATGGCTGGGGTCCTAGACAGAATAAAACAGAAAATACGCTGATCACTATTGCTCACTCATCCTACATTCCTGCTGCCACAGCTAGAGCTAGTTTTCACTCTGATACTTTCCCAGCCATGATGGACTATCCTCTCAAACTGGGAGCCAAAATACATCCTTATTCTCTCAAGCTGTCAGGTTATTTTGCCATAATAATGAGAGAAGTGATGCAGAGGATACCAAGCTGAAATGCTCTGCACGCCTTCACCCTAGGTGACCACAGGCAATTATAGGCAACAATAGGTGACCGTTGGCAATCTTGAGCTGCAAAGATATGAGTTTAAGTACAAACTATTGCTTATGATTTCTTCCAAATTTTCACGAAACTTTTCCATGTAGCATCTGTACTGATTTACACAGCCCAGGGCTTCTTTAACACGGCACCTCCAGGTTACCAAAGAAGATATAGAACTATCAGATAGTCTAAGGTTGCATTTTCAGGATGCAGTTGGCCCTTGCAGGAATCAAGGTAGGAATAAGAGCTTGAAAAAGAAAGGGGAGCTTGGAGAAAGGGGTTCCATGAGAGGGCAGAAGCCACAGCCAGAGGGTCAAAAAGTGGAACAGGAACTGGGGTGGGTAACACCAGCCAACAAGAACTTATTTGTCTGGTGATATCCTCTTGAGACCAGGAAGCCTGAGAGTACAGGCTGAGGATGGGTCTACAACCACTCAGAGGGCTAGAAGCTGAGAACCAGGGAAACCTTTCTTGGGAAGCCTGACACCAACTGTGAATCAGACATTCACTGTCTGCCTACCTGCTTTTATGTCACCCCTCCTACCTTGCCCAAGCAAGGAGGAGAGATGTTCAGAAGTGGATGTGACCATAACTGACCTGACTCATTTCTCTATTCAAAATGGCCCCAAGGAGCATGCGCATGGTATGGCTGCCTTTACCTCTGTACGGCTCCAGCTGATGTGCTCATGATGCCGTCAAGTTTAGAATACACCTATCAACAGAAAGGAAAAGAACAGGCATGCTTACTGCCTAGCATGTCTCTAAATCAGGGTTTATATGACATGACAGTCTGGAGATGGGCCCTAAGTACAGAGGATTGGTGAACTGCAAACTTTATGTCAGGAAGGGAGAAGAAAGCAGGGGTAAGATAAGAGAAATAGACACAGTTCATCACGGCCTAAACATCTGGCTATGCTGTGAACCATTCTTCAGCCTCATCCAATTTAACTCCCCCTTGGTTCTGCATTGTAAAAATGGCCGTCCTAGAAATAGCGAATATTTATTGCCCACTTTAGTTGTCTGATCTTGTTTAATCCTGACACAGCTTTATGAAGTGAGTACTGTCATCATCCCATTTTTCAGCTCCGAGCCCTCCGTTCATAGCTGGTAAAGGAGAGAGCACCAGAGCTGCTGTTCCAGGAGACTTTCTGACATTCATTTGTTCGTTGATTTATTGATCCATCCATTCATTAATTCATTCATTCATTTCCTTACCAGACACTTAGTGGCTCAGGGAATCGAGCCATAGATCTAAAGATGGGTGCACACAGAAGCTGCCTCAGGACTCACAGGCTGGAGAAACGCTGGATAGGCAGAATCCTGCTTAATCAACATCAGTGTCACAGTATTCGCCTTAACAAGTTATCTATGTAGTCCCTGATCTGTCAACTCTGTGGTCTACCCTTCTGTGTCTAATCTGTCTCACCCCACAATCCTGATCCATCTCCTAAGATGCTGATTTCTTGTGCTGCCCTGCTGATGTGCCTTGTCTCATTGCTGGACCTGGCTGCCTTCCAGCTCCGTTCAGTATTTGCCATGTAGTACCCTCTCAGCATGAGTGGAGCAGGGGAAGGACCCTGAGACTTAGGAGTCACTTCTAACTCTGTGTCTGCCTCCAATTAGTCCTAGGTTCAGTCCCTTTATGTGAAGCGGCCTTGGCTTCCATTCTCTGTAAAAGAAGGCATGAGATTAGATGGTCTCTGACTCACCAGCAAGTGTCAGCATGGGGGGTGGGGGACCTGGGGGGTTGTGGGAGGCACGTACTCACAACTCTCATCAAGGCCCACGATTTTTTCTTCCATTAGCCTCAGCCTCCTTCTCAGAGGCTCTCTTCTTTCTTGACGCTCCTTTCTAGATCCCTTAACCTTTACCCCCAGGCCTTGGATTCCCCCAAGGTCACAGCCTTCCAATTTCTGAACCAAATTAATTTTTTAGGGCCTACCTCACTCTTAAATGTGTCCAAATGCCAGAGAATTCTAGACTTCTGGCACTTGGCCTAGTTCACAGCTACCTTAGTGAGCTGGCTGCCTCTTTGCTGTGGAGGCTGACTTCCTTTCTAACAGCATTTGGTCATAGCCCAGAAAGGAGGCTCACTGGCTGCCCCCAGACTCAGTTTACCCGTTGTGAGGCCCAGAGTTAATGAAATAAGTGCAGTGGGCACTCAGGTATGCTCACAGCTCGGGATGTTGACATTCTTTCTGTTCTCTTTCTCTAGATCAGCCCCAGGCTGGAAACCAGAGCTGGTGTTGATGCTGCCAGCCCAGCCCAGCCCAGCTCAACACCTTCACCCCAGGGAACCAAGATTATGTGACCTCAGCACACTGATCAGATAACGGAGAAAGGACATATCTTAGGTAGCTGAGCTACCAGCAAGTCTGGTGCTACTTAGACTCCCAGGGTCTGAGACAATAGATGCTCCTATATCCCAGAGTCATCTCACACCCAGCACAAATAGTACTCCTCAAGCACTGCTTTCCTCTCCCTAGAAGGCTGTGTAGCAGAGAGGGGCGTGAGCTGAGATCTCACGGCAACCTTATTTGCTCTACTCCAAAAGGTGGTATCAGAGATGCTTTAAACTCGGGCCCTAGGCTTTGCTTTCATTCTGCTCTTGTTAATGCTGTTTCTAACAATGGACACGGAGCATAGGTGTCTGGCACAGCTGTCTGCCAGACACCCAAGGCTCCTGTCAGTTTTATGGGCAACTTTCTTACCAGGAGAAGGAACCAATGCCGGCCTCTGTGCAAATCTTAGGCATTTACTATGGTTTGATTATGCCCAAAGCTTGGTAATGGCCCCAGCAACATAAAAACAATTTCTCTCAATACTCACATAATGTATTTATTGCATTCTGGGAATGCGGTTGTAAAAGGTAAGTCCCTGGCCTCTGAGGGCGTAAGTTCCAACAGAACGTGCAGGACATGATAAGGCTGAGACAATAGGCTCACACGAAAGCCATAAACTTCTAGTCCAGGAGGAATTATAATCTAGGCGGGAAAGTAAAACTTACTGTCTCTCCAGATAGATAGTCCCAATAGAATGTGTATGTACACACATATAATGTTGTGTGCTCATAAGCAAACACATACAATGTCAGAACTATTTTACATATATACGTCTCTCGAGAAGTCTCTTTGTTCTACCTTCTCATTGCAGTCACACCTCCACTGGCTTGGATGAGGCCCACTCAACACTGGTCAGGGCTCATTCACTCAATCTCTTGATCCAAATGCTGATCTTTTCTAGACACATCCTCATGCACATACTCAGAAACACTACTTTAACATCCAGTCTGACTCACCCCTTAGCCCTGTGAAAATTAACCATCATAGTGACTAGCAAACAATAGCTCACCTGGAGTCCATGGCCAACGATTTCAGCCACCAAAGCCCCATTGGCTCCTTTTTCTGTATAGATAAGGATTGTGGTAGAGAACGCTTTGGTACCGGAGGCCTCAAGTCGCATTTTGTGTTCGTGATTTTAAGCTCTGCCAGATGCTGGGCTGAAGTTTGAACAAGTCCCTTAGTTAGCCTCCTTTACTCTTCATTTACAGAAGGGGTCTCCTTCTTTCACCTGGAGTGAGAGCAGTTATGTGAATATACACGGAACCAGCTGTCAGACTACAAATCACCAACATGTCGTTATTATTCTTGAGACAAAGGAATTTCAAAATATAAAATATTTTGAGTATCATAGTAGATCTCTTTGCCTCCCCAAGCAATTAAAGAATTCATTCACTGACAAGTATAGTTAAGTGTTTCCATATCAGAGTTATTGGGCCAAGTTTCCTACCATAATCTTCATTCAGACCCAGATCAATTTAAGTGGAATTTCCCATTACTCACAAGGAGCTAATGCTGATTTTCCCACTGGTTGCTGGAGTTGAAATCTGTATTGAGAATAGGATGAATTCTTAAGTTAGCAGAGGCTCACCACCTGTGCAAGGAAAATACAGCTGGGTAAGAATGAGGTGATGGACTGGAGAACAAGTCCACGCAGGTGACTCATGCATTTGGCATGCATCCGCTTGGCTCCAGATGCTGGGAAGACAAAGTGGTGAAGACCAACACCGTGGCTGTGGCTCATGGAGACCTCAAGCTAGCGACTCCCAAAGGGGGAATAAGTACCAGGACAAAGACTGCTGATGGGGTGCGGATGCAGTAAGAGGAGCACCCCACCCTCCCAGACTTGGAAGCAGGAGTGGGGCCTGGGAAATGCCTCCAGGAAGAAGTGTTGGAAGCTGCAGTGTGGACTGAAGTTAGCTGTCGTGTGCGGTGGGCAAGCAGTCAACAGAGGTTCCAGTCAGAGGGGACAGTATACAGCAAAGCGCTGAGGTGAGCGGGTGGGCAGAGATGGAAGGAAATCTGAGGTCTGAAAAGAGGAGCTGTCCAGAGCTGAGGCTGCAGCATTTGCAGTCTCTGGGCAGGAAGGACCACCCAAGCGGCTTGCATTTCCCCTTTGAAAAGGTGACCCTACAACGCAGTTTGCCAGGGAGAGTCGTGGTTTATGTCTCTGGCCGCAACGTCATCATTAATAGCTCTGCCTCCTTTCACCCCTCAAAGTCTCTTGCGTTGGATGATAAACGATATATGGTGACTAATAACTAGGGCTTCTGGAAGAGGCAGGCAAGCAAGGCCAGAACTCCAGACCCTCTGGAGGATGAGGGTGCCTGTGAACAGACATCATAAGACACAAAGGGCCTCATAACTGACTTTAAGATAATTGTGGCTTCAAAGCCAAAAGAGATGGGTTAGATCCTGGCCTGAAAGATTCTTTATGGCCAGTAACTTCTCTGCTAGTCACCTAAAGAAGTTTAAGACAGACTATTCAAGGTTTCAGATGGAACCTTCTGGGTGTTACCGGGCCAGACATAAAAGATGCAGAGCAGAAGACAAGAGACACCTGGCTTTCACAGAAGATGCCCGAAGTAGACAGGTCTTCCTTAAGCCCAGATCATGCATGGGTGGGTGACTAAACTCATGCAGCTCAGAGCCTCTCAGCCTCTTCCCCACACTGAATCTTGTGGAACAGGACCTACTCTGAAAGACGCTCAGGCCTGTTCCTTTGCCTCTTGGGGCTCGGTAGCTCTGAGAACTGGGGTGTTCTGTGAGGTCAGCTCCCTGAACCCTGCTTCCAGTGGAGGAGGCCTGTTATCAGAGTTAATGAGAGTTACTCATAGTTTAAGTGCTGTTTCCAGCCTGGAGTTGGCATTTTTGCTCCATTCTGCCTCTCCCACGGTAATTAACTAATTAACTATCAACAAAGGAATGATGCAATTATGATACAGCAAGCCAGGCTTCTCCTCCTCCCACTGTGGAACCCCCGAGCTCCTAGACTCAGGAGAGTCCAGCCTGGGTCAAACAGGACTTCCTGGGAATTGGGATGGTCACTTGACTATTTCAGGCCTTTGCCCCATCCCCCTCCTTTATCCCAGAGGCCAGGCTGGGACCAGGTGTCTCCCAGAACCCTGGACTCTGAAGAAACTTACTGAATGGCTACTCTTTGTCCTAACTGTAGTGCTATGGTTGAGGGGTTAGGCTCAATCATGAGGGCTCTCTGAACCTGTTTCCTCATCAGTAAACAGATCTCTCTAATGCTGTTCTATTAGTGACTACAGGGACCTCTGTGAAGTTTGAACAACCCTTCCACATACCTGGGCACAAACTTAGACCCAGAGTGTTATGGTATTAGACTGAGACCACCAGCATGTGCATAGAGCTGGGGTCAGAATCTAGGACATCTAAACCCAGACAAACTTGCCCTTCTCCATCCACTAAGGATGTTGCATTCAAGTTTTGTTAGTACTTTTCCACCCAAAGGAGATCTGGTGATTCTGCACCCTCTCTGTCCTGGCTTCTACAGGTGGCGGCCCAAGAACTGCAGAGACATAGAGGTTGGGAAGTTTCTGAAGGCAGGACTGGAAGAAGCTCAGTCTGTGAGTCCCTAATGCTCTAGAGGCCTGAGGACGTTCATCTTGGACTGTGACCTGGGCAGCCGAGGTGGCCAGCTGGCTCCTGTCTTTGTTTAATATGTGCCTCATGAGCTGTGTCTCATGTTCCACAGATGTCTGGCAGGGAAGCAATGTCAAAGCTCTTTCGCCCTAGACTGTTGGTCTTCTGCCTTGGAATCTCAAGGAAGAATGAGTGCGGAGGCAGCCTCATCGGAACTGGCCTCACAGTTGCTTGTGTAGTGATAGACTGTCCCTCCCCACACCCACACATTCTCTGCTGTGATGTCCTCTCAGGGCAAGCAAGTCCTAGCCACCTCTGAAACTCCAAGTGCCTTATCACAGGACCCCCTAAGAGCAACTGTTTGATCAAACCCTCTTTATCATTTACAGACTGTTTGTACTGCTTCTGTTTTTTTTTTTTTTTTCTTCCAGATCTTGCCACCGTGGCTTCTAACCGATGTTAGCTCACTGTAATGGTATGCAAATGATAGTTGATTATCTAAATTCTTTATTTGACATTATTTTATCTATTACACACTATAATGCATAGTCTACATACTTGTCATTGTTATTAATAATAGCTACACTGGATTCCAGGGTTCCAACATCCCGTGCTTTGTTTAAGCATTCCCTGATTGTTGGGTATTTGGGTTGCCTCCAGTGTTTGAGCACTATAAATACCACTATGGGGCCACCTGGCTTTTCTCCCCTTCACCTGGAAATGTCTATTCACATAAGCTTTCCTAGACTAGAGGCAGCAGAGGCTAACGCCTGCTCCTCTGTCACAGGCAGGCTAGTATCTCATACTACTGTTCAGGGGCTTCTTATCAGGCTCTTAGTGCCCCAGCAAATAGGGAGGGTCCTTGCTGGCTGAGGCATCTGAATCCAGACTTGACAGGATTGGTGTCTCTCAGGAAGCTGCTGTCTCTCAGCCTGGCTTCTTAGGTATGGTTTTTTCCCATTAGAACATCTCATCAGATGAACCCTGAGGTGGATCTGGTAACATGGCTTACCATTTTTGGCAGGTCATTTTTTTTAAATTAATTAATTTATTTTTGTATCAATCACAGGTTAGGTTGGCAGGTCATTTTAAGACTATGAGTATACTGGGGAACAGACCATCTGAGATGAAGGTGATGTTTTAGTTGAACCTCTACCCTTTCCATTTGCAACAAAGACTAAAAATAGTTTTCCTAAGGCCACTCAGCCTGTTAGTGGCAAAACTGGGCCAGGGGACAAGAGGATCTCTGAAGCCCAGACTAGGCTTCTGCAACCTCTACCCCCTCAAGGAACCATGTTTACAAGTTAGCACGCTCACCACAGGTAAGATGCCAAGTCTCTATTAATTGACACAATTTAACAAAATTCCAATCAAAGTCACTGAAGGGTTCTTTGCACATATAGTCAGGTGCACTAAATCTTTATGGGAATGTCAGGCATGACCAGTTTTGAAGCAGAAGTGTCTTGGAGACTCACTATACACAGTAAAAGCTCCAGCAATCAAGACAGGGACACTGTCTTGGTAGAAGGATGTATAGAATAAAGAGTGAAGAAATAGACTTCCATAGGTACTGTTAGACGTTTTTTGATATATACAATGGTGACTCCATGGGGGAAAGAGTAGTTTAACACCTAGACATCTTGTGCAAAACAATAAACCTTAATATATACACTAAACTATTCAAAAGTGAACCAAAAGAGAAATGTGGAAATATAAAACTTTTTGAAACCAACAGAAGGGAATTTCTTTGTGATTCTAAATTACTCAAAGAGTTCTTAAATATAGCAACCAACTGATGGTCCATAAGAAAACAACAAATGGGATTTTTATCCAAGTAAGACACTTTCATTTCTGTTGCAGAAGTGTTAAAGATAATGAGGGGGAAACCCTACAGAGTTGGGGAAATATTTTCAGAACACACATCAGACGATTGACTTGTATTTCAGAGAATAAATATATAAAAACAAACAAACAAACAAACAAAACAAACGTGAGAGCAGAAATGACCAGTTTTTAAACTGGTGAAAGCTTTGAAAACATGCACTACCAAACAAGAGGGCAAACAGAGATGCTCAACATTGTAAGTCATCTAGGAAATGCCTATTAAAACCAGAAGGAGATACCATCACATACCAACTAAGAGGGCTAATGCACTGGCAAGGACATGAAGAAACTAAAACACTCGCATACGGATGGTGGAAAAGAAAAACAGCATGCTCATTATGGAAAATAGATTGTGCGTGCCTCACAAAGTTAAATGTATACTTACTATACAATAAAACAATCCCATTTCACGACATTTACATTAAGGGAATAAAAGCATATTCACATAAAAATCCATCAAGTAATGTATATAGCAATATTATTAGTGATTACCAAAATCTGGATGTAAGCCTTCATTAATGCTCTCTGACACCTTCATTCTGTGGAATACTCATTTTTCACAAAGTGTAACAAGCTATTGATATATACTGGAACTCTCATATATTAATGATGGGAATAAAAATAGCATAGCAATTATGGAAACTAGCTTGGTTATTTCTCATAAAGTGGATCTCAATGAATGACTAAATCATAATGAATGAATAAAGCTCAATGAATAAATAAATCTCAAAAGCATGATGTTAGATGAAATAAGCCATGAGGTAATGCTATATAATTCTATTTATATTACATTATAGAAAAAGCAAGATTATAGGGACATGAAACAAATTTCCTACTTGCCAGCGGTTGGGAATGAAGGGAGGGTCTGAATGCTTAGGAGAAGTATAAATGAATTCTCTGTGGTGTTGCAATTGTTCTTTGTTTTGTTAGTGGTTGCTTTAAGAACTTGTATATTTAATTAAAACTCACGACTCTACACACAAAAACTCCCAAGACTTCTATTATATATAGTTTAAAACACATATTAATGGCAAAGTTTTGTATTGTTAAATTATTTGAGTTTCCTAACTACCCACGAGTCTACTGGGGACTTGGAAGAAGGAACTGATTTCTCATTCATTTATTAAGAAATGTGTGTAGGTACCTGTACCAGGGAAGACATAGCCTTGACCTAGAGAGCTCTATTCCTGGGGGCTAAGTTGCCCTACCTGTGAGCTTGTAATTTTCATTTCAATGTGTCCTATAGCTTTTGTCCATCCAAGGAACTGAGATGTGCTTTCTATGAAAGTTCTTCCTTGGGCTCTTCAGTGCTATATTAAGCAGATGATGCTGTTCACAGAGGCATTTCCAAACATTTGGTGCCCAGCCTGTGCAGGCCAACCTGTCAGGCATTTGGCCTGACAATAATGCCAAGCAAGAAACAATCTCTATGACATGAAACCAGTTCTTGTCCTAAATTTCACACCATTTCTGCTGTGATCCCCCTTTTTTCTCTAGGGATTAGCATTAACCCAAATGTACAGTAGACCTGAAAGGGATAGTGCAAGAGAAATGGTGGGAAGAAGAATGGGTAAGAAGGATGAGTCATTTATCCCAGGTACCACCCTAGTCACTAGACATGGGATTAGTGAATGTTCCTAACAATCTAATAAAACAGGTAAAGTTTTCTCCCAGTAAATAGTCTATACAATTGAGTCTTGAAGTTGGCTATTTAGGTGAATTGCCTAATTCATATAAATAGGAAAGGACACACACACATACAAATCCCACCTCTATCTCAAGTGCTTTGGATTCTAGAGCCCATGCTCTTCCCCACCCACTCTGTCTCAGGCTTAGAGCTGTTTTCATTGTCAAATAGGAGAAAGCAGTACCCCTCCCTCACCTGGGCCGTTAAGACCAAGCAGCAGGGCCCACCCTTTGGCTTCAGGCAAAGAGTTCTCTGCTTCCCTGCCTTGGCTTCCAAAGATATATAACTGGGACATTTAAGTATGTCTCCTATCAGGTGGTAAGCAATGATAAAATTATCTGCTACAAACTGCAAAATGAACCCAATACATTCCATTCTAAGTTGGCTGTCAGGCCACCTGGCCAAGTTCCTCAACATACATGGTCTTGACTTCCATACAGGCTGACTCAGCCTTGACTCTGAGTCCATGTGGTCATGTCAGGAGCTCCTAAGAGGACAGCTGCAGTGAAGCTCCATATGAGGGAGGGTCAGGGCCAGAAGCGTGGTAGATAGAGGGGAAGGACCTGGGTATAGTACTCCTCTGTGCTCTACAAGGTCTGTTATTGTACACATGAAGGCTTGAAAAAAAGCTAACCCCCATAGGCTCATCTGTTTAAATGTGTGGTCATTAGGGAGTAGTGTTACTTGCAGGAGATTAGGCGTGGCCCTGTTGGCTGAACTGTGTCGCTGGGGGTGGCTTTTGAGGTTTCAGATGCTCAAGCTATGCCTAAACTCTCTCTCTCTTCCTACTGCCTGCGGATTCTCAGCGCCTTCTCCAGCACCATGTCTGCCTGGATGCTGCCATGCTTTCTGCCAAGACTATAATGGTCTAAACCTCTGAAACATTAGCCAGCCCCAATGAAATGCTTTCTTTTATAAGAGTTGCTGTGTTCCTGCTGTCTCTTCACAGCAATAAAAACCCTAAAAGTACGGCCACCTGTTCTGGACCCTTAGGAAACAGAACAGGATTTGGGACAAACATGGGTGGGTCAGACATGATTAATAGACGTGGAGAACAGAGTAGATTTAGAGTCAGGGATAGACTGTGTTTTGACCATGAAATGTGATGATCTAGAAGTCTGGCAGGGAATGTGAATTCTGTAAGGTGATCTGGGTAAGTCTGTCAAAATCTGGAGTTCAAGGACAGTTAACTATAAGTTACTCCCAAAGACAAGGGCAGATACTGAGGGGTTGGAAGCACATACAACGTTCTAAGGCAAGGGGACACTAGATGGGAACCTCTGTGTTAAGAGTGATGTGTGAGGCCAGGACTCACCCATGAATCTTGGGGAACATCTCCAGTACTTGCCCTAAAAGGGGATCAAGAGCAATTCCAAAAAGTTGGCTTGCACTTAGCCTCTGAGTGGGGCTGTCTTGAGGGCTAGACCTATATCGCTCACAGCCCAGACCAATGTTACTGGGCACTGCCAGTTTGAGACAAAACCCTGATAAGGGACTGGATGGAGGATGGGTTGGGGACTTGGGGTACATGTCATGGCCTGCTGTGACAAAGCCACCTACAGGTACTGTGGGAAGCATGGCCTTCTCGTGTGACCTCACTAGCTGTGCAAAGGGACCCCATCCCTCTTAGAGTGAGATAGGAAAACAAGACTTAAGTGATAGCAACACACAGAGTGTCTAATGTTTAGCAGATAAGTGAACCTAAGAGATCTAATACATCCAGGCATCATCTGCCAAGGTGGCAGGTCTCAGGCTTGACTGAGCATCCCGAGGGAGCTTCTTTATACCATTGTCCTCATCCTCAGAGGGTATTTCCTGGTCTGTAGCTCTGGCTGAGACAATACCCTTTCTGCATCTTCTCTTATGCTGTTGCTACTGGCCCAGAGACCACTGCCCTTGAGAAGTTCTAGAGAGCGAGTTTTCTAGCCAGTTCTTTGGACAAGGTGAAAATTCCTCTTCCACCACTTCTTAGCTCCGGGGGGAACCCAGATGGCTTTCTCTAGTGCATCTTAGTTTTTTCGACTCTAAGATAAAGGTAAGTATTCCTTAGGGTTGTTGTAAGGATTAACTGTGTGAAAGACTTCAAAGAGCACCTGATGTTAACACAAAGCAAGTACATCTGCGTGTGCTTTAGTATATACGAGGCCCTTTCTAAAACATGTCATCTGGATTGACAACCATTCAAAATAAATATTATCAACATTTCATCAGGAAATGGAAGATGAGGTTGACCATGGAATTTGGATCTGACAGCCCCCCACCTTGGGGCTGTTTCAAATTGGGCTTCACTGCTTCCTTCATGCCTCCTCCTCCCTCTTCCTTTAAACTCTAAACCCAGAAAATGGCTGAGCCCTCAGAGATGAATAAAGACTTAGGCTTTACGAGAATGCTCAGAGAATAGGAGTGGCAAGGGTGAGGCGGGGGAGGATGTTTATGTGGGAACTGGGCACAGAAGTTGCCCAGGACGCACATGGTGGGCATCTTTGTGTGTTCAGAGAACAGATATGCACAATGACTCAATGTTTTGCCCACACATTCCCTCTTTTCTCCTGGCTATCTTGGCTGATTGAAATCATCAGTGATGATGTGGCAGGTGCAAACGGATCACCCACTGATGGATTACACAGTCCTGGAGGATAGCCCTCTCATCTGCCTAATATGGACACCAAATCCAGCCACCAAACTACAAGCAGGTTGTGGATGATGAATCAGAGTAGCTCAGTCTCCCCCACAGACCACAGTGTCCCCGCAGCAGGAAGGACCCACTGTAGCAAGCCCATGTGTAGTAGGTGGGGAGGCTTTGTAGTCCTTGTTCTAATTGCCATCACTTGCCCTGCATTACATGCTTATGAACGAGGGTGGAAACCATGTGTTTGGTTGTCCCAACTCCTTACAGCTGCCAGACGGAAAACTCTTATCCATATTTAGCATCTTATGGCTTTATTAACTGACAACTGCCATTGTCTTGGCAGTCTGAATTTCAGTCTGAATTGCCCCTGGTCTGGAAGTTATATCTACCTGGTGTCCTTCACACTCCCAGGATTCACCATGCCCAAACCTCTTCTGCACCTTTTATTCTCAGAATTTTTCCTTTCTTTTATCCCCTCTGTCTCAGTGGGTGAACATCAGTAAACATCCAAGCTAGAGGCCCAGAGCAGATCCAATGTGCATTTTAAAATTTTAATTAGTTGATTTTTTTTTAAAGAGAAGAAAGAACAAATCATTCCCAGACCCTTACTTGTTACTCCTAACACCTTCTATTAGACGTTGCACTGAAATTTGTTATGATGGATGAGCCAATGTCAATACATTATATACTGTAGTCCGTGTTGACATAAAGACTGACTCTTTGTGTTAAATATTTTATAAGTTTTGGCACTATATTTGTGTATAGTAGTCATATTCTAATAGTGGACACATGACAGCAAGGCACACATTATAATAGAAAGTACAGTCTTAAGCAGATAATGACTTGGAAATGAGGTTCACATAGAGGATCCTTCCTAAGAAAGGCAACAGGGCATGATTGCGCCTTGTTGTCTTTGTCATTTTGTCTCGGGAATGCCCACAATCTTAGCTGGCTTCTGGTTGCTCCTGTTTCTGACCTCCCTCAGTCAGATGACCTGTGGTTTTTAGACTACTTCTAATCTTTATTTGTTTGTTTGTTTGAGACATGGTTTCTCTGTGTGTAGCCCTGGTTGTCCTGGAACTTGCTCTGTAGACCAAGCTCAAAGATCCATCTGCCTGTGTTCTTCCAGTGCTGGGATTAAAGACGTGTGCCACCACCACCTGGCAAATAACTCTTATTTTAAGTGCCAGTTCATGGCATCACCTCGGGATGACATAGTCTCCTTGATTCCAATGTCTGTAATTTATTCTCAGGTTTTTGTGCTGGTTTTTGTCCTCTCTATGGACCTAGTTTCCGAAGCAGGATCTCCATCACCAGTTCCGGGTAGGGAGGCAGTAACTTGGGATATTTTCCTTTCCTTCTGACTTCCACATAATCTCATTGACAACCTCTGCTAGTTCATTTCCTGATTTCCTCCTCCTTTCTGAGGCCCTGGAACAGTCTCCATTCTAGTCATGGGGCCAGATGAAAGAAAGAAGGCAGGTGAAAGAGCTCTCCGTACTGGAGAATTAAATCACCTGCCTACTCTTCTCTTCACATTTACACAACCGAACACTTTTGGTAGCCTTTTAATTCTTAAATGCTGAAATAGTTAACTTGAGAAGCAACAATGGAATGATCTGGAATGCCTCCACTTGTCTCAGGATAAATTCATTCAGAGAAAAGGAATGCATTGTTCAGATGTTTTTAGACCCCCCCCCCCCACGCTTTTGAGTGTTGTGAGCTATTTAAAATGTTTTCTCACAAAGAGGGGGTGTTAAGAATTCTAAGGAGGGATTCATTTCTATTATGTTTGTTATAGCTAAATCAAGGATATGACGCAGAGGCAGGTCATCTGTGTGATGAAAATTCTAGACCCAGCTCACATCTATAAAGAATTATCTTTATAGGTGTGCATATTTCCCATCCATGATTGGGGTTAAGTCTTGGGTCCTCTTCAGTCTATCTAGTGATGGTGCCAAGGATCAAAAAACTTTGAGCATAGCTGTATGACCTTGATCAGACACTAGGCCAGGGTCTTCAGGTTTCTTTGTAAAATGGGGCCCTTCCACTAGAAGGTATATCACGACCTCAACCCCTGGCTTTTACATTCTAATATTATGCCTGTACTTCTTCGCATGTAAAGTAACTGAATTTAATAACAATGCAAGGCTCTGCCCACTGCTTTGTATACCAACCCTTGGCACAGAAATTCTAACAGTGTACTTCCCCTGCCTCTTAGGGACTTAAACCAGCCTGGGACATTGTCTTCTCTAGGAAGAGGCAGGCCTTTCAAACACCCTTATAATCTCTTGGTAACTTTTATGCACACTGTAGGAAAAAAAATAGTGTCTCAGTAGAAAACTATGCACCCTCTACAGCCCAGCCTTCCAAGAGATCAGATCCTACTGTTCATTGTCTTTTAGCTATTTTATATTGCTCTATAAAAGATAACTAATAGATATGCAAATTGTGTCCTGTCTGATCTAATTAGCTTCCTCCTCATTTGGGGAAAAAAAACAGTTTTGTTTTCATTTACAATGCATCTCAACATTCCCTTCCCCTACAGAAATGTGTGTGTGTTGACTTCTCGTTTGAACATCTGCCTGGCTTCCTGTTATCTAGAGTAAATAAGTTCTTTAATGCAGGCATTTTTATTTTTGTATGCAAGTCATGATTTTTATCTCTTTCTGAAAGTTATCTTTAATAGCATATTGTCTCCTCCAAACCTTCCAGAAGACTGTTTCTATTTTCAGCTTGAATTTTGTTGTACACCACTGGCTCTGTTCTTTAGCTCTCTCCTCCCTCCCATTAAGACACCTCCTAGATTCCTGTGCTCTTTTACCCCAGACTTGGGCAAAATCAGGCTCCAACATATCCGGGCCCTGCTGGAAACCAAATGTTTTGAGGTTTGTTGTGTTGGAAATTTCAGCTCTAGTACTGAAGAAATACAGCCCGGGCATGTTTTGGTATTTAAGATCACTTAAAGGCTGCCTAGTCAGTGCCAGGAGACAGAGATGGGAGGTGGCATTTTCCTAGCTTGGAAGGCAGACTGGGGGCCTGCATCTTTTCAGATACTTGGTATGATGCTAAATATGTGGATAATTTAGCCCTTTGCTTTTTTGTTTTTTGTTTGTTTCGTTTTTCATTTTAAAAGAAGACTTCAGATCAAACTGGAGGTCTTTTGCCTTCAGTTAATGCTTTTTTTTTTTTTTAAATTTTTATGGTTTTTTTTTAAATGAAGAACTACAACAGCCCCAAATGTGACTTTGCTAATATATTTAGGCTGTCTTATTTGGGTGTGCACGTATGTGTGAAACACATACAGAAAATAGAGGAAATGAGAGAAGGCCCCACCAGCGTGCAAAGTGTTTGAACTGTGATACTTCCTCGAATCATTCCCTTTGCTTCAGCTGTCATGTCTTAGCTCCCAGGGAAGCAACTGCTCCAGGAACTGCCTGTGTGGATGACTTTCCTGGGTCCCTGGCATAGGGACTTTTTTTTTTTTTTTGGAAACTTGTTCATGCTAATTAGAGACATTTAATTATCTCTGTTAAATTCATAGCTAATGGAAATAAGAGGGGAAGTGAGTCGCAGATGCTGAACTTTCTATTTTTAAAACGCTAACCCTCTCTCTACAGTGGTGCAGACAACATGCAGTTTAACCGCTGCTCCCAGTGAACGCCTGATTCATGTCTCCTGCCAGAAAACATGTCGTTACGTTGGCGAGAAGAGGCAATTATACTGTACGTGGTTTGCACAGAAGCATCTTTGAAAAGGGTTGGAGAGGGTACCTACAGACCAAGACTAGACAGACCCTGTCTGGGCCTCGAGGAAGTTTCTCTGCGTGGCTCAAGGAGGACAAAGAGGCCATTTCTGCGTTCTATGGGTGAAGTTCTTGACTCACATTTTTCACTGGGAAGAGCCGGGCTTGATCCTAGACTAATATAATTGCCCTGCTGGAGCTTTCGATGCCATTTGAAGCTTGCTTCACATTATAAAAACACGGTGCCATAAAGACTCCAATTTGCTAAGCTTTCAGAAGCACCAGACGGTAGGCTTACACAGAGGAAATTCCTCCTTGAACAGAGCAAAAGTCTGTGATGTCACAAGCAAGAGAAACGCTGCCTGCTCGGGGCCTTAAAATTAGATACAGTCAAAGTACAAAATTACAATTTAGTTTAAAGATTTTAATCAGCTTTATTTTTAATTATAGAATCACACATTTCCGGCCATAAAATAGAATAAGAATGCCATTGAACTAAAGAGAGGAGGGTTTTATAGCAGAGGAGGACTGGAAAAATAAGATTAAAACAGAAAAAAAAATGAATGAGGAATGTGCTGCTGGTCACAAGCTACTTTCTTTGTAAAATAGACAGACAGAGGCTATAATACATAACTGATTGGTTCACAAACTATTTCAGGGTGCATGTGTGTGTGTGCGTGTTTTGCAGGGAAATTTTATTATCATGCCAGTTGAAATGGGCCTGTTTGGGAAATCTGGTTAGTTCTCTCACTCTTGATTTCTTAGGCCAGCAAGTTTTAGTTTGATAGCAGAGACATTTAACATGGGTGACTCCATTAATTTTTTTAATTTTTATTTTATTTTTGGTCTAATTCATTAGGGCCTAGTATGGAAGTTTGTTTGGAAACAATAGCCACCAGTAGTACTTTCTTAGCAGCACTGAATCTTTTTATTTTTTCCATCAGAATTTTAAAACCCAACCCAACAGATAGCCAAGCTGTGCAGTCTCACTCCATCTCTTCCTCCAGTCCGTCCCTGGTATTAACAGCATGACACAGAAGGGAGAGTTGGGAGCTCCTGGCCTCTGGAAATGCTGCTATGGTTTTGTGTGAGGTGATGACATTTCCCTAGAACCAACCAGAAGCCCAGTTGGGATACCCCAGGCCACTTTAGTGACCCCCTTCCTCTTCTTGGTCTGTTGATACCATACACCATGGATCCAACCCCAGTATTCTAGACTCTGGCATCTGGCTTCTACCTGAGTTACAGGATTCTTCTCTCTTTGACTGAACAGATAGATGCCAAACTCTGTCCTGAGTGTCTGTCTGTCCTTTCTATCTCTTCCACCTGTCTTTTTCATGTGCCAGAGTGGTTTTAGATGTAAATCTTAACCATGTCCCTTTCTTGCTTAAAAGTCATTGGTGGCACCTCATTCCCTGCACCAGAAAAGACAAAAGCCAGCCTGCTTAAAGGTTGATTTGGTCCTACCTTAAAGGCTTGAGAGCAAGTGTAGAAAGATCATTTTACTCCTAAGTACCTTCTTTGAATCCTGGAATCAAATTTAAAGAAAATGACTTGAGCCATTTTGAAACTCATAATGTGAACAATGTGAAATTCATAATAACTGGCTCCCAATAAAAATGGCCAGAGCCAAAGAACTAGAAAAATAAATTCATTTTAGAAACAAATGCAGATACGAACAAGAAGATAGACGTAACAGACCAGAGTATTTTTAGAGATGTAAGTATAAACCATAAGAAAAATAAGAGAGGTGGCAACGTGAGGATATGAAGGAGGAAATGAAAACACACATGTATGAAAAGAGAGGACTCAAGTCAAACGTCCAAAGATGGAATGATTGCTTCTGGCAATAGAAATGGAAATAAAGAAGCACATGAGGTGAGAATAATTCTATTTTAGACACTAAAGACTGAAGGAAAAATGTACATGGAAGATTAGTCACCTGCAAGTCAACTTGAAACAAGTTAGTATATAAGTAAATTATCTCCAAGAAAAGAGTGGGAAGATAAAGGGGAGAAATAAGAGTGGAATTATTTCCCAACCTTAGAAAAGGAGTCCAGAAATCAAAGCCAGAAACATAAAGGAAATTTGCCAAAGTACAAAACGAAATTACCTTAAAGTAGCAAGAAGGAAAAAAAAAAAACACCTTTAAAACATCTGGGAGAGAGGCATGAAGAACAAAAGGAATGACAGCTGGCTTATGCTTGAGGACAATTGCAGTGCACCGGACACTTGATCAGTTTTGAGCTAAAAGAAAGCTCTGTGAACCTAGACTTCTATGCGAGGCAAACATACATATGTATGTATATATACTAAAAGTGAAGGAGAAATAAATATTTCTCAGCCATACAAAACTGAAACAATTGAGCATCTACAAGACAGTTAAAGGAAAGTCTTTAGGAAAACAGGAAAATGAAATAAGATAGAAGCCTTGACCTGCACAAATAAATGGGAAAAAATCATAAATTGTAAATATTTCAAAATTTAAATTCATTTAAAAAATATTCTTAATAAAAGATATTTCATTAATGAGAGTAAAAATATTAATGTAACGTGGAACATACAGTATATGTGCAAGTAAAATGTTCATAAGACAGACAAAACATGGTGTGAAGGTTCTTAGATATGTTGGCATGGTATCACTGAGGGTGACTGGTATAGTAAGGATTTTTGTTGCTGGGATAAGTTGGCCAAAGGCAATTTGAGGAGTAAAGGGTTATTTCTTGCTTGCAGGTTATGGTCTGTCATAGAAAAACCAAGGCAAGAACCCAAGGCAGAAATTTGAAGGCAGGAACTGAAGCAAAGAGTGTGCGGAATCTCTGCTTCCTGACTTCCTGGCAATCTCACCTTCATCTACCTTTGTTATATCTCAGGCCTATCAGCCCAGCGATGACACTCTCCGCAGTGGGCTAAGCACAGCTACATCAGTCAGTCATCAAGAAAATGCTCACACAGGGCTGTGGAGATGGCTCAGCAGTTAAGAGCACTGGCTGCTCTTACAGAGGACCTGGGTTCAATTCCCAGCACCCACATGACAGCACATAACTGTCTGTACCTCCAGTGTTTAAAGGACCCAAGGCCTCCTTCTGGCCTCTGTGGTAAAAGGCACACATGTGATGTACAGACATACATGTGAGCAAAACACACATAAAATATAATAAAAATAATTTTAAAAGAAAAAATAAAGAATTAAAGAAAGAAAATTCCCAAAGATATGCCCATGGACAGTTGGATAGAGGAAATTTCTTAACTGAGGGTCCCTCCTCCAAGGTAATTCTACTTGGGGCCAAGCTAACAAAAATGAACCATAGTTAAAAACAAAACAATCATAAAAGCCCACTGTATATTATAAATCTAAACGCAAACATCAAAACCAAAGTGACACAGATAAATCTAACTAATAAGCCAGTAAAAGATATAAAATCAAATAATAAAAATTTAATCTAAAAGAAGATAAAAATATGAAAAAAAACAGAACAAGAGGAAACACAGGGAAGATAATAAGTGTAATACCAATTCTATCTATAACCACATTAAGTGTCAATGATTTATCTGAAAGGCAAACATCACACAATGTTTTTAAAAGGCAAGCTTTATTCTATTCATTAGAAATAAAACAGAAATATGAGGACACAAAGAGATTGAACAAAAAATAGTGCAAGATGCTATGTTTCCACCAATCAGAAAGGGTTTCCCTACATCGAGCACTAGTAAGAGTGTAGTGACAGGGAGGAACAGAGAGAACATTATAAATGTGCCTCCTATATCTGCCTTACTATAGAGCAGGGGTTCTCAACCTTCCTAATGTTCCTAATGTTCCTAATGTTCCTTTAATACAGTTCCTCATGTGGTGGTGACCCCCAACCATAAAATTATTTCATTGTTACTTCATAACTGTAATTTTGCAACTTTTGTGAATCATAATGTAAATATCTGTTTTCTGATGGTCTTAGGCCATCCCTGTGAAAGGGTTGTTCAACAACTTCCCCCCCCAAAGTATCTGGGAACCACTTCTGTGGAGGTCATCTCCCTCCTCTGTGAACTGCTGTGGAATGTTGGAGACAGTCCCTGACACTCACTGTGACCAGCCCTATGAGCCCGAAGAGCTTGCTACACTTGACAACAAGGAAATCTGCAAGCAAGTGAATGATGCTGGGACTCAAGGGGACCGGAGTAACTTCCCCCAAAGGATCCAGTGCAGGAGATGAGGCATCTCAGATCAGTGAGAGAGGACTTTCCCTCTTTCACTCTTTCAGAAAAGATCCCAAACCCACCCCAAATCCCAAAACCCACCAGATCAGAACCTCAAAGTTGTCTGAGCAGCCTGGTTCCACCCAAACTAGTGCCTTAAGCCACCACCCAGACCCTCTGCCTTGACTCAGACCCTCTGCCTTGAGCTTGTGTTTTCTACTCTACCGCTTGCCTGGCTGGGGGTGGTACCCTAACATCATAGGTCACCTCTGTCACAGAACAAAATCCATGCCCTTCAGCCTTAACATAAATGTCTGTGTTCCATGAGGCACATGCGGCCAATCTGTCACTGCTCTCCTGAGGTATGATCATGGCAAGCAAGAGCAGACGGAGTGAGGCAGGAAGCCAGGAGAGTCAACACCCATAGATGAGAATGAGCAGGTGCCGCTTAACATTGAGTGATGGCCTGCAGGGGCATCTTCCAAGAGGCCTCTGGCTCTCAGGCCAGTTCAAAAACTCAGAGCCTGTAGGAGAGCCTGAAAGAGGAAGTGGGTACGGGGGTGGGTCTAGAGCATCGGCGGTTCTCAACCTTCCTAATGCTGCCTGTGACCCTTTAATGCACTAATACAGTTCCTTATGCGGTGGTGACCCCCGACCATAACGTTATCTTTGTTGCTACTTCATAACTGTACTTTTGCTACCGTTATGAATCACAACGGAAATATTTGTGTTTTCCGATAGTCTTAGGCGACCCCTTGTGAAAGGGTCATTGGACACTCTCCTAAGGGGTTTTGACCCACAGGTTGAGAACCGATGGTCAAGAGTGCCAGCTGTGCCTATTGTGATTAGTGAGGGCCTCTGCCTGTAAGTGTCTGGGACACAGCCAGTAGCCAAGGGTCCCTGAAACAATCGACTGAGAGGCTCTAGGAGGCACAAAGTGAGATCTCACCCAGGCCGGCTCGAATCCTCCTCTGGCAGTGGGCATCTCAATGCCCACGATATCACCCGGGCTACATCTCCCTAAACTAGAAACGAGGCTTGCCTGTCCCTGACCCTTCTCGTAACATAGGGTCTTTTTCAGCGGGTAGTCCCAGCAGCCCCTACATCCCTCTTGCCACGAAGGTGGTAGGGTTGGTCATAGGAAGAGAAAGTGGGCCTGATGGCAGGCAGGGCGCAGCTGTGCCCAGGGGGCCCTTCATTCACACACACACACCCCGAAGACTTCCTCTGGCCCAGCCCCACCTGCCCACCCTTGTTCCTCTCCACTTGGTCAGCAGAGGTGAACCGGCTCAGTGGCCCTTCTGCCCACAAGCCCCAGCTGGGCCCCTCTGGCGCACTGAAATGGAGCGTGCGGAGGGGTAGGGGCTGGGGATTGTGGGCTCTGGATTCTTCCTCAGCTGAGCACCATAGGGGCGGCAGGCTTTGCGGTCAACCTGAATGAGGTGTGGGAAAATGCCAGGAGCTCCCATTTGATGTAGTCTATTGCTAGCATCCCTGTTCTCACCGCCTCACCCACAATCCAGACCTCCTCACGCTGTCTCAGCAGCACTCTGTACCCATGACCCCTTGTCTGGAAGGGACAGCTCCAGCTTGAAAAAGTGTTTCCGACTGGGGCGTCAAAGCAGCCAGGCTGCTCCCGACCAGAGACACCTGTGGTACCAGGAAAATCATCAGTGAACGTACTTCTTTTAGGAGCAGAGAAGCCCATTGCCTTCCCGACTCGAATCCCTTTCTGGGACCTGACTTGAACTGCTCCGGAACTGCCTGGAGAGTTCTAAAGGCAAAATCCAAATGCTGTGTCCAGAGGGAACTTGGTGTGTGACTTAAGAGTTTAGTATACAGCTGTAGAGCAGTTGTTCTCAATCTGTGGGTCCCGACCCCTTCGGGGGAATCAAATGACCCTTTCATAGAGATCACATATCAGATATCCCGTATATCAGATATTTACATTACGGTTCATAACAGTAGAAAAAATACAATTACGAAGTAGCAATGCAAATAATTTATAGTTGAGGTCACCACAACATGAGGAACTGTTTTAAAGGGTTGCAGCAGTAGGAAGGTTGAGGACCGCGGCTGTAGAGCGATCTCCTATGTGTGTTCCTCATCGCTGAGACACAGTTAAGTAACTCTAGCCCCATAAGCTGATTCATGTTTTCACTCATCCAGCAAGCGAGTCGCCAACTCTAGGAGAGAGGTGATCAAGAAACCCAGCAAGCCACTAAAAAGTCAAAAGAGAAACAGGCCATCTGCTTATCAATAAGGAAAACCAATGCTGCCCAAAGGAACCGTGGAGAAAGGCTTTTAAAATTGGGTCATGAAGGATTAGTAGGGGTTTGCAGGGCAGGGGAGGGTGGTGGAGAAGAGACTATAGCCAGGCTTGGTAGGTTCTGGGTAGAAGGGAAATGTCTCAAGCTATAGGGTGTAAGGAACTCATGGTTTTTCATTGTTTTTCTTGAGGGTTTGTTAAATAGTGCCAATGCTGGGGCATTGGTAAGAGCCAGAGATGCACAAAAGCCTGAAGCAGATGATTTCTCTCTCTTTCTATTAGAAAAGCAGCAGCCAAATGGATGAAAGCCTATGACATTACATGGCTAGACATTCTCAGTAGCAGCAGTCTGTGAAGGGGAAGGGGCTATAGGCGTGAGTGGTGGAGAGAGCAACATTGCTATTGAGATCAGGAACAGCCTGTCTGAGCCGACCCCCAAGGCTGAGGAACACTATGGTGAGGAGGCATTCAGGAAACCGAAAAGCACTATGGGTCCTCAGGTAGGGAGGCAGCTTCCAAATCATCACCAAGTAATCTGAGATGGATGGAGCCTTGGGTTTGCAGGAGAGGAGCAGAGGGAGGTGGTGGCGATCCAAAGTAGAAGAAGCTTAATGTTAGCAATCAGGGAGTGAAGTGTGTGTTAGAAAAATCATCTGTCATGGAGACGAAGGAGCAGCAGGTAGGGAGGGGGATCAGTCAGACCTAGGATCCCAGCCCTTTGTTAGGTTGAAGTGCCTAAGGAGGTTTAGTAAGGCTGTCTGGAGCCCACTCCAGGGAGTCCTGCTTTCCTTACTTTGAGTTGTGGCTTGAGGAGTGGGAATTATTTAAAGACCCATGGGAGACACAAGTGAACAGCCACAAAGCTTGAGTTAGCCACATTGTTGAGAAGTGGGGGTGGGGGGCGGAGAAGGTAAAGGAAGCGGGAGGAGGAGGAAGAAAAGAGAGGAAGGGGGCGAGGAGAAGAGTGAGAAGGAAGAGGAGGAAAAAGGAGAAGAATGTGTCTATGCCCTGCATGGTAGCTTGACCTAGAGTAATGTGCTAGAGGGGAACACACACAGAGACACACACACAGACACACAGACACACACAGGCACATACACACAGACACACACACACACACAGACACACACAGGCACACACAGACACACAGACACACAGACACAGACACACACACAGACACACACAGACACAGACACACACAGACACACACAGACACACACAGGCACATACACACAGACACACACACAGACACACACAGACACACACACAGACACACATAAAGACACAGACACACACAGACACACATACAGACACAGACACACACACACAGACACATACAGACACACACAGGCACATACACACAAACACACACACACAGACACACACATTCAGACACACACACACAGACACAGAGACACACACACAGACACAGACACACACACACAGACACACACATAGACATACACACAAACACACACACAGACACACACACACACACGCACACACACACACACACGGTTTAGGCAGAGACAAAACCCTGGAGAAATATCATTTGTGGAGTCCATGGCATGGATTTAAGTTTGACCATGTTGAGTCTCTGGTACCCGTGAGCCATGTGGGTAGTCAGCTGACAGCCGGGTACAGCAATCTAGAAGCTCAGGGAGTCTGGGTTTGGGGCATCCAACACCCTGAAGCATGTGGGGTCCCCAGAAGCAGACAATCTCCCTCCAAACCTACCTCCTTTACTTTATTTCTTGTTATTATATCGTTGGATAGTTCTGTTACATAAGAGGCCAGGTAACACACCAGTTCCTGACTGTGGATGCTTGTGCTAAGTCCAGTTTCCTGGTTTGGAAATTAAAAGCAGTGACAGAATTAAAAGCAAGATTTAACTAGATACTTGTACTCTAGCTTCATGTCTATCAATAGCCTTGGTAATAAACCATTGATAAAAGGACAGAAACAATATGGCTTCACTTATAGAGGTCCCCAGAACAGGCAAGTTCGAAGAGAAAGACAGTAGTTGATTCCGTTTCAAATAATAATGTTTTGGAAATGGATAGGTATGAAGGTTGCACAATAATATGAATGTACTTGAAACCACTGACTCACACACTTAAAATAGTTAAGCTGGTAGGCTTTATGTATGTTTTCCACAATAAAAAGTATCTGCATAAGTACTTTATATGGGATAAAAAGGCAGACCAATCACCATTGATAATTACTCTATTGCTATGATGGACAAGTGTTCCAAAGTTCACAGGCAGATTGGCAGGCATAAAGGTGCTGTGTAAACACACCCTGTTCTGGCCCAGACCTGTTGCTCACCTGCTCTAGCCAATAAATTCAATGACCAAGTTGAAGAATGAATGGATGATGGCCAGGATTCTGGAAACACAGAGCATCACAGAGCCATGACCACGTTCATCCTGGAAGCCCCTTGCTCCTTACTCTCTGAAAGAATTCCCTTTGGGGATCAGAGGTTACAGTCTTGGCTGAAGGATGTAAGATGGTTCTAGCATTGAAAGAAAAAATTCACTTGCGAGGGGCCAAAGCCCCGCCAAGCCCCAACCATGGGCACTTGTTCTGAGGTTAGCCCAGTCCAGTTTTCTGGACCAAGAAAGGGTAGCCCTGGGGAAGGTATATGGCACCTATGACCTGGGACAGGAACCCATTGTCCTGAGTATGTGAACAGCTTCTCATTTTGCCAAGCACACCTGTTTTCAAAGATCAAATCCTGAGAGACACATAGGAAGTGTATCGTGTGACAAAGTACTCCAGGAACCAAAGGGCATTCCATGGGCACACTCACTACAGGGGGTTCTCAGACAGCAAGTGTATCTAGTGTAATTTGGGTCCCCTATATGCTCTACCTTCCCAGCCCATGATTCCCCTGAAATCTGTAATCAGCCTGTTGCCATCTGTGGAGAGGATGTCTATAGGTTCCACCTGATTCTCAGGCGGCTACATGGCCCAAATGCTTTAAGATGCTCTGTACATTTTACAATGTGACCTTGGAGATCAGCCCTTTAACCTCTGCACAGTGTTCAGGTGCCAGGGACCTCATGGAGTGCCTCAAATGATATGCTGGAATGCTCAAATCTGCTGGGTTATAGGTACATTGCTATCCTAGGAGGGAGGACACTGTTGTTATCTTCCCATATTACTCTTCTCAGTGTAACAACCTGGTGTCTGTGTGTGTGTGTGTGTGTGTGTGTGTGTGTCTGTGTGTGTGTGTGTCTGTGTGTGTGGGGGGCAGAGATCAATATCTGGTATTTTCCCTATCTCATTTGTTTGTTTGTTTGTTTGTTTGAGACAGAGTCTCTTGCTGAACCTGAAGCTCAGTAGTGTGGCTAGGAGAGCCAGCCAGCAAAGTCCAGGGGGTCCTCCTGATGCTGTTGTCCCGGCCCTGGACACCTAGCCTTTTGTGCATGGGTTCTGGGGTATTAGACTCAAGTGTTCATACTTATGTAAGAAAGACTCTATGACTGAAACCATCTCTCCAGCCCAAGCAATTCATTTTTTTTAAACAAGTATATACCAGTGAAGGTGCCATTTCACGTGACAGCAGTGTCTCCTTGTTGACCTCTGTTCCTTCATTCCACAGAGCTTTCCTATATGTGTGAATGGCATGCCTAAGTGTCCAGTTTCTCCCTGAATATAGAGCAACTGGCAATAAGATGGTCTTCCAGTCCCCTCTGGTGCCTCCAATAGTTTCTTTTTTTTTTTTTAATGGGTTCTTTTAAGCTGCAAAGTGAGTCTTGTGTGGTCTGCATGGGGTGGTCTTCAGGGTCTGGCCAGGTTGGCAAGCAGCAGGCACATGCCCTGCCCTTCCTCCTGCA
This sequence comes from Pachyuromys duprasi, assembly GCA_028658305.1. Taxonomy (NCBI): domain Eukaryota; kingdom Metazoa; phylum Chordata; class Mammalia; order Rodentia; family Muridae; genus Pachyuromys; species Pachyuromys duprasi. The sequence continues at coordinate 33,793,506 of CM053755.1, read as the reverse complement.
GGGCTAGGATACAGGAAGGAGAGGGCAATGATGAGTGTAATTTAAAGACTGCAGAGGGTGACTCAGACATTCCACTGAAGCTTTTCTTTTTCCTTTGTGTTGATGTGTGAAATGTAATTGTAGTCATTTTTTCCAGCATTGATAAACAATGATTATCCATGGTGGATTATGAACCGGGCCCATCAAGAACAGTCCACGTGCCAGCATTTCTCTCTCCTACCCACAACACCTAAGACAACGGCCCAAGTCTGGGATTTTCAGATTTTTGATCCTAGCGGCTTTAGCAAGGGTTCAGGCTGTAGGTGTTGAGAGGGGTCTGTTGAAAAGAGTGGGAAAGTAGGGAGTTGAGAGCTTGAGAATTCTGACCTGTCCCCCATCCCACACTCCCCCTATCCCATACTCCCCTTTTCCCATATTCCCCCATCCCACACTCCTTTGTTGGCCGGAATGAAGACTGAATACACAGATGGTTGGGTTGGCATAGCTATCAGAAAAGAGACAGAAAGCAATACTTGGCAAGAACCTTGGGCAGGCCAGCTAACCAACTCTTCCCACAGGCTTCATTTCCTATCACCCCACAACATCAGAGAAGTGGCTAATGCATATTTATACCTGATTTTACAACTAATAGTTCACCTTTCGCATTTCTAAGTGCCACATCCTCAGATTCAATCAAGTATGGATTGAAAATACTTTTAAAATTGCATCTGTACTGAACCTGGACACATGCCTGTTTCCTGACATTATTCACCAGATAATATAGCATAACAATTATTTACATAGCACTTTCTTTGTGTGAAGAGTTGTAAGTAGTTCAGAGTTGATTTAAAGAGTGTAGAAGGGCTTGTATAGATTCTATGCAAATACATCGCCATTGTATTCAAGAGACTAGAGCTTCATATTTTGGTATATGGCAGAAGAGGGCATCAGGAACTGATTCACTTCTTCCTTCCAATGTACAGATGAGGAGCACATGGCTTCTCAGTGAGCAGTGAGGGAATCAGGTTTGGAAACAAAACTGTATAATTCCAAAATGTGTTTTCTCACCCCAGCAAAGACTGCTTCCCATCAGGAACAGGTCTTGTTGGACTCCAATATCCCTGTAAAGAAGAATATGTTAAATCCACAACTATGGCAACTTGGGAGAGCCCCAAGTAGTAATTCTCTACCAGCTACCAAGACACCCACCACTAACAAAAAGATGCTTTCCCCATGAACTGGTCACTGGAGAACAGATGTTCTAGGGAGTGACCAGAGGCAAAATTGGCTGGGGAGCCAGCCCAGCTGTGTGTCACCAATATCTGTTTTCTCTATTGTCTCAGAGGCAAAAGGGGCACAAGGTCTCCTTAGAGTGGGAACACAATTGCTTTAATTAGAGTTCTCCAGAGAAACAGAACCCGTATGTATTAAAGGAAACTATTATGAGAATTCTGTCACCTGGCTGTAAAGGTTGAGACACCCCACCAGCTGCCTTCTGCAGACTGGAGGACAAGGGAGGTATAATTCAGACCTTCTGTTTCTACTCAGGCCCCTAATGAATAGCATGAAGCCACCCACATGCAGAAGGCTGTGTTTAGTTTATCCGTCCAAATGCTAATTTCTTCCAGAAACACCCTCCTAGATACACCTAGGAATCACGTGTCACCCACTGCCCAAACATCCCTTAGCCCAGTCAAGTTGATACACAAAGTTAACCATTACAACAATCCTGACAGATAGCTTTTGCCTTCATGAGGGAACGTCTCTGAGAACAGCAACACAGAGGACTCCTAGTCAACTCCCAGGCCAGGATGCCAAAGTCCAGTTGCCAATGTTGGTATTGGGTGAAGAATGAAGAAGCCAGTAGACCTGGGGTCCTTTGGGGAATTCTTGCTAGCTTCTCTCTATGCGTCTAGATTTTTGCCATGGTCTTGATGTTTGATGGTAGGGTGGCAATGAGGGCTGGAAATGCCACAGAGGAAGAACATTTGGGTGAATATCTGTCATACCGGGCAGAGAAAGAAATTATGGAAACCTACAAAGTAGTGACCTGAAGCAAAGATTAGAAAAACGGAAGCACCTTGTTTTTTCTAGTCCACGTTACACTATAGGCCAGTTGGGGCTTGAACTTCCAAGCTTAAACACTTAGAAGCTTATTTTTATGTATGTGTATGTGACTGCTTGTCTGTGTACTGTGTGAGCACAGGCACATCTCTCCAGCCTCCCCACCAAGCTTAAAGTGTAATTAGACCCAAGAGCTTTTTTTTTTTAAAGGGTTGAAAAAGAAGGGGCAGGTAATTTAGTCAAATGAGCCTTGGGAGGCAGGGAAGCCATGGAGGCTTGGAATTAAGACTGCCACAAATACCCTGGGATTCTGAGCTGCCCTTTCTCACCATTTAAATAGGGCCCTGAATTCCTCAGTCATTGGGGACAATATTTGACACTCAGAAAGCATGTGATGGATCATTGTACCTCTTAAAGTACAAGCTAGTATATTAGTCAGGGCTCTCTACAGAGGAACAGAAAGACTCTGAGGATCCCTGGGGAGCCCCTGGTCTTCAGCCCATGCTGGAAAACCAAGGAATCTGAATTCTGATGGGAATGAAGGATCCCAGCCACTGTACATGCATCTACCAGGAAGAAGCCAACTTCTGTCTACCTGTTCTGTCTGTCACTGGAAGAGGCTACCCATTCCTTAATCCTTCCTGAAAATAGCACGGCAAACCCACCCAGACGTATGTCTTTGTTGATTTGAGGTCCAACCAAAAAAGGGTTAGGGAAACTTGGGCTGATCCAGAAAACAACGACTGGCCCTTTAAAGGGGACTGTTCCTTGCTCCTAAAGATGGAAAGAAGGAGCTGGCTGAAAGGACCCAGAGTCCTCCAGGGGACTCTCACTTCTGGGGCTCCTCCCATAACCCCGATGGAGGCTGTCCCTCTGTTTAAATGACATGTGCTGTTTCTGTGCGTTCTCCCCTCTCTGTGGCTTCTCCTGTGCCCCCCGCATCTGCCTCCCTTCTTTCTACCCCTGTCAGCACACTGTCCTGTGGAGTCCGCTCCTGCATTCTCTGCCTCAGGGGCCTGCCTCTCTTGCCCTGTCATGCTTGCTTTTTGTGTGTGGAGCTTCTTTCCCAGAGATGCAAGTCTTTGTCCATCACAGGAAGAAACTTGGTGCTCCCCCAAGAGGACCATCCTCAGTAGCACAATCAAGCTGACAATTAAGATGAGCCACCAAGGGGTAAATCAGCAATTACTAGACCGGCTGCGAGCTTTATGCTCATCTTCAAATCTGCAAGTTGTGAAGGCACTTGGGATGCAGAAGGAAAGGGCAGAATGCTTTTCTAGGCCTTTGCCACTCAAAACGCGGTTTGTGAACCATACCAACCAGTGTCATTAGCATCACCTAGAAGCTTAAAACTGCAGAATCCCGGGCCCCACCCTGCCCTACTGAAGCAGAATTCACATCTTCACAAGAGCTCCAGAAGGTTCATATGACCTCTGCCTTCCAATTTTGGGTGGAGTCACCTGAGGCATTTCTGAGTTCTAATCTCAGCTCTGCCTCACCAACTGTTCCTGCGTTCTTCAAACCAGCCTGTGATGGCCAAAGAGGACCAAGCCCTCTGCCCTGTCTGAATCTTCAGTCTTCTTGCTTGCAAATGAGCCTGGTTATTTTTCTCCAATCGTGACACCTGGTGCTTCCCTACCCATGCTGCCCCTTTCCTGTCTCATGGTTCTGAGGAAGTGGCAGCTTATCCCAGCTGTTCTCCTGAAGATCTTAGAGGGCCTGGCTCTTGCCAACATGAAGACCATTCTTAGCCAGGGTGACAAGGACCAGCCGAGCATTTCCCCCCCTTGGCAGTGTCAGTGGCTGGGTAAAGGATGCTGAGGAGCCGTGGGTACAGCATTCTACTATATCTTTCTCTTGTGGTGGTTTTATGGTGAATAAATGGTGATTGTGATAGTCAGCCAGGAACCAGGCACTTTATGTAAACTCTACATCAATTATAAATGGAGAGTGAATGGAGCTCAACAGGCCCCCAGGGAAAGATGAGTCTTAGGTGCCGTTGCAGGGGACTTAGGCAAGCTTGAGAGTTAAAGCAAAAGTTGGGAAGAGGGAATGTGAGTGAGAGCCAGAGACCCAGACAAGTGTGGACAGAGATGGAGAGACAGCTGGAGACGCTGACGTCACTCCAGTTCTAGGCAGCCAAATTAGTTCTAGGTGAAATAATGGGTTTGGCTTCCAAGTAGAGTGAAAAGCCATACTGGCCCGCTCTGGTACTATCCATGTTTCATCAGTCAAAGTTTGTGTTTTAGGAGGCCTCTTGGGTCAGAATAAACGGGCTACAGTTCATCACCCTATTCCCAGGCCTGGAGCCATGGGTGGCATTTAGACAGCTCTATGCAATAGGCTTTTCCCCAGGGAGAGACAACAGAAAGGCTGACTTACCCCAGAAAAGGAACCCACAACAAACCAAAGTAGACACTGTACCAAAGTCCAACCTGATGAGCCATTGGATTTTATTGGAATTACCAACATGGTATGAGTGAAGGGCTACTTACAGGGACAGAAATGACTCAAGAAGCAGCAGCATGGCCAAGCCCCTACCCCCACCCCATCACAGGTGACAACTCACAAAGGCTGCAACCTGGAGCTCTCTGCACAACTTCCAGGCAGCTCTACCTGTCTGGGAGTCTTCTCTACAATCCAGCTGCTCAGGTCTCCTCTCCAGCAGTCCATTAAGCTGAGAGGAGGGGGCCTAGATCTCCTCTTGCATGTTTAATTTGCCCCTGAATCTCATGAGTCTTCCCCTCCCTCCTAATCTCAATTCTAGAGAAACTGATAAACATCAGACAGGCCCAGGAAGCCATTGTTCCCTCAGCACCTTGCCTTGCTCTGGTAGAGGGGCTCTGTCATCTTGATTAGAAGTAGACCAGACATCCTGAGTAAGAAACAAGGCGGTGGCTACCTATTCCTCACTGCCCCAGCTCTCACACGCTCTCCCAGGCTTCCCCAGCCATGCTTCTTGTGCAAGCACCGCCCATGCGTTACCTCTGGGTCACTGAGCAATTTGCTTGTATTTCCTTGGGCTCTGAGGTCTTTGCGATAGGGCTACATCCTCCTTGCCTTTGTACATAGCTATAGTTCTGCTCAGAGCCACAGGGCTACCAGTTCCTAGGCAGGGAGGGAGGGACTCTTTTTGTGTTATGATTCACTTCAGAAACTTGAAGATGTTTTGATTCTCTTTTCAGAATAATGCTTCAAATATAATAAGATACAGAGAGTTGCAAAGAACATCCATTCTGAAGCTATTGAAAAGTTTTCAAAAAGCACATAGATTCATGGAAAAGCCATAAATCTCTGTTTTCTTAAAGCATGCCCAGTGTCGTCCAGCAGCAGGTGTATTTTGAGGTTGCCATGACAACAAATGTTATTTCATGATACCTGCAACAAGTGTGCTATAAAAAATAAAATAAAAACACTCGTAACTTCTGCTGGTAAAAAGAATGGGTCCCGCTGACATTACTGTGCTTTGTCCTCTACACCACTGATGGCAGGAAATGCTAAGCTTCACTTAGTTGTGTGTGAAAATATACATGCCATTTTATTCTCTCACTCAACTCCTGAATTGTATGGACCCTTGCCTAAGAAATGCTACAGAAACTAATGAAATATAAGAAAATGTGCCTTACAAACTGTCAAGTGCAATGTTCTTAGTCACTGAGGGATGTGATGGTCTCTAAGATGGGCAAGAGAGGTTGAGAGCAAGGCTCAAACCAGATTGTTTATGAGCCAGGGTACTGTGAGTCCAGACAGGAATGAAAACTCTAGCTCTTTGTTTTCTGAGCTGAGTGTGGAGTCTTCTAGGTAAGTTGTCTATGGGCCTTAGGGTTAGAGTCTGAGCAGGTATTAGCCAAGGAGAGGGCTTCTCACAGGTCCCAGAGCACCCTGGAGAGGCTATTCTTTGAATTAAAAACTGCTAGCCCTTGCTTGCCCCTATTTAGGATGCATTCCAACCACAGGGTCTTGACACGAGTGATTTTTATTCTCTCTCTCTCTGTGTATGTGTATGTACAAGCATGCATGTGGAAGCCACAGGTTGATGCCGAATGGTTTCCTCGGTTGCTTCTCCAGTGTAGTTTTTGAATCAGGGTCTCTCAGTGAACACGGAGCTCACCCATTCATCTAGACTAGCCAGCAGCGAGCTTAGGGATCCTCGGGCATCCTCAGGAAGCCTCAGTGAGCTTCGGGGAGCCTCCTGTCTCTACCTCCTTACTGGGATTATAGATGCCATGCCTTGCATTTTATGTAGGTACTGAGATTCCAAACTCAGCTCTTCATACTTGTGAGACACTTTACCATCTGAGCCATTTTTCCAGTCCACAGAGTGAGATTTTTTTAAAATATTACCCTATGCAAAGGAACAGGGGAGCAGAGACCATGCATTCAGAGAATCCTATTCGTGGCACAGGTCCTAATGGCCTTGGGCAGGAAAACTGACCTCTAATTAGAGAATAGGAAATTGTGGCCTCACAATTTCCCCACAGTGTCAATGGCATGACCCCAACTCCAACCCGTCGACATTAGAGCCCTCTACATAGCATGGCCTTCCTTGCTGCTGCACAGCAGGGCTGGGACCCTGGGGTTATTTTTATCTTGTGGTGCAGCTTGTCTGGTAGAGGCTGTGGTGGGCTCCAATGGCAGCTCGTTTGCAGCGGGTTTCCGGCCACGTACCTTTCTTCTTTCTCATGCATGCTCTCTCTCCTCCAGGCTCAGGTGGCACCTGCTTCCTGGAGCTCACCCTTGGTCTCTGAGTAGAACAAGGGCACAGAGGCCTTCTGGGGCTTCCACCTATACCCTGTCTGCCTATACTTCGGTGCCCCAGCTCGACTTCCTGTGTAGAGAGAGCTCTCAAGGTACGGCTCCTCATTTCTCCACTCCCACTCATGACCCTGTTACATAAAAAGTACAGCTTTCTAGAAAGCCAGGTTCACCAGGTTGGTGCTCAAACATTTGACTGAGAGCAACAGCAAGAAAAATATTTTGTTCATGACCTAGCACAGATATCCACCCATATCTAGGTAGAAAGCAAAAGTGTCCCCTACCCCCACACACAAAGTATTTGCTGTTCCTTCTTCTGTTGCCCTCTGACCCCTTTTCTTCTAAACTTTTTTCCTTTCTTGAAAAATTTTTGGTTGCAACCCACAAATAAGTTGATTTCACAACTATTGTGAGTCATCATTCAGTTTGAAAAATACTGAACAGATACTTTCTTTTTGCAGTAGTTTTTCTTTCCTGAGCTAGGGATTGCTCTAGCTTTTGATGTATACCCAGTCCTTTAGAAAAGGAAGCTAATTCTGTGTTCTTATGATTTAGGAGGTGAAATTTGGGGATTCCAGAGATGTGCTCAGCGGAGTCAAATTTGGTCCCATGTCAGTTTTATGAAATTGGCCACAGAGAACCATGGTAATAGGAAAATACTAGAGCCATTGCTTTCCTTACTTGGCTTTTCTCTCAGCCAACTGGCTGTTAACATATTTACTAGTATATAATTGATTCGAGTGCAGCTCTTTTTGGTTGCAAACAGTGTATTGTGAAGCTCTCTGGCATCAGCTTCCTTATTGATGAAATACATTAAAAATGTCCTCTTCACAGGGGGAAAATATATATTTGTGGAGTCCTTTTGGAGAGCAGGAAGGAAGTCAACCGGAAGGAAAATGAAATGTGAATAATCAATTTTCTGCCCAATGGGATTTGAAAGACGAAGCCCCCAAATTCCACTGTCTTTTATCATCTCCATTGTTGCTAGTTGTGTGAAACAAAATCATTTCCTACATTTTAAAAAAAGCCACAATTTGCAGAAGTGTGGTGAGAAACAGAAGAAATGGAGGAGGGCCAGAGCTCGGTAAATAGGAGCCAGACACAGAGAAGAGTAAGTTCATTTTGTTTGTTTGTTCAGCTGGTTTTTCCTCTCGTAGAAAATGGCAGGGAAGCACTGCAAATCGACCGTCTTTCAATGTAAGCCTTCCATGCAGGCAACGAGAGGGAAGGGGTGTTTATTAAATGAGTATTTCAGGTCACCGATTCTCGAGAGTCTAGTGTAAAGGCTTTACAGTCCCTACAGCGATCCAGTCCCAGCCCCTGAGAGCCCTTCCACCCAACAGATGTCTTTGCCTGGGGACAGAAGACACAGAGCCTGAGGAAGTCAGGGCCTCTGTCCACTCATTGCTCTCCGAGGCCACACAGACAAGGTCCATAACTTTGTTACTGCCACACTGAGGTGGCCAGCAATGTGTTAGTTTTTGATTGTGCCTGTGACTGTACTACAGCCTCAGTAGCTTAAACAAAGTAAATTTACTCTGATGTTACAGTTCTAGAGGTCAGAGGATCTGCTTGCATCTGCCTTCCAACCACTGGAACAACATGTGCACCAATACACCCAACTTAATATACATTTATATATATATATATATATTAGTATATATTATATATATAATTACTTTGAGAATTTCTTACATGCATATAAAGCGTTTTGATTGTATTCACTTCCAGCTCTCCCCCTACCTTCTCCAGACCTATTCATTTCTCTCCACTACCTTCCCACTTCATGCTGAAGGTAAGGGTTCATGATGCACTCCCTGACTGATGCTGGTGTTGACTGGCTTCAGCTCATTCACACAGTCACAGCTGCTGTGAGTTCATGGGTGCAGAAGTCATGCCCAGAAGATACTGTTTGGCTTACAGGCTCTTCTACCTCTTACAATCTTTCTTCTCCCTCTTTTGAAATGGTCTCTGGGCCTTAGGAGAGGGGGCTATGGTATATTTGATCCATTGGTACACCCAGCTTTTTTTTATGGGTCCTGGAGATTAAAGTCAGGTCCTGTGCATGCAAGGCAAGCACTTCACTGCCTGAGCCATCCCCCTTTCCCTCTTTCAGTGCAAGCACCCTCATACTTAGAGTGCACTCATGTAGATGACCCAAGGGCCTCAGGTGTAGGTCAGCTGATTAGCAACCTTACTTCCATCTGCGACCTGTCCTGCCTGCTACCATGTAACATAACATATTCACAAGCTCCTGAGACCAGAATGTGCACATTGTTGGGGTTGGGAACATTATTCTGTCTGTCTCGATGGCTAACGTCTCTTGAGCATTTCTTTAGGGTCTTGTGCAGTTCTAAGCAAGCTACTTTTAGTAGCACATTTAAGCTTATCCCAGCCATCATCTATAATAGCTTATAAGTGAGTAAAGTGAGGCAAGGAGTAGAAAAGGTAACTCGCTTAAGGTCAAAAAGCTTGTAAGAGGAAGGGTTGATCTAAAGAGCCAGCAGTCTTATCAGAGTTCACATTCTGGTCATAATCAGAGTCATTTAGGGACAGATAAACAACTGAATCTTACCCGATTTCGTTCTTCTTCAAAGATCTAGGCTCTTTTTTTAGGATGAGGCAGTTTCTCAGGTCCATGCACATTACCAACATATGCCACTGGTTTGCCCAGGTTTGGAAGGGAAGACCTGTAGATGTCTACAGATGCCTAATGTGCAGCTGCTCACAGAGGGTCACACAACTCTAAATCAGCAGGTCCATAGCCTCTAGGAGCCACAGGCACCTCATGTGGTATCAATCTGAGCCCCCTCCCTCCCCCCTCTGCCACATTTCTCTTTCCTTACAGACATGTCTCAAAAAGACCAACGCAAATCCTACTGCAGGGCCTTTCTACTCGCTGTATCACTCCCCTGGATTTTTCTCCTCTGTTCACACCAAGTTCAACCATCAGTAGCGACAAAGCCTAAATATGTCCTTGAATGCCTGATCCTGCTGAGTTCTATGATTACACTCATGTACTATCTGCATTTATGCAATGCACTATCCGCCAAGGTACTGGATAATAAAGCTTAAAAATGTCCTACTTCTCATGGCTTTTCCATTCTCAGGATGATGAAGGAAAGGTGCCAGGGTGGGAGCTGCACTTGAAGGAAGAGGCCCATTTTGCTGTGAGGTTACTCTCACAGCAAAATATACAAAGGAGTCAGAGTCAAAAAGCAGGGCCCAGAAGACAGGAGCTATTCATTAGCCACAGGATCTTCAAAAGGAGGATAGAGAAACTCCTGAGTGGAGGGGCCAGCTAAGTGCTTTAGGCTTCACACTCCTGCACAAGAGCTGCCTATCTTATCTCCAGTCTTCAGACAAGAACACACTGAAGAGTCTAGACAGTAAGAAACTGGCCCAAAACACAAATGAAGGAGCCAAATTATATCAGTCTGTATAACACAGCCAAGTTCACCAGTCACCACTCAGTGCACTGCCATCAGGAGGTTTAAAAAGTCAGACAATATTGAAGAGATGAGCCAGCCATGGGAAAGGATAAAGGATCCATTTTTAAATGAACAATCCTTCTTCTAGAAGGTCACATGAGACAGAGGAGTCAGGGTTCTATGACCAGAAGCTAGGGGCCTTTAGAAAGCCACGGTTACTACAGCTGTTGAGAAGATTATTAAAACCTTTATATATGTATTTAAAAAAAGCAAGCTAATGCTTGGCCCCATATATATATATATTTTTATATGTATATATAAAACATTTGGCATATGTCCGCTGATTTCTGAACTCCTATCTGTCTTATTAATCTATTTGTTTATCTTGATGCAAATGTTGTGCTGTCTTCATGGCTGTTGATTCGTTTTGAAATCAAGAAGTGCAGTCTTCAAAGTTCTTTTTTTCTCTTCTAACATTGCTTTGGCCCTTCTGGATCTTTTGCAATTTTATAAAAATTTCAATATCAGATAGATCATCAGTATTTAAGAAAAGAAGTTTCTTGAGATTTTTATTGTCTTTAATCTATAATTGAATCAAGAAAGTACTGACTTCATTACATCAAGTTTTCTAGTCCATGAACATGGTATATTTATCGTGTATGTATGCCTTCTTCAATTTATCTCAGTTTTGTAGATGTTTTTGCCCAGGTTTTATATACTTAACATGTATCCCTAAGTAATGTATTTAAATACTAGTATAAATGTTATATTATTTAAATTTCAATTTCTAATTGTTTATTGCTATATGGAAATCCAATAAAATTTTATATACTGAGTTTAGGTGCTATAACCATGCAAAAATTATATATCAATTTTCTCTCCGTTTTTGTAGTGTCATAGTATTTTTCACATATATGTTGTCATATGCAAGTAAAGATATTTTTGAGAGTTTGTGTTCAAGAAGTCCACATTAGATGTACTCTACAGAATTTTGGAGGGACAATCTAATATGGAGATGGGATGAACTTTTCAAGTTACCCTCAGAGCAATATGTACATTGATCTGGTAGCTTCCTTTTGGCTAACATCTATATGGATTGCTATTCCATTAGTACTGACGACAATTCAGCACAGGTCATGTAATTATTTCTAACTGAAGGCTTACTGAAGGCAAAAATACCCAGCCTCAGAATTGAAAATGCTAAACAAACAAATCCTTCTACAAAGCATCACCTTCTTTCCCTCTGGCATCCACAAGGCCTTTTCTGGTCTCTGAGAGTCTCACCTTGCCTCCTTCCTTCAATTTCTTTACCACTGAATCAGAACATGTCAAAATGTGGATCCTCTACTTGGAATGAAACCCAAACTTCCCCATTCCTGAGCAGTCCTCCACACATTATTTCTCTCCACCTATGCTGGTCAAGTTCATTCCAAACCTTTCTCTGTGCAGCTTCCCCCACCCAAACACCCACACACATTAAACCTCTCTGCTCTCTGCTATTCATTATCTGACCAATTCCTTGTCAGGTCTCCTGTGGATCCTTCCTGTTGCCACCGACTTGATGGCCATTCTCAGAGCACCCAGCCCTTTCCTGACCCTTGGACTTGGTTTGTTACTTGACACCAGTACAGTGACAGACCATGAGAGCCTGGACCACCACTGGATTGTGTATGCACTTCCTTACTGTGAGCAGTGTGCACTCATGGACGGCTGGGGCCTTGTCCCGTTTCTGTTCTCAAATCGAGGTACAGCCTCTTCCCCTTCTTATGACACCTCTTGAGCTCCTCTTCCATTAAGGTTAGTTCAGACTTTTTGGTTCATGTTAAAAATATCCCCAAGTGACTCTAGAAAATACAGATTCCCAGTCCACTTCAAAGTATTGAAATCCAGGTTTCTTGGGGCAGGGGCCAAGCATTAGCTTGTGAAATTCTCCAGAGGATTCTGACATACATCAGGCATTGAGAACCATTAACAGAGAATGCTGTTTCCATTTGAGATGTTAGGTGAACTCCGTGGAAAGGCCACGTTATAGAATGCTGTCCTCTGAGTGGAACAGCCACCACCACCTTCCCCAGAGCAGTTGCGGTCACAGAGAGACCCTCAAGGACAGGGAGGGACTGAGGAGGGTCATTATACCCTTTTCTGAGATTCCAACCACCCTCTCCCGGTCCTGTGCTTCCTTCTCAGTTTTCTGTAATTCCCCTCCAGCTTCACATTGTTGTTGTTGGTACTGGAGTACACAGAGGGCAGGAAGCTAAATGAAGAGGGTTGAATCTATTCAGCTATGGGAAAGTTGTCAATCATTCTAGAATAAGACTTTTCAGTAATATGTCTACTTCAGGGTCACTCATGTTTCTGTTTTTTTTTTTTTTAATCAATAAACTCATCAGTTCACCACACTGGACTTGGATGTACAGGCTTTCAGCCATGTCCCCCCAAGAAGAGTAAGGGGCCAGCAGGAGATACTCATGAGAGACCTTTCCAGCCAGCGACCCCTTACTCCTGAGCCGACTCCATCCCATCCATCAAAGAAACAGGGGGATAAAAGGAACCCAGACCAGAATGGAAAGCACTTTCAAACTTTATTTACAACTGTCACAGTGACAAAAAGTAGTTTGGAAAAAAAAATGCTAGTTTCTCCCTGAGCCTCAAAACAGAACAGACAGAAGTCACAGGAGGTTCATCTTACAACAGGCGTGTCACTGAAATACTAGGATTTTTTTTTTCAATACGATCAGTTAGAAATACACACAAGTTTACAAGAAGAAGAAGGAAGAGGGAGGAGGAGAAGAAGAAGAAAAGAAGAAAAAAAAAGAGGAGGCCAGATTGGAGCTCAGCCACTTGTCCAAGAGCAGCTGGGTGCCCCCCAACAGGCTCAACCGCTGAGGGGACTGACATCAGCTGTCAGCCCCTGGCCTGCTCAGACTGCACACGGTACAACATGGTCTCTTGACCAGCGAAAAGGAAGAAACCACCCCATAAACACACATATACACAAGTAGATTTGATACTAGATTTACAAGCATGTCCCCATCACACGGCAAGACCAAGACAGATAATTGGGGTCAGGGTGAGACGACACCAAAACACAGGGATTTAAAAGGGAGGCGAGGAATGAGAAATGCTGCAGGAGAGAGAGTGGGATGAACAGATCTCTGTAGCCAAAACAGAGCAGAGTGGGAACAAGAGAGAGAAGCTCCCCCATCGTGGGGTTGGCTGCAGCCCTCTCCCACTTCCGCGAGGAGCCGGAAAAAGTTATTGCCATCGGTGTGTATCACAGGCAGACGACAGAGGGAAGAGGCAGGGGGCGGGGTGACCATCGGCATCCCAGAACCAAACCTTGCCGAATGCCGTGTCAACAGCACACCCCCACGCTCTTGCCCCAACGTGCCTCAGAGCCACACTGACTTTGAGGTATTAAATAGAGCTAGACACACTAGTCCAAAGATGGGGTCAACCTGGACAGAGACACAGGGGAGGGGGGGGGCATTGAGTTCCTCAGTTAGCTGAGTGAAGCCCAAGGAAGGCTTTAAGTCCACCTCTCGGTCAAACAGTCCTGCTCTGAATATTCTGTCCTCTAACCTGCTATTCCAGAAGGTTCTGAGCTATGATCAGAGGGTTAACTTCCCCATGCAACTGCTGCCCTTTCCAGAAACAGGTAAGGTGGCAAAGGGCTAAAGGCTGCCATTTTACAAGGATACCCCGGTGCACCCCATATCTTCCCCCAACCTGTGCTCAGGAGCAACGTGAGGAGAAGCAGCGATCTCATAATATCTATGGACTCAAATTGGATCCCACAGCTGCTCCACCAGAGACCTGGTACCTCATGGGAACCTCAGCATATCTGTGCAGCACCATCCAGGCTCTTGGATGAAAACCCGCTAAGCCAACCGCCCAAACGGGAAACACGTTCTGTTTTTAGCTCCCATGGAAGCCAGGCTGGGAACCCTCATTGCTGCAGGCCAGATGGGCAATAGCCCACAGGAGAGCTGGGGACCATCCACCTGACTGCTGAGGTCAAAGGAGAAGGAAGGGCGAGTCGAGAGAGCTGACTCTTCTAACTTTCTGCTCCACAGAGATTCGGTAAGAATTCTGGAGAGACCCACAGCAGAAGGAAGCAATCCATATTCAGGCTGCGGCCTCAAAAGTCCCACAAGTGCAGGAAGTGCTCTGGCTGTTCCCCCGTATGTTGTTTGGGGGGAGCAGAAGTGGGTAAATAGGGAGAAAAACTCAAAGTACTTAAAACCCTCCAGGTCCCTGGGGGCTCTGAGAGCCTGAAGCAGCTGGGGCAGAGACCATGGGAAGGACAGGTGGGTTCTTTCTTTCCTGTTTATCCCTCCAACTAGCTTCCTAGGCAGTGTCTCCTGTTCTCTGTGGGTGACCAAACATACCTGAACTGGAAGCAAAGGCTGGTGCCCAGTGAGCAACAGAGCTGGAGATATAAGGACTCACATGCCCCAGTAGCCAGATCAAATGCTGGCAATCACTTCCTGCCTGTAGTTCTCTTTAAAAGTGTGGGGTTTGTTTTGTTTTGTTTCTTTAACCCAAAATGTTTCTCGCTCATTTGCTCACCCTCCTTAGCCAGAACCCCACCCCCACCCCCAACACACACACACACACACACACACACACACACACACACACACACACTGCCTCTGGCACTAGGGTTCAGATAGAGATCTTAGAAGCAGCACCCCTTCCCCACCCCCACCCCTGTTCTCAGCAGCTTCCTTTCTCAGCCTTGCAAGTTGTCGGAGGGCTCCATTGCTCAAAGAAGAAAAAAAAAAGACGAGAAAAGAAAACCGACTGATTTTCAGGTGCAAAAAAAAACGGAAGCCTCGTTTGACATTTTCAGAATGATTGCGGCTCACTCTCTTGTTCCATCGCGACGGGAAACACAGTTCAGGTATGCAGGCTAGCATGACCCAGGTGAGCCCGCGGGGACTCTACTGTTCCTTCTTTTCCTTTGTTGTCTCTTCACAGTTGTCTTGCTCATCCTCCTGGACCAGGAATTCCTCAGGAGGCCACCGGAGCTCCCCGCTCTCCACCTCCCCCTCTGTGGGTTCCACCACTATGGAGGGCAGGCGGTCCTTCAGTTTGCAGCAGCGGTCAAAGTCTGATGGGTCGGGAAAGATCTGAAATTTTCAAGAACAAGACAGACATCTGGTCACATACATATCTGAAAAGAGAAACTTGGCTCTTCCTTATACACACACATAGACACACACACACAGCACAGCACACTGGCTGTCTTCCAAGGATTATGTTCTGTCTTCTAGACACTGTGGGTGTAAGACAGGATCCAGGGGAGTACGTTCTAGGGAAAACTATCTCCCAGCCAGACTATTTTTTTTCTAATCCTGAAGCTAAAAATTTGTGGACCATACCACCGAACAAAAGGGTGGGGTATAACTCTGCTTGTAGTATTTTGCTACAAAGAATAGAAAACCATCTCCTCACAGCATGCTAGGCCTTGCTTTAGAATAAGCACTTTATACCTACAACCCACATTGTACAGCAGGCCTGAAAACACTACGTACCTGCCAGAATAATTACTGGTGCGGAGAAGAAATAAACAACCAGGTCCTTCATCATTTTAAGCTAACACAGTCAAAAACAAGTGTTGTTCACGCTGTGTTAAAAATCCTAGGCTTGGGCAAACTAGCCGTCTAGGCCCTTTTAGCCTGAAAGTAACTGAGGCTAAAACTCAGGCGTGCTTGCTCCCATGTTCCTGCCCTTTTGGAGCTCATTGCAACTGCCAAACCAAAGCCAAAACCAGATCAAGGAAGTCACAAGCTAGCTGGGAACAGCATCCACGGTGCCTTCCTTTTTCGCCTTTGAATAACTCCTGACTTCCTGCTGGTGCTACACCTCGAAGACTCCAATCTCCTTCCGGAGTCCCGTGGAAGAGGAAGAGGTTCCACTTATTAACGCTCGCTGTGGGTTCTGCCCAGTGCTGACTGAAACACTGAGCCAGGCTATAAAACTAGGGGCCAAGTCTGGCTTCCCTTTGCACATACTGCCCTGTGACTACAGCTGACCCAATTCTTTGCCCAGTAGCTAAGCACTTAATCCTCTGGGCTGCTGGTCCCTTGCCAT
This sequence comes from Pachyuromys duprasi, assembly GCA_028658305.1. NCBI lineage: Eukaryota > Metazoa > Chordata > Mammalia > Rodentia > Muridae > Pachyuromys > Pachyuromys duprasi. Next base: position 33,777,178 of record CM053755.1, on the reverse strand, counting down.
TCATAGCCCTCAGTGACACACCCAAGACAAGAGAGGAGCTTTGGTGTAGGAAACCTGGGGCTCAACAGATCACTGACACTTGGCACCTTCAAGGCCATCTCCTCCCACCTTTCTGTCTGACAGACAGGAAACCCAGGCCCCAGAGGGTAAAGGAGACTTCACTGAAGGTCACACAGTCTGTTCGCATCAAATTCAAGTGGATGGAAATGGACATTTGGAGAAATCCTGGGCAGCTGCCTGCTTTGCTGTGCACAGAGGGTAGAAGGATTGCTTATTTCTCCCGATTTCTGTGGTACTCAGAGGGTGTCTGGTCTTTCTGTGCACACTCAGACCCCATTACAGACCTCGATGGGCTTCTGAGAATCGAGGGTCTCATGAAGCGTCCTGATCCCTGCAGACCAGTGATTATTAACCATTTATCCAATAAAGGCCTATTGCTTGGGATTAAGCCTTAAGCAAGCGTGCATCGTTAAAGACTTAAAAGGCCTCATAAAAAGTATTGTAATAGCTGCCAGAAGGAAAACAAATCAGGCAGGGGCTGGGCCCAGGCAGGTCAGGGAGGCCTGGGGAAGCTGGCCACCGGCTCCTGTCATGCCACTCTGATGTTTACCCTTGATGTACCTCTAGTGTGGTGCATTCACACTAACAAGTGTGAGTGGAGGCTGGGTCTGCCAGGCTTTTGGGGAGGGGGAGGGTCCTTTACTCACGTCGATGGGGCTGAGCCCTTTCTGAGAGTGAGGCTATGAGGCACCTTCTTCCAAGCATGAGCTCTGAGGTGTGATGTAAGTGTTCCCCAAAGAGTAGAAAGCACACTTCAGTTTACAGAGCACTGTCAGGTATCACTACCACCCTGGGGATAGCAAGAGTCTGAGACTCTGAAGGTCACAAGGCCTTCGGATTCAGACCTCATCCTGAACTAGGTAGGATCTACCTGGGTGAATATTATCACTTCCGTTTACCAGACGGAAAACTGGCCAGGGGGAGCAGAACTCAGGGAGCCACTGTCCTATTGGCTGACGCAGCCTGCAGCTCACATACAAGAATGATGGCCTGGCCAGCAAAAAACAGAAGCCCACAGCCTTCCCAGCTCAGACTTTCATCCTTCTGGACCTTAGACACAGCCATGGGAGCTAAAAAGAAGCCCCTGGACCATCCTTCTACCTTCCACAAGACAGCCTGCAGCACAGTTGGGAGATATAAGATCTTGATTCTAATTATGATCTCTCAAGCAACGTAATAACAGAAAGGACGTGAGCATCCTAGGCCAGCAGAAGCAGAACAGCTGATTCTACCACAAGCTAGAAAGAAAGTGCTGGTGATGGATGAAAGGTGATGCTGATGATGGATGAGGCCATGGCTGGGCAGAACCTCATCTTCATGGTAACTGTATAAAGTAGGTAGTGGTAGATTCCTAAGGGCAGAAAATGATGGCCATGGCCACATTCCTAGAAATCAGCTGCTCCTGGACCCAGATGTCTACAGGACTTAATAAAGCATTCATTTTCGGACACTGGGCTGAGCCACCGCATCTGGATTCTTACTTTCCCCTTGACAGCAGTTGCATGACCCCTGTCAAGTCCTATCAAGCTCCCACCCCAGTTCCTCCTCCAGAGAAATGAAGTTGCCTCCTATCACACTAGATGGGATAAGAAGTTCTTGGCAAATACAGAAGTGATACAATGCTGAGGACAGAAGCAAAGTTCAAATCACAATGTCTTCTTTGTAGGAACCCCTACAAGTCTAAAGCTAGTTTCCACTCTCTAAGCATACAGTCATACTCCTAACACAGTCATGAAAATAATGTCAATCAATGGCTTTCACACCAAGGGCTCCACAGTCAGGCCTTTTAAGTCTTGGAGGCAATCTAAGCATTGAACATCCCATACTGCAGTAGTTGTCAAAGACCTTTGAACTGTGGCCTACTCAAGGCAAGAACCATTAAAGAGAGAAAGTTATTTTTCAAAGCTTGTATTTATAAAACTCATCATCATATTATTCTGCCCCTTCCATCTGTGGTTTTATTATCAGATCACACAAATGTGTGCCTCTGAGAACTGTAGCTCTCTCCAAAAATAAACAACAACAACAAAACACACCCTGCACCAAAAACAGCCTCTTTAGTTTCTTAGGGAAAAGACAGAAAGCCTTGCACAGTGTTTCTGAGTCTTTTCCAGCACGATCTTATCTCCAGCAGCTGCTTAAGAGGCTGACCTCAAGGAGGTCAGCATTTTCCCACTAAGTCATGGTTTTTAATCATCTAGGCAGCAGAAAAATGAGAGGTTGCAGCTACAATTTGATGGGGTGGAGAAGGCAATGGAAAAAAAAAAGAAAGAAAGAACTCTTTCGTCTGACTTGCCAAACCTGTACATGTACCTGTATATGACAGGTACAGATGGGGTGGCAGGCAAGCACTGTTCTATATGCTGGGCTGCCCAGCAGAACCTGGCAGTGAACAAAGAAATGCCCTGTTCCAGAAGCAAACTGCTTCTGGTTAAACCTTTAAGCCCAAAGAGCCCCATCTGGGGCTCTGGGCTGTAAACAAACAAAACAACAGCAAAGGCTTTTTAGAAGGAGCTATTGGAGGCTCTAATGGGTATCTCCTACCCTCATCACTGGCAGGGTAAGTCGAGAAGCAACCAGCAGCCAGCTGTGTTTCCTTCAGCCCTTCCTATGCCTCCCTACTGCTGCCATCACTACCTCTACAAGCAGGTCACATGGGAGATGCCCACCATGATGGCAAGGACAGAACCAATGAGCACCAAGTGCCCACCTACACAAACGAACAGAATCTGTCAATCACACACACTCCAAGAACATCTTGAGTCCAACATGAGTAGCACTCATGCAGTTGTGCCCTTTGCCAGGTCCCCTCTTATCACAATAGGTGCTGACATTCTGGGGACTTGAGATGATCCCATTGAAGGCCAAAGAGGCTTTAGAATGATCTAGGAGGCAGTCTGAGTAATGAGATTTAGATGCCAACATACTGGAGTTTCTGGCTGTGAAGGTCTAGTGTGGTCCAAGAGAATGCTCTGCTGTAATGAAAATGTTCTCTGTGCTGTCCAGTACAATGGTCACTCATCATGGGTGGCTAACTGAGCCCTTGAAAGGTGGCCAAATTTTACATGTGACTTAAATAAACATAAATTTAATAAAACTTTAAACAGCTACTGTACTTAAGCTACATAATTAATTATGAGGACAATGAAAACAGGGTTTTCAGGAAGGCTAGAGCTATTGGATTGACGGACCATACTAGAGGCCTCAGAGCAGAGAGCTGTGGGGCTGAGGCCAGGTTTCTAAAGACCATAAACTCATCAGTAGCCTTTTTTTGATTGGGCTAGAGAGTTGCTGGTGAGCCAGCTCCCATTTCACAGACAGAGAAGAACTGAAAGACAAAACTAGGCCTCCAAAGGCCCCAAATTTAGAGGCCTAGCTATCAGCTGTCTGCCTGTAAGCCAGGTGACCCAAACCTAGCTGCCTCTGGGGTGGGGATAAGAAAGAGCTGCCTGGCACCTACCGTGGAAAATGTGAGCCAGTGTGGACTTTGTGGCCCTTCCCTGTCTGTGCACTGCATGGCCATCGTCTCTGACAAACAAATGATCTGGCCACAGAGAGGGTGGAGGGCTCAGCAAGGAGCTGGGAGATGCTAATGGGGAAAGCAGACACCAGCAGGTGGGGTAGATGAAAGGTGCTTAGCTGGACACAAAGGGCTAATTACCAGCTACGCAAGCTGAGATGTCTGGCAGCCCTGGATACCCTGCTCTTCTTTGCCTTGCCGGTGAAAGAGCAGAGAGCAGGAGAAGCTGGGGTGGGAAGGAGGGCAGAGGGCCTGGGAGAGAGTCAGGCTAGTTCCCCAAGGCACTGTGCACAAAACCACACAGTAAGCCTTTACTCTCTCCAGTTGCAGAGAGCAACAAAGAACCAACCCCCAAGCCAGCTATGGGAAAAATATCATCGTGCCTACAGGTGGACCAGGAGTTCAAAAGGTCTGGCCATTAACGTTTACTATCTCTGTGACCTTCATTGGGTCACTTAGTTTCTTTGAGCTCCCTGAACGAAATGAGGAGGTGGGTTTGTTGGGGAGGGTGCAGGGTCCTGATGCTGAGACAGCCCAATCCTCCCTCCCCTTCTATAAATTTGGATTTATACTAATGCTGATCTTACAGGGCTTGGGAGAGAGTCAAATCCAGGTATGTGTGAACATGCTCTGGAAACTCTTAAATTGCTAATGCTGGTCCTTATTAAGTAAAGCAAGGGTCCCAGAGGAGCATTTAGACTGAGGGTCTGGAAAGCCAGCATCTGTAGGTTGGGAAAGGAGCAAATGAGCCACACTCTGGGTTTGTACTCACAAATCCCAGGCCAGGTTCTTTGGAGAAAGGCCCGTGATGTCACTGCCTCCCTCTCAGAGCCACTGGATCCCCTAGAGCATGGATTAGGTCAGATGGAATGAAAACCACCCTCTTGACCAGACCCTGGTCTCTCCCTGGAAAGTCTCTGACCCTCCTCCCTGGGCCTACTCCAGGGACCATCCCAGAGAAGTCAGATCCCTCCTGAAGCCTAGCTTCCCAAAGCCTGAAATTCTTAGTTTTCCTTGAGAACAATGGATTTGCCTTGTGTCTTTATTTCTTCCTAGGAGGGGTTGCTCTTCAACAGCGAGCAGATCTCTCCCAGTGTCCTGCTCTGTGAAGGCTGGAATGAATGAGCAGAAGCTAATTCAGATAAACAATATACGCTGCACTTTGGTACTTAACTATATGTGATGGCAAGAACTATAGTCTTTGAAATCTGACCTCCTGGTATCTTATCGTGTTGTTAGTACTATTAGCACATTTTCAATGTTGCAATCAGCTGGGAAAAACACAAAGATTCTTAGGGGCAGAGGGTTACAGAGGGGGCTCAAGGAAGCCCTAATGCTATCCAGTTTTGTGCTGTCCATCTCACCTCTCAACCCTTCTCTGAACCAAGGGCTATGGGACATCTCCATCCTACCCTTCCCTGATGCTTCTAATCCTTCAGGGCACATGAACAGAGATTTGGGTTTTATTTCAACTCTGAACCTCTTTCCTTTGGATCAAAGATGCTTAAGCACCTAAGCCTTGAAACTAGAAGGAAAAAGAAATCCTTGGGATAAACACCATTTTTCATAAACAGTTCTCAAACACATACCCATCCTGCAAGTCAGGGGGTTCCAAATTCCAATCAATTAGTACTAATTGCTCCTGATAATACTGAACCCAGAAATAAATGAAGCTTTGGGGATGTTAGAGGATTTTCCCCCAAAGTTCTCTGGGGCATAGATGATTTCAAATATCTACTTCTTATCAAACATGTGTATCATCATTACCCCTTTGAAAGAAGACAGCCCCTTGCCCACCATTCCCCGTTCCTCTTTCCCCCCTCCTCCACCAGCACCACCCACAAGTCCCGTGACCCAGTCGCCATTTCAACTAATCCTTCCTTCTTCATTTTAGAAACAAAGGTCTTGATTCTTCAGCCCTGGCATCCTTGTCTGGACCTTGCTTTGAAACCCTACCCCAATGCTTCTAAACCCTTACTGAAAATTTTTTCCAATCTCCCAGGACAACTCTGCTGTCCTGTGTCAAGGCCTTTGCCAGGTTTCACTCACTACCACACAATACTAGATCAACTTGCCTTGCTCCAAAAGTAAGTCATCTACTAAAGACCCATCTTTAAGAGTACCATGAAAAGTGTACCCCCTAACAAAAACTTCCTGATAGCAATACTTATCTGATAGCCCTACTGCTTTCCTCAGCTACACTCTATTTAGTCTAGAGAGGCCACTTTTAAGATCCTTTTAGGGAGGAAGCACAGACGAAATAAAAATATTTTCAGTAATAATAAGAGTCCATTTTCTTTTGTTGACACTTGTTGACACTTGCACTGATGATATAAAAAGCCACAGTTACTGAAACCGCTGACACCTTCACAAGTAGCCTGAAATTTGTACTTGTCATAATTTATCATCTCTTACCTCACATGATTAAAACGAAGACAAACAACAACATCAATCCTTCATGTACTTCATATTCATCATATATTGACTCATACAACATTTTCATAATCAGGGTGGTAAAATGTCAAGTTAAAATAAAGAAATTCTGCTGTTTACCAAGGTATCAGAGTTATCCCCAATAAAAGCACGTATGGTTGAGTTGCCAGCTAAACTAGCCATGTTTTTCAATGGGAAACCATTGTACTTGAAAACAAATTGTGATTATCCCAAAATGGATAATTTCTTTAAAATGTAAAGCAGATTGTCATTTCAAGGCAGATGGCTGATGTTATCAGATACCAAGTTTAAATAAGCAGAGCTTTCAAGTGAAAAAGTCAGAATTTTGGAAAATTTATATTGGCCACTATGAGCTTGATAACTTTCTAATACTTGAGAGCTGCTTTCTGATGAGAACAGCAGTGATATTAACAAATATGATTTTTTGATATTGCATAATGAAATGTGTCACCATTTGCAGGATCTGAATAACTTATTTTCCAAATGATCAGTATAATACACTACAAAACTAAACTTGAGGAAAAGATTCAAGCAAAGTACAGCCAGACTAATAAATTTTAATGTAAGAGTACAAAAAGTTCATGCACAATGTATCATCTGAAAAACACATAACATTTCAGAAACCACCACTTGTTGAGTGTGTAATCCTAGCCCTTGGGAGTTGGAAGCAAGGAGGACTTGAAATTCATGGTCATTTTCTGCTACATAACAAATTGGAGGCCAGCTTAGGCCACATGAGGTCTTGTCTCAAAAGAATGTTAGGGGAGGAGAAAGGAGAGGAGGGGAAGGAGAGAACAGAAAAGAAGGAAAGGGGTTGGGGATTTAGCTCAGTGGTAGAGCGCTTGCCCAGCAAGCGCAAGGCCCTGGGTTCAGTAGGGAATGAGGGACGGGGCTACAACTGGGATACAAAGTACCTAACCTGTGATTAAGTTAAAAATAAATAAATAAGTAAATAAATAAATAAATATAAAAAAGAACAATCTCGAAAAAAAAGAAAAGAAGGAAAGAAGGAATAGGGAGAGAAGGAATGAGGAGAGGAGAGAAGGGAAGCAGAGAGGAAAGAAAGGGAAAGAAAAGAGAAAAAGCCTACTATATGTTAACATTTCGGTGATGCACCAAAACAATTGAGAAAAGATGTAAAAATACTTCTCCCACTCCTAACTGCATAACCAGTATAAGCCAGAGTTTATTTATTTACTTCAACTGACACATATTGCAACAAATTTACTCATGAGAAGCACACATGAGAATCTCACTGTCTTCTACTAGAACAGGCAGAATAGCGATTAAAAATGGAAAAACAATGCTTTTCTTCTCACTAAGATTTCATGTTTTGGAAAACACAGTTATTTTATGAAACCTATTATTTATATCAACATATAATTGCTTCATTGTTATTCTAAATAAACTAATGAGTAAAAATTGAAAAAATCTGTTCTAATTCCTAAAACAATAAATATAAAGACATAGAACACATAAACAAAAGCTCATAAATTGACTTTTAAAAATATATATATAAACTAAAACCCAAAGTTTAGAACCATTGGCCTGAGAGAAAAAGCATATTCTCAGAAAGATGGCCAGAGAAGTCAATGCTGAAGACAACAAAATTAATAGAGATTAATTCTCACTATGGATGAGGAAATTGAGGCCCACAGTGGTGACGTGAACTGCCTGATTTGGCACAACTAACACAAAACTGAGAGTAGAAAATAGTTATCCAGATGCCCTTAACCCCTCTGAGTTGAGGGTTCTGAGCTCTGTGCTCCTGGTGGTACCCAAAGGACCTGTGGAAATGTGAACTATGTTATGTAAGAGGAGGACTCATGCCAAGGTGACTGGTCCAACCTCATTTGCCTTCCACTCAGATGTTGGTTTGGTACTTTGGTGCTTGTTCTGGGAGGAAGGGGTTAGAGAGTCTGTGGGTATGTATACATTTTTATTGACATAATCACTAGAAGAAATTCGAACAACTGCACCTCCTTCTGCATGCCCAAACACTCCTGCTATATCATAAATGTTGACACCTTAAACCAGTATATATATATGTATATATATATATACAGTATATATATATATGTGTGTGTGTGTGTGTGTGTGTGTGTATACTGCTCTTTAACTATACCCAGCATTAGGCTCAGTATAGTAGTGCATGCTTATAAATCCAGCACTTAGGAAGCTGGGGCAGAGACACCAGCCCAAGCTACACACTGAATTACAGGCCAGTCTGGGCTACACAGCCAGACCTTGCCTTCCCCCGCCCCCCTCCCCAATCCCCAATACACCAACAAAAAACAATACTCTGTATTGTGAGAACTATAACAATTTTATATCAACCATTTTCTACTAAGGCACTCATAACTAAGCTCTTAAGTCAACTTTATATTATTGCTTTATTTATTTGAAACCATATTTCTACTCTATTTCTAAATGTGATTTATTCTTGTTTTGTTTTTAAATTTATACAGTATTTCACTATGTAGCCCTTGCTAGCCTGGAACTCACTGAGTACCCCAGGCTTGACTCAAACCCATGATCTTTCTGTCATAGCCTTGTGAGATTATAGACATGCACCACCACACCTGACTGGATATTTTCTTAAGATCTTTTTTATATTTTTGAGGTTTTAGCCATTGGTTTTATATATGTCACTTCAACAAAAGATCTATTATGTCTATAAATTGACATTTAAAAAGTCTGATGATGTTAAGGTTTTATAAGTTCAAATTTTCTGTATTGGCTTAATGTGGCTATTAGTACTAACTAATCAATACATATATCACAAGTAATTACTCAAAACATAGATTAATATTTATTGGATAAGTTTCTTACTATGAAGGGAGGAAGGCTACCTGGATATGTGTTTTGAATGGTCCATTTCTCTGATGCCCCTTAATTTACTACCCCACACCAGCTGATCTCCCTTGTAAAGAGACAGAAAGACAACCTAGACAGGAAGGTAGAAAAAGAGACCTAGTGAGGCATTCCTCAGAATGGTAATTTGCCGCAGAAGGAAGCTGAAGGTGAGGGCATAGATCTCCTCAGGACCCTAGAGAGTTTCTCTGACCCGCCTGGAACAGCTGCCTTTCTGCCTTAATACTTTGTGAGCTGGGAAGTACACAGGGCATCACTGAGCAATGCTTCGCCATGAACCTCTCTCATACTATAGTGCTGAGGAAAACAGCAGGAAGCACCTGGAGGTGGTGAATCATACTCCGGTGAGTAAATAACAAAGGAATACAAAAACCATAACAGTACTAACTGTCATAGTGTTTCTACCAAAGCAGGTACTCAACCTTTGAAGAAAACAAATTCCTTTGTGGCCATTCCCAGTGATAGCCTCCTTAAAGAACCATGCTGCAAAATTTCCCACTGATGAGAATGGGTGTTTACCAGCTTTGCAACACTGCCTTCATTTCTCTGTTATGCCTGTGTAAGTGCCATGTTCCTTCTTTACTCACTTCTTCAAAACATGCTTGCTTAAAAACCAAACTGTCACCACAGAAATAGAAAACCAGCAAGTGCCATGGAAAGCACTGGCATTTTCATAAACCAACAGGAGTGCTGGACTCTATGTGAACACGAACCTATGTTACTTACATTGCCAAAAGCCTTGGCAACTTCCCGGGTAGATGCAAGGTGCCCATCAAGTTTAGATCTACCTCTAAGTGTCCTATTCTAACATCCAGAGAAGCAAAGTTTCTCAACCAGGAACTGAGAGACAAATCCATGAGACAAATCCAGGGAGAAACCACAAAATAGTTCCTAACCCTAAGCATGCCTTTGGTCAAACTTCATGTGTCTGTACAGGTCTTTTCAAGGTTACATGGTACTTTGAGATCATTAATAGAGTAAGAGAGACAAATAGAACAATGGCTAGCTTATATACATTTGTAATCAAGAGAGCATATCTTGTACGAGCTATGGGTCAAGATTATGCTACCTGGCCATTTTTCCAATGCTGGCTAAATGTTGCTTAAGCACCATTAACTGTTATCATCATGCATGTAGTAAATAAGCTACAGGAAGATGTGCCACATCTGAACATACTAAAATAGCAAAGAGCCTTTCTGACTCCACCTGCAGGTCCCAGCATTATCCCCTCTCTATGGACACTGGCAAATTACATTCTGATAAATGTGTTTATGCATCTGTTTTCAAGGTGCTGTATAATCAAGAGGCCTGACGTTGTTGTGTCTCTTTGAATCAGTAGTTCTATTTCTAGGAACCCATTTCAGAGGAACAAATCAGGGCTGTGCAGAGATTTATGTAAAATGATGTGTAAAGCAGTGTGTGTCTCAAGAACAGAAGATGCTGCAACCTAGACATTCAGCAATAAGAAGTGGTACATACAGAGTGAAAGGCTGTCTTACAAAGATAATCCAATGACAAGAACATAGTCAGTGTTATGTTAAATGAAAAAAGGATTTGCTATGCATTGAAAAATGTGCACAGAAAACTGTTGAAAGTAAACACACCAAAATACACCAGTGATAGGAATGTGAACAGGCTTTTCCTCTTTGGTCTAGTCTACTTTGCTACATTCTAGGAAGAATAAATATTATCTTTATAATGATAACGCATATACATCCACTCACACTTTTGCCCTTCTACTCAGAAATCCTATTTGTAAAACTATTCTACAGAAATAATATAAATTATTCACTAAGATTTATATTAAAATTTTAATGTAAACTATCACAGTATAAGAGAAAAATAAATGAGCTAAAAATTTCAGCAATAAGCCAACAATGAAACAACTAATCATCTAACCTCATGATACAATGTTTGCTTTTCCTAGCAGTGGGTGCCTTCGAGGGAGGCTGAGAGAGGAGAACTTTGAGAGCTCACAGCAAGCTTGGGCTGCATAGCAAGTACAACAGTGTAGGCAACTCAGCAAGAAATTATCTCAAAATCAAAATTAAGAAAGAGTATGTAGCTCAATGATACTCAAAGCTACTTCCCAGCATGCACAAAGCCTTATATTCAGTACCCAGGACCAGAAAAATAAAGACAAATAGCTGTAGATTATTCTGAATATAAATTGTGGTGACACCATGATGCTAGTGACCAATGTTATTTAAAACTTCAGACCAGAATGAAGTATAAACTCTACTGCACGAAGTGCACTAGAAAAGAAGGTGGAAGACGTAGGGGTTATAAAGAAAAATGATACTCCCTGTAGGAGTATGAAAATTAGAAAAAAAAATTAAAGAAGAAAACGAACATTTTCTAGCAGTCACCCAGTTTTGAAAAGCATGAAAATAACAAAATGTATATTTTCTCGATGAAAACAGGAAACGACTGACAAAGAGGGAAGGAAGAACTTTCCTATAAGTGCAGCGCTCTAACTGGAAAAATAAAACGCAGTGCTGCACAAACATTCTGCTGTCTCGGCTGTGTGGGAGAGTGCGAGTAGGAGATGGGGCATCGTCAGCACTTACACCTGCTCCATCCACAGCCATGGTCCTGGGCAGGTGTTTTATGGTCTCCAAAGGAAAAGCAGAGGATGAATTCAAGACATGGGAACCAAGTACCCGATACAACAAAGTTTGTGCTGTTCTTTCTCTTGGCTTGGTCCGTGCTGCTTCACATAAAAGATCTAGAGCCTTCCCCCCCCCCCCCCGCCCCTTTGGCTTCCAAATAAAATCTCTGGCAAAGAAGCCAGCAGTCAACACAGTTTTAGCTGATTGGTTGGAGGGTTATACTACGAGGCCTAACAGGGCAGGGGTGGAAGCTGTTCCCACCAGTCTCCTCAGGTCACAGTACTACCTCAATAACACTTTGAAGAAACTCTTGGAAGTGACAGCCATTGTTTCTGAGATGGGTTTGTGCAGTCAAAAGGCCAGTCACAAGCCAAAGATAAAACTGCATGACACAGGATTTGATTGGTTGACACAGATCCCGGCTGGGCAGGAAGGACAGGTGGCAAGAGGCAGGCAGAGGCAGCCCTATGCCTACCCAGGCTGGAAAGGAAGGATGGTCCAGCATGCTGCAGCCCTGTGTGAATGAGGTCCTGTCTTCATATCCTCTAAGGATTATTTCAGACTCAGGCCTGAAAGATCATCTCAGGACATTCGCCAGACAACCAGGAATAGCTCTTGGCTTCAGTCACAAGATTCACCACCCAAATGCATTCCTTTTCCTCACGGTACAGTACAACCCTCCTTCTCTCTCCAGCGTAAGAGACTGGGTTGACTGGGAGAAAAATGCTGATCTTGTTAAAACATTTCACCAAGGGACTGCCAAGGTACAGAGATAGTCTCAGCCCAGGAAAGGGAAAGAGGAAGGGCCCAATCCATCATTCAGTACTCATTAAGCATCTATTTGTAGGACTCTGGGAACAAAGAGCAGTCATAGCCCCTGGCTCTGCAGCATGATGAACACATGGCCACCGGGAGAGGGAGGGTGAGCCCCAACACAGGCCTTTTGAGAGAAGCTGTATGAATCCAGTGTACAGAAGGCTGGCTGGCTGCGAAAAAAAATTCCTGCTCTCTGTATGGCCAGGCACAAACACACTGTTGTGCCCATGGGGGTAGGGAAGAAGGAGAAGTCTCCCATGGGAACAGATCCAGCCATCTGCAGGCCCTAATCCAGGGACTTTCCACAACAGTGAACATGACCTTTGTGTCTAGGCTTCTAACATACAAGGGAAGGGGCTGGGCTCCTTCAAAGAAGACTTGCAGTGGAAGGAGGTGCGGTGGCTTAGAAAGAGCCAGTGTCACTCAGAGGAGACAGCTCATGCTTCTAAATCCAATGTACAGATGACTACTGTACATCTCATCACTATGAAAGCAGTGGAAGGAGGGTCAGGAGAAAGAGACTTGCCGTGACTCCAGCAATGTGTCAGATCTCTGGCTGACCATCCCCTGCCACAGACTCTTGGGATTTTAGCTTTATGCCTCTCTGAAGACAACTGAAGTTTTTCTAAAGTCTGATGTTTGTGAGAGATGATTTCCTGATGACCATGGAACCTTCAGGATAATGTCATGCACACAGTCTTTGAGTCTTTCGGCCCTCGCTCCTGTGCAGAGCTCTAACTAAGGCTCTGGGCCTGCAAGAAGCAAACAGTAAGGGATGACAAGAAAGCTCAACCCACGACTGCCCCTCCCTTTACCCTGAGATGATGAAGGGAAGATGCAGGATACTCAGCTCTCTAGATCAAAAGGAAGGCGCAGGACACGTGCCCGTGTGTGTGTGTGTGTGTGTGTGTGTGTGTGTGTGGTTTTCAGAATGGCCCTCTTGAAAGCAGAGCCTGGGTGTCTGTCTGACTAAGAGATGATGTCAAAGGTAGATATGCATGACCAAAAGGAACAGCAGGTAGGACTAGCAGCAGCAACCAAAGAAGCCTTGGGAGGGGCTGCGGCCATCGCTCAGTTGGCAGAGTGCTAGTCTAGAGTACAGGGGGCTCTAGCACCACAAAGGCAAGACATGGGGACATAGCTTGTTACCCCAGCACTTGGGGTGAAACCATCAAAAGCTTAAGGTCACCCTCAGCTCTGCGGAGAGTTCTAAGCCAGCCTGACTGAGATACCTTGCCTATAAATAAATAACATAAAAATGAAAGGAGCCCAAGGAAAGAAAAGGTATCAAACCTTGGACCGGAAGCGAGGAAGGAACAGGTTTAAATGTGAGGGTACCATAAACTATGTGTAGACATAAACACAGTGATAAAAAAAAAAATAGGACAGTCTGTGTGCACTGTGCCAGGAGAAGGTAGGGGGTAAGGCCAAAATGCCAGGGCCCCTCGTGGTTCATCAGTATAAGACCTCATAGGGAAATTGCTAGAACCCTTTGCTATATAGAACTCTAGCCAATTTGAGAGGAGATCCTCAGAGATAGCCGTTCTTACAGCAGGAGGCCCATAGAAAGAGCAGGTTCTGCCAAGCAGCCAGTGACTGCTCTGTACTGGATGGCAGACATTCCTGTCCCATAGGCTGCTGACTGATCAGGAAACCCACAGACGCAGCATGGGAATGGAGCTACAGCCCTTAAGGACATAAATATCTTCACAGAGACCCTCCCACATGGCTCCAAGAACTTGCTGCCACCCACAGCCTGAGCTAAATGTACTAGGCTTTCTAGTAACCATTTACTCACCCACCCTATGGGGTGTGATAATTCCTGCCAAATAAATGTGTCACGTGGGTTTCACTTATTTGAATGACTCTCCAGATAGATTTGGAGACAAAACTAAGCATTTGGCTCCAGATTTTGATACATGCTCACAAAATGGTATGAGCTGAGGATGTAGCTGAGTTGGTACAGTGCATGTCTGACATGAGGCCCCAGGTTTGAACCCTAGCACTACATAAACTGGGCATAGGACTCTGTGCTTATAATCCCAGCACTTGAGAGGTGGCGGCCAGGGGATGACGACCTCAAAGTCACCTTCTGCTAGTCTAGGACACACAAGACCCTGTCTCAAAATAAAATAAAATAAAGTAAAACAAAACAAAACACAAAACTATTGGTATGGATTTCTTAACAATAATAGAAGGGCTAGCCTGAATCCTTTGGGGGATAAAAGGATATACATTCAGTGGGACCTTCAGAAGCTACCACAGAGATAAAGGTGTCTAATTCCAAATCAAGAGACCCTTCCCCTTCACACCTTCTTTGCAAGCATATAGGTACATGAGTGGGGAAAGGATGATGGCTAGAGGGTACAAAGTTGACAACAAGGCACCCCTGCCACTAAAGACCTGGAAATGGGAAGGTAATGTGGTACCCAAGTACTGAAAACCCATCACAGCATCATTGGAGCATACAAAGTTCCACAGGCATTGAAAGAATGGCCATATACAATACAGAGACCTCTGGAAAGCTTAACTCTAGGTGTGTCTGGAAGGTAGGGGGATGACTTAAAAGTCCAATGGGCTGCTTACATCATGACCTTGTTTCAAGGTCAAATCACAAGCCTGAGCTTCTATTTCATCTGCCAAGCCCGGATTGATGTCTCCTGCCCTTGCTTCGTTCCTTGGAAAAGCAGGTCTCAGTAAAAGCCACATACTATTATTATCCACAGGAGTAAAGCCAAGAACAGAGCACTGGGTTCCCACCCTTAGCTCCAAGCAGAAGCCCAAGCATGCAGGATGGACAGGCTTTAGCCAAGAGGCAGGCCCAGCCAATCCCCAGGGCATTGGTGGGAAAGCTTTTAATTTGAAGACACCAGCTTTGTGGGGGCCCAGAGAGTACCCATCACTTGACAGCTGCCAGACCAGTTCACAGCAGAGCCCCACACTTTGCATAAACAGGAGCCAAGGGGTATCTGAAGCTGCAGGAAAATTACATGTGGGTTACCCCAGCAAGGCTCTCATTTTCTTTCAAAGCCCAGCCTTTGCTGATTCTGTTTTATGACATCTCATATTCTGTGAGCTCACATAAATGTCCTTACATTTTGGCCAAGCTGCATATATTCCAGAAGTACATGTACATGCTGGTTCCCATAAGCCCCAGGTCCTGGATGCAGTAACCAGTATATCAGGTTAAATGTAGAAAGTGCCTAGTAAATGCTGTTTGACTAAACACTATAAGTTTCCCATTTCTCTTCACCAGACAACCAAGAGTCTTTTGAAATCATCTATGACAAAGAGTTCCAGGTAAGATATTTGGGCACGGTGCGGTGGTCTCCATCCTGCAGACAGAGGTAGGTTTCCTGGGGGTTTTGGGAACTAGGCCCTAAATACAGTGGGATGAGAAAGGAAGTCTTCAAGGTGTTTTGTTTTGTTTTTGGAAGTATCCAGGAATTGTAAGAACCCAGAAATGCTTTTCTTTTTCTCCAGCCACCTCAGCCTCATTCAGGCCTCTTCACCTAGCATGATAGTCCCTTCCTCCATGGTCACCTGTGGTCTTGCTCTATCACAATGTTCTCTGAGGGTCTGAGAAGACTGCCTGACTCTTTGCCTGGGACGTGTTTAAAGAATATCACACACACAAGCATACTGACAACTACATCTAGAAAGGTTCTGTGGTGGAAATCTACAACCCAGAAGTGAAATACACCCTCACCTGTAACCAAGACATTGAGTGTGACTAAAAGGCTTGGAAACCGCTATCCAAAACTACCCTGGCAGGTGGGCCAGGAAACTCCTGAATCTCCCACCTGGGAATCTCCCACCTGGAATGGGGCACTGTGCTACTTTCCTCAGTCTTTCTCCAGGTAAAGAAGGTTAGAACAGGCTTAGGCCCTTAGGCCCCTCACTCCCTGAAGGCCAATGGGGACACTTATTTTCAGCTAACAAGTAAGGCCTGATATGTTGACACAGAACAGAGGGCCTCCCGAATCTCCCAAGCATGTCTGGTATCTGAAGGCATGTTCCCAACCTTAACTTTCATCTAGGCTTCTCTTTGATTACTCCCCTCCCATCACGTGGCACCCGTCCAAGCTTTTCTATTTGTTTCATTCCTTACAGAATAAGTGTCCCTGAAACAGCTCTAAAGAACAAGGAGCTGGAGGAAGTCCAGACTCAGGCCAGAACTAGCCCAGCGTGAACACACAGGATATGTCAGAAGATCAAAACCATCAGGAGTAGAGATCCGAGTCCCCAAATACTGGTGGGCTAGGGTCTCTGTGTAGAGGTGAGTGGGCATTCCTGTAGGAGCGACATCAAGGAATGAACAAAGCAATGTACACAAAGTGTTTTTTGCTCCGTGCTCCGTTCATCTTGCCTGGGCTAGCTGCTGTATACAATATCCCTTAGCCCGAAAATATCCCCTTACAGATACTTCTCTCCTCCAAAACTGGCAATCTAGGGACTCTGGTGATCAAAGCCTGTCCCAGAGGTACACAATGGTGCTCTGTTGCTGGCTGGGATGATATCCCCCACCCCCTCCACACCTTCCCATCATGTTGAAGCTTCGCCACACTTAAAGAATTACATAGGAGGCCTTCTGCTCTGTTTTTACTGTCCTGTGTATTTATCTCCACTTGATCCCTAAGCTATATTCTAGCATCATCATCATCACTAAGGGAGTGTCCTCTTCAGCTCTGTAGAGTTGAAGCATGAACTCTGAACCACCCAAAGAAGACAGGTAGCCATACCCCCATCAGGCTACCCTTCGCCACAACTGCATTATTTTACTGCATGACACCTGGCTGGGGAGACCCAGTCCGCTGTTATTGGGAGAATAGTCATAGCTAGCTAGTGATGTCATTAATGTTTAACGAACCCCTAGGTGTCCCAGGAACTGTAAATGCCTTGAACCTCTCATTATGTTGACTCTTCATCATTGGACCACTGTTGCCTCATTTTACAAATTAAGAAACTGAGGCTCAATGGCAGTCAAGGACTTTCTCAAGGTGACACAGCTCTTTTAGGTGATATTGGGATCCCCAGACTCTCACAGGTGAAAGGTGGATCCCCAAACCAAGACTAATTCCAGTCCCAGTGAAAAATCACAAGACTCCAAAGGAGTTTGAACTCACCTGGTAGGAAAGGCCATCCTTCCGGGGGCTGAGGCCAATCTCTTCCATGGATGGAGTGTTCATCATCACCTCGGTCATCTCAGCCGATCTCAGATAGTCAGGGCTGCAGAGAAACCCACACCGGAAGTCAGCATGTGTTCACACGGGCACACTCCTTCCCTTAGTGACTCTGTGGACCTGAGATCAGGGGACTGGCTAAAGACTGGATGAGAGAGACTCAAAGGGCTTACAGCAAAGCAAACTCACTGAGGAAGCAACCTCAAGCTGCTGGCACTGTGGCTTCCTCACCCCCAAAGACCAGAGACAAAACAAAGCCTGCTCTCTGCAACTTCTTCCCTTACCTCCACCCTCTACACAAAGCAAGCAAGCTTGGATTTTCTTTTAAACAAATTAGAAACACCTCCCCTCCTCCACACACACACACACACAGAGAGAGAGAGAGAGAGAGAGAGACAGAGACAGAGACAGAGAGAGGGAGAGAGGAGTCTGTGTGTCTATGAAATGAATGCAGCTAGGTTTCCCTTCACCCTCCCACTAAGAATAAGAGTAATCTTGCCCATGAATTTCCAATGGGAACTGCACAGTAGAATTACATAATAACAATAACAGTCCAGCCTCAGGGAAACGGAGTCTAATCATGGTGTCTTCCTAACTGTCTCTGTCTGTCTAGTGCCCCTTTAGGCAGAATGTCCCACCCCAAGGGGTTAGCTTTTCTGCAGGCATCACCTCTGCCATCTTACCCACTTCTGTGGTACTCGAAGCAGCTGCTACTAGCTCCCAGCATGAAAAACATCCCGGGATTAAAAGCCCTAAGGACACCCAGATTCTGAGTGCAAGGAAATTTCCAGAGGGGCCAACTTGGCCTACCAATGGCTGACATGTGAAAGTACTTTGTACTCTCTAAGCAGGGTACAAACAGCCCATTATCCTTGCGCTGGCCATGGGCATACACAGAGTTCAGTGTGCATAGTCCCAAACACACATACCAAATCCAAGGTGCCCACAACACAACATCCAGTGTTTTTGCTATCACATCCATGCACACAGTTTTAAGAAGGTAAAAGGCAAGGCTGGGCAGGCTTTAGAGAAACTACATCTAAGAAAACAGGAAGACAAGAATTTTTTTTGTAATAGATCCTAGAACCTCTCTGAGCCGCAGGAACCCTGTTTATTACCAAGATGCTAGTAATTGCTAATAATGCATATCTATCTCATGGTTACGTCTGGAGGGGGGAAATGCTGCAGACACCGTAGGAAGTGCTAATTAACAAGATAATCATAAACCTTAATGGGTGAGTGGGGAGCGGGTGGCTAATTTCCCCGAGGGCTCCCAACATCTACCTTACTAAATTTTGATCAATGGGGTGGGGTCGGGGGAAGGCTTCACCCATATAGCACCTGGCTTGTCTGCACATGAAGGGGTACACTAGCTTCAGGTGTTTGGATTTATTTATTTACTTACTTTATTTACTTTATTTTGAAAGTCTGTGGCCTCTCTAAACTGGGAGAGGAGAGACTAAGAAAGCATGACTGGCTTGGGGGGGGGCAAGGTTACGTTTAGAGCCTAGACTTTGCAAATCCCCACCCCCGGGTCTGGAAAAGCCGCTTCCAATCCCCCAAAAAGGGGAGCCAGTAGACATCCACAGGGCTGTGACCAGGCTCTTCGCCTCCTGTAGCAGCTTTCTGTTCTTTTTTGGAACTGTGGCTCGGGCCCAAAAAGTTAAAAAGAAGAAACATGAACTTTCACAGTTCCTGGGCTCAGCTGAGCAGCGCGGTGGCCAGGGTCCGCTTTCCCCAGGCTCAGAGCTTGCCTCGGACCCCGGGACTGGCTCGGCAAGGCCAGCACCTGCAAGCGCGCTACGGGAGACAAACGCCCGTGGTCCTGGCCCCTCCTCTACCCAACAGCAGGAAGGAAGAAGCAGCTGGCGCTCACGTTCCAGCAGCTAGGGGCCTCTCCCCGTATCCTTCCCGGCTCTGACCCCACACACATACAACCTGATCCTCCCCGGTTGGAGGCAAACCTCTGCAGCCCTCCAACCCAGACGTGACCGGCTTCTACCAATCGGGCAGTGGGAAAGCCTGCTCCTTCCCAGCCCCAGCCCTCCAGAAAGGCACATTGGATTTTAGGGGCTACAGAGAGGGCAGGGGTTGAGAAGGTGTAGCGTGCACCCCGCTGCTTGTGGTTTTGCCTGCACGGAGAGCGTCCCCCCTCCACGTCTCCCCCTCCCCAAGCTCTGCAAACCTAGCGGCTGCACCAGCTCAGCCCCGCTGCAGCGGTCCTCGACTTGCGCCCAAACAAAAAGGAAAAGGGGAGGGGCCGGGTGAGCCGGAGCCCCCTGCACCAGGCAGGGCTCATCTCCTGCGGCCCTCAGCGGACAGGGCTTCGGGGTGGGGGGCTTCAGGAGGGACCCCCCAGGCTCTCCCCACCCACCGCCTCCATATCCACACCCTCTGGCCGCCACTTAAGTGAAGGTTTCGAGTTCACTTCCTTTGTCTGGATGCTCTCAGCACCGCCTCCCCCCAACCCCCAGCTTTGCAACCTTGACGTCGACTCCTGCAGGGACTGAGGCGGCAGGGCAGGTCAGCCCGCACTGGGTGTCCGTGCCACTCTGTGGCCTCGCACCCGGAGCCGGCTCTAGGAGGCTGCCGGGCCCCGCAGGCAGCTGGGTTAAAGGGGCGTCCGCCGCAGGCGCAGGATACTCACCAGTGAATGGGGAAATATACAGACATGAAGTCCTAGGGGAGGCTGACCCACGCCCTTGTGATTTAAAAACAAAACAAAACAAACAAACAAACAAACAGAAAACAATAAAAATGAAAACCGGTCACTGCGTCCTGAATGAGGATGGCAGGGCCGCAGAGGAGAGCAGCCGAGAGCGGGCGCTGGGAGATCGCCGGTCCGCCTTCCCGAGACAGCCTAGCTGCCAGCGGCGTTGGCACTGCAGACCAAGCTCCCCGCTCTCCACCGAGCTCCGGGTCCCACAAAGAGCCCGGGAAGCCGCATTTATAGGGACGGGGCGGGGCTTGTCCGCGAGCGGCCCCGCCTCCCTTCGCCCACTCTTAGAATAACGTCACCAAAATCATGAATGGCTTCAGCGCTCCGGCTCCCGCGGGCGGCGGCGCGGACCAGCCCGGCTCTGCACCCCGCCTGAGCCGGTTTGCAGCGGCTACGGAGCCCGGCCCCCTCCCCACCGTCCACACACGCGCGCGTTCCCGAGCCAGAGTTCCATGTCAACTCCGCTTCCTGACCACAAATCCGCAGCGTGCGCAGCCCCCTCCCCACGCACACCCCGTGACTCTAAAGGGTCAGGGATGGATGGGCGTGAGGGATGCGTTGGGACCCACGCGGGACGTAACAGCTCGCCGGGGGAGGGCGCCATTCCTCTACCCGAGAGCCTGCTGCCGCGTCCTCTGGAACTCCCACATCTCAGGACCCTCTTCAGTGGTCATCCATGCAAACTAGGCCTCTCTTGGGGGTCATCGCTCGTGGCACCCTGATCGCGGAGCCCAGAGCGAGACCAGGAAAAAGGGAAAGACGGGAAAAGGATTACGGAGATTCTGTAAGCCTCGGTAGACTCAGAGAGCTGGGTGCACCCATTGCCGGCGGGGGCATGTTGGCTTTCTAAAAGTCTGCAGCCTTGGGGTCCATGGAGGGGTCTGTTTGTGGGAGAAAGGATGTGGTGTCTTACTAGGGGTTTTCCATTGCGCGAGCGCGCTTTGGTGCGCGTGCACACACACACACACACACACACACACACACACTGTTGCACACACGGGTTTGCGTTGGGAGCAGGGGGTAAGAATGGGCGGAGTGCAAATACACCCCTTCCGTCTTAGCTTCTAGAGCGCATTCTGACAGCAAACGCGGAGCTTCAAGAGACTGACGCCTTCATTGCCCAGGAACTGCAATTCCAGTGTCCATCTCTGGGACTAACCCGCTGCGCAGCCCCCCAGAGCCAGGAACATCGGAGTAGGACTCAGGACACAGCGCTGCCCCTCTGTGGCCTCTGTTTCAATTACTCTTGTAAAACAGCTTCACAACCTTGACCTACGTGCATAAAGGGACTGGGGAAAGAAACAGCTGTGGCCGAAGACTAAGCACAATTAAATGTGATTTTAAAATAAGTCTGCACCCTGAAAGAAAAGTGGAGCTTTACCGGTTCTTTCCAGTAAATGGCTGTTAGGATCAAGAGAGGGGTTTTCAGTGGCAGGGCCATGAAGATGTTGGGAAAGGGACCTCATAATCTTCAGCATCTACTCATTCCCTCGAATTAACCCAAAAAATAAAATAAGCCTATGAGAGCAATTTTGCAATAACTGCGTTTCCCAGACGCGTGTACATATCTGCAGCCTGAGTAAAAGCTGGAACTAAGTAAGAGCAGTATTTTGTAAGCCCTGTAATCAGAAAAATGCAGGAGGCTGCCCCTACTCTTTTGAGACAAATCAAGGGCTGTCTGTGCTATTCAGAACTTCTTGCTTCTGTTTCTCGCCAGGTGACAGAGGTCTGGTAGGAGGCCAGGCTTTCCCAACAGTAAAGCCTGGGGAAATGGTCCACGGTGTGTTTTTATTAACTGCGTGTACTTTTTAACAGGGTGGGAGAGTGTCTCAGTGCCATTGGCTGGAACATGACATGTCACCTCAGCAGCTGAAAAGAAGCCAGAATTTGGAGAGCTATGTTCTAGGCTGAAATCTGGAAACCTTCTGAGGGTAGTCCCTGAGGTAGGCCCTGGGATGGGCAGAAGGAAGCCATGTTTGCCCATAGCAAGTTCTCACAGGGGCTGAAATGAAAGGTTATCTCCTACCACTGTGACCTACCACAGACACATCTTGTGATTCTTACTCTGTGAATAACAACTTGACCTCGTGGAAAATGCCCGACATTGGAAGACACTGAGGTAGTACCAGGTGACTGACTACTCTTTGGAAAACTGTATGAACGAACAGTTTAGCTCAGTATCATCTTTCGGTAAACTAGAGCAGAAAACTGGCCTCGGCTCATAACTCCCGAATCTACGCTATGCCAGCGCTCAATGCTACGACATTTATGCAGTTCCCTGCAGTTTCCCATAACCTTGAAACTCTGCTGGCTTTCAACCGAATGTGATGAGATTAAAAGGTACAGCCTAACAGCTGACAGGCCCCCTCCCCCAGTTTTACATATGTGCAAACCATGGCTGAAATAAATTAGGAAACTTGCCACAGCTAGACAAGGTTAGGCTGGGGCTAGAACTCGAGGTATGGACTCACTTAGCTTCTCCATCTGTTCCTTTAAGTTCCTGGTTCTTTTTAGCTACAGGACTTTGGCAGTGGTGGCTCACAACTGTCATTCCACACTGAGAGGAGGCAGAGGCAGGCGGATCTCTGTGAGTTTGAGCCTGGTCTACAGATCAGTTCTAGGACAGTCGAGGCTACATTGAGAAACCCTGTCTCAAACAAACAAGACAAAAAACAGGCAATTTTAAGGCACACACTTCACGTTTCTTCTCTCTGCTCTGAGACAGGTTTCTACCCTTACTGCCTTTGAATAAATGAAGAAACAGAAACACCAGCAATGGAATGACTTCAAGCTCCAGAACCTTAGAGCCGAAAGAGACCTTCCAAATCAAGGATTCCAGGCTCCTCGTTTTACAGACGAGAAGACACTTAACAGATTAAATGGCATGTTCAAGGTCACCACGCTGTTAAGTGATGGAGATGGAAACTGCTCTTTCAGACCAGTAGTCGAGTGTTTTTTCCGTGACCACACCACAGCGTGCACCCTGTTTGCCAAGAAGTCCACAGCAGAGATAAAGTGAGAGACCTGGGCTCACTAAACTACCGCAGGCCATCAACCAACATTCACTGAGCTTCACCTACAGTGGGCAGCTCAGCTGAGCTCTCTGCACTGTGTTTGTCTTGAGGAACCAAAGGGCTGAATTGCAATTCATCTTGAATAATAATAATTTTTTTTACAAGTAGATATAATTAAAATTATTTTGCTTTCCAGTCTCACATAAGCCCAGTTTCTTAGCTCCTTTTCTCTTTTGCCTAAAATGAGTTTTAAAAAAAACAGAATAAGGAAAATGAACTTAAGACATGCATATATAGTGAAACATGTACGTATGTACACATACAAATAGTGTGAACTCGTGAGGCATTAGCTTTGGCGTTTTGTTTTGTTTTTGAGAAAGGGTATCACTCTATAGCCCAGACTGTCCTGGAACTTGGAGTGATCCTCCTACTTCAGCCTCCCAAGTGCTGGGAATTACAGGTGTGACCTGCCACGGCCAGCTGAACTTAAACTCGTGTTAGAGTTGACTGTCTCAGCTGTCACTGTGTATAGACGGGTCACATAGCTAACCGTTGATGTCATTATGAAGTCTCCTTCTGAACTCATCCAGTGTCGCGTCCCACCTTAGGTCTCCTTTCATTAAGGACAGTTTTGCTCAGAAGTTGCCTAGTGGTGGTGAGGCGGGTGTTTGGTTTAGCTACATGGATCTTTACCAAGTATATTTGATGGTCGTACATCCAAGGAGAGCTGGGGGAAGTCAAGGAGCAACTCTTGTGGAGGCGTTCTCCTGTTTACGCCTCAGAACACCTTAGTCACAGGCTCTGGGACTACACTTTACGGATAAATGAGGAAACCCAGTCTCCAGGGATTAGGTGCCCTGGCCATAGTCACAAAGCCTTCCAAGTGACTAACTGAAAATGTAACTGTGGGGCTCACTAGTTCCAAAGCCTGTATCGTTTACACTATCACTCTTAGCACAGCCTTTGTGCCTTTGTTTGTTTTAACAGCTGAGCCCTGAGCTTCATACAGCAACGGTAAAGACAGGACTTTTGGTGGCTATCCAGTAGGGCAGGGCAGGCAGAATAAACATGTTACCTACTCTGGTAACCCGGAACTTCTTCTTAAAGATGTCAGTTTAAGAAAAAAAAATTGTGAGTAGATGGGAAATTTGGGGCCAATTTTTCAGTGAAACTCACTTGGGTGCATAAGAAATCTAAACGGCAAGAATGTGTGTGGGCTGATGTGAGGATAAATGAGAGCGTGTTGTGAAAACACTCGGTGCTTTGGAAAGCACTGAGCAGATGCAGGACTTGCTTTTAAGGTGTTTGGGGAAGAAGACGAATTCAGTGGAGTCCATCGCATCTGCTACAAAGTCTTTTACATTTTAGACAGAGCATTCGATTTCACCCTCTGACTGATGTTTTCATCCCCTTACTGATTTTTTCAGCTGTTAGGGACTAGAACTTAGTAGTGATGCTCTGTCTGGTGGTCCCTGCTGTTGGCTCCAGTGTTTCATATCTCTCAACCAGCATCACACCTCCAAGACATGCCCAGCTCGGCAATGATGAATACCGAGGCCAAAGGGAATGTGAATCTACCTTCTCATTTTGGTCATTCTGGAATGATCAGTCAACCATACATAAACCTCAAACCCATGAGACCCAAATCCTTAGTCTTTGATTTACTTTGTTGTTGCATGAAGTAAGATGCTATCCCAGCCCTTGGGAGGAAGAGGCAGGCAGCCTTGCCTACATAGTGGTTTCAGGATAGCCAAAGCTACATAGTAAGACGCTGTCAAAATAAACTAAGTAAACAGACAAACAAGCTTGACCTCTCTGCCTCAAGCTCCTAAAGCAACCAAAGCACTCATTAGGTACCAATCTCCTTTGCGGGTCTCAGAGAGATAATGAGGTTGAGAAACTGAGTCTAGAAATTACTGGGAGCAAAGCACTTTTGTACTGGGACTCTGCAGCCCCACAGGAAAGTCTGTGGTCTTCCTGCCCCACACTGTATCAGAAAATGCCTCCTTCTTTCCAGCCAGAATCCCCTCACTCTAAAAGAGGCCTGGGAGCTGGTTGCCCATAAACTCTTGCCTTCCCAAATATCAAAGAGACTCGGGCCTGGCTTTTTCTTTATTTCTATCAAGGGGCCTTTGAATCAAAGGAATTTTTTTTTTCTTTCTGCGAATAAAAACACTACAGAATCTTGAGGGACCAGGCCCTAAAAGAAAACACTCCAACTGGAACTGGTTCAAGGCCCTCATGTCCAATTAAGGAAACACTCGAATTCCTGCGCCAGCTCTGGCTCTATCTTTCCTTCTCTCCCTCCACATCCACACAGGAATGCACTTCCGTAGCCAGAAAGAGAGGTTACTATCACGGGGACACTGCTGGAATAGCAGAGGGCACTTCTGGTGGGCTGGGCCTGTCAAGGCTATAGACAAAGAACAGGGACTACGGAATAATGGAGACACCTTCGTGCCAACCTAAACCTGTTCCTAACTAGCCCAGAGACCCCAGAGACCCCAGAGAAACTTTGCCACACCTGTGGAGTTAAGAAAAGGGAAGAAACCACTCCAGTAGCTTCCCTGGATAGAAATACACTTCCAGTATGTTTGTTTTGTTTGTTTGTTTGTTTTCAAATAGATAGAATGTCAGCTAGCTTCCTCCGGGGCGCAGCTGATCAGGGTAGACGTCATACCCACTGCTCTTCCTTGGAGGAGCAAGCAGCCTATAATGCCCCGGAGAATGGCTTCTGAGCCCTTTGCTGCCTCTGAGTGGGTAACCTGAGCCCGCTCGAGCCTGCTGGAGTCCCCGGTGTACTTCACACCCACAAGGCACGCCTTGGAATCAGATAGCTGGGTCCATCTTACACCCTTCTGCCCTTTCAAGAGTTCCAGCAGGCATTAGCACCTACCATGTGCTGAGGGGGTTGGCTGTGTTTGCAAGGAGCCACGCTAAGAGGACTTTGGGTCTCTCCCATCTTCGTCCTCACCCTTACCCGGACAAAGCCATTCCCCAGGAGCACCCTCATCTGCAAAAGCATTGTGCCCAGCAAATGAACACAACTATAAGAATTCTCTACCCAGCATCAAAGATTCCCAATGAATCATAAAGCTCTAGAACAGTGGTTCTCTCAACCTTCCTAAGGCTGTGACCCTTTAGTAGAGCTCCTCATGTTGTGGTGACCCCCACAACCATAAAATCATTTTTGCTGCTACTTCATAACTCTAATTTTGCTGCAGTTGTAAACTGTAATGTAAATATCGGACATACAGGATATGTGATATGTGACTGGGGGGGTCACGACCCACAGGTTGAGAACCTCTGTCTAGAGCCATGGCTCACACACTGAAACACATGCAGTGTGCTGAGGTCCATGACCTCTCCCCTTGCTATTTGAGTTTCTGTTACAAAGAAATGAGGTGCTGTCTCTGATGCTGGGTAGTGTGTCAAGGCACTGGGAAGGCAGGAGTGAGATCTAATACTATGTGATAAATGCCACAAGAGAGGCAACATGGACCGTGATAGGGATGTGGTAGCTTCTGTCATAAGCTGCAGGCCATGTAGAGGGTCAAGGATTTGCCTAGCTGTGTACTACTATCCCTTGACAGCTGGCATACAGTTGGTACTCCATAAATATCTGTTAGATGAACAGTAGCTGGAAGACAGGGCCTGTATGAATATAGTTAATCTCAAAGGAGGAAGAAAAGCCAGCGAAAGGCAATTTCGCTAACAAGAACAGTGCTAGCAAAGGGTAGGAAAGTACCAAGAGAATGCTAGGAACTGAAACCTTCAAAGTTCAAGCAGAAACAAAACAAAAACAAAACAATAAAAACACCACCACCAACAACAATAACAAACCAACAAAAACATGTAATTGAATTCCAAATCAAGCAAATTTCAATGTCTTAAGTAAGTTTACTATTTTGTATTGGGATACATTTATGGCTAGCCTCCACCCACATGAAGCCCACAAGCTATAGGTCTAGAATGCTGGATAGATCTTGAGAGGAGATATTGAAGTCTTCTATAAATCCAACTCTGCAAACAGAATTAATACCTATGGCTGGAAAGGGCCTTGTGCTCTACAGAGGGCCTGCACAGAATTTCTTGGAAGAAAAAAAAAAAGTCTTTCTCTTCTATTAGCCAAACCAATCCTCCACAGGCAAGTGACCAGCTGGGCACAAGTGGGCATTTGTGCCCACTTGTTTATATGTGCCCACAAGTTTATATGACAGAAGGCTTCCCCTTCTGTCCCTCTGGGTTTATACCTCTTCATAGCCCCCTGCCCTAGGAACCCAGCACTTCCTGGCTGCTTCCCAAGCTCTCAAGCCTCCCGTATTTTCCCCCTCAACCATCTATCCTGTGACTGTGAGTCGCAGAAGCTGCCAGGCCAGGAACTTAACCCGACACATAAATTCTCACTGCTGCAAGGAAGAATGATGCGTGGCACCAGTCAAAGCTGCCTCTCCTAGGGTAGTGTTTCAGGCAGGTTAGTGTAGCCGGTACTGCAGGCCACAGTGACACAGGAAGGAGAGAGCTAGCAGGAAGTCTGGGGTGGGTGCCACCAGCAGGCACCCATAGGGGACAGCTGTCTCCGTCCCCCTCTGCCACACCCCTCTAGAGGACATCAGACTGGAATCTCCTGACCCTCACTCGTATGTGATGGCAGCAGTTTAGTCGACCAGCTTCAATGATTAATGGGTCAGGAAGACCGTGTTCTTCCTTCTAAGAAGAGACAGAGACTCAGGCCAAAAGTGACTCCTCTAGCTGGACCCAGGGATGACCATGCACAGATGTGCACCAGCAGAGGTGTCCATGGTCTCAGTGAGGAAGTCCCGGACTTCCAGCCTGAGTGGTGTCAGATGCCAAGTGCCTCCTCGAGTACTTGAGGAAGTGCCAGAGGGTCCATGCAGGAATGCAGAGCCCCAGAGCAGGGGTTTGGAGATCATCTGACAGGACTGACCGCAGCCAGTAAGGGGGATGGGGCAGGGGGACATCCATATTGCTCACCTTTATGACTCAGCGCCACTTTGGGAGCCTGGACTTGCACTTGCAGCTGCCCTCAGAGCTGCTGCTTCTCCTCTGGGAGAGAAAAAGCAGTCCCAGGACTAACAGCAGACACTTTGTAGCAGCGACTCTCTAACGCTGCAACCTTTTAATACAGTTCATGTTCTGGTGACCCCCCCCCCCCAAACATAAAATTGTCTTTGTTGCTACCTTATGACTGTAATTTTGCTACTGTTATGAATCCTAAGGTAAATATCTGATATGTGGGATATCTGATATGTGACCCTAAAGCCATTGTGACCCCCAAGTTGAGAACTGCTTCATTAGAAGAAGAGGCAGGAAAAACAATTATGGAAGTCTCATCTCACTGCCAATCCGTAAAAACAACAACAACAAAACTTGCAGCAGTGTATAGTGTTGCATGCCTGTTATCCCAGCACTTTGGGGCTGGAGCAAGATGCTTTCTTGGTAAGATTAGCCTGGGTTACTCAGTGGGACCTTGTCTAGATGGAGGATGAGGCAGAGATAGTGTTACCCGGCTTTTAAGCCACTATTGGTTCTCTTTCCTTATCATAAAGTTTACCCATCTGTTAAATGGTCTGATACTCCCTGCTCTCAACTGTTCTGCACAGCAAAGGTACAACAGGTGCTCAGCTTCCTTAGCAGAAAGGTGTGGTATTTAATCAGTCTGCTTGAAGATGAACAGTGGGAAGGAAAAAAAAAAGGAAAGGAAAGAAAGGGGAGGGAAGAAAGGAAAGGAAGGAAAGAAGGAAGAAAGAAAATAGAAGGCCCTTTCAATAACTCCACTGTTACTTATTAGTAGAAAAACAACAAAAAGCACCAAGTGAAACGTAGTCTGGAGTTCCCAGCACAGCCAGTTCTAGAAGAAGACAACGCCAGCATCTGTGTCTACGTCCCGTCTCTGCTTCTTTGAACCACCTTTTGGGGTGCGCTTATACAGAGCCAACACCGTGTCTACAAGTGCACACAGTGCTGAGGGCTGAAGTATCTGGGCGGCGGAATACAGAAGGGTCCAGTAGTGGTCAGGTTTACAGGCCCCGCCCTCATAACCGACCCTGCCACCC
This sequence comes from Pachyuromys duprasi, assembly GCA_028658305.1. NCBI lineage: Eukaryota > Metazoa > Chordata > Mammalia > Rodentia > Muridae > Pachyuromys > Pachyuromys duprasi. The sequence goes on along the minus strand of CM053755.1, from coordinate 33,747,849 downwards.
CACGGCTACAGATGCTTCAGTCCACATCCTAGAGCTGTCAGTTTGACAGGGGCGTCAGGAAATACCGCGGTATTGAGTGCCAGCAAGTTGCTCGGTTCTTTTGTTCTCGGGACCTCTGCATGTCCACACAAGCACGTACGCTCTAGGCCAAGGGCATCTCATATTTGAACGAGTACTCTGAGTTCTGGGTCAATGCTGGGGAAAGAACACCCACCACCAGTCAAAATAGAAGCTTGTCCAATTCCCATTGTTTTACTACCTTTTGTTTTTGTGTTTGAGTATTTCTCACAAGTAGCAACGAACACCTGCCAGTGACTTCAGGGAAACAGGTGTGAGAGACAGGCTGGGTTCCAACAGGGATCTCTCTCTCTCTCTCTCTCTCTCTCTCTCTCTTTTCCTGGAGGGGAGTGGTTCACACAGAAGGTGACAGAAGCATCACAGCACAGGCCCAGCCGCTGGGTGTGAGTGCCTGATAGGGAGAAAGAGGGGTGGCCAACAGGTTGCTACAAAGGCCATAAGGGAGTGAGTTTTGGTGAGAGATGGTGGTTATAGGCAAAGTTGATGCTCAGGATTTCAGTGCTGCAGGGATGGAAGGGTTGGAAGGGAGGGAAATGGAACAGGCTGGGGGATCTTGAGCTTCTCTAGCTGGAGAAGCCAAGTTAAGAGGGGATGGTTGAAGAGGGAAGGTCATGTCAATTTTAACAGATGGAGCTTCCATAAAGTCACCCAGCGTTCACAGAGTGGCAGCCATACTATTGTCCAACGACCAATTCGTGTTGTTTCTCAAGCTCTGGGGTCTGTGGCACCATGGCTTCTTCAGTGTAAAGGCCATGAGCCTGCAAATATTGTTGTACAGACTGGGTTCTGCAGATGGAGACATGGCTTGGGACCCACACCTGTAGAAGGGAAGAGATGCCCAACAGAAGATAGAGTGAGGTCTGGTTGTGATGAGGGCCTGACAAATCCTGATAACTCTGTGAGGAACTTTGGGGCCAATATTACTCATCAAAATAACTTCCTATGACAAAATGACTGGGCCTTTATTACCTTGCCTCACTCAGTCCATAGTATGGACTGTCTTGAAAGGGTATGAACATTAGAGAGGCACATCGGGAAGAAGGTAGCAGCTGTAGGCAGTCTGCTGACCTCACTCTTGCAGCCGGGCAGACGACTCTTCCATCGAAGAAGATCTGGTTGGCTCATTTGATATCTTCCGCAGACCCCAAGGCTTGCAGCCCTGCCCTGTTGCTTTATTTCACATAGCCGTGCTCTGCACAGCCCTGTAGCTGATTGGCTCCTCAGGGAAGCACCTGTTAACTGTTCACCCTGTTCTCCCACCTTGCTGCAGACAGAATAAAAGCCCAGAAGAGCCTGCTTTTCCCAAGTTCAACAGTGAGGGCATGGTGAGCCTAGGTCTGCCACCATGTGGTCCCACCCCCCCTCAGTCTCTTCTCGACTCCTTGGTAGAGACAGTCTGGTGCTCTGAGAATCATAAAGGCCACGGCTCCTGTCTGTGGAATGACAGATGCTGTGCCCCATCTTCCATGTTTACAGTGCTGCAGGAAGCCCCAACAGCCTTCTTCCTGAAGTGAGGTGAGCACAAGACCAGGAGAAGTCTGATTCCAGGTTTCCAGGGAGTCCCCAAACAGGTTCTTTCTTCCGGCTTTGATCCTGGTGTTAAGCCAAACTAGCAGAAGTCATTCTAGGGTCTCCCATAACTGCTCCTGTTTGGAGTAGGCATAAACCTGGCCATTCATCTTCATAGAAGGTGTTATGGGACGCCTCTTAGGAAACTCCCTCTGAGGCCTCTTGCAGGGCTGTGGTTGAGGCCTGTTCATGACAGTCTGATTGAACGTTCTTCCTTAGAGGCCCCATTGGGAGCCTGGGCACTGGGAATGATCATGCTTACCTGAGGCAGCTCTGCTTTGAACTTACATTAGGAGACTCATAGGTTGCTTTATAAGTCAGGAATCTGATCTGTATTGAGAACACCCCAGTGTAAGTGCCTGGGAACTTATAGCACACACCAAAGGAGCAACTGCTCTGGGCTTCCTCTATCTCCTGGTCTCCAAAGTCTCTCACTTTCTAAAAACCTGTGTTCTGCTCTCTGCTGGAAACTTGAATACTTTCTAGAATGATATAATAAGTAGGTAATAAAATCAAGTCATGCCTTTTGGGGAAGCTTTCCATGTGTCTTGGGGTTTAACCTCTCATTTTCTATTGTGGAACCACTCTTCAGGGATGGTGTGCTAGAATTTTAGGGGGTCCAGAGGATGCCCCTCCCACTGTGGTGCAAATCATGGTAGCACTTGAGAGCCACTGTGAGTGAGGTTAGAATGCAAATAGAGTCTCAGGGCAGCTGGACAGCAGGGAGCACATGTCAGGTCTTCTGAGGGTGTGTCTGAGAGAGTGTCTCACAGTTCCCAGTTATCTAGAAGGTAACGCATCTGGAAGGATCTGGAAGCCTGGCTGCCTCACCCAGTATGGACCAGACATGATGAAGCTTCTCCATGGGCACAGCTGGGTTTATTTTGCACATCTCAGATCTTCTCAGCATTTACATCTGTCTAGAATGCTCCATCTGGCCACCAATGCCTTTCCATTGACGTTTCCACAGCCTGGGCACTTCTGTTCTTGCTTTTCTCCTGCAATCCTCAATGGCCTGCCTGAGGCATTCTTTCCAAGCTGACACATCAACACAACTCCTCCCGGTATAAAGAATTTTCTCCAACTTCATGTCCTTAGGCTGAACACATCAGCACCAGAGAGATTTGAAAACCAGACATGTCCACCTTTCTGCTAGTTTTGAAGCCAAAGCTTCCTAGGCCAAACGCTGATACCGGCATCTCTAAAGTCCTGTGCTTGGCCCAGGATTTTATACCAAAGGGATGACTCATCCCCAGGTGTTGAGAGGTCCAATCACCAGGAGCAGACAACGCCTGTCTGCCACAGGGTGTCTATTACCCTTTGTCTCAGGGTTATTTTAGATCACTGGGAAAGGAGTGGAGGTAGCAATGAAATCTCTTGAAAATAGCACGTAGAAAACATGAATTAACCTTTCTCAGCTTCAGGCCTTTTGTTGCCAAGCGGAGGTGGGGATAAGAACACCCACCTTGCAGAGGTGAGGAGTTAAAAGAAAAGATTGGAAACACCTGGCATGGCACCTGTGTGCTATCTCCTTAAGATGGTAAACCAGTTTCTGTGAACACAGACTGTCATCTGAAGTCTCAATACTTACTATTTCAGAGAGGTCTGAAGGTCAGCCCTTTCTGCATCTTACATTGCTGGCAATTCCTGGCTGTCATCCACTGACTCAGAACCTGCATTTTAATGGGATTCCCTAGGTGGTCCTGGGTACATCACAATTTGAGACTTGTCAATTTAAAAATCAGGAGCCTCACCTTTGAACCTCATGGGTTTAATGGTACATCTCTTGGCAACCGTCAGTCAGTCAAATGAATCTGCCCATCAAATTGAGACAATATTGACCTAACACAGGTGATCCCAGGTCAGGCTGGTTCTGCAGTGGCTCTGGCCAGACCAAGGTTCCCCTCTGCTCACCTGCCTCTCCTATCACCTGCTCAGTAGCCAAGGCTCTGGGGAAACTGCAGCTCCTGTTTACTGGGTAGGCACAGATAAGGTTTCTCACAACTCCACCTGGGCCCCTCTGCCAAGGTAAACTTGCTCTCCAGAATTGCTCCCTGACTGGAAAATGTGTCCGTCTATTTATTTCTCACTCCCACTGGAAAAAAAGGTGGGGGAGAGGGGTTGGTGGTGATGTCACTCTTTCCACGGAACTTCTCAAAGGCATCGCATGTCACAGCTACTTCCAGGCACTGCTTGGGTTTCTCCGCACAGTACCTACGGAACAGAACTAGCCAAGGGTGCAAGTTTCCCTTCCTCCTTCCCCTATTCTGCCTGTCTTTCACCCCCAGCTGGGGCTTTAACCCTCTAGAGAACTCGAGGGCAGCCTTGAAAAGGAACCTCAGTCTAGAAAGTGAGGTGCTGTTTCCTTGATATTTCTCTCGGAAGTGAACTACAACTTGACAAATAGTTTGGTGTTCAGTGGGCCAGTTGTTTTCAGAGAATGGAAAACGAATGGTAAAAAGATCTTTTCTGAAGCCACACAGAGTCCACAGCAAGTGCATTCATCATAATTCTTGCTTAAGATATTAACACACCAACCTATTCCCCTCATGTCCTTTTCTTTTTAAAGTAACTAGTACAAGCTGTGCATGGTAACACACCTGGAGCCCCAGCACCTAGGAGGCTGAAGCAGAATGATGGCTGCATGTCTGAGGCCAGCCTGAGCTCCACAGGCTGGGGCAGAGCTGAGCTTTCAAACGAGGCTTCTCTATCCTGCAGTGGCTACAGAATGGACTCAGTTGTGCTGCGGTAATAACATCCCCACCCCAATCTCTGGCCAAATCCAACAAAGGTTCCTTTCTCACTTATCCTCACGTTCTCCACGGGTAGCCTGGATGTGCCATGCTTCCTCAGAGGCCAGCGAAGGTAAAAGCGTTGTCTATGGGCTGCCATGTTGGCCAAAGCTTTTTGCTAACTAGCCTGTGAGGTCATAGATATGAGCCACACTCATACTTTATTGGGTAGAGGAAGCCTCCAGGCCACCTCTAACTTCAAAGTGGATAGGAAATGCAATCATCTGCCTGGAAGGCAGAAAGCCAGAAAATACTTAGTGGACAGCATTTATGATGGCCACATGAGCGTTAGCAAATATTAACACATTACCCTTTTTGCATCATGTCCTTTTATTTCAAACAAAGTAAATAGTAGAAGCCTTAAGTGGTAGTGCACATCTGTCAGCCCAGCATGCAGAGACAGAAGCAGAAAGACTGCTCACTGCAAGTTCAAGGCCAGCCTGAGCTACAAGGCAAGTACCAAGCCAGTATACACATAGAGACCTGATCTCTGAAACAAAGCATTCTCAAAAGCACATAAGGAAGGAGGTAAACACAAGCGATACAACTAAGCCCCTCCCTGAACACTTTATCCCAGTCTCTTCCCTCAGTTGTCAGAACTTTTTTTGAAGTTCACCTTAATCATGTTCTCCCTCACCTTTTCTTCTTATTGCATGTATGTGTATTCACAAACATTGTAAAGTATTATTTACCGATAAAGAATTACAACCCTTTCTATTACACAGGCCGTAAGCACAGAGAGAATTATAATCTTCTGCAATGTGCTTCTGCCTGGGCATTGTGATCATGAGATCATAATCCCTGGTGACACATGCCATTGTATTCCATTGTCTAACTACAAAACAGCTTGCTTATCTGTCCTCTTGTTTCCAGTGTGGCAGCAAACATCTTCATACATGCCTTCCTGACTGTCTGCTAAGAGTGGAATTTCTAGACACGTTCACTTTCATCTTCATGAGTTGTTGCCCGATCGCTCTCTACAGAGTGTTTGGATCAACTGACAACCCCACCTGTGAAGCATGAGACTCGGAGATTTAACTGTTCTTTCCCAATACTTGGCATGCGCTGCACATTTTTACCAGCTGGGTGGGTGGAATGGTAACTCTCTGTTGCCTTGCATTGTATTTCTCTAATAGTGAAAGTGTGCATCTTTTTGAATTTATTGACCTTCTGGGGTTCTTCTATCATTTTTCCAAATTCTTTGTCCATTCCTCTTCCACATACTGACTTCTTCTTAGTTTGAGAAATTTATTTGCATACTATGGTAATTACAAATATCTTCTCCCGGACAAAATAGTTTGTTTTTCTATTTGTCGGAATGACCTTTTTTGCATGGATGTAAACGCAGCTAAAGTTGTGGGCTTTTTTGCCTCTAACTTTCTGTTTGTATGGTTTTTTTATTTAGTGAAATGTTTCTTTATCTTAAGATCATGGTATCATCATCATTATTATTATGTTGTTGTTGTTCTTGTCCTTTAAACTTTCACCCTTTCTTTTTCTTTCTTTCTCTTTTTGTTCTTTAATCTTATTGAGATTGATTTAACATAGAAATCTACTTTTGTAGATTTTCCAGATAGATGGAAGCTACTCCTAGTCGGCAGAGCACCTTTCCCACCCGGGTTCACAGCTTCACCTGCCCCTGTACTATTTCTGAACACAGATGAGCTGCGGGTGCGTTTTCTGCCCTCCTCTACTAGTCTATCCTGTGCTCAAACCGCGTTGCCTTCTTACTAAATATTTTGAGACTAAATGTTGACATCTGGTATGGCAAGTTCTTCCAGTTTGTACCTTTTCAAAACTGCTTCTCAGTTATTCTTGGCCCGTTGCTTTTCAAAAGGAATTTTGTAATGATATTATCTAGTTCCAAACCAAGCAAAAACAACCCTCCCCCAAAAGCTATTAAACTCAACTGACATTCTATAGGTTAATTTTGAAAGAAATGGCATTTCTTTTTGAATCTCCTTTTAAAACATCTGTATGGAGTGTGCACTTATGATTTCTTAGGCTTATATAAGATACTTAACTTCCTTCTTTCCTTTTTCCAACCCTTCTTGGGCTTAAGCATCATGTCCAATTTCCTTCTTATTGCTTTCTTATCTTTCTTTGTGGCACCATCCATCTCTTTCAGAAGTTTCCGCATTCATCTCCCTCTTCTGGGTGTGCAAGAGATAAAACCCAGACATTCGGTAATGATACGGTTGGGAAAGAATAAGCTCCCTGGCAGTCCCCAGTGAGGAGATACAGAAGCATGATTACATGTAAGGGGTGCACATTCATGCTCTCTGAACTTTAGAATATAGTCAGTATTATATTTAACACACCAGGGTGTAGTCTGGTGGTTCTGAACTCCAGCTCTATCATTTACCAAATCAGATCTTGGGCAAAATATATAATCTTGTTGTGTCTGTTTCCCCCCACCCCACCCCCCACCCTGTGATGGAGCATTCAAAACATTAATTTATCTTGTGCTCATAACTGTCAGACATAAGAGTTAAAGTGAGTCAAGCACATGGGACAGTGACTGGCACATTACAGGTGCCAGTGATGTGCTGCCTGCTGCCTGTCATTATCATTACTGAGACAGGGCATCTAATCCGCACTCAGAATAGGATTAGCTTGAATGTTTACATCAGTAATGACAGAATAATTGAGTAATCTTTCCCCTAACTCCCCGCCCTTTGTGTAGGCCTGGCTGTCCTCAGACTCACTTTACAGACCAGGCTGGCCTCCAACTCAGAGATCCGTCTGCCTCTACCTCCCAACAGCCATGCTGGCCAGCACTGAATCTCCTCAATAGGCAGCAGGTCTCTATCCCTCCAGCTGATGTAATCATCATCAGCCCCAGTGCTGATAGCTTAGTTTTGACCATGCTTTTGAATTTCAGATTCGTCAAACTCAGGATTAAATGGCCACTCAAGATCATCTAATCCAATTTCCTGCTCCGTGCTTGATAGCCCTTAGGATAAATCTGAAGAAGAGGCAGGGGTTATGAGAGAAAACCAGAAAGGTAGGAACCTTGAGAGATCATCATGCCTAAACAAACAAACTGAAGAAATAAAATAGCCTGGGTCAACAAGAGATCAGAGGCTGCTGGGAGAGAAGGGGAGGGTTTGTTTCTCAAGAGCTGGTGGCTGGGGTCCTGGAGAAAAAAAACCTAGCATGGAAAAGTCTGAGCCTTTATTACTCCTAAGTGGTCACATACAAACACACGTGGTAGAACCGTATCACCACAACAACCGTATTTGAATTCTTCCCTGTGGGCCTAGGGAGCAGTGCTTTGATAATGTCGTGTATAACAAGTTCTGCTGGGCAGAGGGGAAGCGAAGACTCAAGGTGTCAGGCCCTTTAGCATCAGGGGAGGCCAGTGGAGAGAGATCCAGTGAAATTAGCCGAGGCTGCTCGGGAAATCATGGATGATAGTATAGGAAAGGACAGTCAAAGTGCGGCTGGGATCACTGCCATGGGGTTACTTCTCATTGATGTTAAGTCCCTAGAAAGTCTCCAGAAATCCCAAACAGCTGCAGACCTGTGGGAAAATCTTGTAACCTTACCTCCCTCCCCCATCAAGACAGGATTAAAGCGGGGGCTGCACACCACATGTGGATTTCTCGTTAGCCCCTCAGACTCCAGGGTGGAGGTTTCTGTGTGTGTGTGTCAGTCCGGGCTGTTGTGAGAGCAGCGCCAAGCTGTGTGCAGCGTTTTGTGTGTACAGAGCACAGGGGGGCCTCCTTTGCTTCCTCTTGTCCCTGGGAGGCTGCATGGGCAGTACGAGTTTCCTCTCCAATTACGGAAGAGAGAACAAGGTTCAGGAAGAAGCCAAGAAGTCAAGTCAGACTGTCAGGATGGAACATGGACCAAGTCGGGAGCTGGTGGAGGTCATAATCTAAGGGTTGGGCTGGGCTGGGCAGGTTGGCTCAGGTGCTCCCTCCCTCTGGGTGGGGCCCGCTGAAGGAGCTACCACCACCCTGGCAGAGGTCATGCCCCGGGTGTGGGTATAGGCTGCAGGCATGACTCGGCTCCCAGGGTACTCCACACCTCCTGCTCCAGAACCTCTATTCTCTTGGTTCATTCGTTAAGACATTCCGCTCACACAATAGTCAAGGCAGCACTATGCACACAGATATCAAGTAGGACCCATTTCTGCCCTTCACAGTGTCTTATAAGGCAGCAAAGCCTCTACTAATGCAAGAAAGATTGCTCTTTCCAGAGGGTGTGGTGGTTAGGAGCACAGGCCTCAGGGGCCAGAGGGAGAAAACAAAGAATGAAGGGAGAATGCATCTGAAGCCATAATGACTAAGCATGTCTTAGAAACAAAATGTGAGGCATCAAATTGAATGGATTCCTAGTGCTAAATATGAGAGATATAAAAGAAACCCTGATCTCTGTAGTGAAATTTGAGAACATAAATGACAAAAAGAATTCTCAAAATGCTGATAAACGCTAGATAAACTTAAGCTGAAAAACACCAGGACATCACAAAGCTTGATGATGAATCTGAATGCAGCAATTAAGTAATATTTCAGGTATTCATGGAAGAGATTTCATACCTGTAACTTTATATCCAGACAAACCATCACTTAAATAAAAGAAAAACACTAACATAATCAAGTATTTAAGGTTTTAGGTAACCTTTATCCTGAATCTCTTCTGGAAACATTCTCGTAGCTAGATGTTCAAAAGCATATTCTGACAAACAAAACGGCAACAACGAAAATCCAGAATAAACAGAGAGAAAACAGATGCATAGGCCAGGCATGGCAGTTCATACCTGTAATTGCAGCAACTGGGAGGCTAAAGCAGAAGGGCCACCAGGAGTTCAGAGGAAGCCTGAGCTATAGAGTGAGTGCCAGGGTAGTGTTGCTATAGTGAAACTTTATTTCAACACAACCATGTACATGTATGCACGCATGGAAAACACACACACACACACACACTCACATACCCAATGATCTGGTTATAAGTCCCAGAACTCACATAAAGGTGCAAGAAGAGAATCAACTCACAAAGGTGTCCTCTGGACTCTACAGGCACACCACGGCACATGAGAGCCAATACATACAAATCATAATCATACATGCATAATAATAATAAGCTTTAAAATACATATTTGTGTACACAAATGCCTGGTAAGGTTGCTGGAGGGACTAAAAAGAGAAGTTAAATCCATATCAAAATACTGAAAGTTTCCACAGATCTAACCAAAGTTTTAGGCTAACAATATTATGAAAATTATACATTGGAAGCTTATTAATATTGATAATGTTCTTTTGAAAATGATAAAATTCCAAAATTGAAATTAAATAGTAAGCCAACTTTTCAAGCATTCAATAAAGAACTGCAGTCTAATCAAAGACCCTCCCCTTCCTGAAAAGCCCTAGACTCAGGCCAGAGATAAGTTCTGCTCTTGTTAGAGGAAGAGATAATCCCTAGACAAACACAAGCTGTTCCAGAAAAAAGAACTGAGTTACTCCATTGTAAGACGAACCTTTATTGCAAAGTCAGATAAGGATGGTAGAAACAGAAAAGGTTAAGAATACTTCATGCTTCCAATTTCTAAATAAAATATTAGCTAACTGTATGTATCTAAGATAAAAGTCCAGTAGAGATAATACATGAAAGTATCAGTGCTCGGAGGCACAGAAAGAAAACTGGGCGAGGGTAGAGGGGATGTGATATGAGGTGCCTGAAGATGATCAAAGTGCATCAGAAACATGTATGAAATGTCATAGCAAAACCCATTATTTTCTACAGTTAATAAATGCTAATAAGCCAGGCCAAGCATCCTGGCTCACACCTTTGATCACAGCACTCTGGAGATAGAGGCACACAGATATCTGTGGGTTCTAAGCCAGCCTGGTCTATAACATAGCAAGCTCCAGGTCAGCCAGAGTGATCCAGTGAGACGTGGTCTCAACATAAACAAACAAACAAACAAATGGTAATAAAAGTGATACAAATAAAATAGTTACAACTAGAGATGGAGAGATGCACAGTGGTTTAGAGGACTTGTTGCTCTTGCAGAGGACCCAAGTTGGGTTCCCAGAATCCATACAGCCCCTCTCAACCTCCAATAATAACTTTAGTTGCAGGAGATCTGATGCCCTCTTCTGGCCTCTGAGGGCACTGAATGCATGTGGTACACAGACATACATGCAGGCAAAACACTCATACACATAAAATCAAAATAAATAAACTTTAAAAGCTATAACTGAGTAAAGCTTATTTTTTTTAAATAGGAAAGTCTAATATGAGAAAGAAACATGATTTTCACCAATAATGGACTGATGGATAAAAAGTTCATGATTATCTCAGTAAAAATTTTTTTAAGTTTAAGAAACTTTGATTTTTAAGAAATATCATAGAACTCTATGTTTTACTATCTTAATTGGATGAGGCTATTTATGGAATGTCTCTGCCCAGTGAGGACATGGAAAAACTTCAGGCTTCTGCCTGCAACAAAGGTGCCTGTTCTTACTGCCGAGATTCAAGAGGTCTAACCAAAGCAATAAAACCAAATATACAAATAATAATAATAGCTCTTTGGAGAGAGTAAAGGCTGATGGCATACAATCAAAACTCAACCAATAAATTATTAGTTACAACAAAACTCAACCAACTAATCAAACTTCAGCAGGTTTTCTGTATACCAAGCCTATTACAAAGATGAATGTCACCCCTCAACATCAGCAATAGAAGTACATTATAAAATATGTAAAAATATACAAGACTTTCAGAATAGTAAATGCAAAATGAAGGCAAACCCTGGTGCATTTGGAGTCATTCTTACAAGAAGTGTTACCCCTTTTAAGGAGAAAAACATTACACTGGCCCAAGAGAAGACTTGAAGAAAAATAAGACAGTATGTTCTTTGATACAATAATTAAACTATTTCCACAATTTATTTTTATCTTTATTTATGTAAACGTTGTTACTTTTGACATTTTTTTTGTATGTCACTGTGGGCCTTCATTCATTTTCCTCTCTTTCTACTGATCTCTTCCCTTAGCGATGCAACCCTAAGTGTCTTCCAGAAAGGGACACATGTCTCTGTCCCTTTGTAGCTAAGTACAATGTTTCCTTAAGGCCTATACTCAGGAGTAGGAATTCTAGGAAAATGAACGAAGACCCACAGCAACATACAAGGAAGTGGTCAGAAGTAACAATATCAATGTGATTACATCTTTAAAATGAATTGGGGATTCCATTAAAAAAAAACCCAATAGTCAGAAAAGTATTTCTATACACTAATAATGAGCAATCTGATAAGGAAGTTAAAACATCAGTTCCATTTACCACAGTGTCAAAAATCATTAGATATTTCTAAGAAAATTAACTGTGATAGCATAAGTTACATTCACAAAAACTAACAAATATTGCTAAAGAAAAAAATTTTAAAATAAGTTGAAAGACACCACATGTGTATGTTGGAAGTTCAAATGTTAAGATGCTCATGTTGCCTAAAGGGATCTACATAGTCAGTGTAACCCTAGCAAAATTCCAACAGTATTTTTCTGTAGAAATAACTTTCTATTCATGGCAAAATTAACACGGAATCTTACGGTGCCCAAATAACAATCTGCTAAGAAGAGCAAGCCTGGAAGAAACACACTTTCTAAATTCAAAACATTTTGCAAACCTACGTGAATTAAAACATCGTGGCACAGGTATAAACACTGGCAAATGGGGAAGGGCTGGCCTTAACCATGCTGCGTCACAACAGTCGGTAATGATGAGCCAACCTTACACCATGTTCAAGACGGAACTCGAATGAATGAAAGGCTGATACAAAAAAAAAAAAAAAAAAAAAAACAAAGCAGCAAAACAAACAAATTATAAAATGCCTGGAAGAAAACTTATCACAAAATTCAATATTGATTTTGGCAACTATTTCTTGAGGGTAACACCAAAATTATAGGTAAGAGTTCGTCAAACTAAACTTGTGTGTGTGTGTGTAGCAAAGCATGCAATCCACAGAGTGAAAGAAAACATGGAATGGTAGGTGATATCTGCAAATGTTTTTTATATTATTATATCTGATGACTTCATATTTAGATACGTAAAGAATTTCAAGGTCAGTCAAGGTAAGTTCAGGGGCATTTAGCATGAAGTATCTCTCACTAGGACATGAGCTGGTGAACCAGCTGACCTCAGTAACAAAAAAAATCAAATAACTGGACACAAAAATAGGTAAATTTGTTATGTTTTCTTTAGCCAAAAAGTGAAAATAAAAAATTAAATTATGTCATTTGCAGGAAAATGGGAGGATTACTAAGATGTGCTTTCCAGTATCCATCCACTGGAATACTACTCAACTTTAGAAAGGAAGCACATTCTATCACATGCTACAACAGGGAAGAACACAAGGACTTGATACTAAACTGATGGTTCTCAACCAGTGGGTCACAACCCCTTGGGCTCTACGGACCCTTTCACAGGGGTCACATATCAGATATCGTATATTTACATTATAATTCTTAACAGTAGCAAAATTATAGTTACGAAGTAGCAACAAAATCATGTTATGGTTGGGGTCACCACAACACAAGGAACTGCATGAAAGGGTTGTAGCATTATTCGGAAGGTTGGGAACCACTATGTTAAATGACCTTCGGCAATTGCAAAAGGGCAACTTAGACCAGGCAATGGTGGCTCGCCCCTGTAATCCAGGGTTTGAGAGGCCAAGGAGAAACAATTGTCATGGGTTCAAGGTTAGCGTAAGGTACAATGTGAGGCACACACATATATGTATAGGTAAAATTATTGGTATAGGTATGCCAGGCAGTGGTTTAATCTAAGCCCTCAGGAGGCAGAGGCAAGTGTATCTCTGAGTTACAGGCCAGCCTGGTCTACAAAGCGAGCTCCAAGACAAATCGCTGACGCTTTAGTGCTGTAAGACCGGAGAGGTTGGTTCGCTTGGTAACTCGTGCGAATCTGTTAAGCTTCTTGGTCTTATCAAACCACAATCCAAGCAGCACTTCTGTCTTCACTTGCTTCACAGGAATAGGAGCCTGGAAACAACAGTAGGCCGTGTCCTCCGACCAACCTGGGAAACCCTGGACCCTGAGACTGGGTGTTGGCTGGGAGTGACAGTTTAAGGGTTCTGGGGTTTCTGTTCTTGGGCTGAGCCTCACAGCAGTATTTGTAGTTCTGAACTGACTAGGCTGCAGGGTACTCTGCAGAGGGCTGACGTAGCTAAAGGTGTCTCCAACCCTGGGCCCCCTCACCTGCTGCCCATAAGATTCAACATAGGACCCTAAAGAACGGGCAGCCCATCTGAAGATTACGCTGGGATGTGGTGCTGATGTCCTTGTGACCCAACCAGACGGAAACAGACATTTCCTTCTTCCTTTTCCTACTTCCCAGGACTCAATGCCGTCCCTTCGCTTCACCAGCTCATGCCCTAGTGAGAGATACTTCACGCTAAATGCCCCTGAACTTATCTCCCCATGCTCCCACCAGCAGAAGGGAGGTTGTTTTCTTGCTAGATGCAGAATCAGGTGTAGAGGGAAATGGACTCAGGTTAGAAAAGGGCAGGAGGGGTTGTTCCTGTTCCAATTCCAGGAGTGTTTCAGTGTCTTGCATGGTCTCCACCTCCTCACACCAAGGGACCCTGCAGCCCACTTTGACACCTGCTTTGAAGGGAAGGAAAGGACTCAGCGCTGCTCCCCCCACCCCCTCACCCCCTGGAGCCCTCCACAGGACTTGAAAGGACGTAAATCTGTGGAGTGGCAGGCTCCTGCCCCCTACTGGCAGTATCTGGGCATTGCTCAAACAGTAGTTCAACCACCAAATCCCTTTGAAGATTGCTTCGCTCCTTGAGGATTAGTAATCTGAGCACCACTGCAGCAGCTCTCTTCTGTATCTGAACAGAATACAAATCATGCTATGAGCTCCAGACTAAAAGCCAGGAAACCTCATTTCCAGCCCCGTGTCTTTTGTGTTCTATTGGGCTAATCTCTCAGCTTCAGTGGGCCTGTTTTCAAAATTGTAAAATGGATATAATATTTATCCTTTGCAGTAGACCTGAGGGTTGAAGAGGAGGCATATTTGGAATGTCACAGAGCCTGGACCAAGGAGAAGCCTTGGTTACATTCGTTGATATTCAGGGTTTTCTGAGGTTGTTGCGGCTCCCTGACCCAGTTGCCTGAGGTCTGAATTCTGTCCAAATGATTGGAAGGTAATTAAAGGCAAGCCGGGAGAGTTAAAGGTTCATTTGATGCTCCAATGGTCCTGTGCCCCCTCATCCTTCAGGACGCCACAAATAAGCATACCACACCTCCTGAGGCCCAAATGTGAGGTCCAGGGGTGGGCTTTCAAAGCATGCAAGCATGTGATGTTTGCTCTCCAAATCCATCTCCTTCACTCTTCAGTGAGTGAATTGAGATTGAGGACTGCCTGATTTTGCATTTAGTAGCATATTTTGTTGCTGGGCAGAGGTGGTTCATGCCTTTAATCCCAGCACTCAGGGAGGCAGAGGCAGGTGGATCTCTGTGAGTTTGAGGCCGGCCTGGACTACCGAGTGAATTCTGGGACAGCCAAAGCTACAGAGAGAAACCTTGCCTTGCAAACAAAACAAAACAAAAGTTTTTTTTTTCCCCCCTGGGGGTGTTGGAGGATAGAAAAGAATGTGATAAAGTATAGTGTGTGAAATTCTCAAACAATAAATTTTTTAAAATTAAAAAAAATACACTTCTTTATGAATTTCCCACTCTCGTGTCTCTTTGGGAAGAGCAGACCCCCATCTTTCAATCAAGTGTTTGCCAGCTGCTGCCTGCCATTCTCTCTGGGTATGAATGTCGCCCTGCCAACAGATACCTAAAGCACCAAGGGAGAGGTCAGCAGTAACTAATACTGATAGTCAACTTGAAAGTATCTGGAATTATCTAAAAGACAAACTTCTGAGCATGTTTCTGTGGGGAGGGCATAGGTTAAATTGATTGAGTTAGGAAGATGAGCTGTAAATTCGAATGGCACATTCTCCGGGCTGGGGTCCTGGACTACAGGAAAAGGAGAAAGTGAACCGGGGATCAGCACACATCTTCCCGCACTTCCTCACTGGGGAGGCAGTGTGACCAGCCCCCTCACACTGTTGTCACTGCCTCAGATTGGAGCCTCACCAACCCTTCCTTCCATAAGTTGCTTTCATCTGGCATTTTATGAAAGCAACAGGAAAGAGAAGTAATACAATGTCCTTGGGAACAGGTAAGTCTGCATGGACTAGGACTTCAAATAATGAGGGAGGTATGAAGAGAGAGAGAGAGAGAGAGAGAGAGAGAGAGAGAGAGAGAGAGAGAGAGAGAGAGAGAGAGAGAGAGAGAGAGAGAGAGAGAGAGAAGTATCCAGAGCTATAGGCTGGAGACACCTCAGAAAGTAGGGCTTGGGGGAGGGGCTTATGAGGCTGACTGGGACCTGTACTTTTTTTTTTTTTTTAATATAGGGGCTCTTGTCACTGGCAGGACAGGGTTAGCATTCCTGCATCAAAAAACTACCCAGGTCAGTGTGTCTTATTGGTATCATCTCTGTTCCACTTATGTTTAGGCAGCCATGTTGGTGAGACTTCATGGGCATGGCTTCTCTGGCGTTTCTAAGAGACGCAGTCTCACAGTGCCGTTCCTGATCCTCTGGTTCTTCTTACCTCTTCTGTGATGTCCCCTGAGCCGTAGGTACAGGAATGTTTTGCGGAGGTCTCCATTGGGACTGGGATCCACAGCTCTGCATCTTGATCGGTTGTGGTTTCCTATAGCGGTCTTTGTCTGTTGCAAAGTGAAGTTTTCTTGATGAGGGGTGAGAACCACAGTTTTCTGTGGGTGTAAGGATAAATATTTGGCATGTACTACTGGCTCAGTAAAGTGGTGGCAGTACATTCTTTTCCAACATGACTTCCGTAGCCCCCGGGTAGTTGGCTAAGTTTCTAGTAGCAGGCTTGATTTCTCACTTGTTGAGTTGGCCTTAATAGACATGTTATTGTGGAAGTGGGAAAGGCCGTGAAGCCTAAACATTAGACATAGAGCTACAGACAACTAAGGAATGCTAAGAGCTGGAGAAATGGAGAAATGGTCAGCCCCAGGGAAGAACACACCAACTGGTTATCCAATACCAAGTGGTAAGCCTTGAAAACACACATATAAGTAACATATAGACTGAGCAGAATATGTATATATATGTATGTATGTACCGAAAATAGATAATAGAGTGTGTGTGTGCTAATTGTATCTAGAATTGTGTAATAAAATGACACTTTAAAAAAAAATCATACTGGGTGATTTACAAACACCCTAATGGTTAAGAAGCATGACCTCAGAAACTGTCACCATCAGCCACTGTGTGGTCATGTGACTGTCACAGGCTCTCAATGGCCAGCACCTTCTTTCTTGACCCAGTAGCTGGTCTGTAACTCTTCTGGTATTTTCGAAACCTTCCTCTTTCCTCCTGACATTTTCTCTTTATAGGAAGAAAATGGGAAAGAGAAACGAAATAGCTGTCACCACTGATTTGGGGCCCTGAGGGAGAGAGAGAGATCAAAAGTCAACATCTGTGATTCTGCAAATAGAAAATGAAATGTTTCCCAGGCAGGCTGGGAAGCGGCTCTGGTTGGCTTGGTTAGTCCTCTGTGGTCCCATCTGAGGTGGCTGTGCTCAGTCCACAGCCTTTAAAGGAAACGCCGGAAACACCAGGGTGCAGTGATTCAGCAGGTGGGCTCAGTCAGGCCCCTAGAGAAAACTTGGGGAGGGTCTGAAAACGCCAGCAAGATGAGCCGAGGGAGCCCCTGCTGCTCACACTGGAGGGTTTTCTGGCAAGGCAGGATGAGCTGGCACCCAGATATAGGACATGTTGTACAGTTGCTGCCCTGCCAGGTCTGAGCGGGGCCTGAGCCGTCATCACCTCATCCTTCCTCTAGCTGAGGGTCCAGGAAATGCTTGAAGAGCGTTGAGCCTTATTGCGGGTGTTCCCAGCAGTTTATATCTCACAGAGAAGTCATTCTGCGATAAGAAGCAGGCAGCCAACACATCAAGGCAGATCTAGTCATGGTGAGCATGATTAGGCAGAGGGGGCATTCCCTCCAGACAGCAAGGTCTCCCGAAATCCTTGAGATGGGGAGCTGGATGGGTTTCCTCCTCTGGGTTCTTGGAAGGGCTGTATATCAGAGTGGTGTATGATCCAGCTAGCCATAGTGAGGTCCTCCTGGAGGCTGAGAATGGTACCAGTCCCTTTGCAAGCTCTGACAGGATCCTGCAAGGCGGGCAGAGGGGCTGAATTTATAGAAGAAGCTGAAACTCAGAAAAGATGAGAAACCATGCCCACGTTCTAGGAATTCATAAGAACCAAAGCTTGGAGGGAGTCCAAGGTTAGTGATCTACCAGATGAATATGCCTCAGTTCCCAGAAACCGAAAAGCACTCAGTTTTAGTCCCAACTCTAATTAATTAGCCCTGTAACCTTAAGCAAAACCTTTTGTTTTTCATGGCTTGTTCGTTTTGAGAAGCAGAAAATAACAAGACTCTGGGTTTTATAAGGTGCCTGGTACATGGATTTTATGGATCTTAACTAACTTTGTCTTCTTTTAAGACCCTTACACTAAGATATACAGTATGGAGGTTTAGGTCTGTACCATTCATAGGACTGGGAAGAGAGTGCCCTCCTTTAGCTGAGGACTGGGATCTGGGGCTGAAGGGTATCTCCAACAGAGCTCCTAAGTCTGTTGTTCACCTCAGCATTTTGCTGCCCACCAAGTTCATACAGTCCCTTATCACCAGACTTGGCTTCAGCTCCTCATACCTTATCCACTCAGCCCAAGGACAGCGTCGAGACAGACTCACCTTGGTCCAGCTGTAGTTTACTCTCCCCTGCTCTGAATTCCAGCCAAAAGCAAAAATCAGATGTACTGGCCTTGGGAACATCGGTTCCTCAGTGCCTGCCAGGTCTCCTAGCTGGAGGGAGAACAAGGTGCTGGGAAGCCAGGTGGAGAGCAAAGAAACACAGCTGAAGGGCCAAGAGAGGGCCAAGAGGGGTCTTTAAGCAGTTCGGCGATGAGTGGTGAGCTGTAGACCCCAGATGAAATGGAATGCCCAGACTCACACCTTCATGGCTTCAGAGTCTCACCTGCTATCCAGCAACTGCTCACTTCTGATGTCATCCCAGCTGAATGAATCAATGTCCTTCTATGCTTGAATGTCAAGTGTATAAACAAACTCTTTCCGAAGCCATTCTTCCTACATGGTTGGATTATGGTTTTTATATGCCATAGAGTGCTAAATATTTCCTCTGCTTAACTCTGTAAGTCTGTATTCCTGATGTCCTATTCAGGAATATGAGCAAAGATACACAGTTACTCAAGTCATTGCTACTTAGGATAGCAAAACAACTGGAACAGTATAAATCTTTACCGAGGAAGGGAAGTTCAGTAATGAAATGCATTTATGATGATCAGGTATACCCATTAGAAGTTATGCTTGTGATAATTTTAATGACCAAGAAAATATAAGAATCATTTGAAGAAAAAGAGTAGAATATTTATGTGTTTATATATTTTACCTATTATACATAGTAGAAAATGTTCTAAAAGAAAAAAATTATAAGTGAGAATTGTACCACTTGTGGATTATTTAATTGTGCTTCTTGTTTCTTTATTTTTATTTACTGTCTTCTTTATTTACCATGACTTCCTGTCAGAATAAAAACTGTATTTGTTAAAAGAGGAAATCAATTTGTCTAAAATGGGGCTCCTTAAATCCTACCCATCATGAAGGGTCAGAGGTGACTCCATTGGTTTGCAGAAAGAGCCTGAGGGCTGGGGCTCGGCAGTACAGTGTTTGCCTAGCACATGGAAAGGCCTGCTTTGTTTTGTTTTGTTTTGTTTTGTTTTGTTTTGTTTTGTTTAATTGACAAAAGGAGGCCCTGGAAGGAAATAAGATATTGAGGCAATGGGCAGATTTAAAAATACAGCTTTAAGCCAGGCATAGTAGGAGGCAGAGGCAGGCAGATCTCTAAGTTTGTGGCCAGCCTGGTCTACATAGTAAGTGCTAGGACAGCCAGACCCTGTCTCAAAACAAAAACAAAAATAAAACCCAAAAAACAAAAATAGAGTTTTAGGGGTTAGAAAAATGTGCCTGCCATGAAAGCATGAGGCCTTGCGTTCGGATCCCCAGTACCCACATGAAAAAGGCAGGCTTGTAGGTATCTCCTCTAACCCCAGCATGGGGGGGGAGGGGGGATGGGTAACAATACAAGTTGAATGGGCAGAGCTCTGAAGCACAATGTCAAGCAGCCTAGCCAAATCCATGAGCTGCTTGTTCCATGAGAGACCCTGCCTCCAAAATACAGGTAGAGAGCAATTGAGAAAAGAAACCCGATATCCACCCCAACGCTGACTGAACTCTGGCTTCTGCACGCACACCTGTGTGCACATGTGCACACACACATCACACACACACACAAAAAAAAAAAACCATAGAAACAAGGTGTTAGTGAGGTGTGGTGGTGCATGCCTGCTATCCTAGCACTTAGAGTAAGACAGGAGGGTTTCTAGTTTGTGGCAAGCCTGAGCTATACAACAGGACCCTGATTCAAAACAATAACAACAACAACAAAAAAAAACAAAAAAGCCCACAAAATATCTAGTTTTTAAACATCTCCTTCTGTATCTATTTTTGCTTTACAACAAACCACTCCCAAATCAAATTATTAAAACCAACAATTTTCTCAGCTCAGCTTGGCGGTTCTCTCTTGGGTATACTCACATGTGCGCACACACACACACACTCATGCACACACACTCACTCATGTGGTCTGAGGTCTCCCTCCACTTGGTCTCCCTTCTTTAAGTGTGTGCCATGACTAGATTCTAAAAGTGATTCTGATTTTCTGGAGTCCTAGGCTTAGCACTGGAAGTTGATCACTTTCTGCCCTTTCCAAAGCAAGTCACAAGGTCTCCAGTTTAGGTGTGAGAAATAGATTCTGTGTCTTGATGAGAGAAGCTCAAAGTACTTGAAATGTGTAATATTCTTCTTTATTGTTTATTCTCTCTCTCTCTGTGTGCGCACATGTGTGTGTGTGTGTGTGTGTATACATGCCCACCTGTGTGTGCCATAGCACAGAGCTCGGAAGACCTTTTGGGAGCTGGTTTTGCTCTTTACATGGTGTGTGTTCCAGGGATCAAAATCAGGTCATCAAGCTTTACCCACTTGATGAGAAATCTAGCTCTGAACTATTTAATATTGTTGGTCGGTGAAACTACTATTTCTGTTAAAGTAGCCGTTAAGGGATTTTTATAAAATGTGATTTTGTGGAATCCTGAAAATCATCTGCTTTATTAATAGTATTAGGTTTTGTTGAACCCATTTTTTTGTGTGTGTTTTACATTTTTGACCCTTCAGGCCTAGGTGAGTTAGCACTAACATGTTTGCTACATAAGTTTAAATAATGATATATAATGGCAAAATATTAATAGTGCTTGCCACACACCAAACACAATCAAATGCCTACAGTTACTGCTATTTTGGTACTTTCTTTTTATTTTTTATTTTTTGAATGATTGATTTTATCCTACAGGTATGAGTGTTTGCCTGACTGTATGTCTGTTCACCAAGTGCATACCTGGTGCCCTGGGGGTCAGAAGAGGACCTAGGATTCCCAGAAATTGAAGTTGCACATGGTCATAAGCCACCATATGGGGTGCTGGGAATTGAACCAGGGTCCTCTGCAAGAGCAAGTGCTCTTAACTGCAGAGCTATCTCTCTAGCCCCCAATTATTTTTTTTTTTGGTATCTTCATATACTCCAGGGTGAGCAGAAATCTTAAATTACATTGGGGAAGTGGGATGAAGGGGCTATTTCTGCTGCCCGAGAGAAGGCCACCCCAGGATCCTTGCTGCCTAGTTGAGTTAGAAGAAGGGTCACGTGTCTATATACTTGCCTGACTTCCATTCTCTTGTCACAGGGACGCTGGCCAGGTTCCTACTGGAAAGAGGAGCTAGTTCTCAAAGTGACTTATGTCTACTAAGGTGGTCCTGGCACACCTGACAGAGTTCATTTGTAACACGCATTGCCAGCCCTCAGGGCAAAGGAAGCAGGAGTTTGAACTGAAGGGGCCTTGAAGACCCCAGCCGCACACCTGTGAGCTACTCCAGCACCTGCTGTTTTGCTTCCTGCCGCTTCAATTGTCTGCAGTTAACCCTGACCCAGACATGTCAGACGGAAAATTCCAGAAACAAACCATTCATATGTTTTAACTCACACACCGTTCTGACTCACGTGAGGAGCTCTACCGGCTCTACCAGCTCTACCAGGCCAAACTTGTGCAGAATCTCTTTGTCTAATGTATCACTTCGTATGTCACCTTCCCACAAGTGGCTGATGTTCAAGCAACCCTTAATCTTCTAAATAATGACCTTAAGGTGTAGTGATTCTGGAATCCAGATATGCCAAAGAGAAGTCGGAAAGTGTATCCTTTATGCAAAATGTGGAAAGGTGTTGACTTTAAAAAGTCATTCGAAAGTTGCTAAGATCTGAGGTGAGGATGAATCTTCCAACCATGAGATTTTAAGGACGATAGAGGAAACCCATGGTACCTTTACTATCAGACTTCAACCTGCAAACATCATGACTACACTGCATGATAAATACCAAAAGGGGTCACACTATAAAGTTTGCTACCATTTGAAGTTTTGGGCATCGTAAGATTGGGGGCATTAGAACATATTGCCTATGATAAGTAGGGGTGACTGAGTATTAGCTTGGCCACATTTCTATGAAGGTCATCCTCAGAATGGTAGGTTAAGGCTGGGGATGAGGCTCAGTGTATAGAGCTGGTCTGGCTGTGTTTACTCCATAGCATCACTGGTGTTGGGGGTGGGGTATAAGACAGTTTAATGGCTGTTTATTATTACGTTAATGTCACTTAGTCAAAAACACAAAGGAATATTCCTCTGTGTGGTCCCAGGTTTGGGCTGGCCCACAGAGAGACTTGTAGAATTTGAAACAGCCACCATTTTTAAGCAGGCGCAAGCATGCTGCTGCTGCTCTTCTGTCTTGCCTAAGTCCACAGCCTTGGCTCTTAGTCACTTCTAGTCCTGGGCCAGGTTGAATTGGGTTCTATGAATACCAACTGATACTGCAGGTTACGAGAGGCCAGTGAGATAAATAGAACTTCAAAATGGTCTTTGAGATGCTAGCCTGTCTTTGTGGAGTCTGGTTTGTTCTTGTTTTGTCCATCTTTCCTTCCCAACTCCTAGCCTGGAAGACCTATGCACCAGGCATGGAAACTGTCATAGTATGTAGATGAATTAACAAACTCTTACAATTGTGTGAGACCTGATTTCCCTAAGTGTCTGTAGTCTGTATTACTCACAGATGCTCTTTCTTTCTGATCAAATCCCAGAGGGCAAAGTGAGGGGTCTAGTGACAGACGGCTCCAAGAAATAGAGTTTTCATTCTAAGATACTTTACTAAACCCAGCTGTCTTCCATGACAGTAGCCCAAACCCAGGCCCTTTCCGTCTTGAACACTCTAAGTCATCTGTTAATGTAGGATAACCAACCCCGTTTCTTTCAGATAAAGAGACAGTATGTGTATTGCTAGATTATAAACAGAACAACTGAATGCAGGATTTGGACTCTGTTAGATCCTGATTTGAATAAACCATCTCTAAAGAGATAGATTGAGATAATTGGGAGACTTATTAAATGACACGATGCCTGAGAATGAGTCGTTCTAGTTCCTTTTTCTGCTATGGTGAAGTTCCAGACCCTCCTAACAATTCTGGAGGCTGAAAGTCCAAGGTCAAGTCACAAGCAGAGTTGTCAGAACCACTTCCTGGTTCACAGATGGTGCCTTCCAGCTTTACCATCACACGTGTCTTTGGAATCTGTTTTATAAAGGGGTTGATCCCCTTCATGACAGCAGAGAGCCCTCATGACTACCTCCCCAAAGCTTCACCTTCTGACGCCATCACACAAATGATTAGGGCTTAATACTCGAGAATTCTGGGGAACACAAACCTTTAGGCCATAGCATGGGGCAAAGGGGACTTTTTCTGAGTAATGGATGATGACGGTTCTCAAATGACTTGATCTATCTTTTCATACATCTGATCTGGTTATTCTCACAGTGCCATCTGTTACATAGTAGGGCTTCAGCATATTCTTCAAACATCCCCAACTGTTTTTCTTTCTGAGAAAATCCTAAGAAAATGCTAAACCCCAATGCTCAGGGTTGCTCTTCCTTAGTACTCATGGCTTTGTGTGGACTCACACCTAGCATTTACACCTGGTGTCTACACCTGGTGTCTACATCTGGTGTTTACACCCAGTGCCTGCTCCTGGTGTCTTGGTTACTTTCCTGTTGTTGTGATAGAGCACTTTAACAATTTAATGGGAGAAAGCAATTTAAGGGAGAAAGATTTATTTTGGCTTACAGTTCTAGGGGTTCATTCCACCACCACAGCAGGGAAGACCAACAGCAGCTGGGGAGGCTTGGAGCAAAAGCAGAAAGCTGGCCAGTCACATTGTTTCTGTGAAGCTGGAGGGTCACATTGTATCTGAGAAGCTGGCTGGTCACGTTGTATCTGTGAAGCAGAGCAAGACCAATGCTGATTTTCAGCTAGCTTTCTTCTTTTTATGTAGACTAGGAACCAAGCCTAATGGATGGGGTCACCCACTCTCAGGTTGAATTGCCCTAGTCAGTTAACCTAATTAAAGAGAGTCGCTCACAGGCAAGGCCAGAGGCTTATCTCCCTGGTGGTCCCAGACCCTTTCATGCTAACACCTGGGAAGACAAGATTGGAAGGACTCCAAGATTCACCTGTGCCTTTCCATCTCCCATTTGGAGAAGTGGTAACTAAGGGCCAGAAAGGCAAAGAAGACGGGATCGAGGGCCAGAATTGTGACACAGGCTGCATCAAGCATCGTAGGCAACGAAAGGAAGAGATTCAAATGAGGGCCAATAGAAGGGGGTATAGGGCAAAGGCAGGGTTTATGTTTGGGTCTGAAGATGACTAGAAGAAGGAATAGAGGGTGAGGTACAATCATAGAGGCACAAGAATAAAGAAACAAAATTAGGGGCCCTTGATATCCCTGAAGGAGATGAGGCAAATCCATTGGGGGAGGACTTGTTCTATAATTTGGGAGACCCAGGTAAATTATAAACACAAACATCCCTGTTAGCTGCCTTGAAGAACAAACAAGCAAACAAACAAACAAGCCCCTGTTGGATCAGGGAAGTTCCCCTTCTCAGGCTTACCAGCTGCTACTCCAACTCAGAGATGCCATGAGATGCTCCCCCCTCCCCCAAGGCTGACAACCTTTACACCAGCCATCTTCAGCATCTATATTAGGATGGACATGAAGTCCTGGGCAAGTCACCTGTGCCCGATGGCACTTATCCCAACCCAAAAAGTCGCCAGCAACTCCTCTAGTCCCAATATACCATGGGATGTGCTCCCACCCTGGCCTTCCCGGTGCCTGTGGGCCTATCATTAACAACAAGATCCTGCTCAGTGGATAGTTGAGCACAGATGGAGAGGGGAAGGCCAGACTGGGCGCAGAGCACCATTGGGTAGAAAAGAGAGTGTCAGAGAAGCAGAAAGGGAGCAATCAGGAACCAGACAAGGTTCCCTCATGCCATCAGACTTCCTTCACGAGGTACAAATTCTACGGCATAATTATCGAGAACTTCACATGGCCAGAGCAAAGCAGGGTCCCCTTTGGAATGTACTGGCACACATCCTCAATGCTTACTGTACCCAGAGTTCTTGACCACTTCCCTTACATCCATCCCTGGCTTCCAGGAGGACAATAAGTCACATAGGTGTAAACGGGGGGGGGGGGGAAACACTGTTGGAGGCAGTGGAGACAGAGACATAAAGCTGTACAAGGTGGCCCTGGGAGGGGAGAGCGTGCTTAAAAACAACCAAATACCGTTCTCAAGACCTAAATGCTGTTCTGTTGTTGGTTTTTGTGTATGCTCATGTGTGTGCAGGTACATATGTACATGTGTGCGCATGCATGGGGAGGCCAGAGCACAACTGTGGGTACAATCCCTTAAGAAGCTATCCCTGCACCCTATTGTTTTTTGAGACAGGGTCTATCTGAAGCTGGAGCTTACCTTGTAGTAAGCTGCTTGACCTGCAAGCCTTAGGGATCTGACTGTATCTATCTTCCCTGGGAGTTCACCTGGCTTTTCCTCCACAGGTTCTAGGGATTGAACCCATACCGTCATGTTTGTGAGGCAAGCCCTTTAGTGACTGAGCGATCTCTGCACCTGCGTCTTTAAAACTCTATTTTGATTTTCTGTGTCTGTCAACTATCCTTTGACCTTCATAACGACATCAGCACCATAAAAACGAATACGTGAATGCCTGGAAAGAAATATTTTTGGGATCTGCAAAAATATTTTTGTTTGGTGAACTTTCTTGTATTACTAGTCTAAATAAGAATATTCACTTGAATATAAATTCATGGTGCTGTCTTGCTTTTAAATGTCAACTTAAAAAATAGAGGCACTAAAAAAAAAAAAAGCCACTGCCTGTATTTATAAGGTACTATTTCCATGTTACTGTTTACAAATGCCCTGTCATTCATCAAATATATAATGACATGTGCCTGCCATTCCAGTATCAAACAGAACAGCTTTATACTAGTCTCAGTGCCCCCAAACAGAACAGTTTCAAAGTCTAAAATTCCTCTGTGCTTCAGAGTTGTGACTTTTCCACGATGTGCACAGTCAGGACCATACAATTTGCAGCCTCTACAAGGGTGCCTTTCCATTTCCATACACGTTCCAGTTTCCCCCGTGTCTTTTCAGGCATTGGAGATTTGTATCTTTGGTGCTGAATAATATTTCATTGTATGCATGTACTAAAGTTTATCCATGCATCTACTTAACCTACTTGGTTGCTTCCAAGTCTTGACAGTTCCCAATAGCATTGTCATAAATGCCCGTGTACACGTTGGTACATGCTTCACCTAGTGTTTAAGAAAATATAAGACAATGTGTGTGTGGGGCGGGGAGCGGGGCATGAGTGTATAGCATTGTCATTGTGTGAAATGAATGACAGATGCTCTTATGACTTACGGTATCATGTGTGCGTTCATGAGTGTGAGTGCATGCATGTGTGTGTGGGTGTATATCATGCTGGTGCACACGTGGAGGGTAGGATGGTTTCCCTGATCTTCCCTGCCTTAGTTTCTTTTTTTCTTTTTCTTTCTTTCTTTTTTTAACCAAAAGGTCAGGGACTTACCCAGAGAGTCCATAGTGAGGACTCAGGTTTCTCTTTCTTCCTTTTTTTAAAAAATTCATTTATTTGTTTTTATTATTTAAATTTATTTTTTAAAAATTACCTACTTTAGTCATGATTGTAGCCCCCTCCTTCTTCTCCTCCCAGTCCTACCTTCCCTCCCTCTTTCCCCGATTCCCTTCCCCTAGTCCTCTAAAAGGGGGAGCCCTCCTCCCTTATCATCTGACCCCAGCCTATCAAGTCTCATCAGGACTGCCTGCATCCTCTTCCTCTGTGCCCTGGGTAGGCCTCCCCACCAGGGGGAAATGATCAATGAGCAGACAACAGAGTCCAATCAGAGACAGCCCCTGCTCTCCTTACTAGGGAACCCACATGGTGACTGAGCTGTCTATGGGCTACATCTGAGCAGGGGGCCTAGGTCCACTCCATGCATGGACTTTGGTTGGTGCATCAGTCCCTTCAGGCACCCCTGAGCCCAGATTTGTTGGCTCTGTTGTTCTTCCTGTGGAGCTCCTGTCTCCTCTGATTCCTTCTATTCTCCCCCCCCTACTCCTTATCCCCCCCCCCACTCTTCCATAAGACTGCCCAAAGTTTGGCTGTGAGTCTCAGCATTTGATCCTTTGGCGGGTGGGGTCTTTCCGAAGACATCTATGGTGGGTTCCAATCCGGTTCCCTCACTTCAACCACTTTGGGTTCTATTCGTCCTTCTGAATAAGAATTACGATCAACAATTAATAACTGGGACCTCATGAAACCGAAAAGCTTCTGTAAGTCGAAGGACACTGTCAATAGAACAAAATGGCAGACTACAGATTGGGAAACGATCTTCACCAACCCTACATCTGACAGAGGGCTAATATCCAAAATATATTTTAAAAAGCTCAAGAAATTAAACACCAACAAACCAAATAATCCAATTTTAAAATAGGGTACAGAGCTAAATAGAGAATTCTCAACAGACGAACATTGAATGGCTGAGAAACACTTAAAGAAAGGCTCAGCGTTATAAGTCATCAGGAAATTATAAATCAAAACAACTCTGAGAGTCTATCTTACACCCATCAGAATGTCTAAGATCAAAAACTCATATGACAGTACATGCTGGTGAGGTTGTGGAGAAAGGAGAACCCTCCTCCATTGTTAGTGGGAGTGCAAACTTTGGAAATCAATTTGGCCTTTTCTCAGAAAATTGGGAACAACTCTACCTCAAGAGTCAGCTATACCACTCCTGGGCATTTATCCAAAAGATGCTCCACCATATAACAAGGACATTTGCTTAACAATGTTCACAGCAGCTTTATTCTTAATAGCCAGAAACTGGAAACAACCCAGAAGTCCCTCAACTGAAGAATGGATACAGAAACTGCAACATGTACCCAATGGAATAGTTCTCAGCCATTAAAAACAAAGACATCGTGAAATTTGCAGGCAAATGTATGGAACTGGAAAAGATCATCCTAAGTGAGATAACCCAGACCCAGAAAGACACTTATGGTATGTACTCACTTATAAGCAGATATTAGCCGTATAGTACAGGATAGCCACATTACAATCCACAGAACTAAAGAAGCTAAGTAACAAGGAGGGCCCAGAGGAGAATGATTCATTCTCACCTTAGTTTCTTTAGGCAGGGTTTCTTACTCAATGCAGAGCTCATCTGTTTGGCTTGGTTGCCTGGTCAGCAAGCTTGAGCCCCAGGGATCTACTTGACTCTAACCATCCTGCTGGGGTTACAGGTGTACACTACGCTGCCCAGTTTTCTAAGAGGGTGCCAGGGAATCTGAACTTGGATCCTTATGCTGGCAGAGCAAGCAGTTTGTTCAGGGAGCCATCTCCCCCGCCCAACTTGTGGTGCATTTTCTTAGACTCTGGACACCATTCATCTCACCATTAGTGATGTAAACATAGCCCGGAGCTCTCCTGTCAGAAGGAAAGAATTCGAGTCCCTTTTCCTCCCTGCCATCTCCAGTTTAGGAACCTTCCAAGTCATCCTAGGACCACACTCCACTGCTCTTCTGGGACTCTCCGTTCTTGTTAAAAGTACAAGACCAGGGATCCGGGTAGAATTCAAATTTGTGTCCTCATATCCTCACAAAATGTTGCAACTGTTCAAAAAAAAAAGTATGCCAGACACGTGCAGGGAGGGGAAGTTTTGCCTTTGCCATGGTAGATGCTAAACCCGGATTGCTATCTGTGTCAGCAAAGCCAGTCTGCCCTTTGGTGATTTCTCCCTTTCAGAAGTAAAGCCTGCTGGAACAGGCTGCCAGAAGTACAATGACAGAATCTCCGATTGCACCACTCTCTGTCCAAGCTAAAGCTATTTCAATTTTATCAGATAACTATTTACTTCCATCCCCGTGTATTCATCTCCAAAGGTATTGTTTTCTCCACTACTAGACAGACTTCTTAGCAGTAATGACTGTGTCTGGTGCTGGTGCAGGCTGAGGAACTGCTTGTTAAGTAAACAGTATGACAGAGTGGCAGGACCTCAGGAGTCAGAGCAGTAGAATGTTCCAGTCTGGTTGATTCACTCTCTGAACACTGCAGGGGCTTGCCTTGTTTCCCAGAGGAAGCGGGAGCTCCAGTGAAAAGTCTTTTTTTTTTTTTTCCTTCTGGTGTTCAATATCGGTGACAATGCTGGATAAGAGAGACACAGTGTCCTCCTTAAACCCCCGCTCCCCACCCACCTTCACGCGAACACATGGATGCATTGCATCAATCCTGCTGGCTGTTTTTGTTGTTAATTTTTTTTTTTTTTGAAAGATTGGTTCCACTTCTCTTCAGCATCCTCCATCACTACGCCAAGTCCCACTGAATAATCGGTGTTAACAACCTGGTGAGTTTCTTTCTGTGTTTTTCTCATGCAAAGACATGTGACTGTACTATGGGCTGCCATACTCAGAAATGGGGGTATTACTGCTTCAGGCAAGAGGTCATTACATGTATATATGTATATGTGTGTATACATACATACACACATATATCCTTTAAAAGCACAGGTGTCTCGCTTTATCCAATCAATACATGGTGGAAATCCATCCAAGTCCATTGGCATAGCTCTAATTTGGACATTTTTAATGGTTACACATTTCGTAGAGCCATTGCACTGTGATTTATCCAGCCATTCCCTGGCAGAGGGGGAGTGTTTGATTTATTGGTCACTTGTTCTTGAGAAGGAGAGCTGCTGAGAATTCTCTGATCTCCCTGCCAAAGTCCACTGTCCCCATTTTACCACTGTCCTCTCCCCTCTCCACATCCAGATGCTCACCCGAGCCTCCCGGTACTCAGAGTTCTGAGTTCCCCCATTGAGTCTAAATCCACATGGCTTTCAATATTTCATCTTAATGGGATCTAAGTCTTTTGAAAATAGAATCCAGGCTTTCTGGTCTGTTTCCCGAGGAGATGGCTTTCTAAGTTAATGGCACCAACCTCACTAATCCTGTCTGAAATCTAATCAACACATCAGACAAGGGAAGAGAATTCTGTTTTAAGTGAAATGAAAGAGCTTTTTACAATAAGATGTACCTTCTCTTGATCACAAGCTCTGAAATGAGCCCCAATTATCTGCAAGGAGCACTTTCTCAGGTGGCGCCTTCTCTGGAGGGGTGGGGGTACCCCTTCAAATGAAAGGCCACTTTACCTGGGTCCTTCCCAGAGCCGAAGCTCTTCAGCAGCACTAAGATGACAACTTCCAAGTTTCTTGTTTAAAGTTGTTTTATTCTCCCCCCCTAACATAATATTTTATTGGTTATTTGGAAATCTCATACAATGTGCCCATCACACTTGCTCCCACTTCTCCTAGGTTCACCCTCCCACATTGTGCCACCCACCTACACACACACACACACACACACAAAAGGAGAAAAAGAAATTTACACTAAGTCCAATTTGTGTTGCTCATGTACTCACCAGAACATGTTCAAATTCCCCACAGCCAGCCCCTTAAAGATAACCAAGTCCCTTCCCACCATTCCAGAAGCTTATTTGTTTGACGCAAAGTAAACCATGGAGGCTGGGGAGATGATGGCTCAGTGGCTAAAAGGTGTTTGCTGCTCCTGCTTAAGCATGAGGACCTGAGTTCAGATCCCCAGGACCACATAAGAAGCCAGGCACAGCACTAGGCTTGTAACACCACTGCTGGGCCGTTGGTCAGGACTAAAGGATCCCTAGGGCTCAGCAGCTAGCAAGTCTAGCCAATCAGTAAGCTTCGGATTCAGTGACAGACCCTGTCTCAAAACAATAGCAACAACAAAAACCAAACAAACACACAACTAAAACAAGATGGAGGGCAACTGAGGGATAGATAGATAGATAGATAGATAGATAGATAGATAGATAGATAGATAGATAGATAGATAGATAGACAGATAGATGATAGAACCTCTGGCTGAGCAAGCCATGAGGCACAAGCCAGTGAGTGAGCAATACTTCTCCCTGGCCTCTGTATCAGCTCCTGCCTTCGGGTTGCTAACGCAGTTTGAATTCCTGCCTCTGGCTTTCCTCAAAGGATTCAGGAAATACACCAAATAAACCCTTTCCTCCCCAAGTTGTTTTTGGTTGTGGTGTTTCATCACAGCAAAAGTAACCCAAACTAAGACACACCTTTATCAAAATTCAAGAAGAAAAAAATGCGGGGAGCTTAGCATCTTCTGTTTTGTTTTTTTTTTCTTGAGTTATAGGTACAGTAAAATGCACAAATTTCCACCCCAAACTCAAAATAGATGAGATTTATTATGTTGTTTAATGTAGCATAACTTAGGTTTTTTGTGTGTGGGGTTTTTTTGTTGTTGTTGTTTTGTTTGACACAAGGTTTCTCTGTGTAGCCTTGGCTGTCCACGACTCGCTTTGTAGACGAGGCTGGCCTTGAACTCACAATGAATCGCCTGCCTCTGCCTTCTTGAGTGCTGGCACTAAAGGCATGTGCCACCACACCTGGCTGTTCTTTTTTTTATTGTGGTGTAACATTTCATTGAATTATAGTGCCCTTGCCAGTAGATCCGGTCTACTGAGGAACACTGGGTCACTGCCAATTTTCAGGTATGAGCAAGCATGAATTAAGCAGTTCAACCTTTGTGGTCTATTACGCGTCTTTTTCTGGAGCCTGTCCTCCCCAGGGGTTTTATTGCCTGGTGATACAGGAGGCACTTAGCTCTAATGGTAGGTACTTCCTTGGTGCATTTCCAACTAGTTGCATCGACAGGCACTTCCCCTGCCAATTTTTGAGACTTCCAGTTTTTCCACACTTCGCCAACGTTAGGTATTTTTAGTCTTTTTTTTTAACGTTTCAATATTTTAGTGCTACATCATTGTGGTATTAATTTGTACTTCCTCTTGGTGTCATTGGATCTGACTACCCATGCCCCAGCCCCCAGAGCTTAAAGAGAGTTGGTTGCCATCAGAGCAGGGAGGCTCTGCTAGCTGCTGAGTGACCATCTCTAGGAACTGCCGCTCTGTTGAAAGTCTTAGAGGAAACCACTGGACTCCCCTGGACTGTGGTTTGCTCACCCCGCCTGGCTTTTGGTTCCAGGGAAATGCGGGTTCCTGTCCTCGCTTACCATGCACTAGCTGTGAGCTTTTGGCCTGTTCATTTGCGGCGGTTAACTCTGTATTGGATGGCCTGGGCTGTGGTGTCTGGTGTTAGGAGGCCCCGTGGCCCTGCACAGGTAGGTTTCAGATGTGGTTAACATTCACAGTTAGTAGACTCAGAGGAGATTACTTTCTGGCTTTTCCCAACCATCAAAAGCCTTTAAGTTGAGCAAAAACAGAGGTTCCTGGAGAAGGGATTTCTCTTCAAAATGGTAACAGAACGGGCTGGTGAGATGGCCCTTTGGGTTAAGGCACTTGCCACAGAACCTGGTGACCTGAGTCTACTCCCTGGTGCTTGCATGGGAGAGTCGATTCCCGAGAGTTGCCCTCTGACCTTAGCATGTGCAGCTGCATGTACAAACAAACATAACAGAACATTTTTAAAGAAAAGAATGTAACACAAAAGCCCCAGCTTTAATTTCTAGCCTCTGTCCCCTTGGATCAGACTGAAGATGGCATCAGCTATCACCCAAATGTCCAGCCTCCAGGCCTGACCCAAGGATTCAGGACCTGTCAGCCCCCAACACCATACAAGCAGATTTGCTAGAGTAAGTCTCTCTCCAACTGGTTCGGTGTCTCTAGAGACCCTGAACAATATGCTACTTCACTTTCAAGCCTTGGTTTGCTTCTCTGAACACTAGGAGGCAACCAAAGCAGTCTGGCCACTTTGTGGTGAGGCCCAGACAGTTTCTTGAAAATCTTCTCCCTTATTCCATATCCTGGTTCTTCTTCCCCTTCTCCTGTTCTCTCCTCCCATGTAGAATAAGTTCTAGAAATTTCCCTAGAAGGGCCAGCGCCCTTGTATATTCAGAAAGAGAAGGGAAGAAAATGAGAAAGAACTAATTGAGCGGGCAGATGCTGAGTCTTTGTAGGGAGAGGCTGGTGTCAGACACAAGAAACAAGGTGAAGATGCACCATGGACCAACACAGCACCCTGCATAGCATAACTGTGTAACACAGACCTCACACTGCACAGCACACACTGCACAGCAATACTGCACACTGCACATCTCACTCTGCACACCAGACAGTGCACAGCAACACTGCATACCACAAAACACACATGGCACAGCACACCACAGACACCACACACTGAACACTGCAGACTTCACACTACACAGCATACACTGCACACACCTCACACTGAGCACTGTACACCACATGCTTCACACCACTGACAACACAAAAAAATTGAAAAAGAAAAATGGCCATCTCATTATAGAGCCCATAGTCAAACACATGACTTTAGAGGCATTTCTGTACACATGGGAATTATTTTGCCCAGTTTCATGGTTTTCCACTTTGATATTCAGTAGATTTTTTTTTCCTAAGGAAAAATGTTTAATACCTAGTGTCCTGTTTGGGATAGGGTTTGCTTACCTCCCCCGCAGAAGTTCATGTGTTAAAGGTTTAATGTCTGGGCAATATTGAGAGACGTTCTTTTAATAGGTGGGAGGTCCTTAGGTCACTGGGGCATCACCTTTGGAAGAGATTGTGAGACTATTTTCTCTGGCTTCCTGTTTAGTAATATATAACTTTACATGCAGTCAAATCTTTATCTTGATATTGAGAGAGAGACAGACAGAGGGAGGGAGGGAGAGAGAGAGAGAGAGAGAGAGAGAGAGAGCTCATAGGAACTGGAGACCTCCCAAATGTGAGCTAAATAAACCTCCTTTTCTTTGTAAGCACCCTATGTCAGGTGTTTCATAACAGCTACATCAAGTACTGTCGGTTGCCTCTTATTTATAGGTTAACGCACACACCCTTTTGTTTTGAGGCGGGGTCTCTCTGCGTACTGCTGGCTGTCCTGGAACTCACTCTGCAGCCCAGCACTGGCATTAAAGGAGCACCCAGCTAAGGCCGACCTCCCACTCCTCAAGCCTGCACTCAGTTCATCTCTGGGACCTCCCCTTGAGTACTTGAAGCCTGAACAAATCCAACATTTTCCTTCTCATGTACTCAGGCTAGGAACGGATGGCATTATGGGAGCAAAAGTCAGTGGCATTTCAGAGTCAACCCTCCTCAAGCGTCACCATCTGGGTTTTGGTGGGGAGAGGAAATATGGGATAAAAAACAACCTTAAACATCCCATTTGTCAAAATCTGTATACTTATCCTATCTGTGGTCATTTATTCACTTACTTATCTACTTAGAAGAGTTAGGGATTGATCCTACATCCTTGCCCCTGCCCGGCAAGCTCTCCAGCTACATCCCAAGGCCTGCTTCACTTCTGACTTTGACACAGGGTCTCACTCACTAAGTTGTCAGGGCTGGCCTTGATCTTCCTCTGTTGCCCTGGCAGACTTTGAACTTGTAACTCTCCTGCCTCTGCTTCTCTAGATGGGATTAGAGGCTGTGCCACCAGCTGATCATTTCAAAATAGGTCTCAAAAACTGTTTTGACTCTCCTTTCCCAAAGACAGAGTTCACAAGGAATCTGTGAAGCTTCCTCAGTCTAGTGACTCATACTTGCTCTCCGCTGGGAACATCCAGGTCTTAACCACACTGTGCCCCAGAAATTATAATTCTGCTTACGGCCTTCATCTCTGCAATGTCCCCTCTGCTTTTCAATGGTGTTCCAGGAAGCTGGTTTATGCTGGGTCATCTCTCTTGTCTTTCAAGCCAGGATGAAAATGCGACTTTGGTTCACATCCAGATATATGACTTAAGCTCAAGGGGTATTGGGCACTGACTTTTGAGCTCCTAGATCCTTGACAGTACTCACCCCCATTGTAATACGCACAAAACCCCCAACGTGATGGAGATTTTGAATGGTGTAAGGATTAATGAAATACAGCACTGTTAAACCTCATTTAATTTACTGGCTGCATCACGTACTATGGCTGTCCCCTAATTTGTTTAACTAATCTCTACAAATGAAGGTAATTATTATCGTTATTAGATGAGAGCTGAACCTTGGAAGCACACTCTTAAATGTTTTTCCTTCCAAGGAAAATGACGGTGCTGTTTCTTGTCAAGCTAACCACGCCCCTTAGAGGTGACAGCACCCCACCCTGAGACTCACAGGCTCTTTATGAGTTGTCGGCCCTTAGGAATACAGAGGTGGGAAAAGACTGACAGCAAATGTCCAAAATGCTCACCTATGGCAAAGTAGCTAAAACTTTGTAATTTTTTTGTTGTTGTTGTTGTTATACTCAGCCATGGACGTGTGCCTTCCTGTACACACTTGTGCTCTTATTCTGACTCTTTTCAGGTGCTCAAAAGGGTCACCCTGCTGTGAGGAAAGGAAACTAGGGGGACTATTGTCAATCTGCAAGACCACAGCACTCCTCAGATGAAAAGACCCGTTCCTGGGGGCTCCTTACACATAATGTAGCCTACTTTATATCTTCTGATACTGCTAGGGGTGTCCATGTCTCTGTGAACAAAAGAGGGGAAAACTAGCTTAAATGTGCCAGCCTTAAGGATAGCCTAGACTCTACAGGAGGCCACAGAAAGACCCTCATGGAGGTCAAAGATGGCTGTCATCAATTAGTGTTTGTTGTGAGTCTGATGCTCTTCTGAACATTCTACATGTTCCCAACTCCTTTCACGGCCCAACAAGCTGAGCAGACAGGTTCTATCAGCCCCATTTTACAGGTGGGGAGGCTAAGGCACAGCAGATCAAAGAAAGGACAGGATGACTGAGGATCTGGACCCAGGTAGTGTGAAAAATGGATTTTCTACCAGTCTTCTCTCTCCCAAGGCAACTTCAGCAGAAGTGGCCATGGCCAGAGTATTCAAATGGGAGAGGAGAGAAATGAAGGCAGAGTCCTGCCATAGGCCTAGGGACTAATTACTTCCACTTCTGAGAGGCAGAGAATGACTGGGTTACCAGGCCATCATTTCCTATGCTCAGGGGATAGTGGACCATTTGGAGGCTTCTGAAGACCCTACTGCCCTGCAGCAAATCAAACAACAGGAGCTGGCCTTGGTTTCCTGCAACCCCAGAAGGCCCCATGAACTGTTCAGGTCACCGCTATAAGCTGACTGGTCTCGGAGAAGGAGAAAGAGACTGGGTGAGTGAACTAGGACCTCTAGGACCTGGCTGTTCATTAAGTTAAAAGGCAAAGAATGTGGGTTCAACGAAATCAGCTATAGTAGTCATCTATGCATGGGTGACACTTCTAATTACTCTCCCTTTCACTGGATTGCATGGCTTCAGGGGTCTTTCAAGTCTTCTATTTGTTTCCTTGTTGAATTAGCTTTGGGAGCCATTCCACAGGGGTACTGTTATCTCCATTAGATAAGAAAGTTGGGGCTCAGGGAAGCTTGAATTGCCCGGGGATATGCTCAGGAGGAGGAGGGGGCTGGGTGGAGCAGCAGAGCCAGAAATAGAACCCATCTTTCCATTCCTAATTCGAAAGTATAATGTGAGGGTACTGGCGCCTTTCAGGTTGTGAAAAGTGAGCATATGCACATCTTGTCCCAACACCACACTCTGTGAAGTCTCTTGGGTAGCTTTATTTACACCATAGAAAGTGGCAAGTGCTAAAAATGCGCCTCTGACTCCTCCCGCCACTCAGACAGGGCTGGGTGTTTAACCGCTGGCCTGCACTTCACTGGCAATACACCACTAACTTCTCAAGTTGGGAACACTGCAGCTTAGTGAGGGTTGATGTGTGTGAAATAACGGAGATAGGAAGGTACCATCCTCCCAAGCCTTTGCGGTCCCTTCTGTGGCAGCAGAAGTCACTAGAACATTGGTTTTGTTTGCCAAGCACCAGTCTCTGTCACCTATGTCCAGCTCTGTCCCATCACAGACCTACATCGCAGAAGGCCACCAAGTTAGAAAGTGATATAATCAGGTTTAAACCTAGACCCGTGGGAAGTTCTTATTCACAGTGCTACTATCTTAGTTATTAGTTCATAAGCAGAACATATTTTTCTTTTCAGATCCATGGCACCCCACCTTCTCTCATCTGGTAAACATATGATGGAATTATAACTAAAATCAATCAAGACAACTAATTTCTAGTACACGATGAATATTTTAAGGGGATCTCAAATCTCATAAGATTCCATAATCTATTAGACCATTTTAGCAATTTATAATCATGGCCTATAGAGATTGTCAAGAATAATAATTTGGCCTCATTATTTCGGCCATTGGAGATCTCTTGCATGATAATTGGCTTCTAACAGCCACAATCTAATTTAATTTATTGATGAATCCCTAGTATTTATATTTCATGGATATTCTTTTAATTATTAAATCACTACATCTTGGGGAGAAATATAATTTTGTTACAGGGCAAATGTTCTTCATGTAGACGTCTCTAATGACATTGTAAAAATGTACGAGATAAGAAGATTGTCTAGGTCTCAAAGTTAAAATTTGTTACACTTTCCTGAACAATTTCTTTTTCAGGAAATAAATACTTTACATGTAAAACTATCTAGAGAGCTAAAGTAATTTTCATCGTGATTAAGGGTGGAAACTGGGCGCCTGCCTGTGTGCTTTAACTCAGATGTCACTCAGAGAAGGGGCTGCCTGTGGTTAGACAAGGAAGGAAGAGGGCAGTTACCACCTAGCCATTACAGAGCATAAGGCACAGTTCTTGGGCAAGGATCCTGCTCCAAATCCCAGGCCTGCCATTCTGTCTCTGTGGTATTCAGTGAGCTACTCCCACCCTGATCGCCACTTTCCACTTTGTTGTTCATTTGTTCGTTTATAGGCAAGGGTCTCATTATGTAACCCAAGGAGTTCTAGAACTTGCTTTGTAGTCTAGGCTGGCCTCGAGCCCGACATCCCATTGCCTCAGCCTGCTGAGTGTTGGGATTACAGACATGTGCCACTGAGCCTGACTCAGTTTCCCATTTTAAAAGTGAGATTAGGAGGCCGAAAAGATGATGCAGTAGTCAAGAGAATGTACTGCTCTACCCAGAGGACTGGGCAACACATGACCACTTGTAAACCCGGCTAGGGAACCCAAATCTTCCCTTGGCCTCTTAGGGTACCCACACTGGTATGCATATAATATATACAGACCCCCCCATACACCCATATAATTAAAAATAACATTTTAAGATTAGATTAATAATACCTCCTAAATAAAAGTCATCACGAAGATAGAACTAGTAATAGTTTTTTGGGGTGCAGAACAAAATTAAAATGTGGGGTCCCTTGCTCAAAATAGAGCCTGGAATGGTGGCATACCTCTATAATCTCTGCTCTTACAGGACTGTCAACCAGAGCTGTTATAAAAAGGTCTTGTCTCAAACAACAACTGTATAACCAAAACAAATGGGGAATGATAGAATTTCAAAACGGCAATGTCAGGAGAGCCTGGCCTTTCTGAGTATGGTCACAGGACAATCAAGTCTGCGGAAGGTTTCAGAGGCAGCAGGGATCTAGATGACATGAAATGCCACATAGAAACTCTATCCCACATGCAGAGGTTACTGAAGGATGTCAGCCCTTTGTGCCTGGGCTCAGTTTGCCACCTTATTTTACACCGCATGGAAAAGGAATCCAACAGTGACTTCATCTTGTAAAGACACATGCGGATCAAGCTTCAGAAAACCGGATCTTACCTCCCCAGGACTGAGCACACATGCTGAATGCAGGAGGGCAGAGGACCTAGGCTAATGTGCCCCAAATATTCCCTTCTCCTCAGTTATGTCAATTTTAGGAAGAAGAATAGAGAACATAAGGATGTTGTTTCCTAGCACAGGTCTGAAACCATAAAGCTAATCTCATTGGGCTTTGCACTACATTGAATTAAACTCTTAATTCTAATTTCACCAAATAGGGTTACGGAGGGAACAGGAAGCAAAGCTTGGTAACTGAGTTCCACTGGCCAGTGGGAGGTGAGAGGGGACAGAAAATTGATTCTGTGCCTGCCGAGGAGCAGGTGAGGCTATTTGGAGCTGTTGTGGGCAACGTCTGTTTCTTTGTAGGGAGGCAAAGGCGTTTGTGGTAGAAACTTTACCTGGAGGGCTGTGCTGTGCCCTGTGCTTCCTCTGGGATCCTTTTCATGATGGATTGATGGGGTCGGTCCCTGCTGATGTCTACTGTGATTAAATACGTCAAGGAGGGACATCCTGACCAGACCAGGATCTGGGAAGAAGAGTGTGCTCGGTCCACAGTTCACCGTGTGGCCCTCCTTAGGCTGGATGACTGTTTTTAGGTGTGGCTACACAGTGCTTCTGTTAAGGTTAGGGACTATCCAAGCGACAGGCCCGTGCTCCTTAAGGCTGGGCCTAGATCTGTAAAATTGGTGGAGGCAGTGCGTGAAGAGGTGGCTCACAGCCCACCCACAGGAGACGCCATCTGCTGCCCAGGAGGCAGCCATGGGGGTTGTTCTCTGAGTGGAAGGGCAGGGGTGCACAGAGGACAGCAGATGGGGCAAGGCCTGTCACTAAGACACTGCCCATTTCACGAGCAAATGTATCACCATCACCAGCTACTGAACTCCCTCCTCCAGCTGTGCCTCAGCATCCCAAGAGGGGATCCTGCACAAATATCCCATGGCAAGTGAAAATTGTATTCAAGCCCACCCAGACTCTTCATAACCCACCAAGCAGGCCTCTACCTTCTGAGCTCCCTGGTGACAGGAATGAGGAGCCTGGTTTGAACTGGTGCAGGCTAAGTCCCCAGGCCAACACCAGCTCACCCACAAGGATCAAGGACCTAAGGGCTACTGTGCTTCCTGACTGGTCTGGCATTTCCTGTAGCCTCCCTGGGTTTGTCCTCTGCATCAGTGATGACAAGGAGCTGCACAGCCAGAGCAGAAAATGTTCAAATGGCGCCCCCTGCTGCCCACATGTCACACTGCACGCAGTAACAAAAGGAAATACTCCCAACTGAAGACCTCTAGGAAACAAATTGAACAAAGGATAGTTTAAGAAATTGTTATCTTTCACAGTATCTTATCATTTAAAGCTTTTGTATGAGAATGGAGGCCTTCGGGAAGTGATTAAGTTATGAAGGTCAGAGCTTCATGGATGGAATTAGTGTCCTTAGAAGGTGCTGAAGGGAGTATTTGTTGAGTTTTTTTTTTTTTTTCTGAAGTGTTTGGCATTAACAGAAGTGTTTCAGGTAAAGTTATTTTTGGAATATTCATG
Organism: Pachyuromys duprasi; assembly: GCA_028658305.1. NCBI lineage: Eukaryota > Metazoa > Chordata > Mammalia > Rodentia > Muridae > Pachyuromys > Pachyuromys duprasi. Next base: position 33,707,526 of record CM053755.1, on the reverse strand, counting down.
CAGATCTAACCAGATGAGCCATTCCTAATCCAAAATTTAGAAATGCTCTAAAATTCAGAACTTGTTAGTCATGTGAACTGGTTTTGGATGTTTTAGAAGCTCACCAAATGATTCTACTTTACAGACAAGATTTGGGAACCACTACCACTGCCCCACCTGTGACATCACACACACGCACACCCCATCCGATATTATAAACGCTTCTGAGGGCTGCGGTAAGCTAGTCAATCCTTGGCACATAGGAGAAATAATAAGTATACCGTGCACACATGAAAGAGGTCAGTGAAGGTTGTCTTAGCAAAGGTTGGGGACAAGGATGGGTGGCCACAAGAGCTGGGGCTTCACAGACAAGCAGGAGTACAGAAGGGTGTGGGCTCCTAGCCAGAGGAGCACCTGCCTGCAGCCGAGCACGCTGCTGACAGCATGGCCCTTTCCAGGACAGGCAAGTCTGTGAGAATGAAGCTGTGGAGGAGACAGCTCAGAGGTACACTAGAGTGTGGAAGTCAGGGAAGGCCAGCGTCAGGATGTACCCGGGACACTCTTGGCAGATGTCCTGCAGAGCAGGTAGGGAAGTGGCTGGGATGGTGGAACAGTGGAAAGATCTTTCCTCCTCCAGGGAACTCCGCCCTCTCATCCTCTCCACCTAGATCACTACCCACAAGGGATCCTGTTATGGCTGGGATCCCTGAGCAGCCAGACATGGAAGGTTTTATTGTCGGCCTGTGGTCTTCCTGAAAGGTGGAGCCTTGTAGAGGTTAGGTCAAGCTAGGTCCTTAAGCATGTACCCTTCAAGGGGATAGTAGTACCGCAGACCCCAACTCCTGGCTTCTTGTCCATCACGGAGCGAGTAGCTTCCTCAGCCACATGTGGCCTCCACTATGACATTCTGCTTAACCACGCTCAATATGATAAGGACAAATGATGAACTGACTGACAAATCCAAGTGCAAGCCAAAATCTTCCCCCAGCTTTGTACTTTGTTGTAGTGACAGAAAGCTAACACTGACCACCTTTGCACCTTTTTGTCGGGAGTAAATGTTGATGCCTATTCCAAATCGTGAGGTAGGAAAAGCACAGGCTTCTGAGCAGGACCAGTGTGAGTCAAAGCCAATCCCATCCCTCACAAGTGGTATAATACAGACTGCAGGGAATCTTGTAAAAGAAGGGGAGATAGAAAGACCTGGAGGGGACAGGAGCTCCACAAGGTGAGCAACAGAACCAAAAAATATGGGCACAGGGGTCTTTTCTGAGACTGATACTCCACCCAAGGACCATGCATGGAGATAACTGAGAACCCCTGCACAGATGTAGCCCATGGCAGCTCAGTGTCCAAGTGGGTTTCCCAGTAATTGGAACAGGGATGGTCTCTGACATGAATTCATGGGCTGGCTCTTTGATCATCTCCACCTGAGCAGGGAGCAGGCCTACCAGGCCCAGAGGAAGACAAAGAAGCCAGTCCTGATGAGACCTGATAGACTAGGGTCAGATGGAAGGGGGTGGGGCATAAGGGAAGAAGAGGGAGGGGGCATTGGGAGAGAATGGAAAAGGGGGCTACAGCTGGAATACAAAGTGAATAAACTGTAATTAATAAAAATAAAATAAAAATTTAATTTAAAAAGTGGTATAGTAGTGAATGAACCAGCCACATTCTTTACAATAGAAACTGTTCAAGGCCATAGGTCGGGTTCCTGGCCCACATGTGGTGGTAAGTAATGCAAATTCTCACATGCCATCCAGACCCACTAAATCACTCAGGACTGAGTCCAGCAACATTTCAACAGGAGACCCTTTCATGCATGCTAAAGTCTGAGAAATGCTGATTAAAGAAATGGGTTTTCATCCTTGTGTTTTTTTTTTGTTCGTATTGTTTGTACAAGCCTACGTTACCTTTGCAAAGTGGGGAGAAAACAGCAGGTGCTTAGCTCTGGCCTCTGTTCCAGTTGCTTCGTTCACTGCATACACAGGCGCTTGGGTAGTCAGGCTTGGAGAGAAGTACACATAAAACTGAATCTGGGGGTTGGAGGGATGGCTCAGCACGTAAGAACGCATGTTGTTTTTGCAGAGGACCTGAGTTTGGTTCCCAGTGTGCATGTAACTCTACCTCCAAGGGATCTAACACCATTTCTGGTGTTCTCATACATGTGGTACACATACATGCATATAAAAATAGATCATTAAAAAAGTCTGAGCTCCATACCAGCTGGCCTCTGTTAAAGGGGCCTCTCCTGCTAATCACAACATGATATCAAGGCGCTGGTCTCTGATCTAAGCACTTTCCATCTATTAGCTCTCTTTCTTTCTTGGTTTTTTTTTGAGACAGGGTTTCTCTGTGTAGCCTTGTCCTGGAACTAGCTTTGTAGACCAGGCTGGCCTCAAACTCACATAGATATGACTGCCTCTACCTCCCAAGTGCTGGGATTAAAGGTGTGTGCCGCCACACACAGGTTGCATTAACTCATTTTAGCCTCAGAGCCATTCTACAAAGTTAGCACTGCTAGTATGAAAATGAAGGCGCCATGGTCAGGTAAACTGCCCAAGGGCATGGTGACCAAGATTTACTTAGGGCTGGGATTCAGGCATAAGTACACTGGCTGCAGGGCCTTTAAGGTCACCAAGTATTCCTTGCAAGCTGTTTTGAAAGTTAAGAAGACTTATTGAGCCCGCTGAACCTCAGCTCCTTGCTTTTCCCTTTCAAGAGTCTTCCACTCCGGGCTGGCTGTCAGATATTAGTGTTTCTGCCACGTGACCTGAAAATAGTGATTTAGATCATCTGGTGGGAGGCGGACAGAGGAAGCTTGTTTTAGAATGTGTGATTACTCTAATTTCAGAATCTGCTGCATATGGAACGATTTATTTTCATTGAATCTGGAAGCTCTTTCCTAACTCAGAAATCGCTGGAAGAAACAACTGGCTGGAAGAGAGGACCTTTCATTCTGCTTCATGAACTCATGCACCCTTCCCAGAATGGTTTTCATTTCCTACAGCTGATACAGCTTTGTGAACAGCCTTCAGAGCTGCTGGGAAGTAGGTGCCAGGTGCCATGCCCGGCACTCTGCCTGACAGGTGAAGCAGCCGTCAAATGTTGCTGCACGGATGAGGGAACACTGCCAACTAGGAGTTTAAGCTGTTAGGTAGCTCCCTGGACTTCCTTCGTTATAGGAATGCAGGAACTCCAGTCCCAGGAGCTCTGACACCCTCACATAGACATGCACGTGGGCAAACACCAATGCACATAAAATAAAAATAAGTTATTTTTTTAAAGTTTGACGAAAAGTGTTCTTGTTTATGTTAAAGGCATGAGAGGTGTAGACTCAAAAGCAAAGACGGCAGAGGGAAGCATCATAGGTGATGGAAAACAGCAATCTGTACATTTGGTATTCTGCAAAGTCGATCTTCCACATTTCACTTAACTCTGACTCCTAATTACTGGAGTAAAGCAGTCCTTCACAGTAGAGCCTGGTTCTTGGTTAATGGATTCATTCCGGCCGATTTCATAGTAAAAACATTTTTCTTCAGTGTGAAGTTCAATGGGACCACCCTATCTCTTGCCATGTAGGTTTTTAGAAACACTCTCCACCTCAATATCTGAACCCACCTTCTTCTGTTCTAAAGAATCTACTTGAACACAGGACCTAAAGCCTTGGGAAAGGAATTGGGAACACTTTTCCTTTTGGCACACTGGCAAGTTTCAGAAACTCTCTGAAATTGGTTTAGAAGGAGGCAGGGATGAGGCTAATCTGGAGACAGAAAACTCAAGGTGCAACTGAATTCTGGACAGCTGAGGCCAACCTCTGGGCTGAGGGAAACACACAGCTGTGAGATAATAAATCATGTTTGATAAAAACAGCATCAGCTTTGGAAAAACGTCTGGTTTGGATATATATGGTAGCACCCACCTTTACTCCCAGCACTTGGAGGCAGAGACTGTCTCAACACTCCTCCAAAAAAACCCAACCAATCAATCAACCAAACAACCAAAACCTCAAAAAACCAACACTAATGGAAAGCTGTACAAATTCTTTTCAGTTACTCTGGTGAACAAGGCTGGCTTTTTATGTCCTTCAGCACTGACCTTTTCATTTTTTCTTCCTTTCTTATCCAAGGTGGTAGAAATTTAGGGGCACTGAAGATTTTGAAAGCAAAGCCATGCCAAGCGTCTGTCACAGGTTATCCAAACCTTCTAACCAATCAAGATAACCATGTGATAAAAGCGCAGAATGAATGCCTTCATTTCTGAGATCTGGCAAACACGGTACATGTCAATGCGAGGAAGGACTGAAGAACTTCAGCTTAGTACAACATTGGATTACAACAGGAAAAGCTGTTCAAGATTACTCTAATTAGAGAAAAGTAGTCCTGCCGTAATTTGCATACTACCATTACATTGTATGGCCCACGTATTCAGGATATTTTAAAATGTAATTTATTTATTTTTATATTAATCACAGGTTAGGTACTTTGTATCCCAGGTGTAGCCCCCTCCCTCATTCCCTCCCACTCTCCCCATCCCTCTCTCATCTCCTCCCTGCCCCCCTCCAAATCCACTGATGGAGTCCTCCCCTTCCATCTGACCCTAGTTTATCTTGTCTCTTCAGGGCTGGCTGCAATGTCCTCTTCTGGGATCTAGCTAGGCTGTTACTCCTGGGTGTGTGTGTGGGGGGGGGGGTGTCAAAGAGCCAGCCATCGAGTTCATGACAGAAATAGTCCCTGTTCCCCTTACTAGGGTCTCCAGTTGGATACTGAGCTACCATGGGCCACATCTGAGCGGGGGTTCTAGGTTATATCCATACATGGTCCTTGGTTGGAGAAACTGTCTCGTAAAAGACCCCTGTGCCCTGATCTATTTGGTCTTTGTGAAGCTCTTGTTCTCCCCAAGTCTTACTAACGCCCCCTATTTTCATTATTATTCCCTGCCCTCTGCCGAAGGCTTGGTTGTGAGTCTTAATATCTGCTTTGATACATTGCTATATAGATTCTTTCAGATGCCCTCTTTGGTATGCTCCTGTCCTGTTGCTTATTTTATCCTCCATTCAATGTCCATCCCATTTGTCCATCAAAATGAGCATTGATCATCGAAACCTGGGTCCTCCTTCTTGTTTATCTTCCCTAGGTGTATAGATTTCAGCATGACTTTCCTATCCTCTAGGTCTATATAAGTGAGTATATACCATATGTTTCTTTCTGCTTTTGGGATACCTCACTCAGGATGATCATTTCCAGGTCCCACCATTTACCTGCGAATTTCATGATTTCC